>OZ005653.1:221039038-222239038 GCA_963930645.1 Salticus scenicus | reverse complement strand
TTACGACCTGTTGTGTAATATTTGAAAATAAACATGTAGATGTTTTCATTCTGATCCTCCATTATGAGTGTAATTTAAATATTTAATATTTATAAAGTATTTTTAATTATATTTAATTATTATTATTATGTATCAATAATTAAGAGGTAGCAGTATAAATATCCTAATTAAATATCTTCACAATTAAATCTAAGTTTAGCAGGAAATGTGTTTAATAAAAAAAAAAGATCTATAAATGCTCAGTTACTTACGAGTATTTGCAGTTGCTTTTCGAAATTTTGTATTATCATCGAACTGAAAATAGTTTTTCACTTACTAGAAAAAAATTAGAGGTTTTCTATTTTTCATCGTTTATTTGCATATTTATTATTATTGTTATTTTTTTATTTAAGGAACTAATTAAATTAACATCTATATAATTATTTATGGTCTGTCGTGTATACGATCTGAAAAAAAAAAAAAAAAAAAAAAATATATATATATATATATATATACATATATATATATATATATATATATATATATATATATATATATATATATATATATAAGAGTGTTATATTTATTGTTGAAATAAAATTATTCCAAAGATTATACAAAACTGATTAAAAACCCGAATAATCGTTTAATGAACTACGATTAACCCAGTTAAAACTGTTAATAGATTCCCACCCCTACTTATAATATATTTAATAATAGCATAATTGTCACATTTTCAATAAGACAGGTATTTAATGTAAAAATGCAAAATTTCAATCAAATAAATTATGAGAAATAGTTCTACGAGGGTAAGGTGAAAAGTTCTCGGTCTGGAAAGGAAAGACTGTGATTTTAAGTTAAAAAATGATTTTTTTTTCTACATGCTCTCCCTTGACTTCAACACACTTGGTCCAGCGTTTCTCCAATATCAGTATTCCTTCCCGGAAGTGAGTGAGAGTCTGGAAGGCTGTGAAAATAGTCATTTACGGCACTCTCAACTTCTTCATTGGACGCGAAGCGCTTCCCAAAAACAAATTTCTTTAAGTTTCGGAACAGATAGAAATCTAAAGGTGCCAAATCAGGAAAATAGGGGTGATAGCCGAGGAAATCCTACCCTAAATCCCGCAGTTTTCCCATCGCCAACTCACCCTTGTGTGCAAATGCGTTGCCCTGGTGAAAATGGTTTTTTTCTTCTTCAAGTCAGGCCTCTTCTTGGGAATTTCGGCATCCAGCTGGTCAAGAAGGTTGATGTAATATGCGCCTGTAATTGTTTTGCCTTTTTCAAGGTAATCAATTAACAGGATCCTTTTCGCATCCCAAAACAACCCATTGCTTGTACTGCTGTTTCGTTTCTGGCGTGTAGTGGTGGACCAATGTCTCATCCATGGTGACAAATCGTCGCACAAAATAGGTGGGATCCCTACTGAATCTGTCTAAACATTGCTGCGAATATCGTTTGTGCATTTGCTTTTGATCGGCATTCAGCAAATGCGGCACTCAATCTTGCGCATAGCTTTCGCACCCGTAATTCTTTGTGCAAGATGTTTCGCACCCTTTCTTCCGATATCCCCACAGCCTCAGATATCTTACTCACCTTCACTGGCCTATTGTCCAACACGATATTATGCACTTTTTTAATGATTTCTGGTGTGGTGGCAGTTTTTGGCCATCCTTCACGTGGGTCATCTTCGAAGGACATGCGGCCACGTTTAAAATCAGCTGTCCATTTTTTATCTGTTAATATGGAAAGAGCAGAGTCCCGTGAACTTTTGTCAACTTCGGATGAATTTCCTTAGGGGTTAATCCATCAAAAAAAAAAAAATAAATAAATAAATAAATAAAATAACCGCAAGATATTCAAATTTATCCATTTTAACTAAAAGCACACAAGATGCCTATTTCAAAAATTCGTGTAAACAAACTACTTGAGGGAACAATTTGAAACTTGTCATACAGTCGATAATAAAAGTCTCCGAAAACTAGCAAAAATTCCTATATATAAAAAGTACTTTTTCATACAGTTTTGTTAAATAAATCCTTCTGGAATCCTGTTTTTAGACTGACTAAGAACAGAATTCGACATATATTTATTTAACAAAACTGTATTAAGTGTACTTTTTTTATATAGGAATTTTTGCTAGTGTTCGGAGACTTTTGTTATTGACTGTACGAACTAATGACACTTGCACCCAGGTGATTTTTGCTTATTGGAATGCCATCTCTGTGTCAGGCCGAGAAAATTTCACCTTACTTTCGTAATTATTGAAATAAATACAAATAATAAAACACCCTTTAGAGTAATTCATTCGAAAATTGAATCAAAATACGTTACAATTACCATCTATTTTGTTCAGGTCTAATTTTTTGGTATAAAGGTTTATATATAACTACTAAACGAAGCATTTGATATATATAGCAGTGCAATAAGCTAGATAATATGCACAGAATATTTATATATGTATATAAATATATATATATATAATATAAACATTTGCGAATTAATTTTAGTATGGTTTTATAGCATGATACAATTAATTGCAAATATTCACAGAATTTTTGTAGCAGTTCTTGTGTAAAGATGCTTTTAAATTTTCGGTAACACACATACATATGCATAGACAATATTTCCTCACATATTTAATTCTCGTAAAAGACAAAATTTTAAAATTTCAGTTGAAAGTAATTTTTTATTAAAGAATTTTGCCTTAGATTTTTATATGTTTCCTGTAAAAGTCAATGTTCATGGGTAAAGTTTTAAAACTGTTAATATTTTGACACTTTATCTAATCCTTAAAACTAATATAATGAATAATTAGTAGACTTGCTTTATTAATTTACGATATAGATAACGATTTTACAATTTATTTACTACATTTCGCTATCTTATATAAAAAATTTATTACAGGAAAAGTATATAAGCATAGGAATATTTGCAACAATCTTATTTCACTGAACATCCATATGAATAACTTATTAATAATACTTAATTAATTATATCTTCATTAATGCCTTGACATTTCTCTTATAATCCCTATTACATTATTATCCGACAGAAATTTATTCTTATTAAGCTCTCTTATTTTTCACTTTATCTCAAAAAGAATTTTACCGTACTCCATAAAGCTAATTACGAAAATATATATACAACTTATCGAATTACAATGGAAGGAAAATAAGATAATTGGAAAAATGATCGCAATGATCTGAATGATAATGGGAAAAGATTAAGAAAACATTACTAGATTTGCTGGATTGTCCTTATAAAGAAATGTAGAAATAATCCTTTATGTATGTCAATTGGTTAGAAGCAATCAATATATTCATTAGATAATGTAATAAAATGTAAAATTCGAATTCTATCAACTAAATAAAAAATAATACATGCAATAATTTATTTTTCTAAACATGAATTTAGATTATGTTCAATTTCCTTTTTTATGTACAAAGGTCAACTGATATTTTAACTTTATTAAAAATAATATATATATATAAATAATATATATTGAATAATTATATGCAGTTTAAAAAAAAAAAAAAAAAAAAAAAAATCTGCTGTGAAATAATCATGATTTCCATTACCCACTACTATACGTATCCTATGTATTTTTTGGAAATAATGTGATGAGAAAGTATAAAACTTACTAACAAATTAGACACCTAATAGTTTTTCTGTGGCAAAAACCTTTTACATGTGTAAAGGCATATACTATCTCAGAGTTTACATGGTGATTTAAAAAAAAAAAAATGTCGATAGAACCTTTTTGAAAAATGAGTTTACGTGATCGAAAACTGACCTAGTTAATCAGGATAACTGCGTTAAATTTCTTGTAATACAACTTAATACATGAAAATGTATATCGAAAAGGAGTTTATGAAGCAAGAAAATTGCTAGAGCATGTTTTGAGATATCGACTTTTCCCAAATAATGGCGTACTCAATTATTGACCGAAAAACATGAATTATACATGAAAGGACAGCAAAAGGGGAGTTAATATGGAGTGTTTGAAAGAAAACCTTTCAGGTGCATTTAATGGAACGCGCTTGCGAGACCTGAAATTGAGCTACTTATACAGGACACCTATGAATTTTCCTGAACTAAATAATTCATACGATAGGACTTTGAAGAAAATCGTTAGAACAGTTTTTTGAGATACGGACTTACGCTTCTTACTTATGGATTCCAGTGTCCAACTTTTATTTTT
Source organism: Salticus scenicus (assembly GCA_963930645.1). NCBI lineage: Eukaryota > Metazoa > Arthropoda > Arachnida > Araneae > Salticidae > Salticus > Salticus scenicus. The sequence goes on along the minus strand of OZ005653.1, from coordinate 222,234,857 downwards.
CAAATTTTCATCAAAAGTTAGCGAAGTCATCTGTACAGGAGACCTGTCCCATATCTTCAGTTTCGTCGTTATATCTTCATTATTCTTGGAAATATGATTGTCAGAAGATACTTACATAAACATACACATACATGCAGGCTGACAATTGCCGAAAACCCCGTTTTTGGACTTAGAAGGTCATAAAACATGCAAATCAAGTGAAAACGCGATATCGAATTTTTTGACCGTATACTCCCACTATCTACGGTAGTCGTGTAATGGAAGTAAAAATTATATTAACATATGTGTATGTATAACAAACAGGAATTCAATTTAGCGCAAACTAAGAAATAATATATACATTTACCACCTACAAATATGTGCAGTCGGAAAAAAAAAAAAAAAAAAAAAAAAAAAAAAAACACTACCCCAATTCATTTTGTCGCAAATCGTCCTATATGCAGTTTGTGCAAATCAATTAGTAATAACGGCTAGTTTATAAAGTTATAATTAGATTTTAGATTCTGCTTATTTTTTTCCATAGTAACCCCCATTTTTGAAAATTCTTTTTTGGATTATTTGAATCAAATGAACCCGGAAAATGGTATAGTTTAGATATTTCACGCATTTTTTCAGAGTTATAATTTGTCAAAATATAAGGATGCAAACGTTAAATGAATGTGATAAAGATTAATTCATATCTTACAGAAAAATTATTATATTCAAATTTCATTTTTTTTTTTTTTATTATTATTATTTTTTTTTTTTTTATGCGTTAATATGAGGTGGCTCAAACATATTCCAAGCATATTTTTAATTAAAAAATTCTTCTTGAATTATGAAAATTACTAATAAATTCATATTTGAAAACATTATGAAATATGACCTATGTTAATTTTTGCATGAATAGAACGGGCATCATCAAAATTATGAGTTTCCTAATTTACATCTCATTCCTATCATTATTTTTCGAGTTACAGTGATATTTCCATTTTTATTGCTATTGGGGACTGTCACTTGTTATTACTTGTGAGGTGCACACATCATTTCTAATTTAGCATTCCTTTAGTTTAATTTATATTTAAAATTATCATCTGAGTTTTATCTGAATGGACATAATATTTTTTTGTCTGAGAACTTTATTTATTTATTTATTTTAAATTTAGGGATTTACCCCTAACACATTTTCGCTTATAACTGTATGAAGAATTAATTTAAAGTATATAAACCACACTTTTTCCAAACCGGCTTGATCTCTGAAATCCGAACATGCAGTCAAAATTAGGTATTACCGTTAAAAAAATAAAAATAAAAAAGCTTTAGTATAGGACTCCTTTGTCGAAATTTGAAATTCGGCACTGAAGTAACTCGGGAGTTTCTCGCAAAGGTCTGTAGTAGCGCAATTATGATATCCACCATATTAATGGCCTCCTTAAAATACCATCTCAAATCCAAACTTAATTATCTTTTTTTTTTTTTTGCACGCGCGCTTTTTATCTCCTAATTCAAAATTATATGTATTAAAAAAAAAAAAAAAAAAAAAAAAAAAAACTTTTTCGTTAGTACACTTTTTGATAATTATTATTATTAATTTTCGTTAAGCCTCGGTAGCGTAGTAGGCAGCGCGTCAGTCTAATATTAATTTTCTTTTCTTTTCTTTGTCTTTCAAAAAAAAAATAAATAAATAAATAAAAAAATAAATAAATAAATAAATAAACAACAATGAAGTTTTGTAAAGAAGAATTTAGTTTAGGACGGAGAACTATCAGTTTTTTTTTTTTTTTTTTTTTTTTAATTATAACATTGTTTTCAAATTATTCAATTATATTTTAGATAAATTTTAGATTTCGATAAATGTACAACTATCGTGAAACTGGTATCGTAAAAATCCGCAGATTGAGACTAATAGTCCTCAGTCCTTAAAAAAAAAAAAAAAAAAAAAAAAAAAAAAATGACACTGAGTTAAATTTTAATATGTACACGACCCCCTAAACAAGATTTAAGTGTTGCATTAATAATTAAACGTTATTACAAACCAACTGGCATCAGTCGCATGTTTTTACGATAATTTATGACAAAATTAGTTAAGATAAGTGGCTTTTTTTATTTTTATCTATTTATTTTATTTTATTTTACTTTATTTTATTTTTACCGACTCCAATTAAAAGTATGCACATTATGTAAATGTACCAAATATATATTTATTATGGTATAAATTAAGAATTAAAACATACATTCAGTGCCTATAAGTATTACTAAATCTCCTTATATTACTAAAATCTGTGCGCATCTGTCTTTCTGTCTGTCTGTGAGAAATGCCTTGTGCGCGCTAAAGCTTTGGCTCTAATGGTCGCAGCACCTTGAAACCTGTGTCGACAGACGCAGAATTTCTTCTTCTCGACATCTAAATAATTCGCTAAGTGATGCGACCCTAATTAGTGGAGCTATTACATAAAACGTCAACCTATGTCAATCGAAAAATGAACGAGAATTCATGGCTAATTGCTTACAGTCGTATCGTTATAAATAAGGTATCAAATGAAAGGGCCGATTTTTCTCAATCCGATTGTTTAAACGGCTTATAGATCAAACAATTAGATTTTCTTAAATTAACTAAATAATAATAATAATAATAATAATAATAATAAAACGTGTAGCAACAAATCACAAGAATTTTAATATCGCAGACGATCGTCTACAGTCTTGAACGGAAAGAAAAAAATCTGGTGTTAACTGAGGTCACGTGTTTTGGTATTGGGATTAAAAATTGCAATTTTGAAAATTCTTCAGTTTTTCAATGTCGCACACAAAACTTAGTATACAGCCCTAAAATCACAAGACAACCTTGCAGCTCAAATTTCATCGATTTTGGAGAATAAACAAAAAATTTACATTTTAATTTACATTTATAATTGCAAATTAAATTTTATTCTAATACTCGTATTTCAAATTCTAATTATGATTAAATTATTTTTAATATATCATTCGAAATGTATTTTAAAGTACTTTTATATTATCGAAAGTCGAATTCGAGATTTCACTTGATTTACACGTTTTGAGGTCTCCTGAATGGGTTTTCTTTTGTATCTCAGCTACTATTTAAAATAACTTCATAAGTAATACATCATTTAAAAGGTTCGTTGATTTGGAATTGAACAGTAGATTACCGAAATTTCTACCGCCAGATGGTGCTGTAATATTTTAAAATTTCAATATTTAAAATTCTAATTATGATTCAATTATTTTTAATACATCATTCATAAGATATTTCAAATTTTTTTTATATTATCGAAAGTCAAATTCGAGATTTCACCTGATTTACACGTTTTAAGGTGTCCTGATTGATTAGTTTTTCTTTTGCATCTAAGCTAATTGAGTTAGACCGTTCATTGGCATATGTAGGTTAATTAGGAGAGGCTGGTAGGGTGGGGATGGAATAGGCGCGCCGGCGCGCGCATCGATCTTATCCCCTAAACTGTGCGCGCACACGGGACTACACTGCCGAAGGCAGTGGGGACCCGTTCCGACATTTTACCCGATGAGAAATGCTTTTTTTTTTAAAAAAATTTCTTTTCTTAAGAATAAAAGTTTGATTTCAGAAGGAATATGTGCGCGCAGAGCACGTACATCTTAACACGTGCGCGCGCAGCGCGCTTGGGTCTGCACTGTCGAAGGCAGTGGGGACCCTGTGTGAATTTTTACCCTATGCTAAATGATTTTTTAAAAATTCCTTTTCTTAAGAGTGAAAGTTTATGAGTAATAACATGGAATTTTGAATACATAAGGATTGTGATTGTGAAGGAATACGCGCGCGCAGCGTACGGGTCTACGCTGCCGAAGCGAGTGGGAACCCGGTGTGAGTTTTTAACCGCTCACGAATGATTATTATTATTTTTTTTTTCTTAAGAGTAATGTTAATGAGTGATAATATGCAATTTTGAGAATTCATTCATTATAGTGATTCATTTAAAACTACTGAAGCTGGCTAGACTATATTAATGAAATCAGACCTTTGTCTGTAAATTTGTCAGAATCAAAAAGTTATGTGATATCTTCACGTTTCACACACCATGAAAGCCGAAAATAACTACAGGAATTTTTTTTTGTGTGTATGTCGTTGTGTCTGTATGTCTGTAACGCTATTTTTGTCCGGGTATTATGCGAGAACGGCTGGTCTAATTCAACGACACTTAGTAGTAATTTAGGTCTTTACCTAACTTAAAATTATTTATATCGAAAATTTAAATATTTAAATATTTTTTATTCGACCGGATGTCATCGGAAAACGGTTGGACAGAGTGAAATGACACTTGGCTCAGGTTTAGGACTGTACCAAACTTAAAATTGTATCCATCAAACCTTTCAAAATTTTAATTAACTTACAGATATATGAACAAAATACGTTTATGTAACCAATTTACAATTTTTCATAGATATTTAGATACTTTCAAGACTATATTTGACAAAAAACTTGACTTTTTATTCGTTGTTATTTTGTTTTTATTGTAAACTCGGCGTTCTCTTAAGCAGACGATATCTTTCCTCTTTCTGAAAGTTCTTTTTAAAATTTATATTCCACTTTAAAAGTTAGATTATTTTGTATATAACACATATTTTATTACAAGTAATGGCGATTCACAGGTAAGATTTTATTAGGACTGAGGGCCTATTATTCTCAATCTGAGATTTTTGCGTTGTCGTTTTCGAAAGTTGGACATTTGTCGAAATCCTTTTTCGATAGTTGGACATTTATCGAAAATATAATTGAATAATTTGAAAGCGATGTTATAATTGGGAAGAAAAAAAAAAAACTAATAGTCCTCCGTCCTAAACTAAATTCTGCTTTTGCCAGAATTTCATCAAAATCTTTTATTATTATTATTATTATTATTATTATTGAAAGAAAAAGAAAAGAAAATTAATAATAACCACTATCGATACAGCGATATCGAAAAAGTTTTTTTTTTTTTTTTTTTTTTTTTTAATAATTTTGAATTAGGAAATAAAAAGTGCGCGTGAAATAATATGAAATAAATATAAGTAAAAAAAATGAATTTAATGATTTAATGTTTGTGTTTTTGTTGTAAAATTGACAAAATTTGAATTTTTATTTTCAAAACACAAGAAAAAAATTGGCAAACTTCCATATTCGATTGAAAACACAAACATTTCATTTCAAAGGATGATATTTACACAATAAATATCCAACTAATATACTAATTAAAAGGAAAATGATAAATATTCTATCATAATTTGAAGTCAAATTTGTTTTCAAATGTCTAAATAAAGTATCTGATATAAGATACTAATATGTTGCAGCGGAATAGATTTGATATCGGTCATCCTTGGCAGAAAAAAAAATATATCGCCAAATTATTTGGCGAACATTATTTAATTCCTTTCAAAAATCATGGTTATTATTATTATTATTAAAAACAAAAACTATATTTATTATTATTGTTATTATTATTATTTCGTACTTTTTAAGTAATTATTTTTGTCAAGTGCTTTTAAGTTCTATATTTATTTCTTTAAACTTAAAAATAACAATTACATGTATTATCTGGGGGAAAAATATTCTGTTTACATTGCTTGTAAACGGAATTTAATACGACAGGACTTACTTTTATCTGTTCTTTCATATAAAAGCATGCAGTAACTATGGGTTACATTCAATAGCATCACTAACTATATTCATTTCTTAAAATTTCTTCGCTATAACTGTAGAATAGGGTCCCCTTGGCGGTTTTTAAATTTTTGTTGTCGTTTTGACAATGAATTAAAATGTCTATCACAATTCTGTAAGTAAAAGTGTTGGTAAGAAACCTCCGAGCTATTTCGGTGCTAAATTTCAAATTTTACCAAGGGGTTTTGTAATGAATCTGTTTTAACGATTTTTCTCAATATTATCTATATATTAATTTGAAACATGTTTTTGTCTGTCTCCACTATATTGAGAGAACTACTTGGTGTAAAAATTTGGTTGAGGTGTCTAAAAAAAGGTCTTGGTCTGTAGATGTACTATGAAAAGATAAAAATTTAAAAAAGTCAAACGGTTTCCCCCCGGGGGAGGGGACGGGTTAAAAACACGTTTATGAGCTTAACTAAGCTCCAAATTACTTCACGGTGAAGAAATTGTACATATGGGGACTAGAGTCGAATACTAAAAAATCGCTTTCTGCGAATTTGGAATTTTCGATTTTAACCTTTGCGGCGCAAGAGAATTCGGATCATTTAAATTATACTGCCACCGGAATTCATGAGCTAAATCAATCTAAAAGAAATTTTAAATTTTAAGGTTAAAAAATAAGCAGGCCTTTTCTGCATGTTATAAACGTAAATTTTTTCTAAAAAATTTCCGGGATGAATTTTTGCAGCTGGATCATAAATGTGGCGTTCTCGCAACGAGGACAGCGCGCGTTAAGGGGTTAAAGGGGGAAAAGGAGGAAAGTAGATTTGGAGGGGGGGAAAGGGGGGAAATTAATTTGAGAGGGAAATCCGTTCTAGACCCACACATGTAGCACCTCATTTTAAAGGTCTTGAAAATTCATGTTGATTGGAGATGTTTGTATAGAATATAGGGCGCCCCCTGGTGGAGAAAAATGGAACTAGGTGATTTTGCAGTAGGCCCTGTCATGTTACACCTTATATTAAAGGTCTTGGTATTTCCTGACCGTTGGTGATGTTCGTACAGAACACACTGTGCCCCTGGTGGTGGAAAGTGCAACTAAAGGATTTTGCAGTTGACACCCCCATGTGACACCTTATTTGAAAGGTCTTGGAAATTCAAGACGATTGGTGATAAAGGTCTTAAAAGTTCATGTTGACTGGGAATGTTTGTATACAATATAGTGCCCCCCCTGGTGGTTAAAAATGGAACTAGGTGATTTTACAGTAGACCCTATCATGTTACACCTTATTTTAAAAGTCTTGGTATTTCCTTACCGTTGGTGTTGTTCGTATAGAACACGCTGTGCCCCCTTGCGGTGGAAAGTGCAACTATAAAGGATTTTGCAGTTGACACCACCATGTGACACCTTATATGAAAGGTCTTGGAAATTCAAAGCAATTAGTGATGTTCGTATACAATATACTGCGCCCCCTGGTGAAGGAAAGTGGAATTTGCAGCGCGTGCGTAGCATGCTTGCTATACGGTGCCGCAGCCACAGGCAGCGGTAACACGAGTCAGGCGTTCTTTCAGTTCAAGATTAATTTTTGAGAATTTTTTCATGTTATTAGCGAGCTGCATATACACTGCCGCAGGCACCGGGTCACGAGCCCGAGTTCCGTTCTGTTTCAGGTAATTTTTTTTGTTACAGATGATTATTTTTTTATGATGCTTTCATTTAAAAACAGAAATTCAAACAAAATCTCGAGTTAAAGATATAAAACCATACACATTTAAGATTCATTTAAGGTTAATATCATGGGCCCGGGCATTGCCGGGCGGGTTCGTTCGGTTCCAGGTTAATTTTTTGGAATTTTTTTATGTTATTAGCGGCCTGCGTATGCGCTGCCGCAGCCACCGGGGTCACAAGGCAGAGTTTCGTTCGGTTCGAGGTAATTTTTTGTTATAGCTGATTATTTTTTTTGCGATGCTTTTATTTAAAAATAGAAATTAAAACAAAATCGAGTTAAAGATGTAAAACCATACAAATTTAAGGTTCATTTAAGGTTATTACCATAGGCCCGAACAACGTCGGTCAGCTAACATGTAGTATTTAACGGAATAGAAAATAAAAGATAGCATCTGTTTATTTAGAGTCAGTTTGACGTCATACATTGACAGAACTTTGCAGAAAGTGATGTCATATATAGTATATCTATTTATAAGTATTTTTCCGAATTTCTTTTTTTTAAGTGAAATGTCGTAAATTATATTACATATTTTAACATGAAATACATTTATAATGATGCGATGATTTTTGAAACATTACAGTCAATAAAGTGATCGTCGAATTCGACGGATTTCAGCTAGTTTTAATTATTTAAAAAAAAAGTCTGCAAGTTCTTTTTTTTTTTTTTTTTTTTGACATAAAAAGAGATATATTTACGTATTTATTTATTTATTTTTGGCTAATAAATAATAGACACTCGATATATAGATTTTATAATTTTAATAAATTTTTAATTAACAAATTTATGTCATAACGTTTGTTTACTTTCAGACATTTCTGTTTCTTTTATTACATTCAGGCCTTATCAGGTTTTTTCCTTTTATTTTAATTTATTAGAAATTGTCATAATTATTTTAGAAACTTCAACTGTATTTTCAGTAATAATATGATTGAATATTCATTTCATTTTTTTCATTTTTTTATTTTTTATTTATTTATTTATTTATTTATTTATTTTAATCGACATAAAAAGTAGTATGAAATTCAAGGTAAAACACTACAAATGGCGACAACGCAAAATCGCAAATTGAAAGAAATAGTGCTTTCCCACTTAAAAAAAAAAAAGAAAAAGAATGTTTATTTTATAATAGTTAATGGTAATTAATAGTAATTATACTTATATCTAGATTATTGCATTAAAGGGAAAAAAAATAGAGCTGTAAAGCTGAAAATGTAATTTTTTTTACAAATTTTGCTTGCTTTATCTTCTAATTAAAAGAAGAAGAAAAAAAAATTAAACAAATAATCGCCAATAAAGCGACGATTGCCAAAACATTTTCTCTGGAATTATTTGACTAGTCTTTGACATTCTCATGCTCCCTTAATAAAGCAACGTTTCGGCCAATGTAATAATAGATCTATGTAAAAAGTTTATACCTTGTTATATATTAGTTTCCACACCCTCCCCCCCCCCAAAAAAAAAAAAAAAAAAAATGTACTTTTGCTAATTTAAAAGTAATTTGTATGTAAATTAATATTTATTTATCAGAAAGAACAGTAGTCTTTAAATGAATTAGACACAGCTTTAGTGCAGTACCCTCTTGCTGATACTTAAATTGTTGTTCTATTTTGGCTATGATTTAGAATGGCTATCGCAGTTACGCTAGAAAAGACGTTGGTGAGGAACAACCGAGCTACTTTGGCGCCAAATTTCAAATTTCGCCAAGTTGGGCTACAGAACTATTCTATAATATAATTATTTTTTCTATTTTAAAACGCATATATATTAAGTGGTTCCTTGTTATTAATATTCTATTAAAACATCCCCATAGATTCAATATTTGATGAAAATTCAATGCAGAAAAAAAACAATGTATTTTTGATGCAGTTGAATAGTGAAGTAAAAGTTCAGCTTTCGCGACTTTTCCTTTACTAGCTATTGTAATCGTTTTTTGGAACGTAAATGACAATAGGAATTGTGTTTATTGAGCGTTGAGAAAATTTACACTGCTCGACATTGAAAATGTAACACCAAGAAGGAATGAAATTTGTTGGACACATACATTATAGTAGGAAGAACAATTGATTAAAATTTCAGGAAATTTGGAGTAATATGTAATGAGAAAACAGTACATAAAGCAGCGATCTCTGTGAGCAATAACAGCACATATCTGCCTAGGTATTGAATCGAACAGCGATTGGATGACATGTACGGGTAGAGCACTTCATGAAGTTTAACACGATGCCAGAATTCACCGATCGAAGTTACTGGTAAGTGGTGGGAGGCCAGTCGGTTTTCACCGATTAAACAGTCATTTTCATTGGTGCGAGATCAGGAGAACGCGCTGGCCAGAGCAACAGTCGAACACATTCGGAATCAATGAAGGTCCAGACAATATGGACAACTTGCGGTCGTGCATTGCCCTGCTTAAATGTTGCGCTTCGGAGGCCTTGAACATAGGGCAGAGCTATGGGCCTTAATTCGTCAGAAATGTAATGGCTGGTAGCGGGAATGAAAACAAGAGGTGACCGGGACGTGTATCCAATGGTACAACATACCATCAATCCAGGTGGTGATTCAGTATGCGGCTACCAAAATTCTGATTACCCTCAAAACTGCATCACTGATATGGGCGCCATTAATGTGTGATCAACGATGAACCCGGACGCAGGAATGGCGTGAAGTAACTTTTTAGACAAATCACAATCCTGTTTACAGCATCAAGATTGCCTTATCCGTATTTAACGGCATTATGAATAATGCACATTGCCAGCTGGGATTCGACATCATCATACTGTCCATCATTTGCAATGATGTTATGGGTTCCCATTGGATACATGTCTCGATTACTTCATGTTCGTATTCCTGGCACTCGGCCATTAAATTTCTGTACAGCGGCCATTAAATTTCTGATGAGTTAAGATCCGCCCCTCTGCCCTGTAATCGAGGCCTCCGTAGCGCAAAATTTAAGCAAGATAATGCACGAACGCAAGTTGTTTGTATTGTCCGGACCTTCTTTGATACAGAATGTGTTCGACTGTTGCTCTGGCCAGCGCGTTCTCCTGATCTCGCACCAATGAAAATGACTGTTTAATCAATGAAAAGTGACTGGCCCCCCACCACTCACCAGTAACTTCGATCGATGAATTGTGGCATCGTGTGAAGTGCTCTACATGAAGTGCTCTACCCGTACATGTCATCCAATCGCTGTTCGATTCAATGCCTAGGCAGATATGTGCTGTTATTGCTCACAGAGGTCGCTGCTTTATGTACTGTTTTCTCAGTACATATTACTCCAATTTTCCTGAAATTTTAATCAATTGTTCTTCTTACTATAATGTATGTGTCCAACAAATTTCATTCCGTTATTATCATTCCTTCTTGGTGTTGCATTTTCAATGTCGAGCAGTGTATGTGTTTAAATCAGGGGTGTTTCACATGCCGTTTAATTAATTTGAAGATCCAATTATTTCAACCACACTCCAAATGTACTTTTTTGTGAATAATCCCTTTTAAGCTTGTAACTCTAACATATTTATGTTTATTTACTATGATTTGTGAGATTATAAGGGGATTTTCCAAAAAAAAAAAAAAAAAAAAAAAAAACCTATGGAAAGTGGTTGAAATAATTGGATCTTCAAATTAATTACGCAGCATGTGAAATACCACTTAAGAAATTTCAACTCTGGAATATATCTAAAATCTAGCTCGTTCTTTTTTGTACAATCCTCTTAATTTTTATTCTATTCAAATGAACTTTTGATAAAAGTTGCCCAATACATCTAGCTTTCAACCTATGCAATAACTTTTTTTTGTCTTTCGTACATGCGCAGTAAACACGTTTGTCATATAAATGTTCATATTTCATGAGATATTTAAGATATTTGTATCCCAATTGCAGTATGTTGTTTTAAAAGTGTTTTTCCAACTTATCTGAAAGTGGGAATAATTTTCGTTAAAAACTATGAGTAATATAAATAAAAAACGTGTTTATTTATTTATTTATTTATTTATTTATTTATTTTAAAATAAAGGCTTATATCTCTCTTGTTTAACATGCTCTCGTCACACAAATTCATCCACAAATTGAACTGGGTTTATATTAACATATCCTAAAGTTATAGTTCATTTCGTTTTCTTAACGATGCAGGGTGATCACAAACATTATTAATTTTGCTCAACTTGTTATCACCTCCCTAATTGTTGTCTTAAACCAATCTTCACTGAAAAACATGAGGAAGACCCAGTTATTTAAATACCCAATTTTTGAAAACATTTAATTCAGAGATAAGTTTTTTATTTGAAAAAAAGTGATCGTTTGCAAATCTTGCTAAACTTTTGAACAGAAGTATATATATATATGCTGATCTGAAACAATCTTTTCAAAATATGAAAGATTAGGTTTTAGTCATATGAAACGTGCAATTCGTTTTCAAATGAGAGAACATAAAAATTATGTGGTAAATTAAGACAAAGCGTTCTTTCACGACCGATCATTATTGGTCTATGAACTACAAGTTTGACTTCTCTCAACATTATTCAACATAGCCCCTCTTCTTTTGATTTGGATTTTTGTGTTCTATCATTTTATAAAAATGGAGGATTGAAGTTTTGCTAAAGACCTCTCTAGCACACCCTACTTCTCGAAAGTTTGTATGGCCATATTTTTTCAATCATTATTGTTTTTTCGTGTGATGTCGTCACATTATCATACTTGCCAACCATCTCATTATGAACCGTGCAATTTTTTTCACACCAGTCATTTTTTAGAGCAATTTCATTCTTATTTAATCGTAACAACATTTGGAGAGAATTACTCTAAAAATAAAGGGGTGTAAACAAAGAAGCGTTAACAATTGTACTGTTATTTATAAGATGGTTGGCAAGTATGCATTATTTTCTGTAGATGTCGCTTCCTTACTTCCAGAAATTTTTCATAAATAATATTTTTCACTTACACATTCTGCACTGATGAAGGATCTCAAAGATATACACGAAACAGCTGTCTACGCATTTTAATAATTTATTTATTTATTTATTTTTATTTGTGCATAAATTCGTAGCTCTCTATCTTGCGTTTTAATTTTGTATACAAGGACATACATTTTCATGTTTTTTACGCACTTTTATTTATCTCCTTAGATTAACATCAATTCTTTACATTCTATTAAACTAATTAGCAATATATATAATTCATTTAAAAGCAAAACTTTTATTGTAATTAAATAAATAAAATAAAATAAAATCAAGGTGTTAAATTTTTATCAACGAGATGTAACAAAAATCGATCAAGTAATTGAAAGTTTAGAGAAAAACTTGCTATAAAAGCGTGAAGCAGAAAATTAGGGAATTTTACGCATATTTTTAACTGATGTATAAAAATTATTAATTGCTAATATATTTTAAAAATATATTAACAGAAATCTTTAAAAAAAAAATCATTCCTATTAAATATAAACTAGAAATTCATAGATATTAAAAATTAACTTTTGTTATTTGTTTAATTATATTTAACTGTTATTAATCTGAAATTCTCTTTCATTTGATAACATAATTAATTTGTGAAAATAGCTGTGTAATTATTTTTCTTATTTAATCACTCTTTCTTTAATTGTAAATCAGTGTAAAAAATAAATATTTCAGCTATCCTCATTACTGCGAATCATATTACTTGCTTATAAATAATAAAAAGAAAAACAAATTAAAGCAATGATAATTTTTTACTTTCCTTTATCAATGAAAAAAAAAAAAAAGGAAATAATTTGTAAAGCAAATTTACTTTTAATTCCATACGAAATGTATTCTTATACGTAATAGAGGATATTTTAATTACTTTCTTTACATAAGAAAAATTAATTATTTGTGCCCTACTGATTTTTTGCCTAATTAATTTTTCAAAAAATTATTAATTAATATAGATGAGTTTTTATCGTTAAAAGTGTGGTGTGTATAAATATACAATATTAAAATTATGACTTTTATTTTTTACGTTATCCCGTATACCTTTGCTGAAATTGTATTGATTTAAACTGCACTATATACGACTTCGTATTAAAAAAAAAAAAAAAAAAAAAAAAAAAAAAAAAACGTTTTTTCTCCTTTTCGTAAGCTAAACGCTGAAAAATTTCAGTTTCCGTAAACTCCTGTTCTGATATTATTATCACATATTCTTTTCTATATTTTAACGTAAAATAAATAACAATAAATACAGAAATTAGCAAAATTTCTATTATCAATAAAATATAAATTAACTTCCTAAGTGAAACTTTTTGATTAATGGTTGAACTATAAGCAAGTATTTTTAACTTTTAAATATTCCCCCTAAAATAGACGTACAAATTTGGATATCAGAGTTTGCAACTGTTGGATAAATTAACCCTCCCAAACCAAGATTTATATATAAGTATTTTGTTCTATTCTTTACCAAAGAACATTACACACGTTTGGTCTTGTACATTAGAAATTTATTTTTAACTTTAAAGATTTTATTCATCGTGAGAGTTTTAAAAAACATTCATATGGTTTTGAATGACTCATACATTCTGAATCGGCCCAACAATGAGTCATAACCATAACTTCGGAATAACTTGATTGGCAAAATTGTTATTTTAATATTGCACTACTTCTTGTAACCATATCCAGGCTAATTATTTTAATGTTGAAATTTTTCCCCTTACCTTTATTTCTTTTCTCTTCTTTTTCTTTCTTTTTTTTTTTTTTTTTTCACTCAAAAATGCCCTCGTGTGATATTTATATTTACAAATGTTTATGTTTAAACCTAACTGTTATTCAGATGGAATTGTACAGATTCCCGTCCTTAACGGTCATTCCTGTATTCATTTATATTTAATAATTTTCATTATAAAGATCACTATATAAACTTTTGTTTATTGTCTGCATAAAATATGTTTTATTAATAATATAAAGATGCCTTATCCATTCTTCGACTTGTCTGACATACATTTTGTTAATAGCAAAATTTCTGTCATTCTGTATTTTTATTTCAGATTTCAGAAATCCTCATTACACTCATCACGCATGAGAATATGCATAGAAAAATAATTTTCAAAAATAAAGCAATCAGTATCGACAATACCGTGCAAAAAAGGAATAGCAATATGAGAAAGTGTAGAAGTTTAAATGAGTGAAGTTTTGTCCGTTACAAAAACACCGGGAGATTCATATACTGATATAGCAAATAAAAATTGTCTGCATTTGCCAGAAAATTCAGTTTTATATAAAATCAAACATTCTTTTAGGCTAATGAACCAAAACATGCAGTTTTTAAAATAGGACTCTTTCACTACCACTAGAAATCTATTAAAAATTTGTTTAGTTCAATTGAAATCTTTCTCGTTCAATGTAGATTGACGAAAGTGTTATAGAAAATAATAACAAATATTGGTTTCCAATCATACTATAGGTATGGGGAAATTAGGTAATTTTGAACATTTTCTATATCATCAAATAAAAAAAACCATGCCAAATAAATTTCACTGCTCGTACCGTTACGCCGACGATATCTTTGCTATTGTAAATAAAAATGACTGTGTCGAGGAAACCTCAAAACAACTAAAAGAATTACACCCAAATATTAAGTTTACCCAGGAAGTAGAAGAAAATAGCCAGATTAAGTAATTAGATGTTATCATTGAACGAACTGAAAGTAATCAAATACAGATTTCCGTTTATAGAAAACCTACCTGCAGTAATGAAATTATAAGCAATTATAGCAATACTCCCTATAATTATAAAATAAACGCCATCCAATCCCATATTAATCGCGCCATCCTAGTTTG
Source organism: Salticus scenicus (assembly GCA_963930645.1). Taxonomy (NCBI): domain Eukaryota; kingdom Metazoa; phylum Arthropoda; class Arachnida; order Araneae; family Salticidae; genus Salticus; species Salticus scenicus. Next base: position 222,219,741 of record OZ005653.1, on the reverse strand, counting down.
CTCAACCCCTCAAATTCTGCAGAATAAAATTTATCCAATGAATTACTTTAAAAGCAGGGTATCCGAGAAATATTGTCCATAAATCGTATCGAAGGTGTATCAAAAACTTAACTACATTTCCAATCAACAAAAAGTTCTCCTCAAATATGCCCACAGCATACCGAGCGACCGCGGAATTTCATTAAAAATCAAAAACGAGGCTGCTAAACATAACTGCAAAACATGAATTAAACCCAATCGCAACATCTACCAGCTTATCTGTTGTGATAAAGATCCTACTCATTCCCTTGAAACCAGCGGTATCTACAGTATTCCGTTCTCCAGACCCAAAAATAGTTATGGTTGTTACATCGGAGTTACAAAAAGGAAAATTAAAAACCGTATTAAAGAGTACATTTCTGACGTAAAGTTTAATAAAAATACCACCGCCCTAGCAAAAACCGCACAATGTGAAAATATCAGTATACATTTCAATGAAACAACAAAGATCGCTGATTACGAAAACTCGAAGTTTGCATTTTCTACCGTGGAAGTATAGGGATTTTAAGTAATTTAGAATTTTGCAATGGCAATGAGCCCCGTGCAGAAGTTGATCAAATTCGGAGCCACCTACTGGAATATCGCCCAACTAATGCCAAGATTAATCGGCACAGCGCACTTAGTCCTGGAAACGCTACCATTGATGTTTCGCCTTTGAAAATGCCGGAGACCTACGGTGAACACGACTTAGGATGAAGCCTAAAGTAAGGTTTTTTATTGTTTTTAAATATTCTTTTCGTTTGAGAATGATTGAAAAATGTTATTTCACACAGGGAACTTCACAGAGGGAAAATGATTTTTTGGGCATTAAACAGTTTAACTTATACCTGGTTAAATTTTACTTTATAATAAACTACTTCAAATACCTCGATTCTGAGCTGCTCACAACAGAACAATTATTTGAGGAGAATTCACTTAGCATGAGACGCTGCCTTTCAATAAAAAAAGAGTGCAGAAAGGCTCAAATTCACTAAACTTTCCTTTTTTAAGAGAGTTTTGAGATGCGGAATCGATCATATTCCGAACTGAGATATAGGTTTAAAAAATTATAGACTTATTTTGAATCAAGACTTGATATATACTTATGTAAATGATGAAATATAAATTTAGGCTCACTTATACACTATGCATTTTTGTTTTAAAAATTTAAAAATTACACGAGGTACAGTCAAAAAGTTCGGGGATTACCCTCCCCACTCTTGCCCAGTGTACGAGTGAACCAAAACAACAATAGGGTTTATAATTCTGGTTCTTTGTGCACGCGTGAGAGACGTCAAATGACGCTTTGTAAATCTAAAAAAGCACTCAGATCACCATTCGGCTAAAGAATGTCAGCCTTTTATGTCGATGTAGCAAAATGTCTTTTTTTGAGCAAGCTCCGGTATTAAATTCTGCTGCAAATTAATAAAAACTACCGAAGAAGAGTTAAGGTTTCTACAACAAGCGTATGGAGACGAAGATATGCGATGATCGAAAGTTTTAAAATGATTCCTATTGTTTAAAAATGAAAGACGCTGTTATAGATGATCCGCGAAGCGGGTGGCCAGTGACAGCACGAACTCCCAACTGAAACGAACATCCAACTGGAAGGAGAAGTGATCAGAAGTGATCGCGTACAAGCAGTTGATGCAGTGACTGAACAGACTGGGTTTTCGCACCATTCCCAGTTATGATTCGGGACAAAAATGTGAAGACATTGTTGACAGCACTATTAGATCTCCCGAAATTGTGCAGCGCTCAGACTTTTGATCCTCGGTGAGATTGAAAAGAATGTGCAATAGTTGGTTGGTTGGTTAGTTGGGTTTAACGTTGCACTAGTACTGCGCTATGGGTAATTGGTAACGGTCTGTGACTCACCTCTAAGGATGGTCTGGAGATATGCCATCACAATTTTGATCCTCCACGGAGAGGATGGCTCCCCGCTTCAACAATGTGCAATGGAGCGTGATGCATGTGCAAATCCAAAGGTAAGATCGCATGAAATGCTCCATGCGATAAGCCAGTCTATTCAGATACTGCCCATTGAATAATAATAGAGGAAAAAGGAGCACGTGAATACTCTAATGCTTACAAACCCCTTCTAGTGAATTGCCATCGAAAGCTGCTCCTACTGCTTAAAACCTTAAAGTAGGCACCCATCCTCAGCGCATTTATCGCTATTTGTTGTGGGTGCTGCCTCGCTGACTGATTGACAGAGAGACGAGACGATTCAAAAATACCGCCAACAAGTCGCTAACCAATCAGATTGAAGCATAAATACAACCCTATACCCGGCATTCCTGGAATTTACAAACCGAAACTAAAACATGTACGCTCCTCCTTCCTTTATTATTATTCTATGATACGGCTTCAATTTTTTGCCTACGATCATTTTTCCTATCCGTTAGATGTTTGATTACGTTCGTGTGGTCACTGGCCACCAGATTCGCGGACCTTCTGTAACAGCGCCTATCTCATTTTTAAACAATCTGTATCGTTTGAAATATTTCTATCATTACATAGCTTCGTATCCATACGCTTATTGTAGAAAACATAACGTTTCTTCCGCAGTTTTTCCTAATTTGTAGCAGAATTTAATGTCAGAGAACTCTTATTAATTATATAATAATTATTTAGAAAGGCAGCGCATATCATATTATACACTTGAATGATAAAAATTTATTTAAGAGAGCTAAGCTTGGCATGCTAATATATATATATATATATATATCAAGACAATTTTTTCCTCAGTTAGTAAGGAGGGTAAGATTTGTGCTCACCTTCTATGTCAGTCAAAGGTTTTATTTCTTTACCAATATGAGGATCATTCCTAGAATCTGATAGACTGCACCTATAATGAAACTTGATGTTCATGTAATTATTAGTTTGAATTATGTGTGTGTAATTTTCATTTAAAAACGTTATAGTTGGTTTTCTGCATTTAATGGGAGTTTCTTGATTAAATATTAATCACACATTTAATATATTTTATCATTTTGAGTATATAAAACAACGTTTAAAGGAGAAGCAGTAAACAGAGTTTCTTTTTTATCGACTACATATTAACAGAGAGAGAGCAGCTGCTATATTTGTAAAAGCGTCAGATACATAAAGAATGCTAACACTGTGGTTTCCAAGACGCAGCTTTGGAGTGTCAGATGCTTGAAATACACTTACATTGAAATATACTTGACACGGAAGAAAAATATCTGGATTAAGTTAGGAGAGTTCTGTTTAGCAGGAAAAGATATTGGTCACAAAATAATAATAGTTTTTACAAAAGGAACGTTGCTCCAAAAAATAAATTTTGCTACATCGATATAAGAAGGTGACAGCCTTTAGCCAAATGGGGATCTGAGCACCTTATTAATTTTGCAAAGTGCCATGTGCCATCTCACGCGTGCACAGAAAACAAGGCTTACAAAGCCTCTTCGCTATTTTGATTCACTCGTACGTCGGGCATGAGTGGGGAGGGTAGTCCCCGAACTTATTGACTGTAACCTCTTATGTCGAAATCTAATAGAATTTTATGCATCTACTTTAATATGTACATAATTATTAACTACTGGGCCTTGTAGAGCGACTTCATTTAATTGAATTTTTAAAGAAATTAAATAAATATTTTTATATCATTTTATTAAAAAGAATAATTCCATTTAAATTGCTCAAAATCTTTCTTCAGGTGACTGGTGCAATATATTGTGACCAGTTCCCCACTGTATACAGAAAATCCTTACCCGAGCAATTCAATTTGGATATTTATAGGAAAATAGGTCATTATTAAAAAAAATACGATTTTGCATATTGACTATACGGCAGAATATATCTCATCATCTACTGAACGTTTGGCACCATATATTAATGGCACCTAATAATTCAGTTTCTGTATCCCTAACTCTGTTAAAATAAAGTTATAAGTAAAACTAATTTATAATCATTAATATTATCAATGGTTATTTTTATTTAAAAAAATATAAATAAACGTAATTCATATAAAATTTAATTAACATCAAAATTTATTTAATTTAATTATTTATACTATGTTATCCTTTTATTCTAATGGAAACAATAAATTCAATAATGAAAAGAACATTTCCCTATGAAAAAAAATGTTTATCACTTTTATAGAGGCTTGAAGACGAGAAGTGACAGGTTTGTTCGAAGGTGCTAGGTTCTTTGGCTTAACTGTTTCAGTTTTCCGTGTTCTTCTGAAAAACTCGCATAAATACAGGCTACTCAACCTTCTTAAAGACCCTCACGGAGAGCACTACACTCCGTGAGGGTCTTTAAGAAATTTCACTAGGCTCCTCGTGTAGAGAATCAGCCTCAACGTCAGTACAACGCCACTACAACTCTCTTACTCATAAACATTTGTTTCCAAAAGGCAACGAAAGAAATTGAATATCTTGTTTGTCTCTAGACCGGGTGATTCAAAATAGATGTTACAGCGATTATCTCGTAAACTAAAAAAAGATAGAAACATACTTCCAATTACAGAATTGGTGTAAATTAAGAGTAGATTTCAGATATGATATTTTTTTGTACAAAAGGCTGTATACATATTAAATACGAAATTTAATTTTTATACGGCCCCTCCTATCATATGACTTATATTTAGAAAAATATTCTCTAGTCTAAGAAGAAAAAGAAGGGGAAAAAAATCCTGTTCCAAAGTGAAAATTTCGCTGAGCTATTGTAATTTGAAAATTCTAGTATTTTTCGCCAAGTCTTAAGGGGTTGTATCAAAAATGAGAAATTGTATTTACTATAGCTTTTGTAATAAGGCATAGGTTGATCAGAGTTTGGGAAAAAATAAATATATGTCATTCAGGGAAAGACGGCTATTTTAACCTGTAATGCCTCTTTTCCCCCTAGTGAATACACACGAGAATACGCATTGATAACACAGGTCGACATGTAAAATTTTGATTTTATAATTTTAGCTGATCATTATGTGTTTTGGTGTGCTGAAACCGAAAATGAAGCCAGTCTTTCTCTATCACGTATAGATTTTTGTCAATACAGGGTGCCTACGTATACATTTTGTTCCATTACTCTTCAAGCAATATAATTATATGGTACGTTTTATAGTATATTTCCATGATTAATTAATCATGGATACCTATTATTGTAATAGCACAAGTGCGACGTAAAACCATACCAACCGACCTACTGTTATGATGGTATAGGTAAGAAATTGTGTCGGTAAACACCCTCTATTGACAAAATTCTATATGTGATAGAAAAAAAAACAGTCTGCATTTTCGGTTTCAGCACATCAAAAAACATAAAGATCAGCTGGAATCATCAAATCAAATTTTGTGAACTTCATTTTTCTCAACCTATGTAATTTAACAAATAAAATTTAAGAATAATCTATGTACTAAAAGGGAATTTTCAAATTCATTTTTCTTTCTTTTCCATTATACATTCTCTTACCCATATGCATGGTATAGAGAAAGTATTGCTTTTGAGTCAAATTTCCGAAAATTAGCTTTTGTTATATTTGCGCGTTTTCAGATCCTCTGAATTCAAAAATCATGTTTTTAACGGTTGGTCTCTCTCTCTCTCTCTCTGTATGTTATTAGCATATCTCAAGAGCAAATAGTAGCAGGGAGTCCAAATTCGATATTCTAAATCCGTATCATATTGCGATGCTGCACTAAGCTATTCGTTGCGATCAGACAAAATGTTGTGTACAGGGTCATCCAAGAGAATTCAAATACATTACGTCTGTGAGCGAAATTTCTCATATGTACAGTGTGACATCTATAGGCTTTCCTAAACAAAATGAAAATAACAGATTTTTTGTAAGCATAAAAGCATGTTTTGTGTAGATTGTGGTATAGCAATCATTCATTATTCATTTACAGAGTTACTCAGAGTATTTGGATATATTGGAGCTATACATGGGAATTACTGGAAGTGCATTTCATTTGTTGTTACGTGTTTTACATACAACACTAAATTTACGTACACAAAGCCATGTGTATATAGTTTACAGACAATATACAGGGCTACACAAAATTATGGTAAAAATTTTTTTTAATTAAATGTAATTGACGTAAGTGCTTTGCTGCATTTTTTTATGTCGAAGAACACTGCTGACACCGAACGGAAAATTAATTTCTCGTACTCATACTGTAAACAAAGTAGTTTTTGAAAAACGGTTTTTTTTCTGTATAATATCACGTTTCGAGACCTCTTGAATATGAAAGTCAAATTTTTAGTTGTTGATATGTATATATAAGAATTATCAGCATAATTTAACAACAAGTAACTACAGGAAATTCAAATTTAGTACTTTGAATTCCATATCTAGTTGCCACTTGAAAAGCTGATCAAGATTTGCAAGTTTCAAGGAAATTAATAACAGACTTGATTTTTGTTTTAATAAATGTAGGCACTATAATTAAACGGGGTTTGAGAAGGGCGGTAACCCCGTACAGTAGAAAGTTACTTAAATGTAATTTATAAGAATGTCTGTTCCAAAAAACGCAATGCATTGGCATTTTTTGTACGTTCTTGAACACAAACCAGTTGTAGAGGACCTATAAATGCCATTTTAAATAGGGAATATTCCGTAGTAAACCTGAATAACATATGTCATTTTTTTTTTAATTCCTGAAAATATTTGCAGACGCTGTGGACGGGCAGACGGACAGACAGACAGATGGACAGCCAGATAAAAAAAATACAAATTGAAACCATATTCACAGTTAAAAATTGTTATAAAACATTTAATATAAACGAAAATGCAATTCCAGCAAATATCGAATGATAACCCTTAACGTAACTAAATATTTTTGTGTGCCCTGTAAATCTAATGCTAATCATACTGTACACTATAGAAAGCATTCTTTTGTGCATATGAATAACATATTTTAATTTCATTAAGATTTATGCAAAGTAATTAAAATTTGGTTTATAGAAATATCTTTCATAGAACATAGAACGCAATGCTTTGGAATACTTTCGAGTGTCCCTGTAAACAAACGGATGGTGTTTACTCCATTTTCTATAGAAAATATCCGATAGTAAGCTTTAATAACATATTTCAATTTTATTAATATTTGTCTAAATTAAAGGTATTAAAATATGGGTTTATAAAAATACTTCTCATAGAACACATCGCTTTGGAATGCTTTCGGGTGTCCCTGTATACACGTGGTATTCACTCCATTTTCAATAAGGAACATCTGATAGTGAACTCAAATAACATTACATCAGTTTCAGGAAATTCCATGAGTATTCACGGGAGTTACAGCGCAGAGAGACAGTCAAATCGAAGTCATTAACACTTTTCAACTTTGCTGGAATTGTTAAAGAACCGAAGTCATTAAAAATTTTCAACCATTATGGAAAGTGGTAAAAAGAAATAAACTGCGAAAATTTGACACGGTTTTGATAGTCTTTTAATTTTGTTCCTCTCTTAACGTGTTTTAATTTGCAGGTGACCCCTAAGAAATTTAACTATTAAATTTTTTAAAAATATGGAATAATGTAAATTTTCAATAAGTTTTTAAAACTGTTGATTCCATGTGTTTGAATTATTTTAATTGCTATTTTAAAATGAAGGATCTTTTTTTAATTTTTCTCATCTCATAGATAACCCCCTAAAGTGAGCCGGTTGACGTAGAAAGATAGATGCCAAAATTGAAAAAAAAGTGGTATAAGTCATCATTTTCAAACTGCAATAACTCAGCGAGATTTTGACTTAGAGAGATGATTTGGTTTTCTTATTAGAGTGAGGAGAATATTTTTCTCAATATAAGTCATATGATAGGAGGAACAGTATAAAAATTAAATTGCGTATTTTAATATGTATACAGTCCCTTGTACAAAAAATGCCATATTTGAAATCTACTCTTAATTTGCACCAATTTTGTAATTGGAAGTTCTACCTTTCTTAGTTTACGAGATAATCTCTGTAACTTCTATTTTTATCACCCGGTGTATATAAAAAGTTTCTGCCGCTTGCATCAGTATTTTTGGCTGCAACTGCTTCTCCTCCCGAACGGGGTTGTACTCTGCGTCATGAGAGATGTCAATATTTGCCGAATACTCTAAGAAAGACTGTTTTTGTTGTTAGAAATTTCAATCGCCTTAATTAATGAAGTTATCAATCAGAACCTTGCTTTAACAAAGGTACTCCATTTTACAACTTGCAAATAGTTTCTCTTATTATGTTGGTTTTCTGTCAAAGACATCATTTTCCACAAGAAAATTAAATGCTAACAATTGCGTAAAAAATAAAATAAAAATAAAAATAAAAATTAATTAAAATAAATGTCGTTGTTGCTATTGGCAACAAAAGAATTTATCGTCTGCAGATAAATAAAAAGGGTCGTCCTAGATATATTCTCAATGAAAAAGTGAATTTAGAATTGTAATTTATCGTCTGCAGATAAGTTTTTCTCTACTTTTAGAAAATTAAATGTTATATATATATATATATATATATATATATAAAGAATAATTTTCTGATATTTTTTTCACAATGATAATAAGAATCATTATGCATTAATGTTTATGGATTTAAATTATTTAGAGTGCGTTTTGGTAATATTAAGTTACTTAAAATAGGATAAAAATAATATATGTATATTGCTTTGTGATAATGTGATAGAGACTGGAAATGCTGCGTATAACACAAACAGTTCTTTTAAAATTAAACTAGAAATAATTTACACATATTAAGTCCTATTTGACGTACACGTGTGAAAGATTTTGGAATATTTATATTCAGAATACTTATATATGTATAACATTAAATTTATTTCTATAAATGCGATAATAATAACAATTACATCGGGCAGTAAAATATGTATTTTTATTGAAATTTATATTAAATTAAAATAACACTGAAACGTATGAAATAGAATTAAAATCATATGCATTAATTTAGCTACAACATACGTTGTTATTGTTACTTATGCCACTCGGAAACTCCCAGTCACGGTAATGATGTTATCCAGATTTAAGGCGGCAAGCGAACACCTACCATTTTCAGAGGAGCACCACATATGTGGTATAAGAAAGACTTAACTCGAGAAACTGGCGAATGATATCAGCACCAGTAAACAACTTATTCAGTACATAAATCGTTTACTCACCATTCCTACCTCTATTACAGAAATTTAAATTAATGTCGTACAGAAATTTGTATTTATACGATTTTATCTTAATTTTATTTACGTGATTTTTTTTTTTTTTTTAATAATATTTAAAATTGAAATGAATATCCTATGTTTATGATTTTTTACATTATTATTCGAAAACCGTTTGTAAGTATCACACGGAATTTATTTTATATACTATATATTTTACTTTAAAATGACTGTTAATTGTTTCAGCTATTAAATTTTATTTAAAAAACAAATACATACTCGGTAGCTAAAACAATGTTACATGCAGTGTTTATGTTTTATTACATGATATCATACAAGGAAAAATAAAACTATACATATTTAAAATGCTTAAAAATTACAAATATGAGATTTATTCTATAATAAATAAATAAAAGAATATGGTCTAAAAAAAATAAAAGAACACATTGTAGGAGTTCCTACAATGACGTATTAAATTTTATAATTCTACGCATAACACAACCGACGGTTTCATAAGACATGTCTGTTGTTTTTAGACATTTAAGATAAGTGAAAACTTGTATAATAGGAAATTAAATAAATTACGAAAATTAATAATATTTTTTCAGATTAAGTTTCTTTTTCTTTTTCTTTTTTTTTTTTTTTTTTTTAGTTTTCAGAGATATTTTTGATTCATGTTTTAGTTTAAATTTTAAAATTTGTTTTTTAGAACGTTTAAATATAGTTTTTTTTTTTTTAATGGGCTTAAAAATGTCACTAAAATATCTATAAAATGTGTATTTAGAAATAAATTAATTTATATGTCACACATGTGAATAAATCTATTACAGTCACAAAACATCACTTCAGATTGTATCTTTACTATGCAACTTGTATAAACGAAATTGTTTTTACCTCGTTTTTACTGTAATATGATACAGACAAAACGTGTATCTGAAATATGTTTTTAATTACTTAAGAGTAGTTTTTAAACATATATGATATTAAAATTTTGCATATCTTCTCATGGGATGATGAAGAGATATGCATAATACCTTAATGAAGATTTAGTTAGTTGGCACTCAGTCTATCATTGGTTGATAGAGGTAGAAAAAAGGTATTAGGTCCTTAAAAGTGTAAAGTTGTATATACTTTAATGTTCTTTAGGACTTTTCTAAAATTCATGGTAGATTCTTGATTTAGTATATAATAAAATTATAACACACGTGACCATCGTGAACAATACCAAAAAAAAAAAAAAAAAAAAAATAGATCTCTGTAAAATTCTTTGTTGAATAAAAACAAATGCATAGTGTCTAGTACCATTAAGGTGAGGTATAAGTTCTATTATTTTTGATATTTTTGGCACTTCTTCCATAAATTTAATTTTATTAGCTTCTAAACGTAATGGTACGTTGCAGTATCGTTAGTACACAAAATATTTAAAAGTGTATCCATTCTACTAAAAACCTATTTCTTATTTCAAACGTAAAGTCTTTATACGAGGTCTGTAAAATAAATACGCGAACTAAGGCCATAAAAAGTTTATTTTGCAAAATTTAGTCTACATCGATTTTGTCCCCTTCAAAATACTCTCCATTCGTTGCTATGCACTTATTCCATCTTCTTTGCCACTGTTCAAAGCACCCTTGGAAGCCCTCGGCAATCAGGTCTTTTAGTTTTCTCGTCGTTTCTTACTTTATTGTGTCCACATCTCCCCAGGGATGTCCCTTCATCACATTTTTGCATTTTGGGAATAAAAAAAAGTCGCATGGGACGAGATCTGGCGAATAAGGACGATGATCAAGGATGGTGATTCAATTTTTTTTTTTTTTTTTGCCAGAAACTGGCGAACAATCAATGCTGAATGTGCAGGTGCATTGTTATGGTGAAGGATCCATCCATCGCCTTGAGTCAAATTTCGTCGCACACAACCCACGCGATCTCTCAAACGCTTGAGAACTGTAAGAAAAATAATTTATTATTTTCGTCAATTTCCATTTTCGACACACAGTAAAAACAAGGACAACAGAAACTAACACAACTGGCACAATATGCAAAGCTCGACGATCCGCCATGCACTGATGGTTCATTGAGTCTCAGGCAACTAGCACCGCCAGTAAGCTAGGTTATAGTCCGCGTCGTGGTCGACAGATGGCACCAGTTCGCGTATTTATTGGACAGACCTCGTATAGATAAATTATTAAATTTACTGACAATTTACATTTAAAATTTCATGATTCAATAACATAAATATTCTTTTTATTACTTTAAAAGTAAAATCTTTGCCGCTTGGATAAAGGACAAAATATTTTTTTGATTTTATCAATATATTTCATTAAAGTGCCTTTTCCCTTCAAAATGGCTGTACATAGCTCACCGTCATTGACCGTGAAATTTAAATTCATTTCAGTATTCCTGTTTCTGTCATTCAGAACAGAGAGATGTAATGAGTTTTAAGATATCGAAATAAGTAATGCCTCATTCAGTATTTAAAATGATAAATACACATTGTAAATAAAAATAAAAAAAATATAACCATGCTTTTAACATCATAAAAAAAATGTAATGTATATGCATTTGTCAGATTTTTAGAAATTTGAAGTATATAGATTTTTAAAGTCTGTAAAAGGAAATATATATATATATATAAATATATATAAATCAAGCTTATTAAATGGATTTTTTAAAAAAGTGTAAATTATTTATTTTTGTATGGTTTGTTAAAAAACGCATACTTAAAGAGCGAATTCTTAGTGTTCTTTAAAAAAGGAAATTTTACTCAACACTAATAATCGAATTTTCTGTCTTTAAAATTTAATATCATTGATAATACCATCTCTATGCATTATACTGTGCATATACAAAAAAACTGACCGCATTTTTTATAACTAAAATTTTAGAAGTGTTATGTGGTTCGCCTAATATATATAGTATCTTTGAAAAACATTTTTAAGCACACATTTTTACATAAAGTGGATGCATACACCATACAAGTTTTACTATAAGAATATATATATATATATATGCAAATACACGTATATTTATATGCATAAATATATATATATATATATATATATATATATATATATATATATATATATACGTGTGTGTGTGTACACTAATAGATTTAATTTAATTATTTTCTTCTTTAATTATTATAGTTTGTGTAAGATATGTATATATGTATTAAGGAGCCACAACACTAAAATTCAGCTAAAATTACTGTAGGAAAAAGGAAGGGTTTAGACAGTTAATTCCAGTAACTGCCTTGGTACATATATAAAATTTAAGCATTTTCTGAGAGTATATTCTTAAATATAAAGATTCTTCTATGCTTAATTAACCCACAACTGACAAAATAATGTTTTTTCTCTAAATGTGGCTAAATGATTGTGCGTAATAAACTGAGAAACAGTCACATAACCGTCGAAAAACTTCTGATGAAATAGTAAAATGACTATTTGATACCGATTATTTTTACTACAACATCAAAAAACGTTTAAAAAAAAAAAAAAAAAAAAAAAAAAAAAAAAAAAAAAGCTGTTTAATATTTTAAACCGGTTGCGTCAATGTAATAATTGTAAATGTTTTTAATACACAAATGATTAACTTTTTAATTTCTTTATGCGAAAGTATTTGATATGTTTGACATATTTACAATTTATTTATAATATTGAATATTTTGGCGTCAAAAATATCTATTACTCATAACTCGTATGCCATTCGCTAAAATTTTTAGTTATTTTTAACGAACTATACAATCCTTATATGTACTGTAAAAAAAAAAAAAAAAAAAAAAAACGCTGGCTTTTTAAAAAAGTAGAAAGTAACATAAGATTTAAAGTTTATTATTTTGAAAATATTTTATGTAAAAATACAATATTAGTAATATACTATTCTTATGAATCATAGTTAAACACATATTTATATGTAGAAAAATAAATAAATAAATAAATAAATAAATAAATAAAAACTTATCTGTGTACACGTATATTTGTATCACTATTTATATACTGTCTAAATATAATAAACTAACCTCAACATAAAATTTTTGATAATTTAGTTAACCATTTAAAAAAGCATATAATCAACAATCTCAAAAATTTAAACAGCTCAAAAAGAAGAAAAAAAGAAAAAGAAAAGAATTTGTTTAAGTTTCAAAGCATAAGATGAATTCTAAAATAATTACATTTAAAAGTTTATGTTATTAGTTTTGTTAATAAGAATAAAAAAAACGATAAAATTTTATAAACTGTAGGCCTACAATGCTCGAAAGATAGAGTATTACTACAGAAACGGCTATTTTTAAAACAGGCAAAAAAAAAAAAAAAAAAAAAAAAATTCCCTTTTTTATTTAAATTCATTTTGGAGATTTTGTTTGTCAACTTGTTTAAAAGTAGCAAGTTATCACTTTTATTCATGAAGACCTTTTAAAGAATCCTTCTATATATAAACGTGATCATCTGAATAAAACATTTTAATAAATAGCAACACATTTTCAAATAAACAATATAAGAAATGATAAATAAATAATTATAAGATTAAAAACATTTTATATACCACGTTTTTAAATTTTCTGTTGAATCATAGCTATAGAACTACATTAGCACTTTATCAATGCATGCAAAATTTTTAAAGTTATAATGACGTCAATTTTTGTGAGATGCATAATCTAACCATAAATTTTTACAATTTTTTAACGTTCCGGTTTGATTAAATGTATATATTTTTATGTCGAAAGAAAATGGACTCTTTTTTTTTTCAACAATTACATTATAGCTAATATTTTAATGGCTATTTTTAAAGCTATTAGGGGATTATTATTTTCATATTTTAATTAATTAAAAGGAAACTAATCAAAAATTCGAAAATCTAGCTTCGAAGTATTGTGTTGTCATCGGATTCTGATCTATTCTGAAAGTTTGAAATGTCTAGCTAGTTGGGAAGTTAGTTAAAAATCTATTACAAGTTTTGTACCGGACAAACAAACAAACAAGAATTGAAGTTAATAAAAACATGGTAAACTATATGAAGATTTTCAATGCCATTTGTTATTATTATATAATTAAGTAATGCGAAAATACACTAATTTAATAAGTTTTATTTTTTAACTCTTTTTCAGAAACAATATATATGATGATTTTATTTTATTTTTTCACCATGAAAAAAAAAAGGATCGCAAAAAAAAAAAAAAAAAAAAAAAATGACATGTACGGAGATACACATGTGATTTTAAAATAGAGTCATTTGTGCTTTTTAAAAATCACTGCCTAAAAATAAGTGAAATATTTCAGTAAATAAAAAAGTATAAGGCTATAAAAAATTATAAGGCTATCTGTTACTTAATTCAATTTCGTTTCTTTTAAATAGCAATATTTGTATTATTCAATCGAAGAAAAGCACTACAAATGATTTCTAAAGTTTAATGTATATATATATATATATATATATATATATATATATATAATATGATATCCAATTAAGGGACCCTAAAAGTCCTTTTATAAGACATTTAGTTATTTAAATTATATAACCATCTGAAAATTGATTTGAATATTTTTAACATGGTGAATAAATGAGAAAAAAGAAAAAAAAAAAAAACTGGCTTTATTTTGTAGATTTCTCAAAATTAAACATGCGTATTTTTAAGCCTTTGCTATAGAAAATATCGCAAATAAAGTCTACTCATAAAAAAAAAAAAAAAAAAAAAAAAAAAAAGGGGGGGGGGGCTCTTATAATTTCTTTAAATTTAAGAAAATAGAAATAGTTCTAAAAATCTGGAGAAAAATATGCATGGAATTTTAATACATCTATCAAATTTATTCTAAGGAAGAGATAAATTTTCCTATATTTTTCTTTTTCTTATTATTATAAATATTTTTAATAACCAAAATATATGCGCATATTCAGTCACTTTATTTGATAAAAATTTGTATAAATATGTATTTGGAAGCAAGTAATAATTAAAAAAAAAAAAAAAAAAAAAAAGCTATAAGTAAAATATTTTTATTCTTATTGAGAAAAAAAAAAAAAAAAAAAAAAAAAGATCGAAATATCGTGAAGAAAACTAATGCAGTTTATTTCAAGTATTCAAAAAAATTCTCCATTATTTCAAGAGTTTTTTACCCTAAAGCTATAAAGGTACGAAAAAAATAAACTTTTTTTTTTTTCTTTTTTGCCTGATTTAATGATTTTGCACACTCTGATTTTTCAAGACGTTCACATATAATATTCAAATAAAAACAATAGAAAGTTTCATATTTATGTGTTTTCAATTATATTTTTTATTTCTCAAAATTTTAAAACATAAACAGAAGTCTTTGCATAGATTTTTTTACTGTTATTTGTTTACCTATCAAAGTCGGATAAATGCTATAACGTATACGTAGCATCTTCTGTAATTTTACCGAAATAAGTGTATAACGTATCCTTAAGATTTATAGCTAGCACTAGCATAAAATTCTTTCTAAATTTTTTATTTTTTGAGAATACTTCCCCTAAGATATAAAAGTTTATCAAGCTTTGTTATAAATAAATTTTCGTTTTATTTTTAAATTAAACAAAAGCCCAATTGCTCCTGTGAAAAGTTTAAAATTTAATATTTCTAGTAACTCAGTATTTTTAAAGCTTCTTTTAACTCTAAACTAATTTTCTGCTCCTTTGTGAAATTACAAATTAACTACTATTGAAAATAAATAAATAAATAAATAAATAAAATAAAACATTTGAACAGTTAATTTCTTCTCTCAAAACGTTAGGCATCATTCAGTTTCTTCACCGATACAGAAATAATTATAGAGTTGGTATGCTTCTTCTAAGGCTTAATATAAAATATTTTCTTAAAATATCTTATAATTTTAAAAGAAAAAACATAAAAATTATTATGAGTTTAATAATGATAAATATCTTTATAAGTCAGTCTATTTTATATAATTTAAATGCTATAAAAGTTTTCTGGATAAACATTCACAACTGTATTTTATTTTAGTAAGCATGTATAAAAGTGTTTTAAGTGTTCTAAATTGTTACGCAATTATACAATTATAATACATTTCAACCTTATGTGAATTATGTAGAAAAAAAAAAAAAAAAAAAAAAAAAAAAAGCAAGAGAGAGAGAGAGAGATTTTTTAAAATTTAATTTGTGTGCTGAAAATTTCTAATAAACTTTAGATTATTTATCAAATAAAAAATGCGAGTGCGAATTTATTCACAAAAAAAATCATGTCTGATGAAGCTGAAGCATTGTAATTTTTTCAAAAGTTAAAATTAATAAGAGGTAAAATTCTAGACTGTTTGGATGAAACAAAGCTTAGTACATGCAAGAAACTATTTTATTAAGATTATTATACTGATTTAGTCAGATTTATTTTATTATTTATCTATTATAGTTTTTCTTCTTATTACTATTTTTTAATAATATAATGTTACCTGTAAAATACATATTTCGACATTTTATGAACGTCTTAAATTTTGTTTCATTGCTAAATGAGAAAACCTACTTCTAAAGAAGCTAATTATTATTATTATTATTATTATTATTATTATTATTTTTTTTTTTTTTTTTTTTTTTTTTTTTTTTTTTTTTACAGTTTAGCATGATTTTGAGAGATAATATTCAACATTTAAATTGTAATAATTTTCAACAATAGCACAGTAGAAGCACTCGCAAGCTGCGTCTATTTTATTTTCTATTTGCATGATACTAATTATTAGGTGCAAAATCTTTTTATTCTCTCCCAGTTTAAAATACATATTCTAAATTTAAAAATCTCCATAGACAAGAGAACACAGAAACAGTTTTTAAATTTAATAGAAGAAATTGGACTAATTTTCTAGACGACATATAAATAATAAATATCCTATATTCTTTACTTAAATAGAAACAATAAATGATCTCAATCTCTTATAGATTAATAAAAGTCATTTTCGACAATTTTACTTAACTACAAAACAATGGTTCGATTCATCTTACAGATTCCTTGAAAACGGCGTAGCAGATACCGAAGTCAACTATGCTCTTTATTATTACTATATTTTAGTTATATTAACTCCAAAACTATCACGAACGGAAAACCTCCTAAAACTGCAACTGTCGTAATGGACTGCTCAAAAATCAGAACTAAAGCTGAACTTAGTGCGAAAGCTGAATCTAATATGATCAACAGATGAACCACAGATGAACCACAGCTGAACATCTAGCATTATTTTAACATTCCTTTTATACGTTAAATAAATTTTATTTTTAATTCAACCCCGTTTTCAGGAAATCTACTCCGAAATTAATTTATTTGTTAAATCTCGCAAACTCCGAAGCTTCCCTTTTATACACGTAATTGCTAGCAATAGAGTGCAATAGAGTAAATAGTAAATAAATAGTAAATAAGTATGTAAGTAGTATGTAGTATGTAATTAAGTAAGTAGTAAATAGAATAAATAGTAAATAGCTAGCAATATAGTAAGCAGAGTAAAAAATACTGACCCGACTCAACAATTTCCCTACTCTCCCCATATGAACTTCCTGTAAAAACTCCTTGTAGCCACACAGATTAGAAAAAAATAAAATAAAATAAAAATATTAACAAAATATAATATATATATATAGAAAACATTTGTAAAGAAGTATCAAAATAGTTATAAATAACATACCTTAGAAAATTTACACATGTATTATGAAGGCTTTATGTGTTTTTTAAGTAAAGGGTATTAGTTCAAATTCAGAACATTAAAACTAAATTTGAACATGTTCTTGACAAAATCTTTATTTTAAAAAAGCGAACTCTTACACTGAAAAGGAGGTTTTACAATAAAAATAAACGAAGTCCTAAAATTATTAAAAGTCAAATTTAAAATCTCGTTTCCTACTTTATACAAGAAATTGACAAATATTTTAGATTTTATTTTCAGGTCCTGTTCCTATGCATATGTATATATATGTATATGTATATATATATATATATATATATATATATGTGTGTGTGTGTGTGTATGACGATATTTAGAAAATTTCATGACTTGTTTTCAGGACTTTTTTGGTACAAAATGTATTCAAATTCTTTTTTCATATAATTTTGTAATGCATATCCTATGTTTCAAAATTATTCATACCTAAACTGCATATAATAAAAATCGTTTCGCTGTTATAAAAATTAAGGAAACCTCCAGTTCTAAACATTTAACTTAAAATAAGACAGAATACGTAATTTTAATATATATAAAAAATTCATATTTGCAATTAAGTATTATTACAATTATTTATGATAGTTTAAATAGTCAAAAGTTGTACTACACTTAAGATTTTGACATGTCTTTTCATTTAAACAACAATTTAAAATATTTTGTAATTTTGGGTACGTAAAAAAAAAAAAAAAAAAAAAAAAAAAGTTGAACCAGTGGTGATTTGAGAAACTGCGTATTTAGAGAACACATGTTTAACTAGTGGATCTGCAGATCAGGAGACTCACATCCTATTTGCATCACACATTATTCAACAGGTTATTTATTCCTTATTATATAATATATATGTACATATATATATATATATATTGATTCGATTGACTTTATACATAAACAGATACGTTCCTGAGGTGAGCTGCCGCCCCCTCAACCACCCCACTGTATCTCTCTTTCTACACCTATCTGTACATCATATTTATGTATTCTCAATAACTGACAGCCTTGTATTAGTTCTCGGAAATTCAAAAATATTTGTACCAAATTTCATGCAAAAGGATTACATAGCATATCAAAATTATTTTGTGCAACCCTGTAAACTAATTACCAATTCTATGCCCACAATTTTCAACAGAAAACCATGCCTTTAAAATTCTAATAAAATTTCCTTATTTTTAATTGGGTATAACCATGTTAAAATACACTTTTAAGAAATACCGGCTACAGACCGTAATAGTACGAAATTCTTTTATGTATCCCGGAAAAGGAGCCATAGTTATTATAAGAATAATACACCTAATTAATTATAACTCATTAATTTTTCAAACTAATTTGACATCATTTGGATGATTACAGTACGTCATCATTGAAATGCTTTTGTGTTGTCCCATAAATAAATTGTTTAGTCTATACATACCCTCTTTTAAGAGTAAACATGCTTTTAAGCATCTTTATAATGCATGTTAATTCCATTATGTTCAATGCAGCTTAAATAAACTAAATTGCGCTTAAATAAAAATTTGTCCACGGCTTTTAATGTTACGAAATGTTTTTGTAAGTCTCTGTAAACAAGCCATAAAAATTATATACACCAGTAAAAACTATTCACCTTATTCTATGTTTTTCATGAATAATTGTTCGAAATTTGATATAATTTGTATGGTTACGTGACATCGACAGAACATTTTTGTAAGGTCCTGTACATTAATTAGGAATCCTAAGAGCACATATTTTGTGCAGAAAGCATAATTTTAAGCATCTCACTAAGGTACGCTAATTTCATTTTCTTTTATTGCAAAGTAGTGATGTTAAAATGCGTTTAAACGAAATTCATCCCATATGCCGTAATGATGAAAATTTTGGCGTGTCCTTGTACACAATTCATAAACAATACAGATAATTCATTAACAATACAGACATTCATAAACAATTCCTTAAAATATATATACAGCTATTTCTATATAGAGTTTAAACGTGTGGGCCAATTTGCAAGACAATCGGAGGATGTTTGTGGCCGCTATTGCGGTACATATAAATTTTGTCCTTAGGCCGTTTTCATAAGAAACATTTTGGTGTGTTCCTGTACACGAAATACAAATAGAATACACAAACAAAACTATACAGCTGATTCTGCGTGGCTCACAAAAATGTGTAGCAAACTGTAAGTTAATAGCGTGATTTTTGCGGCCGCTATCGCGGTACATTCTTCCCATAGGCCGTAATGATAAGAAAAATTTTGGCGTGTCCCTGTACACGAACTACAAATGGAATACACACCTAAAACTATACAGCTAATTCCGCTGGACTCATGAAAATGTGTACCAAATTGCAGGTCCATAACGTGATTTTTGCGAGCGCTATCGCGTTACATACAAATTCTTCCAATAGACCCTAAAGACAAGGAAAATTTGTCGTGTCTCGGTACACAAACGTCAAATGTAATACACACCCAAAACTATACAGATCATTCTGTTAGGCTTATGAAGATGTGTACCAAATTTCAAGTCAATAGCGTGATTTTTTTGGCCGCTATCACGGCCATAAGTTTAAGCATCTCACTAATGTACGATAATTTCATTTTGTTGATTGCAAAGCAATGATGTTAAAATTGCTTTAAACGAAATTCATCCCATATGCCGTAATGATAAGAATTTTTGGCATGTCCCTGTACATGATTCATAAACAATATAGACATAAAAAATATATACAGCTATTTTTATACAAAGTCTGAACGTGTGTACCAATTTGCAAGTCAATCGGAGGATTTTTGCGGTCTCTATTCCGGTACATACAAATTCTGCCCGTAGGCGGTAATGATAAGAATCATTCTGGTGCGTCTCTGTACACGAACTAAAAATGGAATACACACCCATAACTATACAGCATATTCCGTGTGGCTTATAAACATGTGTACCAAATTGCAAGTCAATAGCGTTATTTTTGCGGTCGCTGTCGTGGTACATACAAATTCTTCCCATAGGCCCTAAAGATACGAAAAAACATTGGTGTGTCTCGGTACACAAACGACAAATGGAATACACACCCAAAACTATACAGATAATTCCATTGGGCTTATGAACATGTGTATCAAATTTCAAGTCAATAGCGTGATTTTTGCAGCCGCTATGGCGCGACAGACAGACAGATAAGCAGGCACACAGGCGGAAACCAAAATCATTTGAATCTCAACAGGGAGGCCTCCTTTGATTTTTCGGCAATTTGGGATATATTTTCAAACACCACTGTGGTGCATTTAATATATTTTAGATAATAGTTTTCTCATTATATATATTACCTTTCTTGTCCGTTTTTTTTTTTTTTTTTAACTTCAGCTTTATAATACTTAATGTCGCAAATATCTAACATAAAATTTTAACTTCAACAGCAATATCAACATTTCTAATTTATTCCGAAGCAATGTTAATCCTGATCTTTTTTTACACTACCATTTTTTAAGTGTATTTTTTTTTCTTATTTTATCGTAGCTATACATTGTATAAAATTATTCTATAAATTAAATGGTGCGAAATAAAGGATAGAGTAAAAAACTCCGGAATAAGTTATAAATGTTAGCAACTCTGCATCAATTTGGGATTTTAATCCTAAAATAATAGTTACCGTTTTAAAATTGGTCCCTCAAAACTCAAATAATTTGCGCAATTTTATCAAAGTAAATATGCTTCTTTTTATTTTAATAGAAGAAAATAAACTCGTACTTTTTTTATTTTATTTATTTATTATTTATTTTTTTCGCAACGATTAAATTATAGCTAATATTTTAGTGGCTATTTTTAAAGCTATTAGGAGCTTATTATTTTCATGTTTTAATTAATTAAAAGAAAACTAATCAAAAATTCGAAAATCGGGTTTCAAAGTATTGTGTTGTCATCGGGTTCGGAGCTATTCTGAAAGTTTCAAATGTCTAGCTAGTAGGGAAGTTAGTTAAAAATCGATTACAAAATTTGTACCGGACAATTAAACAAACGAGAATCAAAGTTAATAAAAATATATTAAAATATATGAAGATTTTCAATGCCAGTTGTCTTCTTTTTTTTTTTTTTTTTTTTTTTTGATTATTTAATTAAGTAAAGTAAAAATACGCTAATTTATAAAACTTTATTTTTTATTTTATTTTCAGAAATACTATGATATTTTTTTTTTTTTTTTTTAAATGAAAAAAAAAAAAAAAAAAAAAAAAGAAACTCGCTAACATATACAGATACACACATGTAATTTTCAAAAATAGTCATTTGTGCTTTTTAAAATTCACTGTCTAAAAATAAGTGAAATATCTCAGTAAATAAAAAATTATAAGGCTTATATCTATTACTTAATTCAATTCCATTTCTTTTAAATAGAAATATTTGTATTATTCAATCGAAGAAAAACACTAGAAATGATTTCTAAATTTTAACTTCAACAGCAATATCAACATTTCTTATTTATTCCGAAGCAATGTTAATCCTGATCTTTTTTTACACTACCATTTTTTAAGTGTATTTTTTTTTCTTATTTTACCGTAGCTATACATTGTATAAAATTATTCTATAAATTAAATGGTGCGAAATAAAGGATAGGGTAAAAAACTCCGGAATAAATTATAAAAGTTAGCAACTCTGCGTCAATTTGGGATTTTAATCCTAAAATAATAGTTACCGTTTTAAAATTGGTCTCTCAAAACTCAAATAATTTGCGCAATTTTATCAAAGTAAATATGCTTCTTTTTATTTTAATAGAAACAAATAACGTGCTGTGATATATAAAGCTTAAAACAATATACAGCAATTTATACATTTTAAAATAATTGCAGAAAAATACTGACTACGATGCAAATGGGACCATAAATGGGAATGAAAATCATTTCTAGATTTTTATAAAGTATATAATTAACAATTTGTTATTTATATGTAACACAAAACGCAGTTAATGCTACAAAAATCTAAATAAAGTGCAAGAAAACTACAAGATTATCACACAATTTTTGTAAATTCCGAATTCTTTTATACAGTTTCACTAATTACACATAGAAATCGCATGTCATTCTATCGAGGATTTAACGTGTACAAGTAGATTTTGATTTAACTAATAAAAAAAGGGGGGGGGGGGACTCCACTGAACTTTTTGAACATGAAGTAATTTAGGGTTGTATATAAATAAATTAAAGTAAGAGAAATCGTTAAATACGTAAAAGAGAAAATCATAATAGGGTTTATGAGTACTTTTTTGATATAGTATGTTGTTTCCTTTAACGTTATTTCACTTCAAATAATTTCAGTTCATAGATCATAATGATAAATTTTCGTTGAATCCCTGTAAAACTCTATGAGTGCTAGACTCACCAAAATCTATAAAGGTCGTACGATGGTTACCTATAACATGCATATAAATTTTCAGATCAACCAGATGAGGCATTTAGACACTATTGCATTTTAAATAATTTGAGCCCATAAGTCAAAATGATAAAGTATTTTCCTTTGTGTCGCTGTAAAAAAAATCTATAAGAATTAGAGTCACCAAAATCTATATGTTGTCTGCAAATGGGACTTGTAACATGTGTATGAAATTTCAATTCATTCTAATATGTATTTTAGAGGCAATCGCACTTTAAATAAATTGAGCTCATAGGGCATAATGATAAAGGATTTTTCTTTGTGTTCCTGTAAAAACGTATAAGCTCTAGAATCTTTATGCTTCATATGACGGTGACCTACATAGTATGTATATAAATTATAATTTCAATTGGATAAGCCATTAACCCTCTGTAACTCATGACCTTTAATATTTTTGTGTTTATTTGTTTCGTAATAATTGGAAAAAAATAAAATACACGTGTTTCAGGTTTTTTTTTTATTTCTCATAAATTTCGAAAAAACAAACAAAAACACCTACAGGCAACAAACACTTTTTAGCATAAAATCCTATAAAATACGTGAAATTGGGTCAAAATCAATATTATACAATGAATTTGAAACACTTACCTCTTCACTGTTTCAATATAAAACACAAAACACGAAAAACTATTTTTTATTATTTTTTGAATCAGAGCCGGTCCGCACTTGTCGTTAGTTACCCACTGTCGAGTAATGAACTTCAACTTACGACATACGGCGCCATCCAGTTGTGTTTCTAGATACTAGATTCTCTAACTGTGAGTGTATACGACAGGCTACAGTGCGTGATTACGTTGTAGAACCGATTCTTTGAATTTGAACCACGATCGAACGGTATGTTGCCTACAGTCTACAGTATGGTACAGAGGGTTAAGACGCTAATGATTTCAGCCCATAGGCCATAATGATAAAGATTTTTTCGTTGTGTCCTTTTAAAAAAACTATGAGTACTAGATTCCCCAAGAGCTATACAGTTCGAGCAACGGTTACCTTTAACATATATATAAATTTTCAGCTCATTCTGATAAGGCATTTAGACGCTATCACACTTCGAATAATTCCAGCCCGTAAGCTATAATGATGAAGAATTTTTCGTTGTGTCCCTGTAAATACACTATACCTGCTAGATTCACCAAAATTTATTCACTTCGTGCAACAATGACTTGTAGCATGTGTGTAAATTTTAACTCGATTGAAAAAAGCGATTAGACGATATCACAATTTTAAAAAAAATGGCCCATATAGACTATAATCATAAAGAATTATTCCCTGTGTCCCTATAAAAAAAACTATAAGCGCTAGATTCACCAAAATTTATACAGTTCGTAAGACTCATAAAATGGGAATAAATTTTCATCTCATACGAATAAGGCGTTTAGATACTATCGCATTTAACAAAATTTTTGATCTTGGACCATAATGATAAAAAATTTTCTTTGTGGCCCTGTAAAAAACCTATAACTGCTAGATTCACCAAAATCAATAGTGTTCGTGCTATGGGCACCTATAACATACGTACAATATTTCAGCTTATTTGAACAAAGCGTTTAGACGCTATCGTTTTCACACATGTACACGCACACACATACATACATACACGCATACAGTCGGTAACAAAAGTGTCCGAGCACTAGCAAAAATTCCTATGCAAAAAAAGTACACTTCATACGGTTTTATTAAATAAATCCTTATCGAATCATGTTTTTACACTGACTAAGAATAGGATTCGACAAGGATTTATTTAATAAAACCGTACGAAGTGTTCTTTTTTTACATAGAAATTTTTGCTAGTGTTCGGACACTTTTGTTACCGACTGTACATAATCCTAAAAATAAAAAAATGTAAAATCAGGGCATCTCAAAACGTGTGTAAACACCAAAACCTCAAATTCAGATAATTGAAATAATTACAATACTTTCCTCTGTATAGTGTTTGGAAAGAAAAAAATAGAAGATTTATTTATAAATAGCAAAAGAGTGATGCAAAACAAATATTTTGATTTGAATTTGATTTTCGTGAGTGATAGATTATGTTATGTTGTTATATTTTTAACTTTTAAATTTGAAGAGTTATACACAATCTTCTCTTTTTAACATAATGGCAAATAACATCTCGCACATAAATTATTAAATTTATATTGCACTTTATCTATCTAAGAAACATTGATTATAATCCAAATGGGAGTAAGTGATCCTAGCTTGATTTTCTTAAAATATATAATGAAATAATTTTTATTAATATTTAACACAGAAATTAGTTAACGCTATAAAAAATAAAACGCTAGAAAACAATAAGATTATCACATATTGTTCTCAAATATTACAATTCTTTATAAAGTTTTATTAATTACACGCCGGAATCGCATAAAACAGTCATTCCATAGAGGATTTAACGCGTATAATTAGGTTTTTGATTTGATTAATCAACAAATTAGAAACTTTATTTATAAATAATAGAAGTAGGAATTAGAATAAATCTTTCGAAATTATTTCATTTGATATTTCTGCATTAGAAATTACTGTCATGTTGCTATAACTATATTCTTCAGAAGGTATTTTTGTATTTAAATATTTATACATACACCGTATGCGTTTTGACACAATGACAAATCACTTTTTAAGACATAAATTTATAAATTTTATATTACAATTTATCATCTCAAAAGATTTTTACGGCAGAATTCCTAAGAGAAAAGACAGATATTCTCACAAATGGGAATATTGTTTAATTTGACACATGTATATTTCCTGTAATCATACGATGAACAGATTTTTCTTAGCTTCT
This sequence comes from Salticus scenicus, assembly GCA_963930645.1. Classification (NCBI taxonomy): domain Eukaryota; kingdom Metazoa; phylum Arthropoda; class Arachnida; order Araneae; family Salticidae; genus Salticus; species Salticus scenicus. Next base: position 222,193,784 of record OZ005653.1, on the reverse strand, counting down.
AACACGGCAATTAATTAATACATATAAAAGTAAATAAAGCTCGAAGAACCCGAAAGATTATACAGTTTTTAAAAATTTCGTTTTCTGAGAGTCTATCGTTATAAAATAGACATAGCAATTATATAACAATCATCCCACTGTGAATTAAATGTACTCAATTAGATTTCTATTTCATTAATTAGCAAATTTAATGTAGAACTGACAAATATAAATAAATGTACCTAAATATTATCATTCGCTATTTCCATTTGTCATTTATGCATGAGGGACTTAGGGTATTTACATGCAATATTTCTGGAACATTTTAAGCATCTTTTATATAACAATTACATACAAATTAATAGTACATTTTATATTAGATAAATAATCTGGTGTGTCACTAACACGACTTTCTCTTACCCTGAAATTTAATACTATAAATACAAGTTGTACATTAAAAGGTAAGATAACGAGTACTGTTAAGTAAACCTGTGTTAAACAAATGACATTAGGCTTCTCGAGTTTTATATGATAATTAATTCTGTGTGGTGTGAGGGGGGGGACTACCGCCCCCTCAACCCCCTGTTTCACTAAGGCACTTACATTTATATAGAATTTAATTCGGTTATTAAAAAATAATTCTGTATTTAAAAAATCATTTATTAAAATTATTATTTAAAAAAATTATCTTTTATGATAATGCAGACGATTTCCATATTAGAGAATAGTATAACACTAAATATCCAAAAAAAGTCCATTTTTTTCTCAATATAAAAAAAATAATAATAATAATAATAATAAATTCTAAGTTTTTTTTTCGTTAAAATTAAAAAAATCGATAACCTTGTTTTAAATTATCACAGATCGATGGTTCAACCATTCGTTTTAAAGGTATTGGCGAGCTCTTTTGAAAGATACCCATCATGAAAATTTACTCCCCTCGAGGAGGACTTCCCCCTCAGGGAAAGGGGGGGGGGCGAGGCTCCTACATACACAAAAAATTTTTCCCAGTTAACTATCTCTATTACAAAAAATATATTATCGTTTCATTTGGTTTAGTGCAGTCTATAGACGTTAAACTCTATACTTACCAGTAATTTCCCCCATAGACGTAATGTATTAGAATTCTCTTGATTGTCCCTGTACACGAGCCATTTGCTTGATCTTAACGAAAAGCTTACTGTAGCATCCCTATATGATACACATTTAGAATACCAAGTTTGAACTTTCTGCCATAGTTTGTTTTTGAGATATGCTGATAACAGACAGACACACACACAGACACACAGACACACAGACACACACAGATACATACACACAGACCATTTGCTAAAAACATGATTTTCGTATTCAGGGCACCTCAAAACGTGTAAATATAACAAAATCTCGCGTTCGAAAATTTGACCCAAAAACAATACTTTCTCTACCTTATGGGTAAGAGAAAGTAAAAAGTTAAGAAATGAATGCATAAGCTTTAAAATTGAAAAAAAAAAAGAGAAATATATATATATATATATATATATAGGGGAGACCCGTGTACCTAGGGCCGCTTTTTTTCAATGCCCCAAAACAGAGCCCTTGACCTTTTTAAAATTATCAAACTGATATGTACATATCTTTAGGACTAATTACTTCCAATAGGGATTAATATAAATACGTAAAATAATAAATTCCGACAAATAGTAGGTTTTTAAAAAAACTTCACTTGTGGCCCTAGGTACAACACCCTCATTGTACCTAGGGCCATTCTTTCAAATTTAGATTTCACTTTGTAATGAATAGAAAATAAGCATATAAACATGTATTTTATAAAAGAAACAATATGAAGTAATATATTTATTTATCATATAATAATTATCATGTTGTTGCCTTAATTTAAAACGCGAAATTGTTCACTTTATTTTTTTTTCTTTGGGATATTCTAACAGAATGTTTTTTTTTTTTTTTCCTTCAATATCTTTTTTTTTTGTCTGGAGTGTCTCTTGGATTTCTAGATCTCTCTGGTTTTCGGTCACATCTTTTGTTTGATGGGGGAGGTTTTGCTTTAGGTAAAGGTTTTGCTTAGGTTCGTTCCTGTTAAAGCATAGCACACGAAAAGATGTTAGATGTTGAAGGTTTCGAAATTTCAACAGGACACGAAACAAAGACATCCAATTCTATCATTGTTAGTTCACTTTCTTACTGGAATTTTTTTTTTTTTTTGTTATGGAGGTGTCTTGTCTTTCAGTCACATTTGAATTTAAATATTCATTCTCAGTGAATGTGTTTTGATTTATTGACTATATGCCGGATACACGAAAGCCTGATAGAATGTTTACAGGAGTAAAAGCCGACGGATAGGACTTTCCAACACTTTCAGCAACGTCATATATAGTGATTGGTTTACCAGGGTTTGCCAGCATCCAATTACTATAGGATGCACTGTATTTCTTAACATTTTCTCGACCGCTGACGTAGATTCACGTCATTTGAAAATATGAAACTCCACCAGTGGGCGTTTCTTTTGCAATTTGTATGCTATTTGTTTCTAAAAATATACACAATATTCATATTTGTACAATCAGTATACTAAGGATGCAAATACTTTGATTAGAGAGAGAGTATGATTATAATGCATATCCATTTGTAATATAAATGTGAATACGGAGAATTTTGTTTAGAAAAACCATAACTTATGAGAAAAACGCCCACAGGCGGATTTTACTGTCAAAAAGACAAAAACATGCGGTCGCGAAAGTGTTAAAGGGTCCAAACGCACTGGCCCTAGGTACAAGGCAGCCATGTGGCCCTAGGTACAAGTTTTGGTAACTTCATTCAAAATGTCTTCCACTAAAAAATCCACATGCAGAGAGGACTAATTAAATGTCTCATTTATTACTCAATATAACAAGAAAACTTATACACTAGAAATGAAAGAAAAATAATTGACTTGCCTTTGTAAAATAGCAAAAGCGATGAGCTGCAAAATTTTACTTCAAACCATGTAAATTCGTTTTCTACATGTAACTTGTCAAAACTCTCTCCTCAAAAGTTTCAAAGTAGTTGTAAAAGTAGCAATTGGTGTTGTTACTCGCCCAATTGAGTATTAAAACTTAAAATTAAATGTTATTGAAATAAAGTGGGGTGGCCCTAGGTACATGATGGCCCTAGGTACACGGGTCTCCCCTATATATTGGCGGCATGCCTGTAGCGGAGCATGCTGCTAGCGTAAGGGGGTGAAGTTATTTAGCAGCAAAAATATAGCTTACCCCAGTAGCACATAACGTTGTTTTGACGTTGTTATAACTAATTTTTTCAGTGCTCAGACTTATCTGAAACGCTGTAACAACGTTTTGTGCTACCTGGGTACATATATACAAAAATTAGATAAATAGATTTTGTCAACACAGAGTGTCTAACGATGCATTTTCTTCTATGATTCTACCCCCAAAATAAATATGTGGAAACTTTCAGAGTATATTTCCATCATTAATTGTAACTAATCATGGAAACATACTAGAAACTACCGAAAATGAAAAAAATTGTATCGGAAGATATTCTGTATTGGCAAAAATCTATACGTGAACGAGAAAAAATCGCTTCATTCTCGGTTTCAGCACGCCAAACAACATATGTATGAGCTAAAAGTATCAAATCAAATTTTGCGAATTATATTTTTGTGATCCTGTGTAATTTAAAAAACGATGTTTTTATTTCTTTTTTTTTTTTTTTTTTTTTTTTTTTTTAAGCTAGCTTTATTAAAAAAAAAAAAGGGGGGGGGGGGGACCTTGAATTTAAATAAATATTACTTTTCCTGAAATTCTTCGAATTTTAGAAGAAAGCAAAGTCAACAAATATAAAATTATAACAAAAGAAATTAAATTAAATTTCATTTGATTATAATTAAATATTTCTTATTTTCATGTCTTTTGTTTAAATCTCCAATATTCAACCAAATTCAACAATATTTTTGACCTGAACTCATAATGACTATTTTTAACCAACTTTTAATTTCTGTCAAATTCGGTTGAATTCGCGCATTAAAATATATATATATATATATATATTTATTTTTTACTCAGGTAAAAAAAAAAAAAAAAAAAAAAAAAAAAAATTCTAACACGAGTGTTGGAAATTTGAAGATTGGCAGCAAGTAAATTTTGAAATATCAATGCCAAATGGCCTGAAAAAAGTCACATTTTAATTAATTTGAAAATATGCCTAAAAACCTATTTAAATCTCTAATTTTCAACCGAATGTAGGAATTCTTGGACGTAATCATCATTTACAGACAATTTTTCATTCTTATTAAAAATGAATTTAAAATTAGCGATTTAAAGTAAACGTTTTTATGATTCCAATAAATAAAAAAAAGAAAGAAAACGTGATTTTTTTTTTTAATAGAATTTGTACGACTGAAATATCGGAAAACTTGCTTCATATGAATACAAATTGTTCTTTATATGCATACAAAATGGCCATTTTATATAATTAAATAATCTGGTGTGTCACTCACACTACTTTCTCTTACCCTGAAATTTAATACTACAAATACAGGCTGGAGATTAAGAGGTAAGATAACGAGTACTGTTATGTAAACTATGTTAAACAATTCAAATTAGGATTAGGAAGAGTTTTATATGATAATTAGCTCTGTGTGAGGGGGCTGCCGCCCCCCTCAATCCCCCCGTTTCATTTCTGTACAAAAAAACAAGCGATGAAGAATTTATTTCCATTCCCGAACAGCTTTCCTGGAAATGGTAAAATATTATTAGTAAAGAACATCCACTAACAACAAATAACTACTCTGTTGTGGCCACCACATGACTTTCTTTCACGCAGTAAAAATAATTTATTAAAATTATTATTTTAAAAAAATATCTTCCATGATAATGCACACGGTTTCCATATTAGAGAAGTAGTATAACACTAAGTAACCAAAAAAAAAAAAAAATTGAATTTATTCTCAATATTACATATATATATATATTTTTTTTTGGGGGGGGGGGGAATAAAAAAGAAAAAAATCAATAACTTTACTTTAAATTATCGCAGATCGATTTTTCAACCATTCGTTTTAAAGGTATTGGCGAGCTCTTTTGAAAGATACCCATCATGAAAATTTACTCCCCTCGAGGGGTACTTTCCCCCCAAGGGGGGGGGAGGCCAGGCTCCTACATACACAATTTTTTTTTTTCCAGTTGACTATCTCTTTTACAAAAAATATATATTCGTTTCATTTGGTTTTTGGTTTAGTGCAGCCTATAGATTTTAAACTCTACTTACCTGCAATTTCCCCCCTAGACGTAATGTACTTAAATACTTTTGAGTGTCCCTGTACACGAACCATTTGCTTCATCTCAACGAAAAGCTTAGTGTAGCATCCCTATATGATACACATTTAGAATGCCGAGTTTGGAATTTCTGCTACTATTTGTTTTTTAGATATGCTGATAACAGACACACAGACGCACAGACACACAGACCATTCGCTAAAAACAAGATTTCCGTATTCAGGGAACCTCAGAACAAGTAAATATAACAAAATCTCACCTTCGAAAATTTGACCCTAAAACAATACTTTCTCGACCCTATGGGTAAGAGAAATTAAAAAAGTCTATCAAAAATATTTTTATCAAACATTGTCAAGAACTATTCCAGTTCAATCAGAGTTCGAAGAATATAAAGTCCTCAATGAAATCGGTTTATTTGTTTAGAAATTACATTGTCACAAACAGAAAGAAGACCGGCAGACAAAAGTTTAAAACTTCTGACATCCTTCTTTTTGGAAAGGGGTTTAAAATGTTTGTTGTACCGTTTTTAATTTCTTTTAGATTTAATCGAAAAAATAAAATCTATTTTCGTAAATATATTCTACTTTCAGTTTTCGGTGGATTTACACGTTTTAAGATGTAAATATAAATATAAATATATATTTGATCATTTAAAAAAAAAAAAACGTTTTTCTCTCTATCCTATTTCTCTTGTATAAGTGTGCACGTAACAAACATACTGTGATAACTGTAGATAAAATACTGATTCTATAAAACTTTGCTAATAATTCTAGTTATATAATTTAAAAAATAATTTTAATAAAAAACAATTTTAACAAATAGTTTGCATTGTAGAAATATGTATAGCAAACTATAGAAGACAATTTTGTAATGGATACAACACACAACTTTTTTTTGTTTATTAAAACGATGTAAAAATTCATAATTTACGTATCCGTTTACATAGCGCAGAAAAATATGCTGTCATGAATTTTATATACACATTCTCTTTATTAGATTGTATCGCTTATAAAATATCAGTTGTGCTGATATGAAAAAGTAATTTTTATATTTTTTTTCCTAAATTATTTCTTTAGATTCTTTTAACGTGCAGCTATTTAAAGTCTACTTAACAGAATTACAACACTAAATTAAAAACCTGGTGTACAATCAATATTTAAACTTGAAAACTTCTTCATACACCATAAAATTAAATAAAGCTCTACCGGTCTCGAAAGGACGTGGTCTTTCTTCTTAAAGTGATTCTTCATGTTTTTTCATCTGAAGAAGAATGTTCACGTCTTTTCGAAACCGGTAGTACTTTCTTTAACCTTATGATGTGTGAAGAAGCTCTGAAGTTTAAATATTATCAGAATTAACTTTTATTAATACAATTTATATTTTTCTGATAAAGGAAACCCGAAAAATAGAAAATTTAGTTTGAAATAACACTAAAATATATGAGAGACGTCCTTTAGATGAAATTGTATGCTTCTTGCATATTTTTGGTTAAAACAAAAACGAACCTGTAATTATTTTTTGTTTACCACATAACATCTTCACCAAAATATACATTTTATCTCGAAAACTCTGAAGTTTTTATCGGTAACAGGGTGATAACTTTAGAACTACACATTTTGGACTCACATCTGCATTTCTATCCTCAAAACGGAATTTACGATGACCATGGGGAAAAGCTTCACCAGGAAACCTCTTAAGTGGTGGGCAAATTATAAGTTCAGCTATAGATTGACAATTTAGTATTCAAAAAGGAATATGAATCAGAATAACATCCGCAAGGCATATTTGAAATTATTTTTTAAGAACTTTCTATATCGATATATTATAACAAACACATCTCATTTAGAAATATGAAGCGAAAAGAAAGTATCTGGACATAATTATAAGTTCAGAGAAAGCTTTATTGGAATAAATTAGTATAATAAGAAGTTAGCATCTAGAATAGCCTCTGTTTTGTTTAACGATTTCGAAAATATGTTCTGGCATTGATGTGACGAGATTTTCCAGGTAACTAGTGGGATTTCGGTCGAGACTTTTGAAATTTTGTCTTTTAATTCTCCTACGGATTGAAATTGTTTTCTATGCATATAACATTTCTGCACCATCATTCCCTTTATATTTTCTATGGGGTTAAGGTCTGGACGGCATGCTATAAATTGCAATATTTATATATTCAAGGTCATAATTTTGTCATCCTTGAGGCGTGCATTGCCCTGCTGTAGAATACAGTCCTCCCCCAAAAGGTACTCAGATGATTCCAGGATGGGTGACTAATGTACTTTCTAATGATTCTACATATTTACCCGAATTCGTTCTTGTGGAAATCCATGCAAGAGGCAAGACACCTTTATGTGAAATCACGCCTCATATCATGACTATTCCTCCACCAGAGTTTCTTGAATATTTAATTTGTTTCTCTCATCTTAGGTCATGCCAATAATAATTATCTCATAGAATTATAACTTTAAATGCTGAAAAATCAATTTTGTTCCAACATCAGAAGGAATGCGACATTTTTTTCGCTAAAAATGAAAAAAAAAAAAAAATCGATACCTCTGTTTACAATTATCACAGATTTATGATTCAACCATTCGTTTTAAACGTACTGACAAGTAAGTTTTTTTGAAAAATATACATATTGAAAATTTACACCCCGGGGATACCCCCCCCCCTCAACGGGGGAAGAGATGTTACAACATGTTATATGCAAAAACATTTTTCTTAGTTTACTACTACTACTATTACCAATAATTCATATTAATTTTATAATCAAACGTTAAAAGTAACTCATATGCATTTATACGAAATTTTGTCCTATGCTGCCATGTTAAAAATTTAGAAAAAAATGGAATTATAGCTCCCCCTGTTGATCCCTTAATCTAATCAGCATCATTTTAGATCAGGGCACACTAAGAAAAATTTTTGTAACTGACACCTAGAACCTAGATCATGGCTCTAGTAAAAATAGTTCCATTTCATCCTTATAAATTCTAGTTCCTTTTAAAAGCGGGTTCTAGAAACCCCTAATAGAATTCTAGAGCGATTGCCTATATTATCGATGTCAAACTTATTTAAAAATCTCTGCAAATAAATGTGAATACGAGAGGCGGGTTTTAGCAACTATAATCTTGGTTTATAACCCAATTCTAAAAATCAAGCGAGAATTCCTCGCAATACAAATTATTCAGAATATTCAGAATATTGTTTCACCATCTAGAAATGTGTAGTCTAGGAAATCTCGATCATTCCGTCTATTAAGTTTATCGGTGTGCCTTATACGCATAACTCGGAAATCTGTATTTCTAGTGTAGGGATTTAGTAACTAGCCACTTATTCGCTCTATATGAATGTGGTATACATATTTTTCTCAGTGCACAACAAAATAGCAAGTTTGGTTAAACTTCGTTCATTGATTCATGAGATAAACCGTTCAGAAATTTGTGATATATACACACAGATACATAGACAGACAAATATTTTCTAAAAACAGACAAATCGTGTTCAGGACATTCAATACGTGTAAATCCATCGAAAACTGGAGTTCGAATATTTTCACGAAACAAATACTTTCTTCTTATACACATAGAAGAAGGTAAAAATATCGACATATTACAATATATTTTAACTGATATTTCCAAATGCATTAATTAAACATCATTTTTAGTGTACTGTTAAAAATGAGCTAAATTGTCTCAAAATAGCTCCGAAACAATATATACTGAAATTTGAAAACTCATGTACTCCTTTTTGAGTATATGTCAAACATGGGGATATTGGGATTCTTATTGGTAAACCCAATTTTTGAGCATGTCATTATACTCAAAAATGAATACATTGGTTTTCAAATTTAAGCATATAATGTTTTGGAGCTATTTTAAGACAATTTAGCTCATTTTTAAGAAATTGTTTTTTACAGTATGCAGTTTTAAACGTATATCAAGAATTTTTTAATTCAACTTATAATTTTGTCCGTTCAATTTATACATAACTTTTTATATAAGTTATATTTTGACATTTTCTTTGTCTGAAAACTAGGTATTGGTGTTAAGTACTTATTAATTTAGATTCGGATGAAGTCAGAAATATTTTATGACAAATACAATTACGTAAATCATATTTTGGATGTGAACATATAATAACGTCCACCACTGTCTCTTTTAAAAGTGTGTCAGTGGACGATAGAGTAGAAGTATGCTAGTTGGTCTCATATTGTTGGTCAGAATATTGATGGTCTGTTATTAGGAACACTCGAACAGATGGCTACAAGAAGAAACGGCCAAAAATTCATTTCCGTGTTTGTGTCTGCTATAGAGAAATGTAACAGAGGCTGATAATCAAGCCTGTGTTACATTACTCTGTAATAAATTTGTATTCATAGCAGAAGTGCGTCTCCTACAAAAAACGGTACGTGATAAATCATTTTGGTTTTGATACATAAATCAAGCACCTTTTTTTTTTTTTATATACAATCACATAGGTTCATATGAAGGACAGAAAAATGTTCAAATTTGTTGTATAGTATAATTTTTAATTACAAAAGTTTTTAATTGCAAAGATAAACAATTAAAACTTTTAATATCGCAGTTCCTTAAGAATTTGTTAAAACAAATGGTAACTTATATTTCAAAATGAAAAAAAAATTATATTTATTATTATTGTTAAAAAAAGAATATTTTATTATTATTTACTTCCATTACCCTACTACCGTAGGTAATGGAAGTATTGTATTCGGTCTGAAAATTCGATATCGGGTTTTCACCTGATTTACACGTTTTAAGGTCCCCTGAGTCCAAAAAAGTGGTTTTTGGCAATTGGTCAGTGTGTATGTATGTGTGTGCGTGTGTGTGTATGTATGTGGAGAATCTTCTGGCTATTATAGCTCAGAAACTAATAAAGATAGAGCTACGAAACTTTAGAATTGAAATACGTCTGGTCTACAGATGAAATTTCTAAATTTTGGTGAAAATTGAAAAACCGGAAGTGGGACATCGGAAACCGGAAGTGGGACCGTAAGTCCGTATCTCAAAAACGGCTCTAAAGATTTTCTTCAAACTTGCTATATAAACACTCTATTAGATGTCCTTTCGAATGATATAGTTGGTTAGTTCAGGAAAATTGATAGGCGTCCTGTATAAATAGCTCAATTTCAGGCCTCGCAAAGGCGTTCCTTTAAAAACGGTTGTACGGATTTTTTTCAAACTCGCCATTTTAACTCACTTTTAAATATGCTTTTGTATGTAATTATTGTTTTCCTGTCAATAATTGAGTTTAACCGGAAGTGGGACATCGGAAACCGGAAGTGGGACCGTAAGTCCGTATCTCAAAAACGGCTCTAACGATTTTCTTCAAACTTGCTATATAAACACTCTATTAGATGTCCTTTCGAATGATATAGTTGGTTAGTTCAGGAAAATTGATAGGCGTCCTGTATAAATAGCTCAATTTCAGGTCTCCCAAGGGCGTTCCTTTAAAAACGGTTGTACGGATTTTTTTCAAACTTGCCATATTAACCCTCTTTTAAATATCCTTTTTCATGTAATTGTTCTTTTACGGTCAATAATTAATTATGCCAAGCTTTGGTAAAAGTCGGTATCTCAAAAACGGCTCTAACGATTTTCTTGAAAATAGTTACATAAACCCATTTTAGATATCCTTCTCATGCTTTACTTGGTTATCACGGAAAATTAATAGTCATCCTGTTTTTCTTATTTTTTAACTCGCTATGTAAACTCTGTTTCATATGTCTTTGCACATGTATGAATTTTCTCTCACTGGAAAATATCAAAAAATGCATATAATACGTGTACGAGTGGGTAATGGAAGTCGTGTGGTTGTTTCACACCAGATTTTTCTTTAAAACAAATCTTTCTTTATTCGTGTGCATATAATTTGAAATTTCTAAAATACATCCGTTTTATCAATATCCCTTAAAGCAAGAAAATTTAATATCAGGTTAAAACACAACATAAGAGAAAATAATTCTATTGAGATAAATAAAAATTCTCATGTTTTGAAAGATGAAAGCATTTGAAAATACCCATGAGACTTGAGATATCAGGTATGCGTCACTTAATTCCTTCAATCGAGGAAGATTTATTTGATTTTGCTCAAAAAATTTGCATTTTTATTGAAAAGAGTAAACATTAAATTCTCAGAATTATATATATAAATGTATAAACTGAGCAATAAAATATTACTTCAGATAAATAAAAGCGAAATCAGATGCCGTATTTTACTATTATTATTCGACGATATTTAAAAATGCTTCTTCGCGTAAGAAAAATGTAAATATCTACAGAATAGTTTTTTTTTTTTTTTTTTTTTTTTTTTTGGGGGGGGGGGGACTGGTAGTCGGGGGAAGAAGGTTTCAGATTGCAAAATTATTCGTATTAAAATCAATCCATTTTTACTTTCTCTTACCCATAAGGCAGAGAAAGTATTGTTTTTGGGTCAAATTTTCGAACGCGAGATTTTGTTATATTTACACGTTTTGAGGTCCCCTGAATACGAAAATCATGTTTTTAGCAAATGGTCTGTGTGTATGTCTGTGTGTCTGTGTGTCTGTCTGTTATCAGCATATCTCAAAAACAAATTATGGCAGAAAGTTCAAACTTGGTATTCTAAATGTGTATCATATAGGGATGCTACAGTAAGCTTTTCGTTAAGATCAAGCAAATGGTTCGTGTACAGGGACAATCAAGAGAATTCTAATACATTACGTCTATGGGGGAAATTGCAGGAAAGTAGAGTTTAACGTCTATAGACTGCACTAAACCAAATGAAACGAATATATATTTTTTGTAATAGAGATAGTTAACTGGGGAAAAAAAAAATGTGTATGTAGGAGCCTCGCCTCCCTCCCTGGGGCGGAAGTCCCTCCTGGAGGGGAGTAAATTTTCATGATGGGTACCTTTCAAAAGAGCTCGCCAATACCTTTAAAACGAATGGTTGAATCATCGATCTGCGATAATTTAAAACAAAGTTATCGATTTTTTTTTTTACTTTTAACGAAAAAAAAATAATAATAATAAACTTAGAAAAAAAAATCGTTTTTTTTCTTTTTCCCCTTCTTTTTAATGATGAGAATAAAATGGACTTTTTTTTGGATTTGGTGTTATACCACTTCTCTAATATGGAAATCGTCTGCATTATCATAAGAGATATTTTTTTAAAATAATAATTTTAATAAATTATTTTTTAAAAACAGAATTATTTTTTAATAACCGAATTAAATTCTATGTAAATGTAGGTGCATTAATGTAACGGGGGTTTGAGGGGGGCGGTAGCCCCCCTCACACAGAACTAATTATCATATAAAACTATTCAGAAGCCTAATATGAATTGTTTAACACAGGTTTACATAACAGTACTCGTTATCTTACCTTTTAATCTGCAACCTGTATTTACAGTGTTAAATTTCAGGGTAAGAGAAAGTCGTGTGAGTGACACACCAGATTATTATTTTAGCATCGAAGATTCGGTAACTTAATAATACATCCAAAAAATAACTGTTGCATGCCGGGGATGAAAGCAGTTAAATAAAGGTCGCAAAAAAAAAAAAAAAAAAAAAAAAAATCACTGATCCAGCAAGTTTAGCTTCAGCCGCCCAGAAAGTGTAGTGAGCGTTCCTGACTCCTACACGGTTGGGCCTGGGTTCGAATCCCGAAGAAGGCATGCATGTGTTGTCCATGATAGGGGTAGCGATGGCCACCTGTTAGGTGCCCCTTCACAAATGATCATCAATTCGGCGACCCCCGGCCAATGCTAAGTCGCAAGTGCCGTGCCATTGCGAAAAAAAAAAAAAAAAAAAGATAAATAAATAAATAAATAAATAAATAAATAAAGTTTATCTTCAAAATTTAATTAGTGTTAATCAATTAGATATCATATTGTAATAATCTTATAAAAATAGAACATAAAAAAGCTAAGTTCCAAAATGTCTATTAAGTTTTTTATGCAAACAGTCAATTAAATGCATGATGACACTTTCGGTACGGGGAGAAATCAATTTTCTTAAGATACCAAAACCGAGGTTCTTTAGAACCGAGCGCTAGATTAAAAGTGATGTTGAAAATTTAACACCGGTTGGGAACTGACTAATTAAAAAAAAAAACGCCGATATGGCAAAGTACAAACAATATTGTTCACCAGTTAAACGGAAGATATTTGAAAATTAACACTGGGATGAATGAAAAAAAACTTTTTCGTTTATTCAATGGTTGCGAGGAAATATATTTGAACTAATAGCGCTAAATATGTCAAAAGGAGTTTCTTGTAATTAGACACGTAAAAGACAAGTGTTACATTGCATCATAATTGGTAATGAAAGTCCGAAAATAAATCATTCAGTAGTTCTGATTATTTTTCGATAGATAATTTGAAATAAAATCGAAGATTGCTTATGGGAATTTTTTGTTTCCAAATAAGGAAATGAAATATGATACTTTAAATAACTGACAAAAAAGAAGGTTTTTATGTAGATTACTAATTTGACAAAAATGGAAAGTTTAATCTTTGCCAATAAATAATTTTTCGATCAAATATTTCCTGTCTGCAACACATCTAATAATTTACATAAAAAGGATATTTTTTTTTTTTTACTTTCTCTTACCCATAGGGTCGAGAAAGTTTTGTTTTAGGGTCAAATTTTCGAACGTGAGTTTTTGTTATATTTACATGTTCTGAGGTCCCCTGAATACGAAAATCATGTTTTTAGCAAATGGTCTGTGTGACTGTTATCAGCATATCTCAAGAACAAATAGTAGCAGAAATTCCAAACTCGGTATTCTAAATGTGTATCATAAAGGAATGCTACAGTAAGCTTTTCGTTGAGATGAAGCAAATGGTTCGTGTACAGGGACACTCAAAAGTATTTAAATACATTACGTGTATGGGGGAAATTGAAGGTAAGTAGAGTTTAACATCTATAGACTGCTTTAAACCAAACGAAACGAATATATATTCTTTGTAATAGAGATAGTCAACTGGGAAAAAAATGTTGTGTATGTAGGAACCTCGCCTGCCGCACTGGGGAGAGGGGAGAAGTCACCCCACCCGAGGGGAGTAAATTTTCATGATGGGTATCTTTCTAAAGAGCTCGCCAATACCTTCAAAACGAATGATTGAACCATCGATCTGCGATAATTTAAAATAAAGTTATCGATTTTCTTTATCGATAAATAGTTCTGTGTGAGGGGGGTCTACCGCCCCCCTTACACAGAACTATTTACAAAGCCTAATTTGAATTATTTAACATAGGTTTACATAACAGTACTCGTTATCTTACTTCTTAATCTGCAACCTGCATTTATGTTATTAAATTTCAGGGTAAGAGAATGTCGTGTGAATGAAAAATATATATATTGTTTTTAAATAATAATAATAATAAAAATCAATACCTGTATGCATAAAACCTTAATTTTGTAAGGATATTGTCGAAAACGTTTAAGGAAACATTGGTAGAATTAAGTTATATTATAACGGCTAGTAAATGGAACTTGGTAACAAAAAAAAAAAAAAAAAAAAAAAATTGTACAAATCAAATCAACATTTTTCTTCTTATATATTTGATGCAACCTATATTAAAATTTGGTGTTTTAAGTGAAATAAGATAAATTCACTTTTTCTAAATCATTTTGTTCTTCGAATAGCCAAATTAAAAAGTATGATATATTTTAAATTAAAACTTCTTATATATACCATTATATTTATCATTTGCCTAAATCACATATAGATATCACCATGAAGTTTTTTTTTTTTTTTTTTGTTTAATAGTAATTAATTATATTAAAATGCATACCCAAAATTCTTTTCAATTAAAATCTTTGAAGTTATTTTTATTAATTTTATAGTTATTTATATACATTTTATAATTACATTGTTTATTAACTTTCATAAATACTACATCAAACGTTGTGATTATAATATATAAGTCTACTTTCTCATCATATAAAGTTAATTATAGAAACAAAATTTTTGTATGAAAAGCTAAAATTGGGTCCCTCTTAAAATTAATTCATTCCATTCTACACTGGAAGCAAACCGCTAACTTTTATAATAGAATGAGCAGGCAAAAACGGGTACCAGCGTATTCTGCTATTAAAAAAAAAAAAGAAAAAAATACTGCAAAAACGCCAGTAAAAGTCTCTTTTTACTTTCTTCTACATGTATATACAGAGAAAGTAATGTATTCATGAAAATTTTCGACCTCAAGTTTTCGACGGATTTACACGTTTTGGGATGTCCTGAATACGATTTGGCAGTTTTTAGAAAATGTCTGTCTGTGTGTGTGTTTCTATAAAAAATTTTGTGGACGCTGTAACTCACGAACCAATGAACGAAATTTAATCGAACTTGGTATTTCGTTGGACCCTGACATAAACTGGTGTGGATTAGATTTGTGGAACAATTGCTCAACAGGTGGCGCTGTTATTGCATTTTTCGTAAATTTTTAACCAGGCAGTATAGGACAAAATTTCGTATGAATGTACAGTCGGGGGAGAAAAAAAGCAACACCCGCTGTAATTTCGTTTATAATTGACGCAGGAACATCTAATAGACATAATTCAACAGGAAATTAAATGAACTTTATGAAAATGTTTTCGAATTTTGAATTAAGGGTCATCTACATATTGAAAGGAGCACCAATTTGGATTTTTCAATAGCAACACCCAATTTTGACTTCATATTCGAATTTCTGAGAGTCTGGCAGTGCGGAAAAGTACACTATCTGTATACTTTACTTTTAGTATTTATAGAGTTATAATGAAAAATGCGTTATTGGGTTGTCTGTAAATGTAGAAAAATAAAATTAAGATCCTATAAAAAATGGGCAAAATTTTAATGTTTCACACCCGAAAGCTTTAAGGAAAAAAATAATTATAAAAATTAATAAAAACGATAACCCTTTTCCAGTTTCTTAATTATCCGGAATTCATTTTTTAAAATTTGTATATACTTCAGTACTTTTTTCGATAATTTTAGGTCTATTTAAATACATTACAGTTGCGACTTGTCCAGACAGTACTCTATGAAAAAAGTTTAATACTTTTCAAGTAAAAGGTGTCTATTATGGCTGTACTGATCACGAATAAAGCTTATATTTTCTTTCGTAGGTGTAACATAATATACGAAATGAAATAATATACAGTCGGTAACAAAAGTCCCAAACGCTAGCAAAAATTCCTATGTGAAAAATGCACACTTCATACAGTTTTATTAAATAAATCCTTGTCGAATCCTTTTCTTAGCCAGTGTACGAACATGATTCGATAAGGATTTATTTAACAAAACCGTATAAAGTGTACTTTTTTTACATAGGAAGTTTTGCTAGTGTTCGGACACTACCGACTGTAGATATATATATACAACAACGCATAAACTAAATTTTTTCGGATAAATTATTGTAAGGGTTCATGAAGAATATGTTAAATTATTTTAATCGCACTTACCAGTTTTGGGTCAGTAGAACTCTTTGGAACTGTACGATTCTTTTTATAATTTCTATGAAAATATAATTTCTTAATTAGCCCTTTCACGACTGCAGGCGTAGATCCACGTCATTTGAAAATCTGTAACTCTGTCAGTCTGCGTTTCTTTCGTAATTTATGTGTTGCATATTTCTTAAGTGTGTACCCAATGTTCATATTTTTGCAAAAGATATACTATGGATAGAAATATATTGATTAGAAAGAATATAATTATCATGTATATCCATTTGTAATATAATTGTGAATACAGAAAATTTGTTCTGATTTTTTTTTTTTTTTTTTTGAGAGAATAACGCCCGTAGGCGCATCTTACTGTCAAAAAGATAAAATCCTGCGGTCGCAAAAAGTGTTAAAATATATTTCTAAAAATTAAAGTATATTTTAAAAAATATATACAATTAAAGTATATTAATACAATTTTAAAGACTAAAGTATCCCTAAAATAATAATCCCCCCCCCTACAAAATAAATAAATAAATAAATAAAAATAAAGCAATATATGAAGCAAATGATTAAAACTATGACGATAGTTAAGAAACGATTTTACGAGTCTGTCTTGCATTCCAATTCCATTCCCTTTTTTAAATTGAAAATTTTTACATTAAACATATTTTTTTATTTAAAAATGTAAACCCCGTCTATTTAGTAATTTTTTTTCTTCTAGTGTTCCTTTAAAAGATTCAAAATTTATCACCAGTAACAAATGAAGTAAATATCACTAGTGCATATTTTTGTCTTTATAAAATAAGGGGTTTAACACGAATATTCAATGTCACATTTACTTTTCTTTTCTGTATTGTTCTGTTTTGAAGAACGATGAAGGCTGGGCTTGTCTTCTTTAGAAAACAGAATTCTTAATGCTAACACTAATGTCTAAAAATCATCCTTTTTGTTTCATTTCTTTCCGTTTGACGTTGTTTTTATATATTATTTTTAACCCGTAAATAAAAAATAAAAGTATTTTGTTTAATTTTCTTTGTTATTGTTCAAGATTTGATTCGTTATCTCATGCAAAACTTTATAAGAGACTGCCCCCTAAACCACTCCAAAAGAAAAAAAAAAGATTTATTTATATCTCGAAAACTAATAACTGTAATGAGCTGTAAATTTACACACCCATATTCTTCAGCATTAGGATTCATTTTATGTGAAAAATTAATATAGGTTATAATTCGTAATTTTTATGAATATGAATTTATTAATATTTTTCAGAATTAAAAATATTTTTCAGAATAAAAAGTAATGGTGAATTATGTTTGGGTTTCTTCACTGTATCTCGTAAAAGAAAAAAAATATATCGATCAAGTTATGTTTTGTGAAGATATTAATAATAATTTGAAATATGAATTTAATATTAGCACCTTCAAACTTTGAACGCTTATAACTCTGTGAGAAAATAAGTAAAATATACAACCACTATACTTTTTCGCGTTGTCGTGATCCCAGGAATTCAAATATAAAATAAAAATGGACATTACCTTAGAAAAAAATCAAAGTTGGTGCGCGTTTTAATATGTAGACGACCCCCAATTCAAAATTTCAGTTCATGTTTTGAAATTACTCACAATTCCCGTTGAATGATACCTATTACATTTTTCTACATCGATTAGCAACGAAGTTACGTTGAGTTTTGCGGGGTTTCTTCCCCCGACTGTACATAATGAGAGTTATTTTAATCGTGTGATTGTAAAATTTATATGAATTATTGATAACAGTAGTAGTTAACTTGGAAAAAATATTTTGTGCATGTGGGAGCATCGCTACTGCCCCCGAGGGGGGATTAAATTTTCGATATCGGTATCTTTCGAAAGATCTCGTCAATACCTTTAAAACAAATGGTTGAACTATAGATCTGTGATAATTTAAAACAAAGGTATCGATTTTTTAAACTTTTAATGCCAAAAAAAAAAAAAAAAAAAAAAAAAAAAAAACGGAAGAAAATAGTTTTCTCTGATTTGTGCAAAAATTGACATCTTTCGGCATTTAGTGATAATTTAATTCTGTCAGATAAAAATCGTCTGCATTTATAATGGAAAATTATTTGATAATTTAATACATAATTTGTATTAAATAACTTTTGTGTAAAATTATATAGAAGAAAGTCATGTTGTAGCTACATCATACTACTTACAGATGATTCTGGTGTGAAAAATACAGATATTTTAGTTTCTTCTATATGTCATACAGAGAAAGTAATGTATTCATGAAAATTTTCGACCTCCATTTTTTGATGGATTTACACGTTTTGTGATATCCTGAACACGAATTGATAGTTTTTAGAAAATATCTGTCTGTATGTGTATCACGATTTTTGTGAACACTGTATCTCACGAACCAATGAATGAAATTTCACCAAACTTGGTATTTATTTGGACCCTGACATAAATTTTCAAGATGGGTCAATACCTTTAAAACGAATGGTTGAGCTATAAACCTGTGATAATTTAAAACAAAGTTATCGATTTTTTTTTTTTTTTTTAACGAAATTTAACTATACATGGTATGTAGTTGGCCCCTGACATAAACTGATGCTGATTAGATTTGGGGATCAATCGATCAACAGGTGGCGCTGTGATCGCATTTTTTCTAAATTTTTAACATTGCAGTATAGGACAAATTTTCGTATAAATGTACATAATGAGAATTTTTTTAAACTTGTGATTGTAAAACTAATATGAATTATTGATAATAGTAGTAGTTAATAGGAAAAAAATATTGTGCATGTGGGGCATTGCTTCCCCCTCCCTTTGGAGGGAAGTACCCCCCACCCACCCCCCGGGGGGAGTAAATTTTCAAGAAGGGTATCTTTCGAAAGGTCTCGCCAATACCTTTAAAACGAATGGATAAACCATCGATCTGCGATAATTTAAAATAAAATTACCGTTTTTTTTTTCATTAGAAAAAAAATGTAATATTGAGAATAAAATTGACTTTTTTTTTCGATATTTAGTGTTATACTACTTCTTTAATATGGAAATCGCCTGCATTATTAAGGAAGATGTTTTTTTTTTTTTTAAATAATAATTTTAATGAATTATTTTTACTGAGTGAATTTGTATAGGAAAATATAGAAGAAAGTCATGTGGTGGCCACAACATACTAGTTTTACAAAGTATTATGGTGCGTTTTTCACTTTCTTCCATATGTATATATAGAGAAAGTTTTAGATTCGTGGAAATATTCGAACTCCAGTTTTCAATGGATTTACACGTTTTGGGATATGCTGAACACGACTCGACTGTTTTTAGAAAATATCTGTCAGTATCTCTGTCTGTGCGTCTCTGTGTGTGTATTACAAATTTTGTGGACGCTGTATCTCACGGACCAATGAACGAAATTTAACCAAACTTGGTATTTAGTTGGACCTTGACATAAACGGTGCTGGTTAGATTTGGGGATCATTCGCTCAACAGGTGGCGCTGGGATCCTATTTTGTTTAAATTTTTAACATGGCAGTATAGGACAAAATTTCGTAAAAAGTACATAATGAGAGTTATTTTTAATGTGTGATTTTAAAACTAATATGAATTATCGATAATAGTAGTAGTAAACTGTGAAAAAAATTTTGGGCATGTGGAAGCATCGATTCCCACCTGCGGGGAAGTACCCTCCTGCGGGTGTAAATTTTCAATATGGGTATCTTTCGAAAGATCACGTCAATTCCTTTAAAACGAAAGGTTGAACCATAGATCTGTGATAATTTAAAACATTAATATCGGATTGAAGA
Source organism: Salticus scenicus (assembly GCA_963930645.1). Lineage (NCBI taxonomy): Eukaryota > Metazoa > Arthropoda > Arachnida > Araneae > Salticidae > Salticus > Salticus scenicus. The sequence continues at coordinate 222,173,316 of OZ005653.1, read as the reverse complement.
GGTCATTTTGCATAAGAATTTGCTAAAATTATTTTGGGGTAATTTTTATGCCGAGATTAGAATTATTTCGTGGGTTCAATATAATTAAATACTTTGCACATTTTATTGAATTATTACAGATATATGACCTATTAAATATTTACAAAATTATACTCACGATTTAATTCAACTTTAATAAAAATTTCATTTTCCTGCATTTTTACGTATAAAATTTTACGTACATTAAAATATAAAACTATAGTTTTTTTTTTTTTTTTTTTTTTTTTTTTAAGAATATTAATAAGAAAAGTGCTTTATATATAATCTATATGTTATTGTCATCAAAATCAATACATTTAATTTCATGTACCTAAAAGCAAAGCATTAGTAAAAAGATCTGCCTTTATCCTAAAGCTATAAAAATAAGAAAGGAGGAACCGTTTTGTCTGATCTAAGGATTTTGAATTTTATAGAGTATGCCATTGTTATTTAAATTCGGGAAGTGAAAATATTCAAATTTTATGTGTTTAAAAATGTTTATCCTAGATCTATTGTTACATTTGATCAGAATCCTTGTCAACATCTGTAACGAAATTTTCTGCGATAGTAAACTCACTAGGGGTCTGTTTCACAAATGTGCCTTTTTGTATACAAGTTTTTTTTTTTTTTTTTTTTTTTTTTTCGTAAAGATGTTGTAGTATAAAGTTTTAGTAAAGAAAAAAAAGCCTTTTTGAAATGAAATTTTTAATTATTTATTAAGGGAAAAAATGCCTGTTATAAGCTTTTCATGTCTTCATTATTTTATCTTTCTGTCAATCATAAAACTACGCATTGGCTTTAATATATTCTGAAATGTTTAATTATTTACATGAATATATGTATGAATATTTATATATGTATTTATATACCAATCAATTAATCATCTTTTCTCTTTCCTTTATTACAGAAGTTTCAATATAACGTAAGTGGGATGTTATGTAAATCAGAAAAAAAAATATTTTGAAAAAGTTATTTTGAAAACTTTGCGGAAAATATGAATAAAACATCAACTTTGAAAATTTTCGAGTATACACTGTGTATCAATAAGTATTTGAATATTTTCGAATTTACATGTTTTGTCAAATATCTAGAAAATTTTTGCAGGAATCATCTTGAAACTTCGGTAGAATAAAGAATACATTATATATATATATATATATATATTTCAGGAAATGTTTTGTCTTAAAGAATAAAAGAGGTCCAATAAAAAATTAAACAAAAGTCAAAATATTTTGGATCACCCTGTAAAAAGTAACGCTTGGATACATTTTGACTGTAGCATTTGACTGTGAATATTATTCTAATTATGTATATAACTTTTTACGCATCTGCCACATATATCCATAGAGGTATAACGATTTAAATATATATATATATATATATATATATGTATATATATATAAATTACCACTTCTTTAATTACAACACTTAGGATATTATACCCAGCAGAAAGTCATTTTTAGGAAACTTAGCGTATTACATAAGACACAACTTACTGCAATTAGAATGCAAAAATTTTAAATATCTTACGAAATATGAGCATTTTTACTAAATAATTTTTAACAACGCATGCTCAAGCTTGTAAAATAATATTTGCATAATTTAATAGTCAAGAGTATTGAACTACTTATATGAAAGCCCCCCAAAAAATATTGTGTAAATTCAAAAATTTGTGAGAGATATAGCGAATACAATTTCAATTTCTCTCAAAATAAATGCTAAATAATAAGGGGTTTTACTCACATTATTATTTTAATACGATCGCTGTCCAATAGTTATAGAATATTTGCTGATTGTAAAAAAATATTGATAAAATCCTTTATCATCTTCTTCTTTTTTGAGAAGAACGAAAATTTTTTTCATTCTACAACTCCTAACTTTTTACATTTATACGATATGTGTTTGATCATTCACGAAATATCCTTAAGAAGGTATTCTCTACCATAACAGATGAAACTATCTTGCATTTATCTAATGAGAAAATTATCACCAACAGCAGCATCATAAGTTATCACATGTTGATCAATGATTTCATCACAATATTCTTCATTTTGTCTATTTACAGTGCCTCCAGTATAATATTGGATACTTTTGTTACCTCCCAAAGTTATTCAGGGACCCACCCAAATTTCAGAGATAGCCTGTCACAAATAAAAGTTTTGTAGTAACTGATTTTTTACACTCGGAACATACTCAGAAAAGCCCGGTAAAACATGAATCCGAAATCACAACCGAAGAAGCCATTACGTAGCATAGTAATATAAAAGTTTCTGCATTGTTATTGCTATGGATTATAAAAATCAAAAGTTATTACAGCTATAAGTCTCAAAGCTATCAAATAAGTGTCAAATAAGCTAGTATCATACTATCCAATGTTTTTGTAGGCACAATATGGCTCCTGAAGTAACCTTGGATAATATTGCGGCAGCTATCTTGAAAAGACAAAATATAACTTTATTTGTCCTGCATGTTTATATTCCGTGTGCCAATTCTTCTTTTATTTATTTATTTTTTGAAAGATTTTTAAACTGAGAATACAATTATATGTAGAAAGTACAGAATGACATCCGTCCTTTGTCCAATTAGCATACTATAAAGCCTATTTTCTATGGTATTTTTTATATTCAGCTACGAGGGACGCATTGAATGGATAGATAGAAAGCGATGCAGAGCTTTCAAATTTTGTCGGAAAGAGCTATTGTATGATTGGCTATATTCTACTGTTTGTAAGTTAAATTACAGGGTTAAGTCCTATAGGTTGACAGAAAAAAAAATCCTCATCAATTGTCGAATGAAGTCAAAGAGTCATGTTGTCCATTGTCTTCTCGAGCACAAGCTTTCATTTAAAAAATTATTAAAATCGTGATAACCGAAATTCTTGGTATGTCTCCTGCGGTAACCTTGGATGATATTCCGACAGCTATCTTGAGAAGACAAAAGTTAACTTTATTTGTCCTGCATGCTGATATTCCGTATGCATATTCTTCTTTTATTTCTTTGTAAGATTCTTAAATTGAGACTACAATCATATGTAGAAAGTACAGAATGACATCCGTCCTTTGTCCAATTAGCATGCTATAAAACCTAGTTTCTATATGGTATTTTTTTCTATTCAGCTAGGAGGGACGCATTGAATGGATAGCTAGAACTAGGCGAAGCTTTAAAATTTTGTTGGAAAGAGCTATTGTATGATTGGCTATATTCTACTGTTTGTAAGTTAAATTATAGAGTTAAGTCCTATGGGTTGATAGAAAAAAAAAATCCTCATCAAGACGTGGAATGGCGTCAAAGAGTCATGTCGTCCATTGTCTTCCTGAACGCAAGCTTTCATTTTAAAGACAACTAAAATCGTGATAGGCGAAATTCTTGTTATGGCTCCTGTGGTAATCTTGGATGATATTGCGGCAGCTATCTTGAGAAGACAAAAGTTATCTTTATTTGTCCTGCATGCTGATATTCCGTATGCAAATTCTTCATTTATTTTTTATGTAAGATTCTTAATATTAAACTACAATCATATATAGAAAGTACAGAATGACATCCGTCCTTTGTCCAATTAGCAAGCTATAAAACCTAGTTTCTATGGTATTTTTTTCTATTCAGCTAGGAGGAACGCATTGAATGGATAGCTAGAACTAGGCGAAGTTTTTAAATTTTGTTGGAAAGAGCTATTGTATGATTGGCTATATTCTACTGTTTGTAAGTTAAATTATAGGGTTAAGTCCTATAGGTTGATAGAAAAAAATCCTCATCAAGACGTCGAATGACGTCAGAGAGTCGTGTCATCCATTGTCTTCTCGAACACAAGCTTTCATTTTAAAGACTGTTAAAATCGTGACAGCCAAAATTCTTGCAACTGAGTTTAGGAATTGGCATGAATTTGCTTCTTCGAGATATAAAAAAAAAAAAAAAATGACGAGAATTGTTGCTTAGTGATCTGAAACAGACTTTCATTAAATTGCATTTTTAAATTGGGTTTGATTTCAAAGTCGTTGCACCGCACTTTAAAAGACATTAGGCGATTTAAAGTTATGAATGATCCCTGTTCTCAAAAAAAAAAAAAAAAAAAAAAAAATTCTTTATCTTAATGAATCAGGTAAAAATGATTTACTTAATATACTAACATATTTCTGAAACCAACAGTTTTAGAATATTTAAGCAGTTTACAACAGTTTACAAAATTAAAAATTAATATATATATATATATGAAAATTATTAGTTTTTTTTTCATAAAATAATTTTTATTTGAAGATAGAACATTAGCTATAAAGCTTTTAGATTTCAGTGCTAACATGAGGTTAATATTCAGAAAATTTCGTTTTTTAATATTATCAGAAAATTTTACAACAGCATGACCTAAAATGCATGCATGCTTTACCTTAACTTTTGGAGGACTATGCACATGATGGAGAAAGAAATAAATTTACACAGCTAACTTTCATTAACACATTCGCTGCCGGTTTCACGTGACTAAAATTTGAAATGACGTTTTTTTCCTTTAACCCGCCGAATATGTTTGACGTGTTGCACAAGAGCGCTACATCGCCAGATGTTATAGGCTTTGTGTTTACCTTTGCTTGTTTGCGTCATGTGTTACGTCAATACGCTGTATTACGTCAAACGTGTAAAAATTCATCTGCTCGTTACAAGCAAACTCTGGAGTTAATGAGTAATAAGTTAAATTTCCATAGCAAATAGTTTCATTTGTACTGAGCAGATAAAATATCTCGCTGACGCCATCACTTCGGTTGCATATTGATGATACGTGTTTTATTAGAGAGAAAGTATTCTATTTTGAAATACCCTTCCATGGAGGATCAAATTTTTGATCGCATGTTTCCGGACAACTTCTAGGGCTGAGTCCCCGACCGTTGCCAATCGCCCATTGCGCAGCACTAGTGTGATGTAAAACCCAACCAATCATCTATTTTGAAATATGAATATTTGTGATGTTTGCGTTAGTACTGTTTGGCTGGTTGAATAGAGTTGGAATTTAAGAGGTACTTTTGAATTTAAGAGGTTGGTTTGTTGATTGTGTTTTACGTCACACTAGTGCTGCGCAATGGACAATTGGCGATGGTCTGGGTCTCACCCCTAGAGTTGTTCAGGGACAAGCCATCACAATTTTGATCCTCCACGGAAGGGATGACTCTCTCGCTTCGTAGACACCCAGAGGTATAATTAATATGGGAACATGGAAAACATTGCGGGCACGACAGATTTTATGAGCACCAGCCTTCATTAGTATACACAATGGTTTTTGGCAGGCTCGAGTACCGAACCCGCAATCTTCCAATTACGAGCCCGGCGCTCCACCGACTGGGCAACCACGGTCCTGAATTTTAGAGGCATATTTTTGAATTTTATGCCAATACTGGTTGCTACAGTACAAAATTTTGTATACTTTTTAATTTCATGCATTTTGAGATAGGGGTATAGTGAACAGATCAGAGTACCATTATAATAGAGAATCGTTAAAATTTGCTATAATTATCCAGTTGCAGATTTATTTTTTCATTCCTAATGAATGAGGACTATAAATAAAATATTAATGATAAATAATTTACTTTATACAACTTTTGAAAACTTTTAAATTTAAAATTCCTAAGTAAAAAAGTATACTTCATACGGTTTTGTTAAATAAATCCTTGTCGAATCCTGTTCTTAGTCAGTGTAAGAACATGATTCGATAAGGATTTATTTAACAAAACCTTATGAAGTGTACTTTTTTTACATAGGAATTTTTGCTAGTGTTCGGACACTTTTGTTACCGACTGTACAGTCGGCTGCAAAATTATTCGAGCACTAGCAATAATCCTTGCCAAAAAAATGTACACTTAATACAGCTTTGTTAAATAAATCCTTGTCGAGTCATGTTCTTAATCAGTCTAAGAACATGATTCGACAAGGATTTACTTAGCAAAACAGTTTTAAGTGTACTTTTTAAATATAGGAATTATTGGCTAGTGCTCGAATAATTTTGCAGCCGACTGTACTTATAGCTGTTAAATTATTGGAAATAAAAAAAACTATCATCTAAACACTTATCATCAATTACTAAAGCAACACACTTTTCAGGGACATTTGGTGTGATTGTATAGGGTGCTACTACCAACATATCGAAACCTTTCGATCATCGAAAGTGACATCATTCTGACGTAACATTTTAAAATAAATTTAATGTTTCAGTCATTTGCTACTTTAAAAAAAAGTTGAAATAGTAAAGATATCAAACAATTTGGATGTGGAATTAGCCAGTAGAACTGCTTTTACGATATCTTTGACTTTGTATTTTCAGAAAACATAGTTCTACGTCAGCATTCGACAAACGAAACGTTTCGATGTGTTCGTAGTAGCAGCCATAATCTAAGTTTTATTTTTGTATTTGTGATTAGTTATAAATTCGTAATTATTTTTTTTTTCTTTTAATTCTATTTTATGAAAATTTTCCTTTTGTCCTATGTATTATTATTATTCGGATTTTTTTTTTCAAGACGCGTTTTCTTTTTAGGTTAGATCGCCGAAAAGCTCGCTTTCGTATGCCGCCGGTGTAAGGTTGCTATTCGGAACACGATGCGAAATGGCGCCGTCTTGGCGATTTTCGAAATTTCGACAAGCGGCAGCCTAAAGTAAACTTTCACCTGTAAAGTGATACGTCACATCCCGCGCTGGCGCGGGATCGGCAGCGAACGTGTTAAGTAATATACAGTCTAAATAAATATTTATTTAAAATTTAGAAATTTAGAAAATATTTATCTTTAAGTCTAAAAAAGTTTTATAGTATCCTTTTTAGAAGACTTTTTTTTTTAAATATTTTAAGAAATCATAAAAATAAAATATCAGATTATTGTATTTAAATTCTACTTAGTTTTATTTAATAACACAAATATTTTTATGAAATATCAAGCATAATTTCTGCGATTGCTTTATGATGTTTGACAGATTAGTTTTATTTAACATATTTAAAAGATTTTTGTTAATTTCATGTTATAAAAAGTGGAGTATTTTAAGAAACTTTAATTGAAATATTTCTACATAGAATCTGTAATTTTGATTTTTTTTTTCATGCATTAAATATCCAATAGGCTTTAATGGTTCAAACCAAGATATGGAGAGACCTTCCTTACCACAATATTACTAGAATATTGAAAACCTTTCCTTACTATACATAGATTTTATATTATTTCTGGTTTTCATGAAGTTCAAAGTTCAGCGTTGAACTTCGTTCAAAAGTAAAATATAATAATGTAAAAAATAATACAGGCACATGGCTTTAATAAACTGAAGTTTAAAAAAGTCGTTCTACTATGCAATGCAAAAATATTATATGTTATAATCCTGTCACGCATAAACAAAAATAAACAATAAAGCATATACAAAAAATAAATAAATAAATAAATAAACCAATAAACCTGCTTGTGTTTTTAAGACATGTATGTTTATTGAATTGCGTTTAGAACATCAAGTTTGAGATTAAGAAGTAAACGTACCTCTAGCAGAATTGCATGTTTGAAGGTCACCCATTACACTTAAAAGGCGGTTTTCTAATATAACTCATTTTTCTCAATAAAACAGGATGTCTACTTAAAAAAAAAAAAAAAAAAAAAAAAAAAGGTTTTTTTTTTTTTTTTTTTTTTTTTTTTTGTGTTATAATTGAGAAATACAAATTTTATTTTCGATTTTCAACCCATGTTCCAGGTAAAAATAAGATATGTTAAAACAAGTCAATAAAAATTTTTAAGTAAAGTTTTTAACAGTTGAAAATTATTTAATTCTATTTATGTACTCAAAACTTCTTTTAGAAAGCAATGATATAAGATCATCAAGAATATTAAAATAAATATATATATTAATTTAAGACATAGAGTTTTTAAATTTATTTTTGTCATAAAAAGAAAAGATAAATAAATAAATAAACAAATAATTTTAATGTATATATTTTTTAGAATACTCGTAATCTATATATTTCAACACATCCCCCCCCCCCTTTATTTTTCTTTTCTTGCCGTGAAAAATAATAAACTAATGAAATTCAATAAATTTAGTAGTATATATTAAATGATTATAATGGTAAGACGATCAACATGCGAGTGGAAATGATCAACATGATTTAAAAAATAGAGAGAGAGAATCATAATGCAATCAATAAAAAGAGCTAAAATATTTTTGTTAAATGCTTACAATTTATGTATAAGAGTAGCTAAAAATAGAAAAAGATGTATTTATTTATTTTACTCTTTATTTATTTAATTCGTTTGTATATGAGAGCACATAATGAACTGGCGCATGTGACATATTTCCATTGCTTTTAACAACGATGTTTCTTCCTCCACTTTTTGCTATTGAAGTTCAATTAATCACAAATTAAAATATTTTAATTTCCTGTCTTATTATGTATATGAAAGACATTTTTTTTTTTTTTTTTTTTTTTTTTTACGTTTGTTTTACATTTACAGGTATGAGAAATGAGAAAATCACAAAATTCGTGTAGGGCCCGTCTGTTGGAATATTAGTTCGTTAGTTTTTTACACTGTGTACACCTTGTATGAAGAAGAAATGTTCATAAAATGTTTGGACCTGTTTTAAAATATAACTTATGATAACGGGAAGAATTTCCTTTGTTTTCAACACTCTAATTTTACTCTGCAGAAGTAATTGCAAAGTTACGATTTTTTAATACGGAGAAATAAGGAAAAATTTCTATAACATGTAATATAATGAGTATTTTCATTGTAAAAATATTGAATAAGTTTCGAAATATCATTTATGAAAAATTGTTTTGTGTATAAAATTGAGTATTAAAGTTTATCTTTGAAAACTTCGTAAATTATTCAAAATTTATCATTTTCATAACAAGAAAGAATAGGTCAAAATTTCGCATATGCGTATACGAGTATTATGGGGATTATTTTTATCGTAAAAATGTCAGATCAAATTTAAAATATCATTTATGTTACTGATATGCATATAATTCATTATGGCCATTCTACTTTGAATACTTCATAAATTATTCAAATTTTCCAATTTTTATTAAAATTGTAGAATAGAGCAATATTTCGCATAAAATTGCATTAGAGGGAACATTGAAAAAACAATGGTCTTTCATTAAAAGTGAAATATGAAACTGACCATAATAAAATTAAACAACAAATTAAAATGGGATAAATGTGTTAAATCTGTATATAGGTAGCCTAGTGAGTGAGTATTTCCACCGTGCTAAGTGTTCAGCAGAGTCCAACTGTCTTTACATGAGTTTAGTATGCCCTGTAATAGTAGACATTCATGACAAAATATCTGTAATGGGAAAAATTCTACCTATGTCAAATTAATTTTTTGGCGAGACTGAAAACAATAGTAGGTAGAAATATTTTGGTAATGATTAATTGTTTGGTTGCTAATAATATTACGAATAAATTATTATGTTTAATTCATTAACTATATATGTTTGAAATAAGGGGCAATATAAAAGTACGTTACAAAAATTCTCCTTATATATATATATTTAAAAAAATAATAAATTGTTTATAGAGCTTGTGTTTCTTTTTTTTTTAAATTTATTTATTTATCCAGAATATATTTAAAATAAATCTCCAAATTACGTCTTTTATGCCTTAATAAACTCAAATGTAATAGAGTTATAAGTCAATAACATATAAATAAGAGCCGTGTGAGAAGGCAATCATGATCAAATATCTTATGAAATTAATAAGATTTTTTTTATATCAGGTATTCATGATATAGCAATATTGTCACTATATTTATAATTAGTGTAAATGAATTTCTTATTAAATCTAGTGTCTTCATTCAAATTTCCTTTGGGATGTGTGTTATCTATTTGCGATATAATACTTCATACAGCCTTCAATATAATAAAGTCATATATGCATATGATTCTCTTATTTACAGATCTTTTGAGATTTATTTAGATAACATTTAAGACATTAGTTAATTACTATGTTAGAAAAGAGAGAAGATGAGCTAATTAACAAATATTTTATTAAAAGTTAATATATTATAATCAAATACCATTTTCGTATCCATTAGTTACAAATTCTTTGCAAATATTACTCTTTAATGTTATATTATGGAAATTGTAATTAAATATTTTGCACATTATATATAGAACGTATAAAAATCTAGTAGTTAAACGGAAAAATATGTATACCAGGTGAATCATATTTTAATTTTTATATACAGACTGTACGATTGCAAAACTTTGCAAAACTAAAAAATAACATTTATATGATGTAAAATACCAAAACTGAATTAAAAAAAAAAAAAAAAAAAAAAAATCGTATTCGACAGAATAATATGTTTTTTAGTGTTATCAATAACTAACAAATTTTATAATTAATTAATAAATTTATAATATTATTATCAATATTGAATTAATATGTTATTACTTTCTTCTATATCCAAACAAAGGACGCATAGGGTTCGTAGACATTTTTGAATTCAGGTTTTCTATGGAAATACAAGTTTGGAGAAATCAAAATATGATTTGGACATTTTTAGAAAACTTATGTCTGTTTGCGTATTTATGTGTGTGAGAAAAATTTTGTGGCAGATCTAGCTCTAAAATTGATAAAGAGTTTCCTATAAATATATACATAGTTGCGCCTTCACAAACAATAGTGCTCATATTTATAAATGAATATGTATAGTTTGTATTGTCGTATAAACCAAAATAAGGTGCCACACCTTATCTCGGTGTAAATCCTTTAAAACTTGCATTACCGTGCTGTCTTTTTTTTTTTTTTTTTTTTTAATAATTTTTAGAAATTAAAAGAAATGTCATATCTCTTGTGCCCACCTGAACACAAATATATTTTCTAAAATTATAGCATTTTTTCTTTCTTTCTTTCTTTCCTTTTTTTTTTTTTTTTTTTTCTTTTTTTGCACATAAGGTGATTTAAATTATTAAAAATTAATCTATAAATACTACCCTAACAATGCTCTATCTATTTAAAAAAAATCGTGATTTTTTTTTCAGAACGATTAACAGCAGCAATAAGCAATAAAATTCTAATTTAATTATTCGCTAACATTTGAAATCGTATACAACATGCCAAAGTCAGATTAATCAGTATTCGTAATATGGCGTTATTTGAGAAAGCAAATTTGTGCAAAATATGAGCGGATACTGCGAATGTAGCGTTATCTATTAGTAAAAAATTGCAACTTGTATAATTCTATTCTGTTTTGCGCATTTTTTTAGTAAAAACCACATATATTCAATTCTGAAACTCTCAATTCTAAATCGAGGACTTAACTTGAATCGGTTTGTGACATCTCTATATTTACTCCATGATTCTTTGTCATTACTGTACTGACATTAACTGCACTTTTAACGGCTATCTGGTTCTTAAATTTTACATATTACACACATTTCTTTCATTTTTATGTTGCTTATTTCTTGATTATTTCATTTGTGATTATTGATGCATAATTATAAATTTTACTGGTGTTTTTTTCACTCACTTAATTTATAGGTTTCTCACACGTTGTGGTGAGTTTATTTTGATATACGTTTTTTCTTATTTTAGATTCAATGAAAGTTTCGAGTCTGTGGAAAAAGAAATACTTAGCTTTTGCTATCTTTGTGACGAAAAAACATTCATTTAGCATGTTCGCATTCTACCTGGCTCTTGATGACGTTCGAATGCAGATATGCTGTTATCCTACTCCAATTTGCTTTAATTCATTTTAATTTGACTTTATTTCTCTTTTGGTTTGATTTGGGTTGTCTTTGCTTTTCATCATATTAATTGTTTGAATACTGATATTTATATCATCTTTAAATTCTAACTGTACGTACTGATAATATTTAATAAACTTTATATTTCTACTGTGCGTTATGATTACCTCTCTCTTTATGATTATCTCTCTCTCTCTCTAATGTATCTTTTTCAGAAAAAAAGTTGTTTTTAAAATCCTTATTTACAAGTGTTCGTACTAATTCCCAATTCCATTAAAATCTTCTTCGCTCAAGTGCAAGTTCATTTCTAACGGTAAATATTATAGTAAGTGTAGAATATAACGAGCTCTCATTAAACGAGATTCAAGATTTAATAAAGAGAACTGACATTTTGTTTAGTATAATATTATAAATGTATTAAAGTATTCATTTTAGCGATTTTTTTTTTTTTTTTTTTTTTGACTTTGCTGAGAATTGATAAAGAAAAAATAAAATAAAAAACAATTATTTGAAATGAAAAGTGTATACTTTTCCTAGAATTCCTTTATTTACTCTTGCGAAGAATATACAAACATTCTTTAAAGGTGAGAATAATAATGAATACAATTTATGAGTAGAATGATATTGATGATGATGTCATAAGCATCGGACGCTGCCTTTAACTTCCAAAATACTGACGGTATTTTCACTAAAGTGGTAAAAGAGATGGAACATAAAAAATTAAGTAATTATTTGGACATAAAATTTGAAACTACCTTTAAAATACTGATATATATTTCTGTTACCGAGTCATGAAAAAATCATGCCCAGTTTGTTAAAACAATGAAAATTAGAGATAATGAAACATTTAATTAGTTCAGTGTGTTTCTACGAAAATAAAATAAATACAAATTTTATAATATCAAACAATCAATTTTTTTTTTTTTTTTGAGTCATCATATTTACCCAGCGCTTTTCTTTCTCCTAATCTCCTCGTTTAATCAAGATTTTACTGCATATCTAATTTTAATATTTAGAAGCACTTAAACTAACATTTAACATTATTTAAAGAAACTTCGACTTGAGGCAGGCAAAAAAAAAAAAAAAAAAAAAAAAAAGAGGAAGAAAGAGGAAGAAAGAAAAAGAAAAAAGACATATAGAAAAATTTTAGGATAAACACAAGGACAACCCTTTAACTGGTACTATGTAAAAATAAAATAAAAAAATCAGCCAAATATTCAAAAATACAGTCTTTATTATTAAAGTACATTCGTGATAATATGCATGTTGTTCCTTTTGCGTCTTCGTGTATAATTAATTTAGAACAAGCATTTTTCGTTTGAAAAAATGGCCCTTATATTTTCTTCAAAACTTGGAAATTTTTTTAATAAAAATGCTGTATAATACTAAAAGATTTTGCTGTAGAAATAACCACATAAGAAAATTTTATTTTATTGTAAAGTATTTAAAATAAAATATTATAGAATCATATTGGTGAAATTAACAGTAGTTTGTCATTGAGTTCTGATTTTCTGAAGAAAAATTTATTAGCATGTTTTTGTTAACTTCGATTATTGTTTGTTTGTCCAGTACAATTCTTGCAACCGATTTTTAATTAACTTCCCGACTAGCTAGATATTTGAAACTTTCAGAACAGTTCAGAACACGGTGAAAATGTATTTGTTTAATACTTTTAGACAACTGTTTCGGGTTCCTGGTGCCTTCGGCTGTTACCAGTACAAAGCTTGCAATCGATTTTTAACTAACTTCCCGACTAGCTGGGTATTTAAAACTTTCAAGATAGCTTAGAACACGGTGACAATACATTTTTTTAATACTTTTAGTCAATTGTTTCAGGTTCCTATTGCTTTTGGCAGCGTTTATATGATTCCTCAGAAAATTTATTTAACTAACTTCACTACTATCTAGATATTTGAAACTTTCAGAATAGTTCAGAATATGGTGAAAATGCATTTTTAAAATACTTTTAACCAACTGTTTCGGGTACCTGCTGCCCTCGGCAGCGTTACCAGTACAAAGCTTGCAATCGATTTTTAACTAACTTCCCGAGACTAGCTAGCTAGCATTTGAATCTTTTATGATAGCTCAAAACATGATAACAATGAATTTTTTAATACTTTTAGCCAATTGATCCGGTTCTCCCTGCCTTAGGTAGCGTTTATATGATTCAACAAAAAATTTAAAAACATGGTATATAAAAAGTTCTTTTTCTCTTGTAATTATTTAATTATATGCTTTATGATCCCAGAAATTATTTTTTTATCTAAGAATGTACAATTTTTTATATTAAGACATGATTGAATCTAAAACATTGATGAATAACAATTATCCTCAAATTCCTACTTTGATAAGTCATTTGAGAATATACTAATATTGTAAGTAATGTATATTTTAATTTATATAGTTATTTCTGATTATTACCAATATTTTGTTTCCAGAGTAAAATTCTAAAGTTATTTATATATAATTATAATCAATTGAATAAATTATGACAGTTACATGTTATTTTATCATTTATTATGTATTCATATTTGAATAGTATTTTTTTAGAGATGAAGTAAGCTTTATAGTAAGTTTAAGAAATTAATATATTTATAACGCATTTACTTAAAACGAAAGAGAGAGAGAGAGAATTAAAAAGAAAGAGAAGAAAAAGAAAACGTAAACCTTTCTTAGCGATTTAATAAAAATATATTGAGAGTAAATGGCATTTTTTCTATTTTAATTTAAAGTCAGGATATTTTCAAATATTAACTTTTATTCTGTCATGAAACGTAATGTCTTTTTAACGTATCCGTTTATCAATGCGCTTAAACTGTCAAAACATTGGTTCATTATTTTTGATTTTGACTGCATCTGATTGTGACAAAACAATTCATCTTAATTTCTTTTCTCTTTCTTAATGTCTAAACCATGTTTTTGGTGAAGCATTATTTACGGTGTTTTATATGACATCCTTGAAATATATCTAAAAAAGAAAAAAAAAGAAAAAACTTGATTATTTACAATAACTATTTTTTTATTTGAAAATCAAACAGCATTCATAAAAGTGAAAGAAATCCATGTAGTAGTAACACAGTACTCTATTTTAATTATGTATAAATTGTCTTTGGTTATTTTGAGTTACATCGTTTATAAATAATTTAAAATTCTTTTGACTAGTGTAAAAAAAAAAAAAAAGAATGTTTATAAAATTTAAATATTCTCATTTTTTGTCACAATTGCTTGAAGTTTATACATTGAAAGGCAATTTTCACTAAATATACATAAAGTTAACGCTTGAAAAACAATATGTAATTGTGCATGATACTTAAAAGTAGACTTGCTAACTGTGCTAGTTTATCCGTAATGATATTAGGCCCCGCCTTTTTTTGTCACCAGAATAGATGTAGAGCAATAGTCTTCTTATTTAATCAGGAGACCATATTGCGGAATATTACTCTACAACTATTCTGGTTTACGGATAAACTAGCATAGTTAGCAGGTCTACTTAAAAGTGTATCTTATTTTTAATAGATTAAAATAAAAATCAGGCAGTCCTTAGTAATATACGATAATGTATCTGAATTTTTTTTTTGCGCGTCCTGATCCTTCCATTTTCGGAAACCTAATGTTGCCCATCTAATTAATGTAGGTTTATTTCGTTATTTTTTGTGTCATATATAGTAGAGTTGCCAAAATAGTACCACTTAAATATTTATCAATGATATTTCTGCGAGAAGTATTTAAATTTCATAGTCTTTTAGAAGTCTGTAAGTGGGAAACTGGAGTTAGGAATATGGTTACTGAATTCGAACCATCATCTGTTTCCTTAATCATAGCAACATGGAAAATATTGAATTATTATGAATAAGCAAATGAAAAGGCATTTAGTCAATCGATAAACCTGTTTATTAACGTAAAATTAAGTGTAGTTTTAAAATTTTTATGCAGTTACAAGTGCAATGTTAACACTATAAGCTTACTAAAACATGGCGATATATATTACAAAATTCATGTGATGCTTTCTGTGTAAGAAATTATCCCAAATTCGTTATAAAACAATGAAACTACCATTAGATCTAATTATTTGTCATATACATATTAAATTAATATATATACAAGGTATGTCCCGAAAGTAATGAGCCCATTTTTATTTTAAGAAATTTATTGAACCGATTCGTACAAACACTCAATATTCTTCTAAACACATCCCTCCTTCTTCAACACACTTGTTCCAACGCGATTTCCATGCTTTATATGTGTCCTGGAAGTCCGTCACAGGGATGTCCTTTAGTAACCTCGTCCTAGCCGCCTTGATGTTCTCCATGGCCGCCAAATACTGTCCTTTGAAGTCAGGCGGGGACAAATCAGGACTGTAAGGTGGCTGGGGGCATTGAGATACCGGCCTTGGTCAGGTAGTCAACGTCATAAAGGCAGTGTGACTGGGAGCATTGCCATGGTGCAGCTTCCAGGAATTCTTGACCTCGCGCCTGATGCGGTTGAACCGTTGCTTTAGTCATTTCAGCACTTCGACGTACAATTTGGCGTTGACTGGTTGACCAGATGGAACAAATTCAAAATGAACCACTCCCTTGGAATCGAAAAAAAAAAAAAAAACAATGACTATCACTTTGACTTGCGATTTGCTCATTCTTGCCTTTTTTAGGCGTGGGGACGATGTCGTATGCCACTCTGCGCTCTGTCTTTTTGTTTCTGGGTCGTACAAGAAGATCCAAGATTCATCACCACTTACCACATTGTCCGAAATATTCAGATCTTCCTCACAACACTGCAGCAATTCTGCTCGAGAGATTTTCCATCTTAATTTCGACCGAGCTCTCACACAAGGGTTCACTTAAACAGACACTGTGACTCTGCAGGAGCTCGGAGCCGACTGACGCTGGTGGCTCTGTGTTCCCAAGATTCCACCCACCCTTCCGTGCAAGCAGCAACCCTGTGCGACGGATAGTCGCGGCAGAAGAAAATGGGGCGCTTTACTTTCGGGACAGACCTTGTATATATATATATATTACACTTATGTAGCATTAAAACTGAAATTCAGAAAGAATTTAATCAATAATAAAATCAATATATACACATAATGTTATCTCAAGTCAACATAGCTTGCTAATTTTTGAAAACTAAGAATTCACCCCTCTTTTAATGTTAATTTATGATAATTTATGATTAAATATTTATGATAATATTACATACATAGATTAAATATGCACACACACACACACACACACACACACACACACACACACACACACACATATATATATATATATATATAATTTACATTAAAGAAGTACCTTAAATTTTCATATATGTGAAATATTTATTGAAATGTTGCATTCATAAGAGCCCCTTTAAACACCCTTCAAAAATTATTGATATAAAATGTTAAATAATTTATTTAAATGAATAATCTTCGTGCTTCAAACTATTTTTTTAACACATTTATTAAAATACACTGAAATACTTAATTTGGTATTTTAGAAAATACTTTCCAATGACTCTTGAAAATTACAAAAAAAAGAATAGAGCTGAAAATCATCCATCATTCATTGGGCTCATTCTCAAGAGTAGAGGGAAAATGAAATGTCTAAACCATTGAAAGAAAATTAGAAAGGATCTTTAAGTTCCTGACAGATTGTATTTTAGACAGAAACGATAAAGATGTGATGGAGAATTTTGATTCCTCTTCCATGGATAGGAAACTTCTAACTGCTTAAATAAAAAACATTTTTTTTTTCATTGTATAGTTTTTACAATGCATTAAAATAATTTTATTAGAACTTGAAATTTAAAATATAATTATGAATTTGCAAATAAATGTCATTACGTATGATCTCCATGCTTTAAAAATAAGATTAAAGAAAAAAAAAATGTTGTTTAAATTATAAGTGCATTGCTCAAAAAACAACAATTCTGGGAAGAGATATATTAGACATCATAGTTCAAATTTTTTTTTTATTTATTTTTTTTATTATTATTATTATTAAACCTTACATGTATTTCAAAAATTACTCTTTCTATAATGGAATTACATCTTCTTGATACGACAAAAGTATAAACAAGCTAATTTGTAAAATACTTAAAAAATTAAAAAACAATCCTCCTTGAAAAAAATAAAAAATAAATAAATAAATAAATAAATAAAAATAAAATAAAATAATTTATGACAATAATGAGAAATGTTGTCGAAATTTGTTGGTGATTTTAATAACAAGAAATCATGAATAGTTTTATCATATTCGAGATGTTCTCTCTAATCAGTAATACTGGAAGAAATTCATAAATCGCATGTTCTGTTTTATTAATATAACGCAGTGGTTAATGCGCAAGCAATTTGCATAATAAATGGGATCAATTAAGAATTAATAAAAAAGGAAGTAAAAGAGAAGAACAATATAGCACTTACTTCGTACTTCATGTAGTGTCTATCTAGGCATTCATCAGATTACACATTTGTTCAATTACAGCTCACTGTATTACTGCTCCTTGTACAGTCGGTAACAAAAGTCTCCGAAAACTAGAAAAAATTCCTATATAAAAAAAAAGTACACTTAATGCAGTTTCGTTAAATAAATCCTTGTCGAATCCTGTTCTTAGTCAGTCTAAAAACAGGATTCGACAAGGATTTATTTAAGAAAACTGTATTAAGTGTACTTTTTTTATATAGGAATTTTTGCTAGTGTTCGGAGACTTTTGTTTCCGACTGTATAAAGCAATTATATTCACAGTAAGGTCATAACTAGTCCTTTGTCAATGAGCAATGGAGGTGTCGAAGCAGTTTATGAGCATGTGCTTGTTCTATACTTTAAATTAGGCTTGCCAGCTACCGCATCAAGTCGCTATATATGGCAGCTATTTTGGGAGAATACCGTGTAGAAATGATCCACCGAGCACTGGTTCTGAAAATTCCTTTCCGGAGATGTGGACGACCACAATTATTCCATAACGAAGCTCTAAAACTAAATGTAGAGGAGGACAGTGTAATAAACCTTGCTGAACAGGCAGAATGGTTCCAAACTTTCTCTAAAGCAGCCAGATTGTACCTGCACAGAATAAAGAAGTCACACAAGTTAAGCAAATGCTTACCCCACAAATTGTCGGCTGCCTGCAAGGAACAACGAGGGACAGTTTGTTTGCTCTTACCCGCTCGGCTCCTGAAAATACCCATATTTGTTCACTCGCTCTGGTGATCAGATATGGCCACTGGTGGTGAATAATGAATCGTGTATGACAGTTTAAAGCATTCTAGACATTGGTTGTCGCCAAATGACCCTATTTCTTACACCTCGAAACCATATCTGCACACACGAAAAGGTATGCTTACTGTATAGTGTACTCGTCGCCAAGAGCTGAATTACGAGCTCGTTACACTGTGAGGTATAGTAAAGTGCTACAATTAAAATTCGCACTTTGCGAGTAAAACGTGAATGTGAAGAATTTAGGATTCGGCTGATCACTAGAGTTAGTTCCTTGGTTGAACGAAATTGTAATATGTTAATTTTATAAAGTATTTTGGAAAGAAACTGTATAAAAGGAGAAGGAAGATTGCTTTTAGGGGTTAGTTAGTTGGAAGGAGAGTTAGTGAGTTGGAAGGAGAGTAAGTTAGTGAGTTGGAGGGGAGTTAGTAGAAGGTTAGTTGGAAGTAAGTGAGTGGGAGGTTGGTTGTTAGCAGCTATAGTCGGAGATAGTAATTCGAGTAGAATCGTGGTGTCAGGGAATCCTCCCACGTACGGAAGATTACTGAGCCGCGAGGGTGAATAAGTTAAATAAAGTAGTTGAGATTAATTGTAAGTATCTATTGATAGTTAAAAGTATTTAAGAAGGCTGCCCAACTAATTTTACAAGTTATTAAATATAATTAAAGTCCAACGCCCACCTTTTTATTTAAGCTCAAAATAAAAGCTCATTTATTTTATAAATCTGACTTTGTTGTTATTTCATTATGTAATCCACCTAAGTTAAATGAGCATGGCGACGACAATTAGGTCGTCACACTGGCGCCCAACTTCGCTCGAATCCCCCCCCCCCGAGCAAGTATTTTTTGACGGCTCCACGTTGGGTGCCAGTGTGACGACCTATTGCCGTCGCCATGCTCATTTAACTTAGGTGGATTAAATAATGAAATAACAACAAAGTCAGATTTATAAAATAAATGAGCTTTTATTTTGAGCTTAAATAAAAAGGTGGGCGTTGGACTTTAATTATATTTAATAACTTGTAAACTTAGTTGGGCAGCCTTCTTAAATACTTTTAACTATCAATAGATACTCACAATTAATCTCAACTACTTTATTTAACTTCATTCACCCTCGCGGCTCAGTAATCTTTCGTACGTGGGAGGATTCCCTGACACCACGATACTACTCGAATTACTATCTCCGGCTATAGCCGCTAACAACCAACTTCCCACTCACTTACTTCCAACTAACCTTCTACTAACTCCCCTCCAACTAACCTTCTACTAACTCCCCTCCAACTAACCTTCTACTAACTCCCCTCCAACTCACTAACTAACTCTCCTTCCAACTAACTAACCCCTAAAAGCAATCTTCCTTTTCCTTTCATAGTTTCTTTCCAAAATACTTTATAAAATTAACATATTACAATTTCGTTCAACCCAGGAACTAACTCTAGTGATCAGCCGAATCCTAAATTCTTCACATTCACGTTTTACTCGCAAAGTGCGAATTTTAATTGTACACTTTGCTATACCTCACAACACCTCGTCGAATTATCACTGCTGACATCTATTTACAGCAATATCAAGGGTGCACTGCCAGAATGCGCTGCGCGCAGAAGGAGTCGGCACCGGTGAAACTCAAGAGTTTGCTGTTTGTGCACAACAATGGCAAGCTGCATGTGGCAAAGCGAACCCGGGACATCCTTCAGCAACTTGGTTGGAGGCACTGTGCCATGCATCATATTTACCTGATCCTCACCAACAGGTTGCCACCTGATTCATTTTCTCGAAGTTCAGTATTGTATAAGATCCTTCGACAATGAATAAGACCTGTTGAACGTACTCAGGAGTTTTTTTGGAGTTAAGACTCCAAGTATAAATTCTGAAATCGGTCAAGTAGTTTTTGAGTCTGTAGGGAGCTGTATATATATATACATACACAGAGAAATATAAACTCTTTCATTTTAGACAAAAATAAATTGAAGCAAAAATTTTCTCTCGCGGAATGACCAAAGAGTCGACTTTGAGATTTTCATTTTCTTTCATATTTCGAGCCCTCAAAAAATCTTCGTACAACAAGAACGAAGTCAAACAGAAAGGGTATCACAAATACAGTACAATATCAATAAAATGAAATGACTTAAAAAAAAAAAAAAAGTGTAAAAATAATAAAAATAAAATAAAATAAATATTTCACGATAAATTTTGCTGTTATAAACTTTATTTTACACATTAAAAATTTTGTTTTTATTGCAATTTGCTTTAAGTTATTATTTAAAGATTTCATTTAAATTTGTGTACTGTTCAATGAAATCAAATTTCAATATTAAATTCTTTTTCTATTTTAAAACAAATTTAATCAATATATTTATATATGATTTATTCTAAAGTCTACAGTTGCTCATAAAACAAATTTTTTATTTTAAAAATACTCGCTAAGAAATAATGTTATATATTAGGATGTATAAATTTGAAAACAGACGATTTTATTTCTACTCCTCACTGCAAACACCTTATCACATAATTTAATATTCAGTAAATGGAATAATTCATTCATATATGAACGACAAAGTTTATATTAATAAGTAATTGAATCCTTCAGAGGTTCACAGCCAGAGAGGAAATCCTACCAAACTGGGAAATGATAATCATTTAAGTCCTGAAACTTCGAACTTCATTCTATTACTCTGTTTGGATAATTAAGACAAACTTTGAGCTTTTGGAAAGTTTCAAGTTTTGAAAACGAAAATTATATATATATATACACATATTTGATTTTTGCAGAATTTTTCAAAAATGCACAATTTTATAATAAGTTTTAGAACACTGTAGACTAGATAAAAACCTTTAGGGATATTTTGTATTGCACATAACACAGGTCGACATGTAAAATTTTGATTTTATAATTTTAACAGATCTTTACGTTTTTCGGTGTGCTAAAACCGAAAATGAAGTCAGTTTTTCTCTATCACGTATAGATTTTTGCCAATACAGGGTGCCTACCAATGTAATTTCTTCCATTACACTTCCACCTATATAATTATATGGTAAGTTTTATATTATGTTTTCATGATTAATTAATCATGGATACCTATTGTTGTAATAGCGCAGCACTAGTGCGATGTAAGACCATACTAACCAACCAACCAACCAGTTGTTATGATGGTATGTGTAAGGAATTGTGTCGGTAAGCACCCTGTATTGACAAAAATCTGTACGTGATAGAGACAAATGGGCTGCATTTTCGATCTCAGCACATCAAAAAACATAAAGGTCAGCTAAAATAGTTAAATCAAATTTTGTCAACTTCAGTTTTGTAGGCCTGTGAATTAATAATACACATTTTTTTTTCTTCAAAATAATCTATGATAGACTTGCGACGCATTTTACAACTGCTTTCACGAACTAAGATGAAATGACTCACATGGTCAACTCAGGTTTTGCACACAAGTTTGAGTGTTACCGTTATAATAATAATAATAATAATAATAATAATAAAAACTTTAGAGAAAGTAACGACTATCATCTGTCACTACATGTGCCGGGTGTCCCATAAGTCTGCAGACATTTAAAAAATTCATAAAAACTGAAGGAATTGGTAGAAATGAACGTGGTTAAAAAAAAAAAAAATGCTGTCGTAAAAGGCGATTTTTTTTTTTTTCTTTTTTTTTCAGAGGGGAAAAAATAATAGTTAAATTTTCGTCGATAGAAGGCGCTGTACATTTATATACATGCAAATGTTTACACGCATATAAATTCTATCCTATTTTTTCGCCATTACCACAAATCACGGTTTGCAAATTAGTTACAACAGTGTTGACTCCAGCTTCAATCGGCCAATATAGCTTTATCTACATAATACACATTGTAATGTACACTTCATCTATGCACAAGTAGGAGGTAAAATAAGAAATAAGCTGTGTTAAACAAAAAACCGTGTAATTTATAGGACTCTGTTTTGCATTTTTATCGTTATGCATCCGTACAGCGTTCTCTGTCGACAAAAATTCAACTTTTTTTTTTTTTTTTTTTTAATAATCGCCTTTTACGACTCCAATTTTTTTGGAAACCGCGTTCATATCTACCTCCCCCCTCCCCCCTCCCCCTTTTTTTTCTTACTCTAAAAAAATCCCATTTTACGAGAATAACGTTTTCATAAACCGCGTTCAATTCTACCAATTCCTTCAATTTCTATAAATTTTTAAAATGTCTTCAGACTTATGGGACACCCGGTATTCTTCCTCCTAACTTCTTATTGTATTAGAGTAAGATAGCTACATGCAATACAAACTTTGTCCGCATACTTCTTATTAAAATGAGACTTTGAAATATGTTTTAGCTTAAATTTTTATAAACCCGCAACCTCACTCCACCATCTTCAGTTGATATAAAGCAGCGGAGTATATATATATATATATATATACTAGCTGACCCGACAAACGTTGTTTTGTCATATAAATTATTTCTAGAGAATATTTTGCTAGAAAAAAATAACTAACTTATTGTAAGTGTGTTAGGATGTGGTATATAAGTGGAAGATGTATGGAGCGCTGTGAACGGTGAAAGAATATAAAAATAACAAAACACCAATCATTTATTTTTTTAATTTATTAAAATTGATTCTTTAAAATTATATACATATCGCTACTTATAACAATATTACTAAAAAACAATATCATTCCCTTAATGCAACAGAGTGTACAATATTTTTTGTTATCCCATCTTTCGCCAATACAAACAAACTGGATGGTTTGCCCACTCGAGAGCCACGTATAATTGTCCGTGTGAAAAACATGATGTGCTCCAATCTAAGCCACAGACAGACATCGTTTGGCCCTGAGACTTATTGATAGTCATTGCAAATGCCAATCTAATTGGAAATTGAGGGCGTTTAAATTGAATTGGCACATCTGTGGGTATAATAGGAATTCGCAGTAGTAATATATTTTCACCTCGGAATTTGTGATTTAAAATGATGGCTTCGATAACATTTTTCATTAATTTTTTTATGACTAATCGCGTGCCGTTGCACAACCGTGGTGGGTTCAAATTACGAAGCAAAATAACCGGAGATCCAACCTTCAGTTGCAAAATATGCGGTGGCATGCCTGGTAAATCCAATGAGTTTAAAAACTTTGTTGGATAATTTACAGCTTCGGTGGTATCGCAAACTGTATCATTAGATTTGTATGACACCAAGTCTCCTGGTAACAAATGTTGTATCTTGAGATTCAGTTCGTTGACGTCCACATTTCTTGCTGCTAAAATTGCTCTTTCTGCCAGCCACTCATGATTTGTGTATCGTCTGTGTACATCGGGAAATATCTGGTCAATAAGAGCATCTTGAGAATCAATGATTGTGCAGAAATCGGTCGGTAATTTTATGCATCCAGTTTCATCGGTAGTAACTTTTCCATCGCCGATATCTAACAATTGTTTTGAGAATGTTTCAGCGGATGGATCTTGAAGCTTTTGAACGCACAAATTTACTTTCAGTTGTCCTTTTTCAACATTAAGCCACAATGACGATGATTTTAAGCACGCGTTGATCTCATCAGCGTATGTTGAACACGGAATAACGGGAAATGCTTGTCTGAAATCACCTGAAAAGAGTAACAGAGTGTCGCCAAATAGTTTGTCGTTGTTTTTTATATCTTTCAATGTCCTGTTCGACGCCTCAATCGAATGTTTGTGTTCCATAGTGCATTCATCCCAGATAAGAATTTTACACTATTTCAGCACTGTGGCCATGGACGATTGTTTTTTTTATGTTGCACACTGCGTCTGGGTTAGTTTGAATATTTAGTGGCAGTTTAAATAATGAATGAGCTGTTCTGCATCCATCCAATAAAGTTGCCGCAATGCCAGATGAAGCAACAGCCAATGCGATGCCATTATTTGATCGTATTTCGGCGAGAATTAGCGAAATAAGGAATGTTTTGCCAGTTCCACCTGGTGCACCCCAAAAAAAAAAAGAATCCACCTTGTCCTGCCAAAACTGCGAGCATGATGCGGTCGTAAATGGTTCTTTGTTCTTCATTCATTAGTGGGACATTGCGAGCAACAATCGCTGCCATTTCTACAGTATTGTATTGTAGTTCACGATTCAATTCAGTGCTTATTAAATCAGGTGCATTTCGATTTGTTGAATGCATACCGAAATGACTGAGTGGTAAGTTGGCAATGATAATGCAAAGATCTTCAATAGCAATCAATGCTTCATTGTACATAGCGTCACTGAATATTATTGTTAGATCGTTGCACCGTGAACGATGTTGATGCAATATATCATTAGTCATTGAATCTTTGTGATTATCCCATAATGTCTCTGCTCGGGCCGAGAAACATGTAGTCAACACTATAGCGAATAGTAGACGAATTTGTTTTGCTGTACAGTTCAGTCCTACTTCAGCAAGCATACACTCCCACTGGTTGTCGTCTTGCAGCAAGCCGAGTGCAAGGCATGCATCTTTATACGTTGGATACTGTTGTCCATTCACTTTACGTAAATCTTGGAATGACAAAGGGCCGATGACATTAACCAATAACAGTCGAAGATAAAAACACTCAGTCTGCCTTGGATTGGCCGTAAATACTCGTTCCAAGGTGTTTGATTTGAATAAACCGGGACATACATCAATCAGCGTGCTTGCTTGCGGGGCATCCATTTTTTTGTTGAAGCCCATGTGAAATAGCGTGGTACTTCTGAATAGAGTAATGTCCGTGCAAAAGCACCAAAGGCATCCGCACGATTACACAATTCAAAAAATTCGGTGAGTGTAGTTTTTGGTGGATTTATAGCACGATCAATCGCTGTCTCGCTCGAGAAATGTACGCGCTTGCCATTTTCAAGATGGACGGCTAAATGAAGAACTGCTGGATCCCGTTCATGAATTGGGAAACCAAAGATACGCCAAACAGCTTCATTGGAGCTCACGTACCGGCCAGTTTGGTAAAGTGTTATTTCATCGTTGTTATTCACCAGAGGAGCATTCACATTGGTATTTTCAACTCGAAATACAGCCATATCACTGCCTTTATTCACATACTTGCAAATGTATTTGATGCTCTTCACTGAACTGCAGAACTGAACATTAATATGAGCATTGAATGTTTTGCTCAGCAGAGGCGAATATGGGACCACCCATCGGTTATCAATGTCAATATCTATGTTGTTGACATAGATGACAGCCATAGATGATAAGATTGTCCGCCATTATCGGGAATTCTTCGACGATATATTGGATATCCGTCAACATTTGTGATCGTGAAATTTTTCGGAAAACTTTTAGTACATTTTCCATCTGCACAAATAATAATGGCCTAAAATTTCATTTTACATTTTAAAATAAAATAACTCCGTCGGATATTGACGAATTTTTTAAAAGAATATACCATTTTAACTAATTTTAACATTTTAACAATATTAACGTTGAAAAATATTTTAAACACTTACGGTTAAAAATTCATTTTTCATTTCAACATTAAATAAATTCTGACATCGTGTTTACGATTCTAAAATAATTACTTTGAAAAAAATATTTTAAACACTTAGTAAGATACGGTTACGATTCTAAAAATATTAATTTTGAAAAAATATTTTAAACACTTCGTAAGATACGGTTAAAAATTCATTTTTAACACGCTTTTATTAGCTTCACCTGTATGTATGTATGTATGTTTGTTTGTAACTTCTCTGGGAGCAAACAAAGAATTTATATTGTAAAAAAAATACTTTCCCTACGTGAACGATGCGGCGTCGAGGTAGGGCGCCGCGCTACGAATATAAAGGTCCAGCGTTCGATCCCCGTTAGGGGAGATTTTTTAAAAATGGTTTTTGTTAATTCTAAGTTATTTTAATTAAAGATTTAAATGTATGTAAATATTACGGTGTGTCACTCACACGATTTTCTCTTACCCTGAATTTTAATACTAAGATAGATATTTCGTGCTTTTTAGTTCACATTTCTATAAAAGCGTGTTCTTTAATTTTTTAAAACTATAATATTATTCCTTTCAACATTAAATAAATTCTGACATCGTGTTTACGACAACTCACGCCCTCTAGGTGGAAAAGTTGTTATAAGAGTTGGTTAAAAATTAATTAAGAAAGAACTAATTAAGTTACAACTTTCATTTGTAAATCTAAACCATTCACGAATCCACCTGAAGACACACAAAAAATTTCATTAAACTCAGTCCAGCCGTTTAGGAGGAGTTCAGTGACATACACACGCACAAAAGAAATATATATATAAAGATATTGTCACAAATTTAGTCATTTAGTCATTTACAAAAGATGTAGAAAGGACTTTATTTAGGATCAAAGATCTAGAATTTTATATACTGCCTAGTACATACCATATATTACAACAGAACGAAAAAAAAAAGACATTTTATAAGCCTTTTTCGGTGCTTGTCGACTAAGTTGAGCGACAACATACAATATTGAGATTATAAATTTATTAAATATCCGAGGACATACGAGCATTTGTGGTAATATATTTTTACTACGCACGCGCGAGTGTTAACAAACCAGATTTAGTGGAACTTGTCAGCTAAATGTACAGTTTTTTTGTGTAAAAAAAATAAAAAAGCAATCAAGCAAATGTCGCAAGGAAAAAAAAAGCGCCTTCCCTTGCGCTCTCTTTTGGGTAAAGCTAAGAGAGATTGCGCACAATTCAACAAAATGATATAAAAAATCCAAATATTAATTTTTTGCTAAACTTTTGGTGCATAACTTTAAATTGATTCTTTTTCTATGCATTTCCATTGTTATATTGTTGCTCTATCGTAATTTAAAGCAACAATAATAATAAAACAAAGACAGCTATTTTGTGCAATCTCTCATTATAGAGTTGGAGTGATGGCGCACATGGGTAGGAGAGATTGCGCTTAATTATAACTACAATTACAAAATCAATAAAAATAATTCACTTAAATGACATTGTTGTAAGGTATTTGTAAACAAATATTTTTACATTGGAAATGAATATTTCTATTCAATAATTAAAAAATTCAGAAAAAAAAAAAAAAAAAAAAAAAAAAAACTACAGAAATTTATTTAAAAAAAAATTAAAAATTAAAAATACAGAAAAAAGAACAAAATTCGATAAAAAAACAAGACCATAAACTAATATTAAGTCGCTAGTTAACACGTTAAACTTAAAATTAGTACATTACATACTTGCCAACTATCTCATTAATAAGCGTAAAATTGTTAACGCCTCTTGAAAAAACGCCCATTTTTACATACCACTTTGTTTTTCGAGTAATTATCTCCAAATTTTGTAACGATTAAATAAGAATAAAATTACTCTAAAATATGACTGGTGTGACAAAAAAAGGCAGGTGCAAAACAATTTACGCTTCATAATAAGATGCTTGGCAGATATGCATAATCTTTTCAGCTAGGATGGTTTCTTCTTTGCTGACCGACTCTGTCGTTGTCCACAATCATTGCACATATTATTGTACATGTGAAGTTATTGTGCAATCACCTACCAGAAGTGAACCTGTTCGAAACGGTGTATCCGTCTCGAACAGGCGTTTCCGAGCAAAAAAAAAAGTTAACACACAGTGTGTACAATGATATATGGCTAGTCCCGCCCATTTTTTAAGCGCAGAATACGCCCACCATTTACTGTTTATTAAAGTTTTTTTTTCCTCAAAATCTTCCGCCAGAAAATCCTTTACGATTTAAATTCCTTTACGCTTTAAAATCATTTAAGTTTATTTTATTGTTTTTATTTTATTGAAATTTAGACGATTACATTCCTTTAAAAGAAAGTTGAGTAGGCTGATATTTTTTACTTGCATTTAGTTTTATCCCTTCTTTTTAAGCAGCCGACAGCTGCACAAAACTTGAGCATCATACTTGAAAGTATTGCAAAACTAAATAGATATACAATAACATTTAAATTCTTTGCGATAAATTTCTCATAGGCTAACAGCATTTTAGAGGTAAATCTCCTCAGAGGTGTGGCTTTTGTTGATTGTGCCACTCTTGAATAATGTTCAGATTCGGAATCTGTGGATAGTTTCCATAAAGGTGGTGCGCCGTCTCAAATGGTTCGAAGTAATCTAATGACTTATAGAAGTTAGGTTTTAGTACAGTTCCCAGGCATTGAACAAACTCATCATCATCATTGTCTTGAAATCACCAATAAGATGCGAAATCTGTGTTAGTATAGAATTTTAAATTCTCAATCTCTCCTAAACAGCAAAAGATGCAAACTCTCCCATTTTGATAGGAGAGATTGAGCAGTGTTTTATTAAATATTTACTCACCTTTAGAGAAAATCGTGGTGCCTGTACCTTTAGTCTAGGTCAGTAGGTTATGAGAAACTTAAAAAATACACTTCACTTAAAAATATTTTGTACTATTACCATTGTATTGAAATTCTTAGGAAGGGTTAGAAATATTCAAGCATTTACTTTGGAGAACGAGACAAAATAACCACGTTTTATCTTAAACTCTTGAAGCAATCAATATGCAAATTCAAGTCGGTATTTCACTATCGGTGTTGTACAACCACCTAAAATTTCAATTCGCCCAATCTACTCTTTCTCTTCGATCCCCTATGTGCGCAATCTCTCCTACCGCGCGATATCTTCTAGCTTTACCTTATACAGAGCTGCCAACCAAATCCGGCAAATTGTTAGTACCGCCCCTTTTCCTACACCACTTAATTTTTACAGTAATTCTCTTCAAATATATTTGCGATGAATGAAGAAAACAAATACTCTAAAAATTTAGTGGTGTAGAAAATGGGCGTTACTAACAATTTGCCGGATTAGCTCTGCTTATATGATAATGTTACAACGATTATACAATGAAAAAAAAATATTAAATGTTAATATTATCGACAAGGATAAAAGATATATAATAAATGTATAAATAAATGAGCATTGATATTTAAAGTGCTTTTAAGCTTTTAATTTTTGATCCTATTTATTTTAATCTGCACACTTTTTAGGTTTGAAATGCATCATAACAATTTTATTATTAATAACTACCACCATTAGGTAGAATTTATGAATTTAAATTACTATTTCAGCTTTTAAATGGATATAAAAAATTCTTGAATTCATAACGCTTCTTTTCTAAAAATTTTTCGTGTAATTTTATTTTTAACTTCTTACACATGTTTCATTCATTTATGAAATCTTTGAGTTGTTGGGGAAAAAAAGTGATTTTATATGATCTCATATATCACAGTCTAAGAAATAACTCGTTATACCTGTTGCTATAATTGATCTTGATAAAGATATAGCAGATTTTGGGGATATTCTACACTTATTAATTGTTTTACTATATTTTGCCTTGTATAATGCTTCACTTCCATATTTAATTATTTTTTGGTTCTTTGTTAATTAAAGTTTTTCTACCTAGTGATGTATCCTTACAACGAAGAATTATGTATGTGTACATATATGGTTGAGTAGAACAAGTTTAAATTGTTGTTTAAAATGAAATTCTTTCAAAAAATTATTCTCTACAGCATATATTTAAAATTTGACATTTTATTTTAATATTTCACTTTATCTTTCCCAGAAGAGAGAAAAAAAAAAACACGAATTTCACAACAATCAGCGATATACCTCCCCTTAAAATGCTTCTAAAAGCACATTTGTATTGATATAGCAGAACATATATCACGAAAAATTCAAAATAATAGCATATACTAAACAAACAGTACTCATTTATTTGCAGAACCGTAATGATCACTCTCTTTATGATAACAACATATTAAAATACTCATATACAAACAGGTCAAATAATAAGATAGATGTTTACTTGCCGGAAGCTATATGAAAATATGAAGTACAGGATAATATATTTCAGATTTATTTATGATATAAAGTATGAAGCGTGTGTTGTATATTTTCACCAACAATAAGTGTATTTCATTAAAAAATGTAACATCTTATATTTGTTTTTTTTTTTAATAAAATCACACATCACAAATTTCTCCCATTGTTTAATGGTGTTTTCCATTACCTGCGGCTTTTTTCTGTTGAGCTATCTAAATGATAGACCAGATTGTTTCTGCCTAAAGGTTGTCTTTGTGAGTAATGTCGATCTGGTGTCGGTCTGAATAGCTCAATTGGTAGAGCCTTGACCTTGTAAGTCAAAGTTCCGGGGTTCGACTCCCGGTACAGGCAGTATTTTCACTCAGTCGGAAAAATAAAAATTTCAATAAATCTTATACTTGGGTTTATTAATGTACTATGAAAAACTTTGTATCTAATATAGACATTTTTTATTTGTTTTTTAATATATGTATTAAGGAAACGGATATTCATCCTTTCAACCAATTTTTTTTTTTTTTTTTTTTTTAATAATTTATTATTAAAAGAAAATTTTCTATAGAAAATAAAAGATGCATTATGCTTTTTCATCTAAAAATCTTATGTATTTGATTAAACATTTATCGTCCATATAGTATTTTCTTATGATTCATAAATAAAGTAATGAAAAAAAAAAAAAAGGCATGTTATTAAAAAATAATTTGTTAATTATAAAAGATAATATATATATACATTATAGTATTTGTTTCAAGGAGAAAAAAGGGTTGTAGTAAAATATTTAATTAAAATAATATAATGATAATTTTATTTACTATTAAAATCCGAACAATTTTACATAAACTTTCTCCGATGCAAAAAACAAATTACATTTATTTAACCATTTTTATTGAATGTAAAGTGTCTCATGCATAGAAAATTAAAAAAATATTTTAAAAGCTTTGCAGTTATTGCGATAAATTAATTAAGCAGAAGGTTTGGGAAAAAAAAAAAAAAAAAAAAAAAAAACTAATAACTTTGCTATGTTTTCTATATGTGATAAATTTTAAATGCGTAAAAATTTTTCAAAACAAAACTTTATTATAAATTTAATACAGAATTTATTTTAAATTAATTAAAATACTGTCTAGCGTCAATTACTTTTATCCATGTAAATTATGTTTCTTTAAATAATAATATTCTGTTATAACAATATTTTACATATGAACTGCATAGTTTGTACTTACATATTTTTTAAAGATTTTGTATATTGTATACTTCATTGTATATTGTATATTTACAATTTTGACATATATGTATACATACTTGCCAACCATCTCATTATGAACCGTACAATTTTTAGTACCCGCCTTTTTTTTCACACCAATAATTTTTTAGAGTAATTTTAGTCTTATTTAATCGTAACAACATTTGGAGAGAATTACTCTAAAAATATAGTGGTTTAAGAAAAGGGGCGTTTTTTCAGGGTGCGTTAACAATTGTACGATTATTAATGAGATGGTTGGCAAGTATGCATATTTCAATTCTTATTTTTAGTTATTAGTATATTAAAGCTATACCATTTTGAAATTAACAATTTTTTGATTACAAGAGGATTTTTTTAATTACATTATTTTAATTCTATTGTATAATTTATGAATATTTTAACAGCTATAAAATATCGTATTTTAATCATTGCATAAATTGAAATTTTAACTGTTAAATCGACTTTATCTATCTTCAATATAATAACGCCTTTTTAGAGGTAAAAGTGATAATGATATTTCTTAAAGAATAGCTTTAGTTATTAAAGTTCTATTTTTTAAAAAACTTTCTTACGCTCACTGCTGCGTCAGTGATGATCCGTAAGAAAATAAATCATCAGGGATGGATTTTCTCATTCTTTGAAGTGATGAAAAATGGCTTTGACTTTTGACACAAAGCCATTAAACTCTCATCTTGTGGCCCATCCTTAAGAAATGAACATAAAATTCAGTTTTCACCCCTTCAAAAATATTTTAATATGAGGGAATATCAAAATATTTAAGTGAATGACTCATGATTTGTGATTGCTCTGGCAAGTTCAGTTCAATATCAGTAAATGATAATCTTCTCTTGAACATATTGTAGAAATATATATATATATATACATACATTGCATATTTTCGTTACTAATTATATGATTATATGTTTAGACTATGTTATCTCCCAACTCTGGTAAGAATATTGAAATATTTATTTAAAATAGATACTAAGATTCAAAATTGCGTCAGGTATTTCTGATTTGTATAATGAAACTTCTTCGTTAAATACCGATTACTGATATCGGTAAATAATATAACACAGTAGGATAACATTTTGAGCGGCTAGAAATTCAGATTCTACATACGCATCAAGTTTTTAATTATGTTTAAGGATAATAACATCTGAATCTTGAACCTAAAATTTCAGAATATAGTACGTTAAATCATGCAATTTGGAACGAATTAAAAGCATTTAATAAATGAAAGTCTGTTAGATCTCACATTAAAGTTTTCGTAGTAATGTCAAAAGTTGCGAAGTTTCCTGAAAGTTTTTTTAGTTGAACGTTTTTGTTGCCGAAACCCAGATATAAGGTGGAATTTGAATTTTGAATTTTGTTAAGAAAGTAGTGGACGAAGTTGTGAGATTTAGTGATATTATGGCTTCTGGTGAAGTTTTGGTGCTGTAATTATATTTGAAAGTATTTTAAATAAAGTTCTATTGTTATGAAAAGTGATTATGCACTACGATTAATTTCAGTAGCCAGACATTTGAAATAAAAAAATAAGAGTTTGAGATAATTAGTAAGAAGTTTCAGAAGGAGGTTTTAAAAAAAGTTTTCAGTTATATAATATCACTGTCTAGGGACATTACAGTGTAAGTTACTTTAAAGTTAACGTCTCTAGTTAGTGTAGGCGAACATGAGTACTCAGCTTGAAATACATTGGTCTACACCTTAAACATTTATATTGCCCCATACGTGTCTATCACTTAAATAATGCATTTAATAAACTCATCTTTCTGGTTTTACCTCTCAGAAATAATTGCCCATTTAGGAGGTTGCGGAAAACAATTTAAAATCCCGTGGTTTCGTAACATGTTTTAAAAAATTAATAATGAGCAACTTTTTAAAGCAACCATTTAAGAATTGTGAAAAACTTAATATGAATACACAAATGTTTTCTTCTATTATACTATTTATAAGTCATTAATTAAAGAGAATTATCTTACTAACTTTTAAATTTCAAGAAAGCTATTTAAAAAGGTAACTGCGGAAAGCATGTTTAAATTACGTTATTTATCAAACACTTAATATTTTTATATTTTTGCTTTCTTATACAAAATAAAAGGAAGTATTGTAATACTCATTATAAATTATCAAATAATCTCGTAAAGTTCAAAAACGAATGATCGTAGAATATTATAAATTTATATTTGTGACTGCCATGAAATCTAGTTATCCACTTCCAACTGTTTTCTTGACACAAGCTCCCGTTTTATAGTTATTTACAATTTTACCGGAATTTTAGTGACTTTTCTATTTACGTATGAGTGTGCGTGTATGTATTTTGCATAATTAAAAAACGGTTCGATGTAGAGCGTTGCAAATTGGTATATAAGTTTTTTATAACTTCTTGTTTTGCATCTCTTTTCTTGGTTTTTTCTGACTATCCGATTTGGAGATATTTACGAAAATTATATTCAGTGACCAAAAATACAAAGATTTTGTCCATTATATATGACCTGTCATCATAGAAACTTCAAAAGAAGCTAATGACAGAGCCCATAATGATGTTGTTATGAAAGCAGTTAACATGTTTGCGTGTAGAAAGTATTTCTTTAAAGACATAAGCGGGTTCTAGTCGACAAATGTACTTAATTCAATGAATATTCAGCTTGTAGATAGAGCCCGTAATTATACTGTTATGGAAGTTGTGTGTGTAGAAAGTACGTAAAGATATAAGCAGGTTCTAGCTGACGAATGCACTTTTGTTTATGAATATTCTGGAAACAGGTGAATAAAATTCTTTTTTTGTTCACAAAAATCAATAGCAAACGAATATTTACGAAACAATCCAATATAATAGCCATTCTTACTACAGAAGACAAGCAAATAGGGTTAAATACAGTAACGAGCAGTTTCGCTAATTCAGGAACAATCATCGACCGTACAATTCGAAGTCTTAATGGAATTTGAATTCATCGAAGCTTTTGTCAGCGGTTATAGATTTTTTGCGCTAGAAACCAATTAATCATTCGGAAAATTCTTAAACTCGACTCCTATTGAAGTTAGAGATTCCAAACTTTAGAAATCATAAACTACCACTTTCACCCAAATTTGGATGCCAGATTCTTTATTTTGGCGATACGTCAACACCCATCTTTGTGGAAATAAAAAATTGCTACCTGTTTTCAATTTTACTTTAATATCGTACAGAAAGTAGTATGCAAAGAAATAGGCAACTTCTCTAATGTACAATCATCAATAATGATTCTTCTTTTTTATAGTCTTGTAAGTCATTTATAGAAGTTTGGAAAGAGTTAGTTTTACGCTAGAAACAAATGAACCTTTCTGGAAAATTGCAGAACTCTGTTCTTATTGAAGTTAGAGCTTACAAACGTTCTTAACACTAAACTACGCATTTTCACCAAATCACCAAAATCGACACCGCTTGCGAAAAACTTGGCGAGATTAGTGACGAAATTTGGCGAAAAATATTTAAGTATAGCCAGAATTAATAGGCTCTTTCTTAATATGATTAGAGTTTGTTGTTTTAGTATAACAATTGTTTCTCGCCATTCTTTTTCGCCAAAGAGAGCAAAAGTACACTATTTACACTCAAGTATTAAGCTCTAAGCTGTGCATTTGTCATTGAAGTGTTCTGTAATAATCTCTAGAACACTATTTCAGAGCCAGTGATATTTGCTCTCCGCGGTGTATATAATCTTATTATTGTGACTTATGTTGTTGAAGTAATATTTTTTTTTTTTTTTTTTTGAGGAATATTTATGGACTGGAACCTGCCTGTCCCCTTACGAACCAGTTACTTCACATAAAATTGTCGATATTTTCGTAAAAATATGTATATTTCAGTGAATGTATGAGGAAGTCATGCGTTCTCTACATCAGATTTTTTTTTTCTTTTATAAGGATCTGTTACTTAATATTATTCTGTATGGACAATAGTCATTCGTAATTACTTATTATATATATATATATATATATATCTTTATCATTATTTTTCACATACAGTTTATTTTAAAGCTGATACTTTCATATTGTTTGCTCTTCTTGAAATTTTATATGTATACATGCATTAAAAATTTATCGATGTAGATTACTTTAAACTACATACTTATACATACATTATGTAATTCTGGGTAATATATACGTTTTTAAGCTTTATTTCTTATATAATTCACAATAAGTATATTCTAAAAAATTGACACATGAATATATATATATATATTCGTAATATTTATAATAAAATGTAAACAGATAAACTAGAATTTAATTTTTTAGCCATTGAATATTTTATGGATTCAAAAAATTAAATTTTTGATTTAACGTTGTTTTAAATTTAACTTTTAAATTCGTATACTTTATGTTTGCTTATTTTACTTTAACTTTAAAGATAAATTACAGTAAAATGTGCCACACATATTTCATTCAGAAATGCGAGAAACTAGAAAAGTTAAGTATGCTATAATTTTAGTTATTTCTATTTCAACGATATTTTTTAACTACTAGTAACTCGACATTAAGATATTACGAACAAGAGCAGAATTATTTTCTTAGAACTCAGTTATTCTTAAAGTTTTTAACTATAGATAAGGAGGGTATCACAGTGTGTGGCATGGAGGCCATTTATTTTTATGGGTATTGGAATATATTCAAGTAGCTATTAAAACGCGCAAGTTCATGTTGTAAAACATTTTAAATATTTTAAAAGCTAAGTAAAACATTCTTTAAAGTTGTATTTATGTTTGTTATTAACATAGTTTTGTTACGTACATGAAAATATGTGAAATGTTCAGAAAATGAACCAAAGAAAAAAAAAGAAAGGAAAGCTGTACATTCTGTTCATTTTTGAGAAATGCAAGCTGTAATATTTACTCAAATCATTACATTTTATCTTCTAAGAAAAAAATAAGATTTTGTTGAAATGAAGATACAATTAATTTATTTTTTCCTATTAAAATAATAAAGGTTAAGAATCGCTATGATTATGTGTTATCATACATTGTAGCTCGTCCGAGTATATATATATATATGTATATATATATATATATATAAGGCCCGCCAAAAATTCACATCTCCTGTAAAATACATGACCAGTCAGTTTCAGGGGGATTTTCAGAGGCGGATTTAAGTTAGAATGCTCCCTAGGCTCATTTCACTGTGGCGCACCCCCCCCCCCCCCAGGTCATATTTTGAACCATTATGCACATATATTATAAATATAATATAACTAAGGAGAAACATATTATTCTTTGATACGTCAATCAATGTGTAACATTGCGTATAACAATCAGCTTATATTTAAAAAATGAAAGAAATCATTGCATAGTTATTTTAACAAAATGGTTCTACTCATGAAATGGAAATATGTTTGAATCGTTACAAGGATCTTTCATATTTGTTTGAACCGTCGAATGAAAACTTAATCAGTTTTGAAATCCAGTTGTCTTTTATATTTATATTTATGTTTAAAATTAACTGATTTTTTTAAATTTTAATAGGTTTATAAATTTTGCTACTCTCCACGGATCTAAACATAAGTCCCGCCAATGACTATTCCATCGCTGTATGAAAATAGAAGCTTTTTCTAGTTACACATGATCATTGATAGGTCCGTCTGATGAATCATGCAATTATAGTTTATATTCGTGATTTTCAAACTAATATGAACAAATCAGCAGTATAGGTGAAAATGGCTTAGAAAGAGTTCTTAAAATCAATGAAACTCCAATCGATTTTCAATTTTAATTATCTTTTAAACCAGAATTATTTTTCAAAATTTAATCACCACCACCATTTAAATTTTAATCACTTTTAAAAATATGGCGCCCCTAAAACATTTGTGCCCCTGGGCCCAGGCCTCTTGTGTCTAAGCCAAAA
Organism: Salticus scenicus; assembly: GCA_963930645.1. Classification (NCBI taxonomy): domain Eukaryota; kingdom Metazoa; phylum Arthropoda; class Arachnida; order Araneae; family Salticidae; genus Salticus; species Salticus scenicus. The sequence continues at coordinate 222,135,483 of OZ005653.1, read as the reverse complement.
TCCATCACTGGGAATTTAGTTTAATTTTAAAAGTCTATCTGGAAGGCACAGGATTTTAAATAATAAGCTTTTACTTTTTAGTTCAATTATTTATTTATTTAATTTAATTTTGTTATTTATTTACTAATTTATTTATTTATTTATTTTGCCAAAAAAAACTTTTGCTCTACTTTGCTTCGTTAGGAAATTATTTTGAAAAAAAAAAAAAAAAAAAAGAATTTCGTTCAAAGCCTTAACCCCTTCCTACTATATTTCGAGAATAACTTTTCGAGAAATTTTTAAAACTGTGAGTAAGTGTTTAATTAATTTGAGGGGGACTTTGTTTGATTTTAACAAATTTGGAGCTGGGGAAAATAAAGAGCATCTAGAGAGCAACTTTAAAATTTCAGAAGGAAACAAGCTCCTTGTTAGCTCTTTAGAAAAGTCTCCTCAAAACAGACATTATTTTCTTTCTTAGAATTATTTTTTATGAGATTATATTGCATTAAACATTTCACAAAATGTCGCGCACTTTGCCCAGTAATTCGAGAAGAATCCGGAATTTTTTAAAACTATAAAAAAACGTATTCAATCATTTTTAAGGAGGTCTTGTTTGTTAAAAAAAAAAAAAAAAAAAAAATGGAGCTGTGGGAGCATAGGGGAACCCAAAAGAAAAACTTTAAAATGGAAGAAATATAATTTATTCGTTTAAAAATCATTTAAAGATTTAAATTACCCGTTTGTTTAAATTAGTTTGAAATTATTTGTACACATTCATCACTTCTCTTCCTTGTATCTTGTAAGGTAATGGGTAGATTTCGGTCTTTTAATTTGTATGTTCCGGAAAATTACAGATCAAGTACGGGTTTTCTTATTATTATGGAATATCTTTCAACGCATAGGTTCCAATCTAATAGGGCTTCGGTAACTCGGTCGGTGTAGCGCCGAGCTCATAATTGTTAGTTTGTATGTTCGATACTCGAGCCGGCCAAAGTCCATCGTGTACACTAATGGTCGCTTATGCACATAAAATCCAGTAATGGTGGCTGGTGCACGTGGTCGCAACTTCCTCCATGTTCCCATCCAAATGATATCCCTGGTGTTGTGGTCACAGAAACGGGGTAGCCATCCAGTCCGTAGAGGATCAAAATTGTGCTAGCATGTCTCCGGATCATCCTTAGAGGTGCATCCCAGAACGTCGCCAATTATCCAAAGTGCAGTAGTAGTGCGTTGTTAATCCCAACCAACCCAAACTAATAAAGTTAATGTGTAAAAATTGACTGTAGGGTGACATCCCAAACCAAACCATCATTTCGGTCCTTAAATCTATTCTTATTGTCGGCAGCAATGACTTTTTAATTTTATTTTTTAATTAAGTTTTTTGAATAAAACTATTCAGACTGTCTAGTAGCCTATGTATCTTGAAAAATAAAAACATAGTAAACGTGTTAAAGTTAAATTTTTAAAAAATGTGAAAAACAAAATTCACAATGCTTTTTAAATAAATTATGTAGTTTTTATTTTGAGATTTATTTTTCTTATATTTTTTAATAATTATTTTAAAAAGATATTTTTACATAACTAGAACTATTAATTGTGTCAATTTGGAATAAAATTTTTGCTTTAAAGATTTCGCAACACATGTATATAAACGGATTTAATTAGCTTTTATTTAAGAACGATATCTTATAATTTATAAAGCAGTATTCAAAAGCCTCTGAAATCCTTTTATAGAACATTGATTAAATGTATATCCTGATTTTCTTAATTGTTGAAATGTATGTTTATTTTAGAGAAAAGCTGATTATAAAATAATGATGAAATAATTACAACTGCAACCCAATTAATTAAATTCTGTTGATAGGTAAGGATTTAAATAACATTTGCGTTGACGTCTGAGTAGTATTATATCGTATTTAAATATTTAAATTAAACAATATAGCTGATAATTCTATCTAATTGTGATACATTCTCATTCTTAGTTGACTTTAATGCAATTAATTGTAAGTATACGTAATTATTTGCAATAAAGTTTAGTATTTATTGCAGATTGTTAGCATAATTTGAAATTAATGCAGCGGAGCAGAGTTAACAGAAAATAAACACCTACTATTAGAAATGAACTATTTATTATTCCATTAATTTAAATTAACTAGAAATGTTATGTAAAGTTATGGTGTATAGAATTATAAAAAGAAAAACAATACATTAAAAAATTTGGGAAAAAGGTAATTTTTAATGAGCGTGCAATTTGCACAGTCCAATTATAACGGTTGCATAATAAACAAAGCGTGAAAATGCATAATGCGGTAAAAAACGTTATGAAACCAGTACATACTCTGTTAATTTAACATTAAAAAAGATTCCGTGACTGACATCAAAAAATTAAATTCTGTCTCTAGTAAAAATAGTTTCATGTTATTCTTAGAAATTCTAGTTCCTTTTGTTAGCAAGTTCTAGAATCCCTTTTTAGAATTCTAGAGCGTTATTTTTATTATCATGGTCATCATTATTTTAAAATCTCTGCAAATAAATGCGAACACAAGACACGAGATTTAGTAACCGTAATTTTGGTTTATGACGCGATTATAAGAAGTGAAACGAGAATTTCACGCGATACAAAGGCTTCATAATATTAATAATATTGTTTAACCGTATAGAAAATTACAGGGTAGAAATTCTCGATCATTTCGTCTATTCAGTTTATTTTCTTACCTTATACGCACAGCTCGGAAATTAATCGAAACTCTAGCTTAGGGATTCAGAAAATGACTACTTATATGTTCTAGATGGAGACGGTATAATTTTTTTTCAGTGAAGGGTTGTACTGTCGGTAACAAAAGTGTCCGAACACTAGCAAAATTCCCTATGTAAAAAAGTGCACTTTATACCGCTTTGTTAAATAAATCCTTATCGAATTATGTTCTTACACTGACTAAGAACAGGATTCGACAAGGATTTATTTAACAAAACCGTATGAAGTGTACTTTTTTTTACATAGGAATTTTTGCTAGTGTTCGGACACTTTTGTTGCCGACTGTATATTTTAAAATAAATTTAAACAAAATTATAATTGTTTTAAAAGTACATACCAATAATTGAAATATCTTTGTAATTTCAATATGATGGGCATTTTGGTAACACTTTATTGGACATAAAATATAATAACGCCAAAAAACAATATAAAAAAACCTGATGTGGACACTACATGACTTCCTTATGCACCCATTGGAATTACATATTGTTACGAAAACATTGACATTTTTGTGTGGGGTAACTGATTCGTTACTAAACAGATAGGTTCTAAGCACGATAAAACTGAAAAACTGCTATTCTAACCACAAAATTCATAATAATAATATTATATATAACGTCAAACTAATATACTAGTTTTTTCAGGAACGGCTTATTACAGATTCTGTCATTGGCAAATACACATAGCTTAGTTTAAGGAAAATCCTTCTAGTATAGATGAACTACTTTTGTTCTCTTTGCCAAAAATTAGAGGTGAAAATGATACATTTTACCGAAAGAATTGATTCAGTCAAATTTGAGAAAGGACTTACTAATTCTGACTATCCTCAAACAATATTTGTGCCAAATTTTGATCACTAATCTCGCCAAGACGCAAAGTTTGTAACCAACGCTAATTTTGGATTTGACATGGTTTTTGGCGATTTTGCGTCGAATGTGACGACTTGGTGACCGAATTTAGCGAAAATTTCTAGCTTAGGGTTGCCAAAGTTTTGAAGCTCTAACTTCAATTAGAACAGAATTCTGGATTTTTTCGGAAAGATTCATTGGTTTATAGCGCTGAACTAAATTCTTCGAAAATTCTTTAAATGAGAAGCAAGACTAAAACAAAATAAAGTGCATTCGCCGACCAGAAGCTGCTTATATATTAAGAATTATTTTCTACACTTAAAAATGCCGGGAACTTTCATAAAAATACCATTACGTGCTTTATCTACGTGCTGAACATTCATTAAAGTGCATTCGTCGAACCTGATTCTAGAACCTGCATATGCCTTTACAAATTACTTTCTACGCTCAAAAAGGTCGACAGCTTTCATAATAATATCATTATGGGCTCTGTCATTAGATTATTTTGAAATCTCTATGATGGTAGGTCATATATAATGACCGAAACCTTTGTATATTTGGCCATTATGCATATAATTTTCTTAAATATCTCCAAAACACACAGAAACACCAAAAAGGGAGTTGCACAACTAGATGTTATAACAAACATATATACGAATTTGTAACGTTCTACGTCCAACTGTTTTTGTGTTATGCGAGATACGTACACACTCACAAACAGACGTTATGAAAAATTGTGTAAAGTCGCTGACATCTCTAAAATGAAGTCTCATATTAAAACGAAACTTGCAGGTGTACAACTAGACATCATGTCAGTTACACATGTAAATTTGCATCATTCTACGATGATTCGTTTTTAAGCTATGCGAGAATAAAATCCATTTCCCAAATCGGGATTACAAAACTTCGTTATATACTTTGTATAAGGAAGTAAAAACAACAACATAGATATAAAAAATAATCTAACAAGGAGACGGCAAGGGTGTGGGGTCCTCAAATCGAACGGTGGATCCGCGTGTAGTTAGCACTCAGTGAGTGTATTCATATACTCAAGCCCTAGAGCGCACTACTTAGCCATCGCCGAGAAAAAAATTCCTGAAGTTTGAAAAAAAAAAAAATTAATTTGTATTAAAATTTAATAAATCGTTATAAACAATTTCTTTTCAACTTTTATACATTGTTAAATCGCGAATTTAATGATTTCTAACTTTTTAACATTAAACATATGGAAATTTATTATTCGCATGTGGTTGGAATTAAATAAAATTTAATATATCAAAAATAATATGAAGAATTTACTTGCTCCTGTAAAAAAGCTGCATTTATTTGTTGTGCAAGTTGTCGACAAAATTTGTGTTTTTCTTGTTTTTATGATAAATATCATCCAGGTTTGTGTATTCGTAAAGATGAATGATTGAAAGAATTGCTAATGCTATAAACGTATAATCAGAAATATTCATTGTATTTAATGTTATTTTATAAAAAATAAATGGTAATGTTTAAAAGAACTGTGGCTTTTGTATTTATTCTATCTACAGTTCTAAGTTCTAATCGTTAAAAAGTTAGAAATCATTAAATTCGCGATTTAACAATGTATAAAAAGTTGAAAAGAAATTGTTTATAACGATTCATTAAATTTTAATACAAATTAAATTTTTTTTTTCGAACTTCAGGAATTTTTTTCTCGGTAATGGCTAAGTAGTGCGCTCTAGGGTTTGAATATATGAATACACTCGTTGAGTACTAATTACACGCGGAACCTCCGTTTGATTTGAGGACCCCACACCCTTGCCGTCTCTTTGTAAATTGTAAATTTAAACTAATTAAGAGAGTAAAAAGAAATATTAGCTGCATGAGACTTTTCTATTAAATTATTACATCGGATTATTTATCAAGGAGTCTCTTTTTTGCGTTTTAAAATTAGCGAATTTTGTTTACATTATGCTTAATACGCTGACAAATAATTAGCTATTGACAGTGATATTGAAATAAATATATCCTTATCAACATTTTTAATAATCGTAGATGGAAATCTCAATTACAGAATCAGCAACAATATACTTATTTGGAAATATTGAAGGCAGGTACACTTTTCCAGCAATTTTTTCTATATTTTCTACTGCAAATTAGCAGCTAAATGGTAACGTGGAATACTCGCAATCTAAGACATTTATACAAGAGTTATAAAAGCAATCTTGAAATTAGAGCGAAATTATGCATGGATTATTAAATTTATTTTTATAGTTTAAATTTAAAATTAACCACTATACTGGATGCTAAAATGTCCACTATTGGTGCATTTAGACTAGTCAATTTTTAAACGATTAAAAATAGGTCGTAAAAAAGAGATGTATAATTAACCGTAAAATTGAAACTGAGACCTTTTAACTCTTTAGAAAACACCCTTTTGTATAAACATTATAAATTTTACTTTATGTTCTACAAACATATGCACTTTTAGTACGAATTTAGTTACAGGTTACATAAATAGTATATAGTTCATTGATTGCTTTTCTGAAAACTTGTATGATGTGGCCAACACAAAATTTTCCTCTATATAATTTTACACAAAAATCATGCAATACGAATTATTTATTAAGTTATTGAACTATCTTCCATTATATATACAGACGATTGTTATCTGATAGAATTACATTACGAAATGCCGAAAGAAAGTCGTTTTTTCTGCTAATATAAGAAGAAATACGACTTTTTTTCTAATTTTTTTTTTCATTAAAAAATGGAAAAAATTAATAACTTTGTTTTAAATTATCACAGATCTAAGGTTCAACAATTCGTTTTAAAGATATTTACGAGAACTTTCGAGAGATACCCATATTCAAAATTTACACCATCTTGGGAAAGGGGGGGGGCTTATCCCCAGGGAGGGAAGCAATGTGTCTACATGCTTCCCTCCCAACTTTTTTCTCTAGTTTACTAGTACTGTTATCAATAATTCACATTAATTTTACAATCACACTTTAAAAGTAACTCTCATTATGCATATTTATACGAAATTTTGTCCTATACTACTGCCATGTTAAAAAATTAGAAAAGATGGTATCACAGCGCTACCAGTCGCACGATGGATCTCTAAACCTAATCAGCACCAGTTTATGTCAAACTAAATACCGAGTTTGGTTAAATTTCGCTTATTGGTTCGTGAGATACAGCGTCCATAATATTTGTGATACACACACAGAAAGACAATTTCTAAATACAGCCAAATTGTGCTCAGGACATTCTATAAAGTTTAAATATATCAAAAACGGGAGTTTGAAAATTTTCACTAATCCAATTCTTAATCTCTTTCTTTATAGAAGAAAGTAATAATATGATTTTTTCATCGAGAATAATTTGAGTAAATACAAAGTCATTTGCTTTTTGTTCGATTCAATTTTTTTATTGCTCGCGTCATTCTAAAAATATCTTAATTTTTTTAATTTTTTAATTAAGCACATATTATCTGATTATTTACAAATCGAAAAACGGAAATCCCGCTTTGTAAACTAAAAGCGAATTTTTGGTAATTCTCCGAGAATTAATTTAAAGTGAATGGGAAACGTTTTCCAAATAAAATAATAATAATAATAATAATAATATATTGCCCATTTTTAATTAAGGAAATACTTTTACGAATGCTTGCGACAGAAAAAGAAAAAAAAACAAAGGGTACATTTTAATTAATATTTAATCTTTTTTTTTTTTTTTTTATTAATAATCCTGCTGAAAATGTTCAGAGAAAACTAATAGATAAAATATTTAAAGTAATTAATGTTATAATAATCAAGATATTTTTGAAAAAAAAGTCATGCAACAAAATAAAGATTTTTTTAAATATTTATTTTCGAACAATTACGAAAAAGTAAATATAAAAGAGATTTACATCAAATAATTTTGATAAAATAAATCTAAAATTTCCTTTATAGATTACACATTACCATCTATATTAATAAAATCAGACTTTTGTCTGTAAATTTGTCGGAATAAAAATATTTTGCGAAATCTTCACGTTTCACACCCCATGAAAGCCGAAAATGACTTCAGAAAAATTTGCCTGTGTGCGTGTGTGTGCCACCGTGTCTGTATGTCGCATTTTTTGTCCGGGCATCACTTGAGAACGGCTGGACGGAATTCAACGGCGCTTGGCAGGAATTTAGGTCTTCACCCAACTTAAAATTATATCTATAAAAATTTTCAAAATTATGATTAGTGTTCAAATTGTGGGTAAAAAAACTCCTGCGCATGCGCCATAAATATTTTTTCACTAAAACGCTTTGAATGGAAAAATATATAAATAAATTTTAAAGACTTTTTTATTCGCGTGATTCGCACTACAAATTATGAAAAGATTGAAATGAAGTGTTGCCATCTAAGTTTCATGCTTTAGTTAATTTTAAAAAATCTAATTGTCGTATCGAAAAACTGTTTACACCCCAGGATTCAGAAAAATCACCCCTTTCATTTGGTACTGAATTTGTAACGATAGGTCTGATACTTCTAATTTATTTGTCCCTTTTTACGTTTTCCCGTTGCCACTTAAATTTCATACTTTAGTTATTTTTAAAAAAATCTAATTGTCGCATCGAAAAACTGTTTGCATCACTGGATTTGGTATCAAATTTATAAAAATAGGTATGATATTTCTAATTTATTTTATCCTTTTTCCGTTTTTAACCCAGATTCGGTAAAAGGATTTATATTTATATATTTTTTTATTTTCCAGAAATAAAATGAAATATTTTTAATTTCACGTGAATAATCAAATGAATAAATCACGTGAATACAAAAGTTGGTGATTTTTTTTAATGAAGAATTTGCACGTGGATAAATATTTTCATAGAAATATTTGGCATTAGTTTAATATTTTTATTTAATTAAGCATGGCAGTACCTTACTTTCCTGCAGTAAAACAAAATTTTTTGTTGTTATTATGTACCTTATGAGATTTTTTTTATGTTCTCCCCTTAATTGTAAATGATTATAATTTGGATTTAATTAAGATTTTTCATTTTTATTTTGTAAATATCAGAAAAGAGTTTTTATTTTATTTTATTTTATTTTATTTATTTATTTATTTTGTGTATGGAACAGCTTTAGTATTGGATCCCTTTGACAAAATTTGAAATTCGGAACCGAAGTAGCTCGGACGTTTCTCGCCAAGATCTTTAATTGCACAATTGAGATAGCCAATTCAGTTCATCGCAAAAATGGCTTAAAATATTTAAAGTATCCAAAGGGTTTACATACTAAAGCTGTGCGTTTTGTATTTATTTATTTATAATATTTTCTATTAAAGACTTCTGTGGTCACGAAATTTGGTGCGTAAATTGTTTGTTTGCATCCGGCACTTATTCTAACTGCATTTCACGAAATTCGAAATCCTCCCCCTCCCCCCCCCCTCTGAGTCGGAGGGCAATAAACGGTATAATTTCAGTATAATTCCACAGCTGAATTTGGCGATTTTTCTTTGGCGCCGTTTTGAAGGATAACGATGTCGTTCTGGACTGTTTGCGATATAATATGGCAGCCTAATATGTTGTTTATTTTGGATTTATGATTTTATGTTTTATGATTTAGATTATGATTTTATCATTTATCATATATGATTTTTAGATTTATGATTTAGCCATAATCGCCAACAAAAAAATCGCCAAATATCGTTGTGGGGTTATACTGAAGTTGTTTCCAATAAACATGTGTAAAAACATGTTTTTCCGTTTGAATTCGCTTTGAATTATCTTAGAATGGCGAATTTTGGTGTGCGGATATTGATAAATGTACGCATTATATACATTAGTGGGATTTTGCAAAAATTCGAACTCACCCGCTGATAAAGGGGAAGTAAGAAGTGGGTAAGTTGTGCCGAAGACAGTGGAGACCCAGACTCCTCACTTTGCGAGCGAGAAAAACCTCCCCAATCACAGCGAGAACTTAGGTTATTAATAAAGATTTGGGATTTTGACAACTCATTTAAGTTTAATGTCCAGCGAAGCGGGAAAAGCCTGCTAGTATAGTATACTGAAATATTGCTTTATATTGCCCAGCTCATTTCATAAACACGCAGATTCCTTTCAGCTTCTGGATTCTTCACTTCCTCCAGATTTAAAATCTGGATTCAGATTTTAGCCATGAACGGGGAACACAATCTGATTATTATTATTATTATTTGAATAAACACAAAATAATTCAAATTTGAACGAATTTCATATAATCAATTTAAAGAAATCTAACATACAGAAATTTCATTATGAGAGATTAATATAGGCGGGAATCATAATTTGTTCTCGTTATTTTTCTTTCCCTGCAAAAGTACACCACGTGATTAATAAGTTTGTTTTTCAAAGAATGTAGTGTTTCAAATGTGCTACAGAATTATCTCAGTTTACTGTCTTGTCACAGAAATTGTTTTCTTTTGTTTTCAACATGTTTCTGTACCAGGTGTATCATGTTCAGTTATCGCATGCGGTATGGGTGATAATCATAGTTGAATTCCCTTAACAATATCACCATTTAGTATAATGATCATATCAGCTAGCCATTAGACATAATTAAAATTAACTATGCATGTTCTCGTTTACTGGTAACAGAAATTGCAGTCGATATAGGTCTTACGACTATTCTGATCAAAAGTAACTACGGCGATTCTGGATACTTACTGGCAGCCGCAGCTCGATGCAACATCTCAATACTTGAATCTATATAGACGATAAAGCAAATATCTCTAGCCTTGAAAAGTTGAAGCTCATTTCCCTTCAACATGATATCTATCTCTAGTGGATTCCATCACATGTGGATTGTTTTGGTAATGAATTGTAGACAAACTTCCAAAGAAGGTCTACAGTCACAGAATCAATGTTTCAGAACGAACTTACTAGAACTTTTCTCTCAAAACGTCTCAAAATAAGAATGATTGGCAGGTTCCATCCGCTCATCACTAGTATAAGTGTAGTAAGCTGGGTCTGCCTTTAATTCATTCATGTAACTGAATGTTCTACACCAGTCTCTCGAGACTTGCCAGCTGTCACCTGAAACGTCTTTTATTTTTTGAGGTTAAGAAAACCTACACTTTCTGTCCAAAGTGCCACTAACACCAGGCTTCTGTTGAACACATATTAGATTGTTTGGGTCTCCTTTGGGAGAAAATTTATTCATCTCCCTTTCTCGTCATTTACTTTCTGAATGTCTGTGGGTTCTTATATCTGGTTCTTCAGACTAGGCCAGAGATTAGAAACAACGTAAAATTCGAAGAATTGCACGTAATAAGCAAACAAAAATCCTTATATTGTATTACTTCTGTTACACGGCAAAAATGATTATATGAAGTGGTATAGAAAGACACATTTTTGTTTTAGACTTTTAACATTTTAAGATATTTCTACAAAAATTCTACAAAATGATGATATATGATCCTTATAAAGAACTACTGATGAATTCTTTTATATACCATTTTGAATGGAAATAAAAACTGTCTCGAGTAGGAAGGTTACATCATGTTGCTGTAATGTCTTATAGCAAAAGATTCTAAAGTAAGACTTTAGTTCTAGAATTAGCACCTAACATTTCATATATTTGTGTACACCAAAATGTTTGATATCCCGTAAATATTCGTACTGATCTTTTGCTACGTAAATAATTGAACTCTAACGTGCACGCATTTAAACCACATACTTCATCTGCTTTGAAAGGTACTTAAATTATATTTTAGATATCCCTCTAGCTTTGACATAAAGTTTAGTACTACTTATAATTTGCTGTTTTTAAAGAATTAAAGTTACAGAAAACAGACAGCATGCAGATTTTTAAAAAAACACTATAATCTGTTTTGTGTTCTTGCGTCCAGTAACTCTTATTAATTGTTTAGATTCTTTTCTAATGTATACTAAGATTCTCGTTTATCTTCTCGTGATAAATATCTCGTTTCAGAAAATAAGTTTTATCCCTGAAAACATAACTGAAAAAAGACCTACATTTTTTTTTACACCTTATTTCTGCGCATATTTTTAAATAGGGGAGAACCGTGTATTATGGACCATCGTGTAATACGGACCATGAGGAAATTTATATGTTGAACACTAGATGGTGAAATCAATCCCATTGCCTTCAGTGAATATTATTGTTACACAAACCATGGAGTGACTTGTACATGCATACCTGTATTTGGACGATTATGAAATTGGGTTTTCGGTTTATATGATCATTGATGTAACAAGTATTTTAAAATGGAAGTACGAGTATTACTTTCTGCTACTAGGTAATTGTAATATAATTTTCGCGTTAATAGTAGCAAATGTATTTTTTTAAGAACAATTTAGACATGCGTTTCGTGGGCATCAATTTGCATAGCGATTTTTGATTGGAAACTACGTTGCTCTGATTACGTGTGTGATATGAACCATGCTGTGTTGTGTATTATGGACCAGTGGTTCATAATAAAAACAGAGAGATTTTGTTAATGCTCGGCTTACATATGTTGCATACTCAAAATCTTGAGGCTATAGAATAGGCCAGGGAAGCACAGGTAATCAAATTACACTACCCGTTGGATATAACCTTTAGACCTCACTTTTTTTTCGTTCATTAACTATTTTTTTTTCATCTATTTCTACTATTCCCAAGAGATGTACAAGTGTGTGAGGGGACATGATGGACAGTTCGTTTTACAATTCCAAGTGTGTCACCTGTTGGGCAACGGGATGGACCACTATGGACCACTTGGTCCATATTACGCATACGTTCGTGTAATATGGACCACCGATACGTAAATAAAATATTTTTTTCTACAATTAGTTCCCAGAGTACTTTAACAAGTTTAAACTATGTAACTATGTAATTGTAATGAGCAGCCACCAAATTAAATCTTTTTATTTTAACAATTGAAGTTTTATGAGCATTCTTGCTTAGGGGTCCATAATACACGGTTCTACCATTCTTATTTTTTAAAGCTTTTAAAGATTTTCTGGATTCATTTCAATAATCCATGCATTAAAGGCGCACATAAATTATGTATGTGTGGTCACGTGTGTGTGCATATACATTAGAGAATGAAGTGTGAATGACTCAAGTGAAACTTTGTTGTACTATTTTTTACATAATATTTAAGACTGTACAGCCAATAAAATACGAGTATATTATTCTGGTTATTGCGTAAAATATTTTTTTTAGAAACATGGAACAAAATAATTTTGTCAATACTTTTAACGATATCTAACTTTCTTTCAAATTTACAAATTTATATACTCTAAATTAAAGATCAATATAATTTCTTCTAATACAAGAGCTATAAGGAGTTTTTTTTTTTTTTTTTTTTTTCTGAAATTAAAATAAAACGCACAAGTTTGTGTACAGAGATACTTATTATAAAAGTATTTAGTATTTACTCTAAATTTTAATTTTAGAAATAATTTACAAATTTCTTAAAAGAAAAATAGTGATGTATACATTAAATCAATCATTTGTCAGTTTGAAAAGATTATGTTTTAAGTAACTGGAAACGTGAATATATTTTTTTAGTCCTCAGAAGATGTTTGTTGATCAAAATTAATTACTTAAAAGAGGCATTAATCTTACAGCTTTCATTTGGATAGATGATTAAGAGTAAGTAGTATTTTGATAAATTGCAGCCAGAATTTCATATTTAAGCAACGCATTTGCTTAAAATTTTGTGCGAAGGTTATTTTTAAATAATTTGTCAAATAATGTGAAATATGTTTTATTTATTATTATTATTATTTTTTTTTTTTTTTTTTTTTACCCATATGTGCAATTTGTCTCTAATTCTGACGTTTTTGCCTAGTTCTGAAGTAATATTTTCTTGTTTATTTGAAGCATGAAGGCGAATTAGCAAATATATATATATCTATAGATATATATATATAGATATATATACAGTCGGTAACAAAAGTGTCCGAACACTAGCAAAAATTCCTATGTAAAAAAGGTAAACTTCATGCTGTTTAGTTAAATAAATCCTTGTCGAATCCTGTTGTTAGTCAGTGCAAAAACATTATTCGATAAGGATTTATTTAATAAAACCGCATGAAGTGTACTTTTTTTACATAGGAATTTTTGCTAGTGTTCGGACACTTTTGTTACCGCCTGTATATATATATGAGTATTGTTATTTATATTATTACTATTAATATTTTAAATATTATTATTAATGACCGAAAAGTATTAAACACTATATGATAAATATAAAGAAATAACAATTTATACGTATAAAAGGGTACTTCCACTCACTCACTAACTCATCAACGCACAGCAAAATCTACTGGAGCCACTGACTCAAAAGGAGCCACTGACTCGGAGCGTAGGTCAGATTATAGGACATATAGTGTAAGCACCCCCCAAGAAGCGATTTTGCGAAATTCGCCCCCCCCCCTCCCAAGGGGAAGTAAGGGGCAAAATGTGATTTTCCAAAAACCTTCACATCTCAAAGAAAAAAAAAACAGATATCCGTAAAATCTTTGCTTTAAAATATAGCTAACTCAAATATCTAAAAACCAATTTCTGGAATTTTAGAAATTCCAGAACGTGATTTCACATGTGCAAAACGTGGTTTCACATACTCCTATATATCACAAACAAACAAAAAAGAAACAGATATACATGAAATGTTTGCTCTAATATATAGCTAATAACTACAAATACCTAAAAACAACTTCTGGAATTTTAGAAATTCAGTCCCCAAGAGCGGGGAGAGAGGGCAAAATGATTTGAAATAATCCTTTATATCACAAACAGGAAAAAAAGATATATGTGAGATTTTTTACCTAAAATATAGCTCCGACAAATACATAAAGACTAATTTCTTTAATTTCAGAAGTTTGTCCTAGGTGGTGCGGGAATGGGGGGTGGAGGGGTACTATGGGGCAAAATATACATATATATATAGAAATACAGTTAGAGCGTTCAAAAGTAGTACAGATAGGTTTTAGAGGCCTGGAAATCGAATGAGGATATTTTTGAAAGTGCAAAGTTATTGGGAGGGTCAGAAAAAGGGGGGCGGTCGTAGGGATAAAAAAATAAAAGTAGAATTTGTTAAAATTGGTGCATAGAGGTTTTTGATACCGACAAATCGATTGCGGATATTTTCGAAATTGTGAAATTATTAGCAGGGACGGGAAGGGGGGGGGGGCGAGGGGCAAAAAATTAAAATGGAGTTAGGTCGTTCAAAATTGGTACATAAAGATTGATACTTACAAATCGATTTCGGATATTTTCGAATTTGAAAAGTTATTAGGAGGGTGGGAAGGCAGGGCTATGGGGCAAAAAAATAGAAATACAGATAGACCATTAAAAATTGATACAGATAGGTTTTAGAGGCGTGCAAGTCTAATGAGGATATTTTCTAAAGTGAAAAATTTTAGGAGGGTCAGAAAGGGGGGGAGCGTAGGGGCGAAAATATAAGAAAATAGAGTTAGATCGTTCCAAATTGGTACATTTTTTTTTTTTTTTTTTTTTTTTTTGATACCAACAAATCGACTGTGGATATTTTCGAAATTGTAAAATTGTTAGGAGGGGCAGGAAGGGGAGGGGCGGAGAGGCAAAAATTAAAAATAGAGTTAAGTCGCTCAAAATTGGTACATGGAGGTTTTTGATACCTACAAATCGATTGCGAATATTTTCGAATTTGTAAAATTATTAGAATAGACTGAAAGGGGGGGAAATAGGCAAAAATATATAGTGAAGAGATAGAGCGAAGAAAATTAGTGATGTTAGGTTTGAGCCCCGATAAATTGATTGCGGATATTTTCGAAAGTACAGAATTATTACGAGTGGTGGGAGGGGAGACGGGCGCATTGGTAAAAATAAAGAAATTCATATAGAATGTTGGAAATTATTATTATTAGGTTTATAAGCCCGAGAGAAAGAATGTTTCAAAGTATTTTTTAAAAGTCTAAAATAATTAGGAGGGGCGGGAACGGTAAGTGAATGAACATGCGTGCCTGTATACTCTGCCGCAGGCAGTGGGGGCCTGGAACGGTTATTCCACCGATGGAGAAGATTTTTTTTTTTTTTTGTATTTTATGTTTATGTTTTCCCTTATGATAATAAAGTAAATGTGAATATTAAGAATGACGAACATAAATTCGAACACGCAGAGCACAATGGCCTGCGGTGCCGAAGGCAGCGGGGACCCGCTGCGATATTTTTCAAATAAGAATTTTTTTTTTTTTTTCATGAAAAAATTATTGCAATTTTGAAAATTCATTAACTTTAATGATTCATTTAAACAAAAATCTGGTGTGAAAGAACCACACGACTTCCATTACCACTATTACAGGTATTCTATGAACATTTTGGAGATAAAGTGATCAGAAGAAATAGAATTTACCTAATGAAATAGATAACTAAAAATTTTCCAGCAAGAGAAAGTTAATACAATCGTTAAGACATATAAAACTGAGTTTACATAGCGAGTAAAAAAAAAAAAAAAAAAGGGTGCAGAGCGGTTTTCTTTTTTTGAAACATCAGTTTCAAAGATCTAAAACTAAACTATCTGATCAGGATGACTATTAATTTTTCCGTAATAACCGCGTAAATTATGAGAAAGTATACCTAAAATGGGTTTATGTAACAATTTTCAATAAAATCGTTAGAACCGTTCTTGAGATACTAACATTTACCAAAACTTGACACATTAATTTATTGACCGGAAAAGAGCAATTACATACAAAAGAAAAGTTAAAAGAGGGTTAATATTGCAAGTTTGAAAAAAAAATCCATACAGCAGCTTTGATGGAACGCACTTGCAGCACCTGAAATTCAGCTATTTATACAGGACGCCTATCAATTTTTGTGAACTAACCAACTATATCATTCAAAAGGGCATCTAATTTAGTGTTTATACAATAAGTTTGAAGAAACTCGTTGGAGTCGTCTTTGAGATATGGACTTACGGTCCCACTTCAGGCTTCGGATGTCCCACTTTCTGCATTTCAATTTTAACCAAAATTTAGAAGATGCATCTGTACATCAGACCTGAAGTTTCGTGGTTCTATCTTTATTAGTTTTGGAGATATGATAGGCAGAATATTCCCCACACACATACACACATACTGACCAATTGCCTAAAACCACTTTTTTGGACTCGGGAGACCTTAAAACATATAAGTCAGGTGAAATCTCGATATCGAATTTATGGACCGAATACAATACTTCCATTACCTACGGCAGTCGGGTAATGGAAGTGATAGTGACCAAGAAAGCGTGCGTAGCCTGCTAGTAAATAATCAAATTATTAATAAAAAAGAAAATAAAGAAAATATGTCTTTATCGTTAAATGAATTTAATCAAATACAAATATAAAATTAAAAAAAAAAGCGGAAATGATTAATATTAAATGAATTTATTTGTTAAAACAATTTTTTAACAAAATAAAATAGACTGATTTTAAATGAAAATTCTTTCTTCGAATGCAAAGCTAATTTTAACAAATCTTTAAATCTACATAAAATATTTACTTAATCATTGAAAGATATTTAAACATTTGAACATTCCAATGCTTCGGTTTATTCTGTTCTTCATTTTGCCTCTAGAACGTTAGCTAGAAGAATGATAAGTATTACTGAATCTAATATTTAAGTAATGTCTTCTTTTTTGAGGGTATAGGAGAATGCAAATATTCTCTGAATTCAGCCTTTCACTATAATTGTGTAAGGAATATAATAGAAAATTACATATATTCTTGAATAATGCTTTATTTCAAAAATATAATGAATTCAATTATAAGAGATAAAAATTTTCGAGGTAACTTATTTTTAAATGCGGCGATCTAAAAAGACAAATAAAAATGATAATAAAAAACATATAGATTTTTTCTCTGTAAAATTATTGTACACCTGAAGATGTTCTAAGCAAATGTTACAATCTATTATGAAAAAACACTTATTCAGTGGCAAAATTTCTTTATTCTTTTATTTCTTTATGTTATTTTATTTTTACTTACAGTACCCTACTACCGTAGGTAATGGAAGTATTTTATTTGGTTCAAAAATTCGATATCGAGTTTTCACCTGATTTACACGTTTTAAGGACCCCTGAGTCCAAAAAATGGGTTTTTGGCAATTGGTCAGTGTGTGTGTGTATGTGTGGAATATTCTGGCTATCATATCTCCGAAACTAATAAAGATAGAACTACAAAACTTCAGAATTAAGACAGGTCTGGTGTACAGATGCAGTTTCCAAATTTTGGTGAAAATTGAAAAACCGGAAGTGGGACATCGGAGACCGGAAGTGGGACCGTATGTCCATATCTCAAAAACGGCTCAAACGATTTTCTTCAAATTTGCTATAAAAACACTCTATTAGATGTCCTTTCGAATGATATAGTTGGTTAGTTCAGGAAAATTGAAAGACTTCCTGCATAATTAGCTCAATTTCAGGTCTTGCAAGCGCGTTCCTTTAAAAACGGCCGTACAGATTTTTTTTCAAACTCGCCATATTAACTCACTTTTAAATATCCTTTTGTGTGTAATTATTGTTTTTCGGTCAATAATTGATTTTTTGTGAAATTTATTATCTCAAAAACGGCTCTAACAATTTCTATATAAATCCGTTTGTTTCTCGTGTATTACGTGGTTATTAGAAAAAAATCAACAGTCTTCCTGCTTAGGTAGGTCATCTTCAAATCTCGGAAATTTTTGTTTAAAAAAAAAAAATAAAAACTCTATATTTTTTTCTCTTATTTTTTACCTCGCTATATGTAAGCTTCGTTTTATATGTCTTTATAAGTTTCTCTTACCGGAAAAATTTTAGGTCTCTACTTCTTTAGGTCACTTTTATGTTTTCTGATCACATTATCTCTCAAAAATGCATATAATACCTGTAATAGTGGGTAATGGAAGCCGCGTGGTTGTTTCAAACCAGATTTTTTTGTTACAAAATATAATATTTTCTTACACCATTAATTTTTTTGTACGATATACAAAACAGTATCTTCTTTATTTGCATTTCAAAAAATTTTCAAGAAAAATCCATCTCTCAGAAAGAGAGAATCGTTAAAACGTGTGCATAATGTATTATAATATGTTAAATGGGAATTTATTGAAACGTAGAATATAAAAACGTTAGATTTAGTTAAAAAAAATATTTTCAATAGAAACGTATTTTCGAAGCTTTTTATTTTGATTAACATCATAAGAACCATTTTTACAAACTTGTTCTTGAAGTGCAGCACAATATCTGGCAATTATAGATAAAGTTAAGCTTGATGTAGAGAGAAAAGATGGAATCAGCATGTCGTTTCAATCTTTTCTGTCTACAGTTCGCAACAATATTATTGAAGCGCTAGCAATAATTTCTACATAAAAGATGAGCACCAAACACTGTTTTTTTACGTAAATATTTGTAAATATTTGATTTTACGTAAACATTTGATCTTAGTTTTCTGCTGTTTATAAAAATATAAATTGATGAAAAAAATTAGCGATCAAACTAATGAAATATATATGAAAAACGTGGATGTGTGCTTCAATAATTTTGCAGCCGACTGTACATCATGCTTAACTTCATTTATAATTGTTAGATACTGATATACATTGGGCTTCACTTCAAGAACAAATTTATAAAAATGTTTCCCTGGTGATGTTTTGTTATTTAAAGCGAAAAGCTTAGGATATGTATTTTAATTAAATCTAATGATTTATTTGATTTACAATTGCATTTGTTTTTTTAAAAGGAAAATTATTTATGTAAAAAATTCAAATAATTTAAATAAAAAATATACGTAAGTTTAAAGGAATTGTCCTCTGCTTTCTAATTTTGAGAATTGTTATGAATAGTTCAGTAGTTATTTTTAAATTTAAACTCTAAAAATGAGCTTTCTATATCCTACATAAGTCCGTTCCATTTTCAGGTTAGTATTACAACTCTCTACATTTATTGTTTCGAACGAGGAAGTCGGTCGGTTGGTTCGTTTTTTTACGTCGAACTAGTGCTGCGCAATGGGCAATTCGCGACGGACAAGGACTCACCCCAAGAGATGGTTCGGAGATATGCCATCAAAATTTTGATCCTCCACGGAAAGAATGGCTCTACCGCTTCGGTGACCCCAGCGGTATAATTTTGATAGGAACATGGAGGACACTGCGGCTATGACAGATTTTACGTACACCAACCACCATTAGTGTACACGACGATCTTTGGCTGGCTCGAGTACCGAACCTGCAATCTTCCAATTACGAGCCCGGTGCTCTACCGTCTGGGCTTCCGCAGCCTCTCGAATGAGGAATATTTGAAGCCATTAGTTTTAAAATGAGATCAATTTAACTAAAATACAGAAAATTTTTGTTATCTTAACGAATGGCCATCAAAAGACCTTTTTTATTTTTAAAAGTAAGCTCATCTTTTTTACGTTCCACTAAAACGTTACATTTTTTTATGTATATAATATATAATTTTTTTATGTATATGTAAAGTAATTTTATGTATTCTTAATTAAGTCATTACAAATTTATCACGAGAAGTTGATGCAATAAATGCAACTAGAGTAAAATTTAATTAAATTTTAGATCTTACTTAAGTTATTTTACTTATTCTAAATTATTTCAAAATCTCAATTTTAATAATACCAATTCATTCATTTAAAATAATACAAAATTTCTTTATTATGTATATGAGGGATTTAATAAAAGCATGATTTATTTATTTCCCCTTTAGCAAAGACAGATGTGAATTACAATTAACTAATTTTTATTTATTATAAATTATTGTTTTATTAAATATCTTTATCTAATGCAATTGTAAAATATTTCCTACTGGTAATGACTATTTTGTGGTCTATGTGACAACAACTAACGACTCGATTTCGGCGGGTTGGTGCTCTCAGTCGTCTTTTGAAATTTCAAAATTTTTAATAGAGTTTACATGGAAAAAAAGATGAGTTATTTTGGCGCGTCCTGGCTTGAAACTTTTCTATCGCTATCATTTTTGGTAACATTTAGAAATTTGATTTTGCGATCTCTTTGTGATCACTAAATACTTGACTGCTGTAAAGGACATCTAAAATTGTTTTTGTTCACTCTCTCTCAGGCTTTATAAGAGCGATGCAGCTCTTCGATATTTTGCAACTACTTTTACAGACTGTATTCCTCATTGAAATTAATAATATTGCTTTCCGTTTTATGCTTTTTAAAATAATAAAATAGGTTGTTCTTTCAAGTCATATTATTCATTTCACATTTGCATTTTAATTTTAGAACTATTGGGTTATTGTGCTCCTATACGGAAAATACAGCACATTGTGATTAAACTATATCGTAAGCAACAATTTTTTACCATATACGTAAAACGCAAACATAATGTGATTGGAATTTTAATTCTTTTGCAATTAATTTTATGCCTTTGTGTTGCGAAATATTTTCCATGTTTGTTTTACTGCAACTATATTGTAAAACTGAACTAGTGTGTTAAAAACTGATTCCGCAGAAATTGCATAGAATTATTTTTGCATATATATACGTATTTAAAAAATACATTCAAAATCATTTTTTTATTGTTTTCTTCTATATCAAGCAAATGTATTGGATTTCTCGAAATTTCCAACCTTTAGTTTTCCATGAATATAAACTTTTTAAGATGACCTAAACACGATTTGACAAGTTTTTTTTTTTTTTTTTTAATTAGTGTCTGCATGTATGTATATTTGTTACCAAAAATGTTTGGACTCTTATACCTCACGAACCAATAGACGAAATTTAACAGAACTTTGTGTTATCTTTACTTGAATTGATACTAATTAGTTTCCTGAATATATATGTGTATGAAGACATATGGAGGACCTATGTTGCAACTTCTTCCATGTAATAGAAGACTCTAACTCTTATTTAATGGTGTAGCATTGCACGGAGCTTAACACGTATAATGTCTACGGTGAAAAGCTAAGTTGATAAAATTTTAGGCATATCGGAGGACAGATGACGCTGCTATACCGGAGTTTATTTGCGACTGTTATGGACGCTGCAATTTAAAATTTTCAAATTAATTTGAATGTAAATTTGCCACATAAACTATTGATGCGTTGATTTATCCGATTTTTAGAGATCATTTTTCTATATTTCATGTGGAGATTTACACATTATAATTAATTTGAAAATAATTTCAAGAAAAATGATTTGCTCTTTTTAATGAATATAGTTTTTATATTCACAAATAACATTCAAATTTGTTAAATTTATCATTAACATGAGTGTAATGTTCTATGGCAACATTAAGATGAATATTAATGACAATATTAAGAGAAATATTTTAAATGTCTTTATACATTTTGGGAGGTATTTTACTTTTATTAAAAAACGTATGAGAAAATTATCACGCTTCTTAAAAAATTTATAATATACTGGGACCAGGATTTATTATACAGTCTGAAAATCATAATTATATAAAACTACAACAAAAAAGTAATTGCATGATATTATCATTATATGATATATTACATTTTTTTCTTGTCTAAGACTATTATTTAACTACTATAGCCTCGTATATGCATTAAGTTACGATAAATTACTATCGCAAGCCATTATAACATATTCTTTGATATACCCATTGATTTCACTTAAGTAATTACACTAATGAAAATTAATGATAGAAAATCTAATAGTAATTTTTCATGTCATTGACTAAAATTGTCCTCTTTACTGACAACAACAGATGGGAGTGTCCAGATGTCGTTCTAACTATCATTAGTAATGCTTAAGTTCTACTATTTCATTCCTCTTCCAGGCAAATTATTGAATGGGATAAATTCCGATTCGGGATTCATTTTCATTCTGAATATAGAACATGACATAGCTTTTAAGGTAATGTATTTCCTATTCTTTTCTTTATTTTCAGGAAGATTATATCATATGAGAATTACGTTTTAATTAAAGCCAAAAGCACGGTATACTGAGGATTTTGTATAAACGATTTTTAAATATCTGTAATACACTCAATTATCTGGTAGTAAATTATTTATTTTTTAAATCTAGATTGTCTTAATATATCATGTATATTATAGTTTTAAAAGTTTATTTTTCAATAAAAATAAAAATAATTGATTGAATGATATTATGATATTTTAAATTTATAAACAATGTACTTTTGGTGTCTCTTCAAATCCTAATATATATTATATTTCTGTATATATAAACTTGTTTAATATTGATTTATATTTCTAGATGAAAGCAAGTTAATGCCTTAATATACATTGCCTACTTGGTGCATACTTTTTGTCCATTGTTATTACAATATTATCAAAAATGCACACTCTAAGTCGACTAAATTAGGGACAGCAAGTATTTTGAAGTTTTTGAGTTGTATGTAAAATTGGAAGAGATTTAAAAATGTTGTAAACTGCTGTTCGCCAAGATAAGAAGTGATGCACATGTAATATGTAACAGTGAAATGAGTCTCTGCAAATTTGGCAAGATTGTAACAGATGGTTAAAGTGCGAAAGTTGAGCCATTTGCTGGTCCATTTATCAGTGGTGCACACCAGCGTATAATCTGACGCATGATGAAAAGCCAACTGTCTTCTATGAGGGTACAGAAGCTACCTGTAAAAAAAAAAAGTGCTGTGAAAATAAATAATATGCAGGAACATCCATCAAAAATAGACGCATTTAATTTTGAAGGCATTCACAGTTTACTTTATTTTTCAAAAATCTAATTGCTTGATCATTTAACAAGCATTACTATAAATCTATGCCATTTAAAAAAATTCTAAATTTGACTTCATCACTAATACAAAAGTTCTATTAGAAAAGTATGTAGAAGTGTATATAATTGAATAGGCAGAAAATGTAGGTCTACAAAGGCCAGAAGCAGCATATAAAGTGTTCTCATTCGTGACAATTAATAGCCTCACCACAATTTTGTTATCGCCAAATTTTGTGCCAAATGACATTTTAGCAACATCTATTCTTTAGACATTATATATAACTACATGCAATTATTTTAAATGACTTGTCGATTTCATCTATGCCAACGTTTACATTTAGTTTGTCTTAACTTATTTATACATATTATTTACGACAAGTACGTACTTTAATAATAGATGTGTTGAGTCCTCTTTCTCTCGACACTGAATCGCTCAACATCGTTCTAATAGCGATGAGCGGGGACTGCTCCCTGTTAAAAATAAAATGTTAAAATAGATATGTTGACATTGTCATCTATATGTCACCAAATGGCAGACTTAAACCTATGAAATGTTCTAAGTAACATATAAAATTTCTTATCCTAAGAACACAAAGTTTAACTTAAAGCGAGAAAAAGCACAACACAATTTTTATCATCCTAAGATATGCGCAAAAAAAGAAATATTACCTATTAATCGTTCTGTAAGACATAGTTGAAACTGCTAAATTAAGAAAAAAAGTGACTTTTTACGAAGTTCTAATTTTGTATAACATGAAACAGAGATCTCAAGATTTTATATGAACCCAAAAAGCTAAATTCATTTGGTTCACAGCCCATAAGTGAGCAAAAAATTAAAACCACAGTTTTCTTTTAAATTGAATGAATGAGATAAAATTTTTCTTTTCTTTTCAGAAAAATATATTAGTTAATTTGAATGTTTTAAATTAATTCAAAAACTGAAGAAAATAATTTTTCTATTTAATTTTTCTAATGGAACTTAATAAATAAAATACGTGTTTGTCCCATATTACACTATCATCTTACGATAATTCTGTGGTATTTATTTTATGTCCGGTATCCCTGTGGGGCTAGTTGTCATAGATAGCTGTGGGATCAGTTGTCATAGTTTAGCTGTTGGATCAGTTGGTATAGCTTGAATTTCGTTAATGATAGTTCAAAGACTGAAGAACCTCTCAAATATGAAGAGTTTTCACTTTCAGGATCTTCCCATGACAATGGCGAGGGTTTTCTTTTAGTATTTCCTAAGAATCCCAGAGAATATCAGAAAGGTGCTGAAAAGGCAAATAAAACAAGACCAAGGACAAATCACCCAATAAATAAAAAGCCTACTGACCACTCTGAATACAAAATAAATAACTCTGTTTTTCTGCATCATTCTTTCCAGCATAATAGGATTGAGTGTCTATATATATATATATATATATATATATATACTCTATAACAAAAAAAGTGACGCACCAAGAAGGAGTAATGCAAACTAGACACAAATTGACATACATACAGGTTTTGATGGAATCAAGCACCAATTCATCATTGTCATCGATCCTACGTGCAATTGGTACTTCAGTGACTTCAAATACCCTTAATAGGCGGCTCAGTGGGGTTGAGCTCAGTCCCCGGATCTCTCTTCCACTGAGGACGTTTGGAGCATCATAAAAAGGGTCCTACTACCGGCTCGGGATTTTACCAATCTAAAGCAACAGTTGGGCAGAATTTGGCACGATACTTCACATCTCAGGTGCACATCTGCCAACTCTATCAATTAATACCAAGCCGAATAACTGCGTACATAAGGGCCAGGTAGACTAACGCACTATTGACTTGTTTACTTTGTGAGGCCCTTTCTCTTGATTAAATCATTCAAATTTTCTGAAACAGTAATCAATTTTTTTTTCTCCACATGAACATCACATCTACCAATTTTTGTCCCATTCGGAACACCCATTCCAACCCATCTACCAATTTTTGTCTCCACTTCTTCTTGGTGCGTCGTTTTTTTTTTTTTTTTTTTTTTGTTATAGAGTGTATATGAGAGAGGGGGTCAAATGGGAAATTTAAGTTACATGCTCGCATGCTCGTAGCAGACACTCTTTTTCCTATGTAACAGACATTCTGTTGCAGCAGATATTCTTTTTCCTTTTTGGTAAAGAGACTCGAACATTTCTAAATTGAATTTCAGCTAGAATATATTTATGCTAAATGCTGTTTTTATGCCATAATACTTAATAAGATAATGATTCAAACACATTGTTTTAAATTGATTAACATTCTAAAATCTAAATGGTAGGGAAAAAAAAAAAACCTTCCTCAACCAATCAGAAGGTGATTCGCTATTGGTGTTTTCTTGTCCAAGGTTATCTACATTAGAAAAATTGAAGAATGTGGTAGGAATGAGGTTCTCATGTCCATCATAGTCAATGTCAGGAAAAAAGGAACATGGCCAGACGATATTGATTCAACTTTGCACAACCAAAGTAAAATTGTGCAAAATTTGAAACCACCTGAGACCTTAAATAAAACGAACGCACAACACCTACACTGAAAGCTAATTTCAAATACTGAGTTAATTCTATTTGAATATCTGTAGGTACCTATAATACTAAGCAAAATTTATTTTACTTGATGAATTCATTATTTGCTCTTATATTTAAGCAAAAAAGTTTAATCAAATATTATTAAAATGAAATATTTTGGTAAAATAAAACGTTTCTCTTTAAAATTTGCTGTATTCTACCTAATTATGCCTATCCATACCACGTTATACCAACTAACTCCTACGGATATACCAACTAGCACTGCGTGCTGGGTTACTTGGCATAGTTACAAATTTTTAGGACAAGTGTTTTACGGATCGCTTCAACAAGTATAAAATTGATGGGTTTTAGACGATTTTTTAGCCAAAGATATATTCTTTGGCAAAAAAATCCTCTGCCTTATGTATTCATCAGATTTATTTCTAAGTATTGTACATAAAAATACAAGAAAAATCTATGCTAACTATTTCCGGTCTCCCATATATATATATATATATATATATATATATATATATACATATATTATATATATATATTAATTTCAAGTTAATTATTACAGTTTTATTTACGAGTTTTGAAACTTTTGTCTCAGATTTATTTTTATTTTTATTTTTGTTTTAATTTTTGTCTTTGTTTATATTTTTATTCAATAAGATTTTTTTATGAAAACCATTAAT
The DNA here is from genome assembly GCA_963930645.1 of Salticus scenicus. NCBI lineage: Eukaryota > Metazoa > Arthropoda > Arachnida > Araneae > Salticidae > Salticus > Salticus scenicus. The sequence goes on along the minus strand of OZ005653.1, from coordinate 222,109,044 downwards.
AAATCATTGTTTCATACATTTATATTAGGATTAAATATATATTTTATAGATATTTATTGTAAAACTCAAAAGGAAAGAAAATACATACGATCTGAATTGGTATCAACCCAAGTAGCAAAACTAATTAATTTTTTTAAATTTATTTATTAATTAATTTATTTTTATTTCTGGGTTACCGATGATCCTATGTATCGGCAATGATTGGATAGTTTTCATCAGATGAATTCTCACCGGATACCCATGGATAGTCGAGGGCATGTTTTTACTAAGATGTACTGAACTTTAATTAGAAGGAGATAGAAGAAGATTATATGAGATAAATATCCGATGCTAATCCGAACAAGTGGTAAATACTTAGTTATAATGGTATGGTATGATATAATGATGAACATATATATATATATATTTTTCTTTTGAGTTTTTAAATAAACGTTCCGGAGGCGGAGCCTAGCATAGCTGGAATCGCTCGACATTGCACCTAGAGAGGTGAGCGTCACCTCTTCCCTGAAACATATACTATATTTTCGCTTAATATATAAAAGTTACTGGTGCATTTCAAAATGAAAACACATTTTTTCCCCTCGGTATGATCGTATTAAGCAAATAATAAAATTGATTAGTACAAATAGAGCTATGCACTATAGTGGTTTACATGGTGCTTCCAGGTATAGACAATTTTGATGTTCCTGTGGTGGTTTTTTCGCTACCAAAACATGTTAACCTAAAAAATTTCAAATACATGCTGATTTGGTCTTTTTCTCTAGTTGTAATGAGTTCTGGTACAAAATGCATTTGGGCTTCATTATTTAAATTTTGCTTAACACATTCGTATATCACATATCACTATATATATTAGTGCATTAGTATATTACATATTAAAACTCGAATAAACTACTACGTCAGAAACGCCAAAGAAAAAAATATTGGAAATACATACAGCTGTTTCGGAAGCCTAAAGCGTACCGTCTTCAGTGCAAAAAGGATTCTGAATCAGGAGAAGTGCTCGTATATATAGGAGAGAGGCCGGATTTAGTTCAACCAATAGGATTACGGGAAAGGTGGGAAGAGTGGCCAATAGGAATTTAGGAAAGATAGCTGTGTAAACAGTAGAAAAATTAAGAAAATGTGGACTGAATATAAAATTTCCAACAGTCAGACAAACAGGGAATAGCGAAATCACAATGTACAAGGTTTTTAAAATTTCTATAAATATGAAAAGCTTCAAAGCAATCGAGTTCGTGAATGGATTTAGGTCTGCAAATTATTTTAGCTGAATTAAATTTAAAATTATGATTTTCCTCCCAGCAATGTTTAGAAATAGCCGATTTATTGGTTTCTTGTTTGCGAACGTAATTCATATGTTCTTTTAGACGAAATTTAAGACTGCGTTTAGTTTGGCCAATATATGATAAACCACACTGACAGAAATACTATAAATACCCCAAGAATTTCCTAAATTCCTATTGGCCACTCTTCCCACCTTTCCCGTAATCCTATTGGTTGAACTAAATCCGGCCTCTCTCCTATATATACGAACACTTCTCCTGATTCAGAATCCTTTTTGCACCGAAACAGCTGTATGCATTTCCAATATTTTTTTCTTTGGCGTTTCTGACGTAGTAGTTTATTCGAGTTTTAATATTCCAACGCCAAGTCTTCTGTTATTATTAGTATATTACATACTTCTCCCCAAGATATAATATCTTTCTTTTTTTTTTTTTTTTGACTGAGTTATTTTAATAAATATGATTTTCTTCCCAATCCGTTGATTGTGTGATTTTAATATATTATAATATTTTTCTGTCAACGTAATCCAGACTTCTGTTCCGTTTTTAGAAGCAAACTGCTTGAAATCGGCATGGGACTTAAAACTATTTTGAGCGGAAGTAATTAAGGGTCATCTGGATATCATTTGACAGCTGCAATTCAATTCAACATCTCAAAAATTGGATCCACATAAAACAATTTTTCCATCCTTCATTATATTAAAGCACATTTCCCTTTAACAAGATATCCATCTCCTTTGAATTCAACCACATTTGGATCTTTACGGTAACGAATTGGCAGACAGTATTTCAAAGTTAGGCTATAGTCAAACAACTCTCTCTCTTCTTCAGAATTTATTTAATTGGAACGTTTTTTTCATAAAATTTCCAAAATTAAGAAAGATTGATTGGTGCATCTAATCATCACTGGTTTATGCATAATAAACTGAATCTATCTTTAACTCTTGAATGAGTTACTTCAATGAGTTACTTTTATAATGAGTTACTTAAAAACTATTACAGTAAAATAATGTAAGACTGATTATGATTATTCACAAAAACAACTATAAACTGTCAAAACGCACACAAAAGATACTAAAATTAATAATCGCACTAAAATTAATAATCGATAAAATAAAATAAAAGAAGTAACAATATTTAAATTAGAAGTGTAACTTACAAAACTAAATAAATGAAAACTTCTGAAATATCAGGTCACATTTGTGCAAAAGCTTTCTTTTTTTATTACCATGAATTACGCATTGAACCTAATAGTTTGCATATGTTTACAATATCCACTGTAAGACAATCTGCTTTAATAAAATTATGTGGTCACATATTTTCGAAGGAAACACACTAAGTTCTATGAGAGGTTAACGTCAAAAGCGAAATTATAGCTCGTTCAAGAAACAAATTATGCAAACATCCTCACATCAAAAATATAACAGTTCACGTAAGAACTCAACTTCTTAAAATGCTTTATGGTAGTTTAATTTTGTTTTGCGAACATTCAAATTAATCAAATTGGATTCATCAAGGAGTATTTTCTCTGTGATATGTTATCGGTGCTTTATCTACTTGCCGTGGTTTTCACCTCATCAATACCAATTCTTAGATAATACTCTAAAGGATATGGTCACGTCATTACTAGAGGAAATTTCCAGGATTGGCTGAATAGCCAGTCAAATTTCGATAAATCATATTGCAGTTAGAGAAATAAAACTAAATAAATTAAAAATAACATTATATAGGAAGAAGAACTTTCTTTTAAAATTATGCAGATAAGCCCCAAAATTTATAAAATTCTTTAAAAATTAAAATTGGGAATTTTCGTTTAAAAACAGATGATTTCACTTTTTGTTGCGTGATAAGTTATAGTTGCTTCAATATCTGCTTAAATTTACTGCATGTATTCAGTTTTAGACATCAAAATATAAATTTAGAATAAAATTTATCTTGAATAGAAAGGAGTTTTCGTGCTGAATTATATATTTGTACACGATTTTCCACACATCAATCTTTCTCTCAATGTATATATAGATAAGGTATCGATAAATACAATTTTATTGAAAATGTTATTTAAGATAGGGGGAAAAAAAACACTTTTACTCCATGATAATGCACATATTATACTTTCTTTTTTTTTTTAAATATGGAGTTAAATTATATATCGTTTAATTTCGAATTAAATGTATTGAAGCAGTTAATATTTAATTTAAATATGTTGCCAAAAGAGACGCAACATAATCAATTATTAATGAAGTTAAAATAAAAATTAAGTATTTGCTAGAATGTTTGCTAAACTAGTTAAAGTTATTTTTATTTAAAAGAATTAAAGTGGATTGAACATGTTGATATATAATACACTTTGACTGTCAGAATGACTAAGCATCCTGGATATATATTTACAAAAACCGTCTTATTTGAAAATGCTAAAACTTATAGCTTCTTTTTAAGTATATAAATTAAATTTTCTTTCTTAAGTAATATCCGATTTTATTTCTTTTATGATTTAAACCTTTCCTATCGCAAAATCCTTTATGATAAACTTTTGGTAATGTTAAATGTTTAAAGGAAAGGTGTAGTGAATTATAATAAATATAGCAAATAGAAAAATGTAGCAAGAAAATATAATTTTTATAATTCAATGCCATCTCCTTAGAAATTACCATATGGTGTGATTTTTTTTTAATAATTTAAAATTATTATATATATATATACACACATATGTGTGTGTGTGTGTAGAAATTTGTGCGTAAATAGCTTTTTAGAGATTGATTGATACAGACAACTATACGTATTTACAATCAAATTAAACTCAAAGTTTGCTGAGAAGTAATTTTAAATATTTATACAAAAAATTCTTGAGAATAATTTAAATTATCTCCCTCTTTAATACACATGTCTTTCTGTGATTTCTTAATTATCATGGTTGATATTTGGCGAAATTCAATAGTTATTGTATTTGAAAGTCCTGCTCAATGTATTTAAAATTATTAAGTAGAAAAAAAGACAACGTACTATTGGCAGCAAAATTATTCGAGCGCAAGCAATAATTCCTATATAAAAAAGTGCACTTAATACTGTTTTATTAAATAAATCCTTGACAAATCGTGTTCTTAGACTGACTAAGAACATGACTCGACAAGGATTTATTTAACAAAGCAGTATTAAGTGTACCTTTTTTACATATGTAAAACCATTGCTAGCGCTCAAATAATTTTGCAACCGACTGTATCTTGAAGTTGTTCTTCTTAACTAAATGCTAAAATGTTACTCTTTGGTGAAATTGGCTAAAATTATGACCATTCTTTTCTTATCTGCCTTTTGAGAAAAGTACTACATAATGTGATCATGAAAATGACCTGATATGGAACAATCTCCCTTCCTTTATTCTGAATCTTCATTAAAGCATTTTTATCTATTCTTTGAAAGCTATCCTGACATATATGTTATTTGTTAAATGTTATCTTTTAATTATAGAATCTATGGATATTTTATGTAAGAAATGCACATTAGATGACTTGCGGCGAACAACGTTCAAAGAAATTATTCATCTTTTCAAAAGAATTCTTATCTAAACCATATTCAATGGATAATCCTTGCACACCTTAGTGTTCACTTGTAAAGTTACTTATTTATCAAAACTTTTACTGCCTTAGGCGTATATATACGTCTTTCCGAAATACGATTCTTTGTATTGTACTGCTACCAGTGAAGCTACAGACAAGACTTAACAATGCAGTAAAATAACCTTGAAAGTGATCTTGGCAGTGTTTTCGATGCATTTACTTATTTCAGATTTGCGAGAGAGCAGTGGCACCGGTAGAGCAGGGGTGCAGAAAATGTTCAGACCTCTGAAATTTCCCCCAAACACAGTATAAATTTCCCTCAATAATGCAAAAATCTACTTTGCTATACAAAGTCATTGGTTCTATGTAATAAATCTTTAAGAGAATAAGTATACAGTGTAACATTAAAATATTGCTGTTAGTGTATATTATAAGAACTTCAAAGCAGCAAATTTTTATTTTTTATTTACATTTTTATTTTCTCTTTAAAAAATATTCAGAATTTCCCCAGTTAGTTTAAGTTTCCCCCGAATATCGTTCGGGCGTTCGGACATATTCTGCTCCCCTGCGGTAGAGAAACTCGTAAAATTTTCTCGGCAGGTAAGAAGTTAAATTAATTATTATTCAAATTTAATCAGGTTAACATATAAATATTTTGAACGGAAACTTTCTCGAAACTTTGTAAAATGTTTTTTATTTATTTATTTCATATATTTTGTATATTTGTGACTATTTATTCATTTAACAGCCATTTTCAATTATTAATTTTTAAAAAGAAATTCAGAGTTAACGTAAACATTTTAATTATGTATATTTTAGTTTTATATTTTAGTAGTTAAAATCGAATCATTATACTAAATAAGTATGCATATAAATAGTAAATTTTTAGTTTTTTGATTACATTTCATTTTTACGTTCTTTGTTACTTTAAACAAATGCTTCTCTTTTGTAAGTTAAAGAATTACACGAGTCGAGATCTAAAATTTTGATTAGATAATTTTGGTGATTTTTATGTTTTGTGGTGTGCTGAAACCAAAGCTGAAGCCATTTTTTTTTTTTTTTTTTTTTAACATGTATAGATATTTGCTAGTACAGGGTGTTTCCCGATACAGTTTTTTCTGTAATTCTTCTACCAATAAAATTATATGCAAACTTCTATAGTATATTTCCATGAATAGTTATAATTAATCATTGGAAGCGTAGTAGAAACTACCTAAATTGAAGAACTTATATCGGTAGTCACCCTGTACTGGCGCAAACCTATACGTGATATAGAAAAACTGGCTTCATTTTCAGTTTCAGTACACCAGAAACCATATGTATCAGCTAAAATTATCCAATCAAATCTTGCCAGCATCATGTTTGTAGGCCTGTGTTACTTGAAAGGTTAAATTTCACACCTGCACACACACACATACACAGATCTAACTTTTTTTTTTTTTTTTTTTTAATACATTTGTAATACCCAGTGTCACATCTCCTGGTTCAAATCACCCTGCTGGGTTGTTTTCCCACGGAGAAATGACAATGACAAAAGGCTTACGTAGAAACGTTTGTCACCTAAATCCCACGTGACTAGAGCTGGACGATATCAGAAATCAAATATCGCGATATATCACCAAGTTAATATCGATATTAATGATATTATCGATATTTTTCAAGAAAAGGAAAATAGACATTTGCTACTTTTTAAAGATAAATGAACACCAATTTTAATGTATACAAGCGTGGATTGTTTTCAGTGTCCGGAGATGAGAGAAATCATGTAAAGCCGCACCAGATTGTAAAAACGTGAGAAAAATGACGGCTTTGGGCTTTCTCACGATTTTGTGAGGTCTAACTGCAATAGAGACAGTTCCCGGAGATGAGAGAAGTCGTGTAGATCCACACCAGATTGTAAAAACGTGAGAAAAATGGCTGCTTTGGCCTTTCTCACGGTTTTGTGAGATCTAACTGCAACGTTTCCTGCTGCAATCTTCAAGAGACAGTGTTCGGAGATGAGTGAAGTCGGGTCGAGCCGCACTAGATTGTAAAAAACGTGAGAAAAATGGCGGCTTTGGGCTTTCTCACGGTTTTGCGAGGTCTGACTGCTATAGAGACAGTGTCCGGAGATGAGAGAAGTCGTGTAGAGCCACACCAGATTGTAAAAACGTGTGAAAAATGGCGGCTTTGGCCTTTCTCACGGTTTTGTGAGGTCTAACTGCAACGTTTCCGGATGCAATCTTTAAGAGAAAGCGTCCAGAGATAAGAAAAGTCGTGTAGTAAGATTGTAAAACAATATACAGTATATAATTATTAACACTTCACATTAGCAAGTTAATTGTATGATACATTATTTGTATCCTACAAGGATGGAAAGCGTTCGCTGACGATGACGCGAGTTCAATGATTTTTGTTCACCCAAAAGTGCTCAATGCGCCTAAAGAAGTTTTCACTTCAATAAATGAATGAATATGTAAGTAAATATGTTAATTTTATGTCGAAAAAAATATATAAATGTACAAACATTTTCTTTTTCTTTTAATAATTAAAATAGAATTGAAAAAAAAAAAAAAAAATGGAACCGCTTCAGCATAGCCCTTTGCAAAATTTAAATTATGTACCGAAGTAACCCGGATATTTCTTTCCAAAATTTTCGATAGCCACTTTAATTCATCAATAAATTGACAACAAAAATTTAAAAACCACAAAAGGGCTCCTTTGCTAAAGTTATACCAAAGACATTTTAAGAAATGAATATAGTAATCGATGCTAGTGAATGAAACACAGTTATTAAAATAAGTCCAGTCGTACTAAATTAAATTCTGTTTATATAGAATGTAAGTAGAATTTCTATTTTTTTTTTTTTTTTTAAACCACTTTTCTTTTGTTTAAATCTCTTTTATTTAATAAGAACAGCTAAAATAAATAAATAAATGAATAATAATAATAATAATAAAATGCTGCACAAAAAATAAAATAAAATAAAAATGAATAAATAAAATAATAATTAAATGCTCAGTGTTATATCATTGTTCAGTCGGAAAACTGTCCCTATAAAATTTTTGAAGATAAAAATCTATTTTACTAGCTTAATAAAGAACTGAGTTTATTAAAATATTTAAGAATAATAATGATAGAAGGTAAACTTATGTATACAAAAAAATTTACATTGTACTGTCGGAAATTATTTTATTATTTTCATCTCCGAGGCATCCAAAACATTTCCATATTTCATTTTTTTTTTTTTTTTTTTAATACCACTTGATATTATTTCGAACAATCGATGTGCCTGCGAACATTCATTTTACATTCAATATTCTAAATATTACTTTCACGTAAACCGCAATATACTACATGAAGAAAATATATCGATGTCAATGAGTGGACATCCGGCAGACGAGATTACTCTTGCGATCAAAGTTCTAGTGGATATCAGTGTCTGAAATACTGCAATTCGGCTTTGATCATGTTTGATAAACATAGTTGAATCTCGCATGTTCATTGGCCAGTTAATACCGATATGAATGAGCCAATAGCAGGAAATGAGCTGCAATATTACTGGTATGAGGATATCTTCGAATGTGAGAAGCTGGGAAATAATATACTGCGATAACTTGATGAGTGATGAATGAAATATTTTATATGTTATCGTTCAACGTCTGACTTTTTAAGTAGTGGTACTGGTATTTATTTTCGATTTGAGAGATCACAGGTATGACAGAAAAAGGAAGTGGTTATATTACATTCGGATGTAGAGGGATGTATTGCGGTTACATTGTATGAGAGATCGTTTGGGGCTATGAGAGAGCAATGTGGAGATGTGGGAAAAGAAGGAAAGGAATATTAGAGTAAGATATTCGGTGCTATATTTCGGGTGGGATTTAATCGGTCGTGCTGTGCATGCGTGGTAGTGAAAAGCGGAAGCGGAAAGCGGAGTTTGAAAGAAAGGGAAAGAAGCGGCGTTTGAAGGAGGTAGTAAGATTGGATGTTTTAAAGTTATTTATCGATGTGCGATCGGTCGGCTGCATGGTGCACGCTGAGAAATATCGTTAAAGCGATATATCGGCAGAGTAAGATTTTAAAAACTGTTATTGCGATACTAAAATAATAATGATATTTTGTGATATATTGATAAAAATTCCAGCCCTACACGTGACTGTCCTACTCAACGAAACTTAATAAAACTTTTGTCAGAGAGTAGCAGTTAGTCTTTCAGCGATGTTGTTTGTAGAGCTCCTTCTGCATGAATGTTTATGATGAACTGTAATAATAGACTGTAACTGTAAGAGGAAGCGCCGTTCTGTGTGTGCAGATTATTTTATTATTTAAAATTTTATTATTATGTAATTATATGTATCCTTATATAATGTCTGTTATCGTCAAAATTAAATGTTACCCTGTTCGACAAGTTTCTGGAAAATTATTTAGTCCTAGTCTCAGGCGTCATTGTTTCGATTTAAATTTATTCTGTGGGGAACAAAAGAAAATCATTTGTTCTTTTTACGTAAGTTTACCGTATTAAAATTATCATGCAGGGCATTAAAACCATAAGCCATGAAAATACTACGCTTACCCTTAAAGGGTTTAGGATGACGAATTTAACTAAAACAGATATTTACTAATAAATTAATCAGGTGAATAGAACAAAAGCAACCTTTATTTAATTAATTAAAGGCAAAGAAAAGATATATGTTAGGATTAGAAAAAACTTGTATGCAATTATTTATATTTCCAGTAACTATAATCACAATATCAGAATTCCCATTGACTTACTTGCATAATATTTTACAAAGCTTTATAATGGCCTATAATAAATTATTTTATTTGCAAATTTTTATAATGGCCTATAATAAATTATTTTATTTGCAAATTTTTAAGATAGAGTTTAACGTTATTTCTTCTTAATCTTCAAATACAAAATAAACCGACATTTTATCTATAGTTTAATTAATTTGCAATATGCTTTACTATAGCTAATTAAAAGAACGTACGAAAAATAGTATGTTATATGAATTTTAATCTCAAAGTCAACGAAAAGTTTCAGCTGGTGAAAATGACATTCGAGATAAATTTCATGACGTATATAAAAATAAGTAAGTAAGTAATTAAATATTAATTAAAACTTTAAATTAAGTTTTATTTGGTCTAATTTATAAACTTTTTTTTTATACAGTTTTATTGTTGTCCTTATCGATTACTCATGTAAGTGTATTATGTATAACCTACAAACATTTTTGCTGCTTACCTTGATAAAAGTATTTAATATTCATCGTAGCTACACGTGCACCAAAAGCAATGATTCTGAGAAACTTTTTTTTTCACTTTAATCAGACAATTAAATTATTAACAAAATATTAACAATTTATTCACAAAACATTAATAATTAATAAGCAGGAAAATATGCTTAAAAATGTTTTATATCATATGCAGAAAATGCTACGTTAAATATTATGATTATCATGCAAAATACTAAAATGCAATAAACTTAACAATGCAATATTTATATTACATGACACATAACTAAATGTAATTAATATTGATAAAAGTTTGTTTCTAAATCTTTAATTAGTAATCAGAATGATAGAGTACAAAAGCTTAACTAGAACTTATCTAAAAGACAATAATACACTGTTTAAATTCAGATTTTCCATTTCATGTTAATTACATTGTAACAAAAACACCCGAAGAATCGTAATTTACTTTCTTAATAAGTTTTGCAGAGGGATATGTCAGAAACGTGCATAAATGTAATCATGAATTTGTAATTGTATCGTGATATCAATTAGATCCGCCTCATTAATTTGAGTGAATTATAGTAAAAATGCATACAAAAGTGTAAATCCCTTAATACATGTGTCAGTAAATGGATTACTGTTTTACTATTCTGTAAAAAAAAGGTAAATATATCATGTAAACATAATATAAGGATTATTTTAACTGAAACCAGAAATATTAAATTGCGTGAAAATATATGAAGAAAAAAAAATATATTCGTATATCATTAATTCTAAAACTTTCTCCTTCTATGAATACAAAATTATTTAAATTGCGATATTCATCTTCATTCCAAAGAGACATTTATTTAATTGAAAATTTCACACCAAACATAAAAACATAAATTTTTGCTTCCATGTGATTAATCATAATCTCGAAACAGATTAGAAAAATAAATTGGATCCTCCGTTTGAAAGAAGTTAAGAGCAATTTTCCGAGATTTAAGAAGAAAACTGTAAAACAATTTATAAATAACCATTTTATTAATGATTGCTTGTAAAATACATACAACATCTTATTTTTAAAGGAATTTTACTAGGATTATGAGTTTGAAAAACGACCCCTCATTATTTTTCAAGATTAAAATAAAGGATTTGGTCATTTGAAAAATCTATGATTAAGTACCCTGCCAAATGATAAAAGCATATTGATAAATGAAGTTCTGATTTGTTTGAGACGAAAATATTTATTGAATTCTTTTGTAAAAATTGTTTCTATGTAAAAATTTGTATTCTATTCTTTCTAAGATAAGATTTACAAAAATGTACATCACATTATTATATTAATTTATAAAGCATAAAATTAATAATAATTATGAATATTTATGATTTTAAAGATAATTTGATTTTATTTTTTCGGCCAGTTCCCAGTTTTGTATACTTAGTAAAATATACACTGTGTAAAAAAAGTAGAAAGACAGTAGATGTTTTTAAAAATAAAGGGTATCTTTCATTTTTAAGGAAAATATTTTTATGTGTAACATTTTGCACATCATTTAACAAGAAAATATCACTATCATTTCCATGATTTCCAAAAATTAATTATTAATAACAGCAATAATAGTTTCTACTTCATTTAACTCTGTAAAAAAAGCAGAAGGACAGTAATACAAAATATAAAATAAAAGCAATATTAGTAAGGAATACTTTTCACATTATATTTTATGAATTCGAATATTCTATTTGGTAGTGAATCCTATAAAAATTAGATTCCTGTTTGGCAAAAAATAGCCTATGAGCTGTTCAAAGCTACTTGAATCTCAATAAGGAATTTAAACATTTCCCCACAAGGATATACTTGAAGAGCAAGCATTGGACAGGTGTTTTCTACTTTGTTACGATTAGAGCCCCTAAATAAAATAATTGGCCGACGCATCATCGCCATTTTTTTGCCTCAGAAGAGGACAGAATTCCCGCTTGGCGTCGTTATCGCTTCCCTAATGATTTTAAGAAATCTTGATCTGAAGCTAATCCGGTCAAGATAAGACCAATAAGCAACAATAATATTCCTAAAAACACATTTTTTTCACAATACATTCTCAGGATGTCATTTTATTCTGAGGATATAGTATGGATGTACTGGGGTAAGATGTGTTGTTAGGACGGTTTCTGTTTCTTTTACAAAATGTCGCCAAAACTCAAATACACAGTCTGCGAACACTTCATATTCACTTCTTGAATGATTATAGCAGTTTATCGCTAAACAAACTTCCATATCGTAGTTTACTTAGCCAAAATTATGAAATATAACAAAACAAGTTACTTTAAAGTAACGTAAGACGATAAAAAAATGTTTGCCGTTTGTTTATCAGAGAAACGCGCTGGGTACATGTGGCAACCCTAAGGCAACAAAATGCCTGATGCGCCAGCTCGTATATATAGGAGCCTTAGTTACGATCAGGGGTTTTAGCTGACTTAGGTAGAACCTAGACATTATTTGCAGCAAACCAATTTTTAACTCTGTGGTGATGTGAATGGCAGCTTCATCTTGTTGAAACATCCACTCTTCTCCTCCTAATTCAGAGCCATAAGAAAGAAGCTCAGAACTCAGCACTTCAGTATAGCCTGTATATTTCTGCATACCACTGGAGAAGGTCAGACATGTTTTTTTTTCCATATTCATTTGCTTATTAGATCATCACCTCCCTCCTCATTTGTATAAAATTACATTTGCAATTTTGAATACATTTGCAATGCAATGTTAGATATATGTTATTTACCAAATTAGTTGTAATACACCTAATTGTATTAAACTACTAATTAATAATTAATCAAATATTTATCTTAGAAATAAAAATTGGTTTGATTCTAATATTAAAATAGTGTTAATTAGTAAGATTAAGGTATATTTTATTTTGATGTATGCTTCTTCAAAATAAATATTCTTAATGACAATAAGTGATAAAATAAAAGAATTTAAATTCTTAAGTACAATACATATCTTGTAATTTTTTTAGTTCCCCATCATGTTATAGATGGAGAACTTAGGTAATCGTGAAAATTTTCTACCTCAGTTTTTTTACTTTTTTACACATTTTCACGTGTAGGGAATAAAAAAAATGACAAAATTTGTATGGTGTCTGTTTGTTTGTTAGTCCGTTAGTCTGTGTAAACGATATCTCAAGAACAAATTGTCACAGAGAAGTCAGATCATTTTTTAAACATTATTTTCGCCATTGGCAAGAACCCTATTCCTTTGCAACATTCGAATTAAAAAACTTCGTAAGTTATTAAAAATTTATGCTTTTCTTAACATGGGAGAGTAGGGCAAAATTTTACTTAAACGTGCATTAAATGGAAAATTTTTACTGAAAAAACATGAGACCAGTTTTAAAATATGAACTTTGATGTCGAAATGAACATCAGTAACTAGAGATATGCTACTTTGAAAATTTCGCAGGTTATTGGAAATTTACGAATTTCTTAGCATGGCAGTATAGGGCAAAATTTCACATAAATGTCAATTTTTAGGGATATTTTCATCGTAAAGATGTCAGACTACTTTTGTAATATTACTTAGGGTACTGGCATGAATATCATAGACTATAAATTTTCCAATTTAAAAAATTCGTAAATTATTTGAAATGTACGATATACTTAAAATGGCAGAATAGGGCATAATTGAGCATAAATGTCCATTTTGAGGATCATAAATATATCAGACAACTTCAAAATAGCATTTATGATACTTGTTTGAACATAATTGACTACAAATATTCTAATAGGAAAATTTCGCAAATTTCTCGTAATTTAAGATTTTATCAAAAAAGCAAAATGCGGCGATATTCCATATAAATATGCATTTTGAAGATTGTCGCATTGGAAATAGTAGCATGAAAACGAAACTACAAAATTGATCCTAACAAAATAATAGATTGGAATAAGATAAATATATCAAAGTGACCGGTGGATAGCCTTTGATGTGGGGATTTCATTCTGTCACTGTGTCAAGTGTTTGGCCAGATTCATTTCTCTTAACATGATAATCATGTTAAGAGAATGTCCTGTACTAGAAATTTATGAGAACATGAACATATATATGATGGGGAACTGAGCAGAGTCCACTTATGCCAACTAGTTTTAATTATAAAAATAAGTTGCACTGCTTTATCCTTTTCTTTTTTTTAAAGTTTTTTAATAGTTGAAACAGTTATAGAAGAAAGTTTTATTTTATTAGATTTATAATTATGTTGCTACTAAAATTAAAATAGAATTATTATAAAGTTTTAAAACGAAACAATTTAATTAGTTATTGATTCTGGACAACATTTACGTCTGCTCTTAAACAAAAATATCGTTCGGTTTTACAGGAAAAGGAAAATTGAACCAATTGTAGAAGATAAACTTGCTTTTATTATGTTTATAACTGTAATTACTTTTTATGTTTAATACTATTTTCTAGAAAATAAAAATTAGAGTTTTTTCTTTAAAGGTAAGGTGTTTCCTATACTTTATAGATGGGATTTGTAAATTATAAACAATTTTTAACAAAAATCCACTTATTTGCAAAAACCCGGTGGGTTTTTGTTTGGGCTCAGTTTGCCAACCCTCATTGTTAACCATCTAAATCGTCTATATTGAACTTCTTCTCGTCTAAAAAGTATTATAAAAGTTCCATCTGAGTTCCATGATACGTGTTTTTTACCCATGATAAACGGTAATCAATCTGTGTTTTTTTCCCACTCTGGATGATGCTTCCGCTATTTGAAAATGAATTATTTGGATTTTGTTACGTAGTTATAAGCTGTTTGTCTTGACTCATGAGTAAGTCGTGTTTGATTTGGGGCCTTTGCGATACCAGCATTGCTCTTTATAAGCTCATGAACAGATTTTCTTTCATCGCAAAGCGTTAACATTTTAGGCCTACCAGTCTTCTTTCTTTTCCTATTTCTGTCTGGCTTTCTCATAAAGTTAGAAAGTGTAATGGGGCTAATGTGCAGTATACGAAGAATATGTCTAGCACCTTTAACATTAATTTTATATGCAACAGTTTGCCCCTTTTGGAAATAATTTTAAATATTCTTCTAGGCAGTCTGGGAAGAAAATAACAATGCAATTTTTAATAAAATACGTTTTCCTCAACAAAAACAGTCAAAGAAAATTCAATATTTACTTTTTTACTTGTGCACAATCCACCAAATAACAAATTTTGGAAAGTGTCCTTCTACTTTTTTTACACTCTCGAAATCATAGATGCTAGTTTTTTTACAATCCGCTAATTAACAGTAGTACTAGAGATTTCATTTTTATGTGAAATTAAAGAAAACTTTGTTAAACAATATCTGTATAAAAATCTAATAGCCAGTATAAAAATACAGAAAATAATTTTAAAAAATTGACTGTCTTTCTACTTTTTTTAGGCAGTGTAGTATTCTATGACAAAAAGTCAGCAAACGCTAATAAAAATTTCTAAAAAAAAGACCAATACACCATTTCACGTTTTTATCTTAAATTTGCTATTAAAAACAAAAATAAAAAATAAATATCCATAAAAAAATATAAATTAAAATATGAAAGTGCAAAAATTTTATAATGAAAAATTGTTTTGTTATTACAACAATATGCTTGTGTTCCTAAAATTTATCAGGAAAAATTTTAAATATTTAAATTTGCTTGTATTGTTGTAATCAAATCTGCTTTCATACAAGCGATGGCATTCCCATTAGATTTAGCTTGTAAGGTTATTTGCATAAAGGTAAGAAATACGACTGCAACGATCCTGTGAGGGAGTGTGAGAAATACACCCAATAAAATAACGCATTCTCCTAACTAACTACAGTAGACTCTCGTATAACGCGGGGGATACGTTCCGCGTAATCATTGAGCAGACGATTTCATTCCGCAATGAGACAAAAATCGTCGAGTGTTGGTATAGTTACGGAGCAATCCTTCCTTGAACAGGTTGAAAGTACAGTGCAACCACGTTTCCTACGCCTAGCGGTGAGGACGAGTGCAAAATCTTTGAGGGGTGACAAGTTGACCGGCAGGTTGGAATTTAGTAAACATCCAATCATTCGGTTCGCCGGTGTTCCGTTATCGATTATTTTCTCCGAACGAAAAAATTATCTCGCCTATTTTAACAGTAGACTCGTACAGTCAGCATATGCGCAGAGGCTTCCGTGGTCGCAAGAAACGTGGTTAAAGATTAGAAAAGATGTCGTCACGTGCTTCCTTTATTTTACGCGTTATACGAGACACTTTATCGCTTTGTATGAGTAGTAACCCGAGATTTTTCGTCGCGTTATACGAAATCGCGTTTTTTGGGAGCGCGTTGTACGAGATTCTACTGTAGTTCTGCAAACCTTATGTTACGTGTGCTATGTCGCCGTCTGTTAATCCCGGTTCAGGTACAGAGTGAGTGTTTTTTTTTTTGTGTGTGTGTGTGTGTGTGAAATATAAAACAAAATTGTGAAATGATATTGTGAAATTTTGTAATACGGATCAATCCAAAACGCCCAAATACGAATACCCAACCAATCACCTGTTGGTTTCTTAGGGATAAGTAACGTTATTTTAAATGTCAATAGTGTTGAAAAATACATTTTTATTGAAAATATGTGATTGAATGATATTTCTTGTCTTGAAATCTCATAACTTAATCTTTTATCACTAGCAATTTATAAATATAAAGTTTTTATTTTATTTTCAAAACACTGTAAAAGATTTCGTTTAAGACTGATTAATAAATAGGCTTAATTTAAAAGCAACACATGACAAAATAGTACAACAAGTAAAAAACGTATTATTTTCAAATAAAAGAAAGAAAAAAAAAATCACTAATTATGAAAAGTTAAGCTATAAGATTTCCTGACAATAAAAACATACCAGTGAACCACATATTTTCAACTAAAATGCATTTTTCAACGCTATTGACATTCTAAATAAAGTTATTATTCTATAAGAAGCTAACAGACGATAACAAACCATACTTACGTTTGAAAGTTATTAGTTACTTTTAAGCATGAGCTCTGTTATCTATATATATAAAATCGTTCTTCCTGACTGACTGACTGACTGATTGAGTGAGTGAGTGAGGGGGTGATTCATCATCGCCCAGGTCAAACGCCTGGACCTAGAAGCATGAAATTTTGTGACAATGTTCTTTCTATGACGTAGGCATCCACTAAGAAGCGATTTTACAAAATTCAAACGTGATTTCACAAAATCCTTCATATCTCAAACAAAAAAAACACATATCCGTAAAAATTTTGCTTTTAAAAGTACCTAATACAAATGTCTAAAAAACAATTTCTGGAATTTTCAAAATTCGGTCCCCAAGGGGAGCGGGGGGGGGGGGGGGAAACGTGATTTCACATGCGTAAAACGCGATTTCGCATAATCCTATATATCTCAAACAAAAAAATAGATATACGTGAAATTTTTGCTCTAAAATATACCCAATGCAAATATCTAAAAACCAATTTCAGGATATTTAGAAATTCAGCCCCCAGGTGAGGCAGCAGGGGGGGGGGGGGGCTATGGGGCAAAAGAAAATAGAAATACAGTTAGGGCGTTCAAAATTGGTACAGATAGGTTTTAGAGGCCTGCAAGTCGAATGGGGATATTTTCGATTGCGTAAAGTTATTAGGAGGGGCAGGAAGGGGGAGGGGAGAGGGGGGGCAAAAAAATAAAAATAGTGTCAGATTGTTCAAAATTGGTACATAGAGGTTTTCGATACTTACAAATCGATTGCGGATATTTTTGAATTTGTAAAATTATTAGGAAGGGCGGGAAGGGGGGCTATGGGGCAAAAACAAATAGAAATACAGTTAGGCCGTACAAAATTGGTACAGATAGGTTTTAGAGGCCTGCAAGTCGAATGGGGATATTTTAGAAAGTGTAAAGTCATTAGGAGGGCCGGGAAGGGGGAGGGGAGAGGGGGCAAAAAAATAAAAATAGAGTTAGACCGTTCAAAATTGGTATATAGAGATTTTCGATACTTACAAATCGATTGCGGATATTTTTGAATTTGTAAAATTATTAGGAGGGGCGGGAAGGGGGTGGGGCGGTAAGGGGGGCCTATGGGGCAAAAACAAATAGAAATACAGTTAGGCCGTTCAAAACTGGTACAGATAGGTTTTAGAGGCCTGCAAGTCGAATGGGGATATTTTCGATAGTATAAAGTTATTAGGAGGGCCGGGAAGGGGGCGGGCGGAGGGTCAAAAAATATGAAATAGAGTTAGATCATTCAAAATAGGTACATAGAGGTTTCCGATACCTACAAATCGATTGCGGATATTTTCGAAATTTTAAAATTATTGGGAGGGGCGGGAAGGGGGCGGGAGCGTAGGGGCAAAAAAATAAAAATAGAGATAGATCGTTCAAAACTGGTGCATAGAGGTTTTTGATACTTACAAATCGATTGCGGGTATTTTCGAATTTGTAAAATTATTAGGATAGACGGGGGGGTGAAGGGGGAAAATAATAGAAATAAGAGTTAGAGCATTTTGGGAATTTTTTCCGAAGGCAGTGAGAACCCGGTGCGACATTTTTCCTAATCAAATTTTGTTTCTTTCTTTTTTTTTCACGCGATAAAAATCAATGCATTTTTGAGAATTCAGTAATTATAGTGATTCATTTAAAAATAGGGACCAGCGAAGCGGGCGTCGCCTGCTAGTCTATACATATAAAAGTGTACTTCCACTCACTCACTCACTGACTCATCAACGCACAGCAAAATCTACTGGAGCTACTGACACGAAACTGGGTCAGATTATAGAACATATAGTGTAAGCACCCCCTAAGAAGCGATTTTGCGAAATTCGCCCCCTAAGGGGGAGTAGTGGGCAAAATGTGATTTCACCAAAACCTTCGTATCTCAAAGAAAAAAACAGATATCCGTAAAATTTTTGCTTTAAAATATAGCTAACACAAATATCTAAAAACCAATTTCTGGAATTTTAGAAATTCGGTCCCCAAAGGGGGAAAGGGGGCAAAACGTGATTTCACGAGTGCAAAACGTGGTTTTACATACTCCTATATATCTCAAACAAAAAAACACATATACGTGAAATTTTTGTTCTAATATATAGCTAATACAAATACCTAAAAACCAATTTCTGGAATTTTAGAAATTCAGCCCCCAAGAGGGGGAGAGGGGGCAAAACGTGACTTGAAATAATCCTTAATATCGCAAACAGAAAAAAAAGATGCATGTGAGGTTTTTGCTCTAAAATATAGCTCCCAGAAATACATAAAAACTAATTTCTTTAATTTTAGAAATTCGTCACAGGTGGGGCGGGAAAGGGGGGGGCTATGGGGCAAAAAAAAAAAAGAAATATAGTTAGACCGTTCAAAATTAGTACAGATAGGTTTTAGAGGCCTGCAAGTCGAATGAGGATATTTTCGAAAGTGTAAAGTTATCAGGAGGGTCAGAAAGGGGGGGGCGGAGGGGCAAAAAATAAAAATAGAGTTAGGTCGTTCAAAATTGGTACATAGAGGTTTTTATACTTACAAAACGATTGTGGATATTTTCAAATTTGTAAAGTTAATAGGAGGGGTAGGAAGGGGGAGTGGAGGGGTGGAGGGGCAAAAATATATAAATAAGTGTTAGAGCGCTCAAAATTAGTGTTGTTAGGTTTTGAGGATAAATCGATTGCGAATATTTTTGAAAGTACAGAAATATTACGAGGGGCGGGGGTAAAAATAAAGACATTCAGATAGAATGTTGGAAATTAGTATTATTTGGTTTAAAAGCTCGAGAGAACGATTGAGAGTATTTTTTAAAGTCTAAAATAATTAGGAGGGGCGGGAACGGTAGGTAAAGGAACATGCGGGCCGCGTGCGCCTATAAACGCTGCCGCAGGCAGTGGAGACCCGGACCGATTATTTCACTAATGGGAGAAGATTTCTTTTTGTATTTTATATTTGTGTTTTTCCCTTACGATAATAGTGATTCATTAAGAGTGTCGAACATAAATGACCGCGCGCAGCGTACAATGACCTGCGCTGCCGAAGGCATTGGGGACCCGGTGCGACATTTTTACCAATCAAAACTTTTTCTCTCCTTTTTTTTTTTTTTTTTTTTCGCATGATAAAAATTAATGCAATTTTGAGAATTCATTAATTATAGTGATTCATTAAAAAATAGTGACCAGCGAAGTGGGCGTAGCCTGCTAGTTGAATATATTTCTCACATCCACTGATTGGATCGCTGTAATCGTATGTTTTACCTTTATGCAAATAACTTTACGAACTACATCTACTGGGAATGATAGTGCTTGTATGTAAACAGCTTAGGTTGAGATATATATTGCTAGTATAATTTATTGTATTTTAGTTGTGTTTTTTATGTTCGGTAAAAACCATCTAACGAAAAACAATTCAATATTTCCATTTTACGTAGTTGAAATATTATGAAATTCTATAAAATATTTTTAAATAATTAAGTACTAATTTAAAATGTTATGTATATGAAATGGCTACTTTTTAAAAAAACTGAAAAATGATAATTTCAAATGAAAATAGATGGCATGATTTGACTGTCAAAAAACTTTCCCACATCATTCCATATAACGACTCTATCTATCGATTAACATGCCCTAATATTTCATCAACAGATCTTCTTCCGGTGAATATTTTACATATGCAGTTTAATGAAATATTTAGCAATAAATGCTGAGATATAATCATTTGAAAAATCCTAGATCTAAATAACAACAAAGTCACCTGTCTTTCGATACACAAGAAAATTGAATATATATATATATATATATATATATTTTTAATACAATTTCACATAACAAATTTGGTGAATTTATATATCATAGAAACTGAGATACTGCCTCTCCGTACTAAACAGAAACGTCATCTCTTGTCCAATATGCACCAGACCAGATTTTTTTTATTTTTTATTTTTTATTATTTTTATTTTTTACAATATTAATCTCACATGCCAAGTTTAGTGCATCGATATATCATAGAAGCTGAGATATTGCGTTTAAGTAAATGGGGTTAATTTGTTTCATAACGACTTCTATCCACTCCCCTCGCCTCCTTAATGAAAAAAAAAATCATTGCTCAATTCTGCTCCAAATTATCTCAAGAAGGCGATTTTTCGGGGGGGGGGGGGGAGTGTATGTGTACCCAATACACACTACAAAGGTATTAAGGGAATTTTCTCTATTTCTTTGGAGCGGGCGTGGGGGTGGAGGGGGAAGAGAATACGTTTTGAAAAAGAATTCTGCTTCAAATTACTATAAAGCGTTTTGTAAATTTTCTCTTCTTTGGGGCAAGGTGAGGACCATGTTTCGGAGAAGAAATCTGCTCAAAATTATCACAGGTAGGCGTGTTTTATGGTGCGTTTGTTGTTTAAACGTATCCAATGAATCTATAAAGAAATTTTGTGAAATAACCCACTCTCTCCTTTTATGGATGGGGCGTCAAAAAACATGTTTGCAAGCATAACTATGGTTGAAATTACCCCAAGGAGCGATTTTTGATGTGTGGGTTGGTTTCTAAGATTGGGAATTGATTGTATTTAGTTTCGTGTCTGTAAAATTAAAACATGTGGATAGAGGAGAGTGTGTACAGTGTGTGCATGTAGCGCTACTATACATAGTAGATACCGGGACCCGAAATAGGCGGGTGGGAAAGATGCTGTTCAAGAAATTGGTGACCCAATCAAGGTTTTTGTTTCTGCACGCTTTGTTTGTTTACTTTTTTTTTTCTTCTGCGCACACTCTCGGGTACGACGTTGCCGAAGGCAGTGGGTTCAGTATTAACAGACAGGAAAGTCACCGTCGAAAGCGCGGGAAATGAAATTGAGATTTTGATTGATTTCAATAAAAAGTCCTTGAAATTTTTTATCGTTTGAAATTTTTGCATTAATAAGTGATAAAGAATTTTAATAATGCAATTGAATATAGTGACCAGCAAAATATGGTATATCTGTTAGAACTACAGTAATGCGTGGCCGGGTACAGCTAGTTATAAACGAAATTCATCCTATAATATATATATAAATACTTCTGTCAATTATTTTACAAATATTTATTTTAACAAAATATTTATTTGATAAATCTTAAGTATAGCATTTACTTTTCGGTTTTTATAATGATGATTCTATAAAATATTTCTTTTAGACTTTTTGAGAAATAAAAATTGGTTCTGTAACGTCCATTAAAATCATACTGGGACTTTTAAATAGATTTATTGCAGAGGATTAAAACAGAAAATAGTATGACAGGGGATTTTGTGAGGGATTGAAATGGATATAAGAGACGTATATATTTCAAGAATGGCAGCCGGGCTTTATATGTGGGAGATAGTTTGAACAGCGATATTTTTTCAATTCTTATGCAGTACTTAACTTAAAATATTATTACTGTTATTATGTAAAAGATGGAATGTCATTTTGTGAAATTTATTTCTATAGAAAGAGATGTATTTATGATTTACTGAATAAAAAAGTAATAGGCATTTTTATTTATTTATTTTTTTTTCCTTAGTCTATATGATTTAAATATATATATCAATATAATAATGTAATACTTCATTATTGCATAATAGTTTTTGAAAATTTTATTTTATAGATATTAATAAAATAAGATTACAAGTACATTTATACATAAAAATGTTTATATTTTTTTGAAAACCAAATACGTGGAGGCTATCACAAAACTTTCTTCTATATCATTTTTCGTAGTGGCGGTTAACATGCCCAAGATTTAAATCACAATAAATAATTATAATATTCAATTTAATGCGATTTTATAAAAAGCCATGTAGAAACAGCGGAATGTATAACAAATTTACTGAAAAGTTTTAATATAAAAAAGTTTAAGATATCAATCAAAATAACATAATAAAACATTTAACGTTTATATTTAGCATATACAGTCGGTAGCAAAAGTCAGTCTAAGAACATGATTCAACAAAGATTTATTTAACAAAACAGCATTAAGTGTTATATATATATACATATATAGGAATTTTTGCGAGTGTTCGGATACTTTTGCTGCCATCTGTATTTACTATAATATGTCCATCAAAGTGAGAAAAATAGTAGAATAGTTTCAAGCGTAAACATAGTTTTTGTACTGTGCGTAAAAATTGTGCGTTAGTTATCATTATTTGGAGGTAACGTTTTGAAGTTGAACTTTTTTATTTACATTTCCTAATCTTTGTAGAATTCTATGCCTGTTCTTCGAGAAGATAAAAAGGATAAAAAGTAAATAATATAGTGTTTAAAATAATTTCAATAAAATTTAATGCATCAAATCCTTGACAATATTTAATAATAAATGGCAGTCATTTCTTATGAAATAAAAAAAATTCCTTCTATTTTAATAGAGTTTAATGTTAATCCGTTAGTTATTTGTATTTTACTCATATTTTACAAATAAATATAAAATACTAAAACATAATCTGAAATATCTAACCATATAGAAATTTCTGTGACTGAAGGCCATTTTTAGTTTAAACCTTTGTCAGAAAGTAAATATACCGTGACAATTGTACATTAAATCTCTTCAGTCATATGATAAAGTGAAATTCAATTTTCTGGGACGGATAAAACTAGGGATTGAACTTCCGCAATAAGATATTGAAGTTTACAGTATGAATTTAAATCCAAAAATAAGGTTTTGAGAACAAAACTTCTATATTTTAAATAGAATATTTTATCTTAATATTTTGAAGAAAGGATTATTCTCATATAAATCATTTATTACCTCACATTAAATCCTTACGATGTCCGAGATTTATTTATATATTTCAGCGACCGGTCGGTGCCATCATCAGAATCCTCGGTAGAATGATTTGAAAGGTGTTAACTTTAGGCGGTTTGTTTATACACTTCATTTTCTCCCTTCCTCTTCTCACTTCACTTGTCATCTTTGTATAACTGTTGCCACTCTGGTGGAATAAGGCTATGTTCTATGTCATTGACGTTGTTATTGTTTGTTAGAATTTCGATTGCTTCTCTTTTGAGAGCATAATGGTGGGAGTTATAGGGGGCTATTTTTTGAAAATTAATGGAGTCAATGTTAATAGGATTAGTATTGTTAGTTCTTGAGAAGGCTGTAGAATGTCTATTGTATTTTAAATCTGCTATATGTTCGGATATGCGGTCTTTTATTTTTCTTTCTGTCATGCCAATATATGATGCTTTATTTTTATTTTTGTATTGGAAATCAATTTTATATATTCCGGCTGTGTGTTTAAAATCGATGGAATCTTTTTCATTACGAATTCTTTGGTATATATTTTTGTTTGGTTTTATTGGTATGTTAATATTATGTTTAGCGGCTTCATTTTTAATTTTTATGGATGCACCTTTGCAGTATGGAATCGCGGGGGTAAATAATTGTTTAGTTTTTTGTGCATTAGGAATTTTGTTAAGAGCTTTAATACGTTTTTTATAAAATTTATCTACAATGGAGGGATTATAATTAGCTTTTTTGGCGATATTTTTTATTATTTTTAATTCGGAGTTTAAGTATTTTTTATTTGAACATATGAGAATGGCGCGGTTAACGTAAGATCTAATAGCGGCATATTTGTATGTAAGGGGAGTGTGACATTTTTTATTTATAATTTCGTTATTGCTAGTGGGTTTTCGGAAAACGGTGGTGTCTATGGAGTTGTTTTTGTTTTTAATTATGGTGACATCAAGGAAGTTTAAGGAATGGTTAGCTTCTATTTCATGTGTTAATTTAATGTTTGGGTCAGTATCATTTAGTTTTTTGAGGATGTCTTCAGGTTTAATATTGGGTGGGGTAACAGAAAAAATGTCATCTACGTAACGAATCCAAATGTTGCATTTATTGATTAAACTGCTTGCGTTGTTTTCGAAAATTCTCATTTTAATCTCGGCAATGACCCCTGAGATCGGGGACCCCATGGGCATGCCTTGTGTTTGTTTATAATAGCTCCCATCAAAAAAGAAATATGAGTTGTTGAGCAAAAGATTATTAACACGTGTTAAGGTATCGCTAATATTATTGTTGTCATAATGTTTGATTATAAGTGATTGTATTATTGTGTTTATTTCGGAAATATTGATGGAGGGGTAAAGATCTTTAACGTCAAAACTGCAGAGTGTATCGTGGTATGAAATATTGGTATCGCGGATTTTTTGAATGAAGGATTCAGTAGAGTTTATTGATAAGTTAGAGGGGGGAAGAAGAGTTTTGTAGATTTCTTTCATGTATCGTTCAAGACAGTAGGTGGGACCTTCGGATTTATTGACAATGGGGCGCAGTGATGGAGGGTTTTTATGATCCTTGTATTTGCCAAAAAGACGGGGTATAATTGGTGCATGGTTATTATAAATAGGGGGGGTGTTATTAGGCCAGGTTCCAGTTTTTATGATGTTTTTAGTTTGTTCAATGAGTTTATTTAGGGGGGAGTGTGTAAGTTTAACAGCATTAAGTTTTTTGATGGATTCTTGCATCATTTGAATGTATTGATTTCTGTCCATTATGGTAAGAAGGTTGGTTTTATCAGACATTAAGCACGTTATATTATTATTGTTTCTTAAATTTTGTAGGCATTTTATATCTAGGTAATCAGAAGTTTTATTTGTATTTTTTAGAGAATTTATGGCAGTGTTTCGTATGTTAGATCGTTTTTGTGGTGGTATATGTTCGATCGCTGCTTCTATGTGGGCAATGGTGTCATTTATATTAATATTATCGTTTAATATATATTTAGGTCCTAGCTTTAAGATAGCATCTTGATGACTATTTAGATTGGTTTTAGATAAGTTTAAGTATGGGTATGTTTTGGGAGGTTGAAGGGTTTTCAGTGAAGGCCTATCTTTTGAGATCCAGTAATTTAATTTTTTCTTATGACGTTGAATTAGTTTTGAAGCATCGATATTTACAAATAAATTAACTTTACTTATAAAGGTTTCACATTTAAGTTGGGGGTATTTGGATTTGATATTATTTAACATTGTGTTATAAGATTGTTTAAGTTTATAGATGTAGATTGCTTTTTGTTTAATGCATTTCTTCAGCAAAGACATTTCAAAGTTTTTGGTTTCTTGTTTATAATGACGGTTAATATACTTTGATTTAATTTTAATGAATCTTGGAGTCAACTTAAAATGAAGGCAATCGTTAAGAAAATCCTTATGAAGTGTTTCACGATTTAGTTTAATGGCCGTTTTTTTAAAATTACGAAAATCATTAGTTTCATCCATTTATTTAAATTCCTTAAGAAAAACGGGCGAAGTAAAGTGCGTGGAGAGAGGATTCAAAACAGCAAAGAGAAAGAAAAAGACAAGCACGAAAAATGCAAATAGAAAAACGAAAAGTTTTAAAAAAATTTATAAAAAAATTTATACCAATAGAACGTTAAAAGCTGAAAAACAGCTAAAGGATTAAAATTAGAAAATGTTTAATAAAGGATAAAATATTAAAAATTTTAGTATATCAATAAAAAGTTACTTGACATCATAGCAGTCCATGAAGAGCCACCTCAGCAAAAACACCTTTGTTTCATCATATAGAATTTGTTCAAATATTGAACTTTATAGTCCGGTATCGACTTTAAATGCATCTTAATATTTTGAAGAAAGGATTATTCTCATATAAATCATTTATTACCTCACATTAAATCCTTACGATTTCCGAGATTTATTTATATATTTCAGCGACCGGTCGGTGCCATCATCAGAATCCTCGGTAGAATGATTTGAAAGGTGTTAACTTTAGGCGGTTTGTTTATACACTTCATTTTCTCCCTTCCTCTTCTCACTTCACTTGTCATCTTTGTATAACTGTTGCCACTCTGGTGGAAGATGACAAGTGAAGTGAGAAGAGGAAGGGAGAAAATGAAGTGTATAAACAAACCGCCTAAAGTTAACACCTTTCAAATCATTCTACCGAGGATTCTGATGATGGCACCGACCGGTCGCTGAAATATATAAATAAATCTCGGACATCGTAAGGATTTAATGTGAGGTAATAAATGATTTATATTAGAATATTTTATTTTTTTAAATTTTAATTTTTACTTTCAATTACACAGTTCTAATAACTTTACATAGTCTGCGAAATTGCATAGTTTAAATTTATTGCATTTGTTAGTTTAAAGAAAATCACGCTGAAATGGCACATATTTATAATCTATATATTTTTATAATACTATATATAGTTAATATATAAACTAATCCTGAGAAAATGTAAGAAATCTGTACTTTGTACACAACTTCTAACAATAAAAGTACTTACATTTTAATCGTAATTAAAAATCTATAGTATTTTTTATTTTAATGACTTTCATGAACTTTAGCACAATACAGATACTTAATATATTTTAAAAATAAGTATTCAATCCCAGAATAACTTGAGATGATGACCAACACGAGGCGAAGTGTTGGCTAACTACTGCCAACAAGTAGCTAAAGCAGCTTCTCTGGTGGCAAAAGTTAACAGTACCGAAGGGAATGTGTTACACCAGCCAGCAACCGGTCAAACTCTATCGATTCACCGCTAGCAGCCTGCAGTATGATTGAATTAATTTAGTAGACCAGTGATGGATCATTGCTGACAGCTAGCTGTAAGTTGGAAATAGTTTATGAGTCACTATTGTCAATAAACATCATGTTGGAAATTGTTAGTGGGACAGTGTTGGGCCACTTGGTGGTAAACATAAATTTTTTCATCCTGTTGCTGGAAGCCTTCAGTGGACCCAGTTGCAGCAAATATAAACAATTATACTACTGCCGGCAGTTTTCCTTGGTCCTTTATATTTTAACATTAATGGTCCAGTAGTGATTTGGTTATGGCTAGTTTTATTTTCATTTTATTTTATTTAGTTAGTTAGTTTTTGGTGATACCCTAAATTTTATTCCTACTAGTTGTTATGCATCCAATATTTAATTTGATTCTATGATAACTTAATTTTTTTCCCGTGCAAATATATATTTATAATATATTCTTTGGAATGAAGGGAATATATTTATATTATATTCTTTGGAATGAATATTTTGTTTTAAAGTGTTAAAATTTGGAAACTTTTATTTAACTGTATTAAGTTATTTTAAATAAGTAAATGTAATTTTGCATGTGTATAGATTAAATACTGAAACAGTTATTTTCTGATTGAAGTATGTAATATAGAGAACATTTATTAAAATATTTATATTGAAATTAAGGGGATGATGCACAATTAAAATCGTTCTTTTAAATATTTGTCTTAGAGTTGAGAAAGCATATATAATTATTAAAATGTTTCAATATTAAGTATATTAAAATTTCTCAAAAAAGGTTTAAAAAAATTTAAATGCTCCATGAAACAAAATTTTTAATTTTACACTCGAATTTTAATTATTATGGTTTATCAAAACTTTCTAAACATATTCGGGTATTATTTTGATTGACAGATACGTCGATTTTTAAGAATTATTTTGTATTTGAGTGCTGAATTTTCATGCAGATTGCTAACATTCAAACATAAGATTTTTTTCTAAAGAACTGCTAAGTTGGTAAAGATTATTTATAACGCAGTTTAAAAGTTAAGATTTAAACACACTTTTTTTTTCTTTTAATCTTTCTAAAAATTAACTAAGGAAGTTCATTATTCTTCTTTATGAAAAAATAAATGTTGTTGCTACCTTGAAAGATATTGATACTTGGACAGCAGTGTTCTCAGATGATCGAAAATCAGTTTCCCCAAACAGTTCTCAAATTTCCCCAAATCAAGCATTTTTTCCAAACAAATCCCTAACTTAATTTATAATAAAAATGTAAATTATTTAGAAAAAATTAAAAAAAAAATGTTTAATAAATTTAAGCTCACATTTTTCCCTAAATGAAGCTTTTTATAGAAAAAAAGAATCCCCATTTACAAAAATAATTTTCAACATACTAGTTTTTTGGAAATTGTTAAATCTGCATAACTTCCTCAGTCTACTTTCCTCCCTTCTATTCAACTTAACCGATATTTATATTAAAACAGTTTTTGTTGACTATAAAAGGCATGAAAAACAAGGTGTACCCAGACAGATTAAAGAGCTTGCATCAAACTTGATACTTTACGTTTGCAAGTTTAATTCTAGCTAAGATCAAGCATCGAAGTTTATGCTTGTTCAACCTACTTTAGCTTGGTTATTCAAGCGAAGCGGCAATTAATATGTATCAACCATTCACTATGCTTGCTACAGACAACGCACATAAACCAAATAATTCCTGAAATCGAGAAACGCAACTAAGGAAAAAATAGGATACATTTATAATCAGAATGTTTAAAATATGTTACTTTTCAATTTGTGAAATAGTATCCAGAATCAGTACATTACAATCTGATATGATTTTTTTTTTTTTTTTGGTGGGATTTTAAGAAAAGTGTTCTTTTACTAATTTTAAAGAAAACCCCCATATTTTCCGCAAGATGCTCCCCATTAAATATCTGTCCCCAAATATTTCCACTGAAGCCTCGAAACTCGCGAAAATGGGGGAAAATCCCCAAGTCTGGCAACACTGTTGGACAAGAAGCATCTACGGCCATCTGGTCCAGCCATAATTGCTGACTATTGTAAATATAACACATTCACCGTACACAGATACACTCTTGTTTTCTTTATGATGAATTTTTTAAATAATGTCGTAATATATTTCCAGTAGCTCTGTTAAAGATTTTATCATAACTCTTGAGAATCTTTTATCATAATTCACACATAAAATTACAGCGAAAATTAATACAGTGTTAAAAAATCTACTTTATGTACACATTTAATAAGTATTATTTTAATTATTTATCAATGGGGTGTATTAGTGACATATATGTTTTTCTGGAGAGAGAAACATTAATTTTTATTTATTTATTTATTTTTTTATTGAAAAAAAGAATAATATTAATGAAAAATAAATAAATAAAAATACGGAAAGGACATCGAAAATGTTGCTTATTTACTTCCAGGGTTTAAACTGCCATTATTTTTTTTAGCATTTTGCTAAAACAAGAGTCGGTCATAATTTCGCTAAAAAGCTAAAACTGCATAACTGTATAAAATATCTCTATATAATAATTCAGATTTTTTTTTTTTTTTTTTTTTTTTTTTTTTTTTGTAATATTTGCAGGCAAAAACTACGAAAGGACTGAAATTTTTGGGAATCCTTATTTATATAGTAATTTGGATTTACTTTTAATTTTCAATGATTGAATTTAAATGCAAAAATACTTAAAAGTATGTTAGAATTCAGAATTTGCTTCATAGAAGCATTTTTAGCACTAGTATTTCACGATTATCTACCACTACACTTTACTTGATTTTAAAATTGCTTTTTCATTTTACACATATGATATGAATACCTCTTTTTCTATTGATAAAATCAAAACATAGTTTCCCTGATTCATATTTTTAAAGTCACAAATATGGATGCTTGGTTAAAATCATCAATGAACAAAAGGAATAGAAAACAAAACTGAGGATAACAAAGCTAAGTAAAAGAAATCAATGGTATCCAAAGAATTAACTTTCGAAAAAGCTAAAATAGTGCTTGCCTACTTTCGCTAAAATGCTAAAGTAATTTTTTTGCCAGGTTAAACCTTGTTTACTTCTAATTACAAAGATTTTAAAATTACAGAGTGGATAAATATTATAGAAAACTTATAAACTTATAATCATTTTTTTATAGTTTGTCTTACTCAATTTAAGTTTACCAGATAACCGTGGTCATTTAAATTACAAATATAAACTGAATACAAAATTTTATTACGCGATAAAGTAATATTATTAATAAAAACAATAAAAATGTAATTAAAACAATTAATGGCTGTAGTAAGTGGACATTATTTGTCTGAATAATATTATAATCTATATGATTATTTAATTTTATCTTATTGTCTTCATATTTATTTTATTTTATTAATTAATTCCTCTTTTTTTTTTTTTTTTCAGCACATTTTTATGCAGGGAAAACTGTATTAGTTTGCGAGTCTCATCGTATATTAATCATAATAATAATAAATAAAATAAATAAATAAATAATACGATTTTGTTTTTTTAACTTTGGAATTAAAAAGACAATAATACTCTTTTTATTCATGAAATATGAATAAACTGATACAGCTTTAACAGTATAAGACCACCATGTCAACTTTTGAATTTTTGCAATCTTATTGGTTCAGGGATGAAACGACTCCACTTTTCTTGCCACCACTATTTTTCAACAAAAAGTTCTACTCTATAATATCACAAAAAAAAAAACCTAAGAAATATATACAAATTTCTATATGTTAAACCTAGTGGCAGAAAAAGTGGAATTCTTTCATGCCTGGGTGATGTGATGCTTTTTTGGGGATAAAATAGGAGGTCTAATACTTACTTCGATTATATTTTTTTTTTGCTATTTCTTTTTAGTTAATTTATGGAAATACTTCATGTTTTATTTATACTTCTAACATACACCAATTTCTAACATGCCGATTACAATGGAAAAAATACAGTTTTTAAAAATACATATTTTTCTATAAAAGGATCTAGTCAGACATATAATAAAGGATAATGAATAACTTTCAAGAGTTTTTTTTTTTTCTTTCGATGTCCCTTATATTTAAAAAAAGAAGGCTCATTTTTACCATAAATATTTATTTATTTATTCATTTTTCACATTTAAAAGTAAAAAAAAAAAAAAAAAAAAAAATCTTATTTTATTGATTAAACTGCCATCCATGATCATGTTTAAAATTATGAAAAAATGGGATGAAAACGTCATTTGTTGAGCGATTGATCCTTAAATGTAATTATCACCAATTAAGTCAAAGTTTAACTAAATAACAAGTTTCGTTAAATATCATTCAATTGTTCATGAGATATAGCTTAAGAAAAATTACTGATACACAGAAAGAGAAACAGTCATTTTCTAAAATGGGGTAAAAACCAAGTTCAGAACATCTCAAAATACGTAAAATCATTAAAAAAGAAATGTAACAAATTTATGATTGTTCAAATAATTTTTTCACGTATATAATACAAATATAAAGTAGGATTTATTGCTCTATGATTTTATTAGCTTATGTATTAAATTATATATATATATATAAACAATCAAATTAAAAACTGAATTATTTACTCCTATTTTTTTTTAGATTTAACTTTCTCCTAGACTTAGTGCGAAATGACAAAATGAGATGGAATTTCAAATTAACAGATGGTGAATCTTAGTACCCTCTATGCATTCGAACTGTAAATGATGGTTCGTTACCGGCCTTATAAATGTTAACCGCGTGCTGATAGCCTGGAAAAGGCCAGTTGTTTTTATGTCACTTCTCGGTCACCGGTCAGAAGTGGTAGTGTAGGTTGCCATCTGTAGGCTACCATCACTGATGGCAACCATAAAGGACCCAATCCTTCAGTTACATGTGACAACTAGCAACTGATAACAAGTTCAGAATTCCAGCTGTAGGCCAGAATGAGGCCGCTAGCATAAGTTTTGCTGGGGAAATTATATATATACAGGGTGTTTCATAAGTCTGGATACACCAAAATATCTCGAAAGGAAAGCAAATTTGCTGAAAACATTGATTCCAAAAGTTTCGTGGATTTAAAAAATCTATCACATGAGGTATCACAAGTGGGTTCCGGGGGCCCCTGGGGGCCCTACATGACAGAAACTCCATTTTTTTAAATAGAAACCCTACTTTTTCTTTGCAGAATCGAGTTAAGCGGAAAAAATCTGTTTAAAATCATGTACTACTTTTACTTTTTGCATCATAGAGGGCCTGAGGGGCCCCTATTTTTATGTTGTAATAAAAAATTTGGAAATCCCAAAATATCTCAATAAAAAAGAAAATTCTCTTCACACATTAACTTCAAAAGTTTCGTGCATTCGACTGATCTATCACGTGAGGTATCACAAGTGGGTCCCGGAGGCCCGTGGGGGGTTCCGTGTGACACAAACTTAATTTTTTTAAATAAAAATCCACTTTTTCTTTGCAGAATCGTGTTAAGTGAAAAAAATCTCTTTAAAATCATGTGCTGCTTTTATTTTTGCAGCATATAGTGCCCCGGGGCCCCTATTTTTATATTGTAATAAAAAATTTGGAAATCCCAAAATATCTCAATAAAAAAGAAAATTCTCTACACACATTAATTTCAAAAGTTTCGTGTATTCGAATGACCTATTACATGAAGTGTCATAAGTGAGTCCCCGGGGCCCATGGAGGCCCCACATGACATAAGCTTCATTTTTTTAAGTAGAAACCCTACTTTTCTTTGCTGAATCGTGTTAAGCGGAAAAAATCTGTTTAAAATGATGTACTGCTTTTATATTTTGCAGCATAGGGGCCCCTATTTTTATGTTGTAATAAAAAATTTGGAAATCACAAAATATCTCAATAAAAAATTCTCTCAACTCATTAATTTAAAAAGTTTTATGCATTAGAATGATTTATTACGAGTGGCACACCGGGGGCCCCACATGACATCAATTCAATTTTTTGAAATATAGAAACCAAAAATCTGTTTTAAGTCATGTATTGCATTTTTCGTGTTGTAGAATAAGTGGCCCTGTTTTGTGTTCTAATACTAAATCCGGATATCCCAAAATATTTCAATAAAAATGCAATTCCTCTGGACACATTCATTTCAAAATTTTTCTGCATTCAAATAGTCTATCGTATGAAGTATCATAAATGAGACGATGGGGCCTCTATGGGCCCACATGACACAAATCCAATTTCTTTGAAAGGGATATGTTTTTCTTGATAAAATCGTGTTAAGCGGGAAAAAAAATTCTGTAATATAAAAATTCTTTTTTTTTTTTTCTTTAAAATTATTTTAATCATTAGGGGACTTCCTATACTTCAACAAAATATAAAAGCAGTACATGATTTTAAACAGATTTTTTGCGCTTAACACGATTCTGCAAAGAAAATATATGGTTTCTATTTTTAAAAAAATGAAGTTTGTGTCCCGTGAGGCCCCCAGTGGCCCCCGGGATCCACTTGTGATAAACTATTTAATTGCATGAAACTTTTGAAATCAATGTTTTCAGCAAATTTGCTTTCCTTTCGAGATATTTTGGTGTATCCAAACTTTAGAAACACCCTGTATATATATACATATATGTATATACTGAAGCAAAACTAGACAAGGTTTATACGATTTTTAACGATTTCTTTTCAGTTTTTGCAGATTTATAAAAGTAATACTAATAATAAGTGGTGCATATTCATTAATGTAGCGGAACGCGGTAGCTCAGTCGGTAGAGTGCCGGCCTCGTAATTGGAAGACTGCTGGTTCGGTACTCGAGCCGGCGAAAGACCGTCGGTCGTGTACACTAATGGTGGCTTGTGCACGTAAAATCTGTCGTGGCCGCAATGTCCTCCATGTTCCCATAAATATTATACCTCTGGGGGTCACCGAAGCGGGAGAGCCATCCCTTCCGTGGAGGATCAAATCTGTGATGGCACGTCTCCGGACCACCTCTAGGGGTGTGTATCAGACCTTCGCCAATTGCCGATCTGCGCAGCACTAGTGCGACGTAAAACCCAGCCATCCATCCATCATTAATGTAGAAAAATTTTTCAACAGTATTTCTCGGTCTTAATAAATGGATCATTTTATAGCTTTGATTTACTTAATTTAAAAAAAGTTACTACTGAATACATATTTTAAAAATAATTATAGATCTTTCATGCAATATATATATATACAGGGTAATTCTAAGACGGACAAATTTGGAAGAGAAATATATTACAAGGATTCAGAGTTGTGTAGGAGCCCACGACTACAAACGTCATTTTCACCATTTAAGAACTTTATTTTTTAGCAACTAAGTACTAATAACTCTGCCTACTGTGTAAATTTTAAAATTTTGTATGTTTCATTAATTCTCAAAATCATACACATTGAATTGTGTGAATGAATCTTATGAATTATAATTTATTATATGAATGCAATCAGTGCGATAAAATATATATAATTTATTCGTTTGTGTAAACATTAGCATATAAAAACTTATTAAAAAAAAAAAAAAAAAAGTTACATTTTAGAGCCACGCTCATATCAATGCAAGAACACCCGGTTCTTAAAAGGTTAAAATGGTGTTTGTGGTCATTAGTTCCTATACAAGTTTAAATCGTTTTGATGTTCTCTACCTCCTGTACAAGTTTGTCCCAGGATCTTAGAAACACACTGTATATGTATATATATATATATATATATACATATATAAATAAGCAGATGTTCGATTACGGAGGATGGGTAGTGTTGTTTGGATGGATGGTTGGGTGGGATTGTGAAATTAAATTTAAAAATAATGCAGAAGGCTTGTTGCATTTACTTTGTATTAATATGCAATCTTTCTTTTTCCAGTAAATTTTCAGTTTCTTCATTGTTGAGTTGTCAACAATTCTTAAAATTCTAATCATACTATTAAACACATAGTGTTACTTCAAATATAATAATTCTTAATATACTTAAATAAAATAAAACTAACTAATAATACAGGAGCCAGGAACTCGAATAAACAGGGCTCTATCTTACTTTACCGAATCCTTTATATACATATTCTATATACACATATTCTATGTACATA
Organism: Salticus scenicus; assembly: GCA_963930645.1. NCBI lineage: Eukaryota > Metazoa > Arthropoda > Arachnida > Araneae > Salticidae > Salticus > Salticus scenicus. The sequence continues at coordinate 222,073,456 of OZ005653.1, read as the reverse complement.
TATACATTATTAAGTAGTAGTAATAAAATATAATTAATTGAAGGCATCTTCTTTTCGTAATATTATTCCATCCAGATACCATCGTAGTTCAGCTCTTTCCGCCGAAGTCAGAGTAAACACTAAACTTATTCTTTTTTCTCGTAGCCAGCGCATGCGCCTCTTGCATCAAACTAGCAGATGTTCCTGGAAACCGAAACTGTTTTTCCACATTTTCTCCCACCTTTTGAGTGGATTATCTGAAAATATACTCAAAACATACTTAAATACATGATACTAAAACTTAGATGAAAACAAAATAGTTACATAAATAAAATTAATAAAATAAAATAAAAAATTAAATTAAAGTCACTTGGTAAATATTTAGAGTCTTAGCGGAATTTTTACAGTTCTTCCACTGCTCGTTGTTACAGGAACATTGTCATCCTTTAATAACACAACTTCGCTCACTTCTAGTGGCTTATCCTTGTAGTTTCTTATGGACTGTTGACGTAGATATCCTAAATATTCCGTGCGAAATCGTAGTCTGAGGTTCTCTCTCATTTTCTGTAGATACTTAGCTCGTTTACTGAGCTTCTTTTTGTCCAAAATGTCAATGTCATACACACCAGAATGGGGAATTTCGTGCAGAAACATCTCGGGAGTTAAAGGGGATAAATCGTTCACATCTTCGGACACGTAAGTAAGTGGTCTACTATTAATTATTTTTTCACAATCGCACAAAATGGTTTGCAGTTCTTCATAACCAAGTGTTGCACGCCCCAAAATTTTTCTTAAGATTTGTTTAACCATTTGAATGAGGCGCTCCCACCAACCTCCCCACCACGGGGCGGTCGAAGGGTTAAATTTCCACTGAATTTTTTGTTCAGCAACTTTGGAGGTAATACTCTCCCAGTCTAGTTCATGTAAAAGATTCTCTGCTCCCCTAAAGTTCGTACCGTTATCTGAATATATAATTGATGGTCTTCCATGTCGTGAAATGAAACGCCTTAAGGATTGCAAAAAAACCTCGGTTGTTAAAGATGTGATCAACTCTAAATGAATTGCTCTATAGACGGCACAGGTAAACAGTACAATATAAGATTTTTGACCTTCTTTCAAATAAAGTGGTCCAGCCAGATCGATGCCTACGATTTCAAAAATAGCTGCATCGTTTACCCGTTCCTTTGGCAAAGGACCTGGTAGAACATCAGAATGTTTGACTTTAAATCTTTGGCATTTAACGCACTTTCGTGTACAGTTTCGTATAGTCTCACGAGCTCTAATAATCCAGTATTTTTCTCGCAAATATGACATCATCAAATTAACACCAGCGTGTAGTAATTCGTTGTGAGTATGCATTATTAACAGTCGAACCACTGGATGATCGGACGGTAAAATCACAGGAAATTTAAAACTGTTAGTGTCATTTCTACAAGAAATATTTGTTTTTGCTCTAATTAAACCATCACTGTCAATCATCGGTCTAAGGTTTTGAAGTTTGTCGTAATTTGTGTTATTAAATGAATCCTTTTGCACCAATTTCAGAAGAGCGATTTTAGCTCTTTCAAGTTCGGAAGTTGACAAAGTTTTTGAGGATTCACTGGGTAATTTTCTTAGCTTAAAATAAAATCTGTAGATAAACACTATCATCCGAATAATTTTTCTTATAGATGAAAAATACTTGTAATACCAGTCGCTGTTATGGTCGGTTTGGCTTAAGGCAATAATTACAGTTTTTCGTATTTCTGAGCCAACCAAATCCTCATCCGGAGATTCCTCTGAATTTGGCCAACTCTCCTCGTTATTGCGTAACCACTCGGGTCCCTCCCACCATCTTAGTTGTGACAATGTTTCGGCTGAACATCCTCTAGAATCTATATCGGCAGGGTTAAGAGCACCTGGAACGTGGCGCCACACGGTGGGAGATGTCAAGGAAACTATTTCACGTACACGATTTTGGACAAAGGTCCCCCAATTTTGATTTCTTTGAATCCAACATAATGAAGTAGTAGAATCCGTCCAACAATGAATATCAATACTGGGAAATTGCATATCTTCTACCACAGACGAAAGCAACCGAGCGCCTATCAAGCAAGCAAGGAGCTCTAACCGTGGTATAGTTAGAACCTTTAGAGGCGCTACCCTACTTCTAGCATGTATTAAATTGACGGTCACGTGATCACCTCGACAGACTCTTAAAAACACACATGCCGCGTAAGACTTTTGACTCGCGTCACAAAATACATGCAAACTTAATGAAACGTCTGGGGAAATATTAAGCCATCTTGGTATCCTTATTTTTGATATTAAATTTAGCTGTTGGATCCATGCTGTAAATTTTCGTATTAAATGATCCGGAAGAATTTCATCCCACTTAAGTTTTAAATTCCATGTTTCCTGCAAAATTAATTTCGGAATTAACGTCACAGGTGCCGTAAATCCAATTGGATCAAATACTTGATGAGCAATGGCTAAAATTAACCTTTTCGTAATTAGTTTATCGGGCTCATCAATTGACGGCACTTTGCAGGATAAAGTATCACTGTCTGTATACCACGTAAGACCCAAGACGGAGATGTTTTCTTCAGTGATTGATTCATTGTCTGGAGTGACACTATGCAAATTAGATTTCCACCCTCGTAAATTAAAATTGCCTGTAGACATTATTATTTGTGACTCCAAGATAAACTTTTTCATTTCTAACTCAGAATTCAAACTAGTTACACAATTATCGACATAAAATGATGTCTTAAGAATTTCTGCTGTATTGCTTAAATTTTCGGGTACTTTACGTAAATGATATTGTAAGGTAGCGGCTAATAAATAAGGACTACATGTTAAACCAAAAACAACCCTTTGATGCCGATACTCCTCAATTTGTTCCGAATTATCTCTACCAAACCACAGAAAACGTAAAAAGTCGCGATCCTTTTCTCTTATTGAAATCTGTAGGAAAGCTTTTTCTATATCTGACGTAACACCCACGTAGCTTTTACGAAATCGATTTAGTATTGTTGGAATAATTTCTATTAAATTAGGTCCCGTAGATAAACAATCATTCAATGAAGGAAAACCCTGAGAATGTGAACTCGCATTAAACACTGGCCGTAAACTCGTAGTACTACTCTCTTTTATTATGGGTCTATGCGGTAAATAATGTACCTGTTCTGATTTAGTCTCTGTCACTTTTTCTATTATGCCAAGTGATAACCAATTATCGAAAGCCCCATAGTAATCCTCTAATTTGCCGGAATTAACTAATTTTCTTTTCGTACTAAACAGACTTTTTCCAGAAAGTTTTTTATTGTCAGGTAAAGCAGAATTATCCGTTACCCATGGTAAAGCTACCTCGTATCTGCCGTCGGAATTTACCCGAAGAGTCTCCTTAAAATATTTGTTAGTCTCTTCTTCTAACTCCTGCTTAGTTTTACGGTGTGCAGGATCTGTAATTCCCAATACGTCTAATTTCCACAGATCGCTTACACACTGGTTCTTAACCAAAAGAGAAGACATAACGAGAGAATGATTACTAGGTGTATTGTTCTTTGTGCCAAAAAATTGTCCTAGAACAGTCCATCCCAATTTAGTATGTATAGCGGTTAAATTTGATTTAAGGGGTACTATTTTTCCCGTTAACAATTTACCCATAATATCAGCCCCTATTAACAATTTTATTTCCTTATCCACTTTGTATTTATTTTCTAAGTCCGTAAGCTGTATGCGATGCCTTTTAAGTTCATTTAACCACGGACCAGATGGGATTTGGCCAAGCTCAGAACAAATACTTTTTTCTGCCAATGCGTCAAATTTACATTTATAACTTCTGCTCATGCTACTTAATTCAGTTACATAATTTTTATAAACATTTTCATTCGTTTCAATACCTCCAAAAAGTGATTGACGCAAGTTTATTTCATTGCTAGAGACATACTTCATTTCCTCAATTGTATCGCTACATATATCTTTTCATACTTCCGGAGTCCAAGACTGCCCTTACAAGCATTTCTTTATTATTATTGCGCAGTCTAACAATTAAAGTTTGCAAAAATACATCAGAGAGCTGTACATGATTATTTAATGTACTTATTTTTATTTCTTCATTAATCTTATTTGAAATATCTGATTTGTTTGAGGGTAAATCCGGGCATATTATAGCGTAGTGTCGTCTTTTACAAATAAGACATCTATGCCCTGATCTACATTGGTTTGCTCTGTGATTTTTCTTCAGACAAACAAAACAAACCCTTTTTTCTTTCAGTAGATTCTTTTTATCTTCCAAATTTAACTTAGAGACCTCATTACAACTCTCCGATGCATGTGATTTATTGCAAAAAACACACACTATATCAACCTTTCTAAATTTTGAATTAATTTCCTTATTATTTTCATTAGTGTTCATCAATTTACACGCTGTAGGGAGTGTTTTAGACTCGGGAATTTTTTTCTGTTTTTCTTTTACGACATTTGGATTTTGTGTAGACAGTTCTTGTATTTGTATCGCCGTTTCACGACACTCAATTTCAGCTTTTAAAAAGTCTAATAATTCATCAATGTCAAAATTTTCAAGGTTCTGTCTTTTTCTTTGATAATTTAAATTTAAATCAGTGGGAATCAATTTGAGTAAAATTGGTGTCAGCAGAGTGCCGTATGTTCCTGATGTTACATTTAGGCATTTTAAATTTCTTATTTGAATCGTAATGTTATCGTAGAGCTTGCGCAGCGCATCTGTGTTATTTGAATTTTTAACCGGGTCTAAATTCAATAACTTTCCAATGTGTGCATTAATTATTAGGTCATTACGACCAAATCTTGTTTTTAACGCTTTAACTGCAGATTGATAGTTCTCACTGGATAACGAAAAGCCTCTAATGGCATCAGCCGCAGATCCTATTAACAGAGAATGCAAATAATTAAATTTATCGATATCTGTTAAATCAGTATTATTATGAATTGCATTCTCGTATTGGCTCCAAAATGAGAGCCAGTTAGCGGGATTCCCGCCAAATTCTTCAATCACTAAACGAGGGAGTTTTATTCTAAAATGTGAACAAGAAATTAAAGATGATTGTTCACTTATGATATCATCGTTTTTAGTGTTTGTGTTTTCGAGGTTTTCCTTACTTTTTAAAACCGAAGTAATTTTAGATTTAACTGATATAATTTTTTCTGCATAGGTTTCTGCTGTTTCAAATTCGGATTCTAAATCGTCTTCCTTTTTCATAAGATTTTGAATCTCTTCATCGAGATTCCTTAAATTTTCGTATTTTACTTCTAATTGATCTAAATGTTCTTTCAGAACAGATGTTTCGATTTCATCTGCTTCTATGTACTGCTCAATATTAGTAATTAATTTCGTAGTGGAGCTTCTAATTACTGTTCGTTTTCTTTTTAATTTTTCTAACTCTGCCATGTTTAAAACTCTTATTTACAATTTTTAATAAAATACAAAATTTTATTACACTTATTCTTATTGTTCTTAAGTCTCAAATCAAATGAACTCTTTTTTTTTTATTACCTTCACGTAATATTCACAATAATAATAATAATCTTATCTTATAGTATAATTCACTCAATAAATTACGTAAATATATTAAATTTTCTGAATAAGAACATGATTTGGCACCCTACATTTGGGTGCTACGTATTATTGTTATAATATTCATTCTTATTTATTCTCAAATTATTCAAAATATACTTTATTCGTAAATAAATGAAATATATATATATATATTTTATTCAGTGTCTTAATAAAGGGGAGAGAGAGCTTACCTGATAATCGTATTCAGCTCCGTGGCAAAACAAAACTTGATTCCAAAACTTAGCTTAAATACTTCTGTTCTTAACTGCTGATGGAAACGTAATTTTTTTTTCTTTAATCTTATAAACAACTTAAGAGCCCTTTTAAAATCGTATATTTTACGAATCCTGGCTGGCTGGCTCGCCAAAAATGTTACTTCAAATATAATAATTCTTAATATACTTAGATAAAATAAAACTAACTAATAATACAGGAGCCAGGAACTCGAATAAACAGGGCTTACTTTACCGAATCCTTTATATACATATTCTATATACACATATTCTATGTACATATATACATTATTAAGTAGTAGTAATAAAATATAATGAATTGAAGGCATCTTCTTTTCGTAATATTATTCCATCCAGATACCATCGTAGTTCAGCTCTTTCCGCCGAAGTCAGAGTAAACACTAAACTTATTCTTTTTTCTCGTAGTCAGCGCATGCGCTTCTTGCATCAAACTAGCAGATGTTCCTTTGGAAACCGAAACTGTTTTCCACACATAGTAATCAATCAATAAATGTCATAGTTGCTTCATAGTTTCATTATTCTTTATCTGCTATGAAATTTTGCTTTTTTAAATTCATATGACTCCTATTCTGGTCTTGGCAGGCTGGGGAAGTGTTGCCGGCATGAAATTAGTTTAACCCCACAGGCAAGCCACAAGTCTTGCCGCCTGCATCCTTCCTTCCTTTCTTGATATCTTAAATTATTTTTTCATAAATTTCGTTTCAGTTTAAGTTTTTCTATTAGAATTTTTGAGTTAGTTTATTGTTTCGTTTGTTTTGCAGGCTGTTAATTAATAAATTTGGTTTCTTTAAATATAAATATATTTTATCCTCTGATGAATTTTTTTCACCTTTTTGAGCTTCTCCTACATTCTTTTTTTTTTTTCATTTTTATTGGTCTTTGTGGTTTCAGTGATCTTGTATCTGTTTGGCTTTTACTACGCTTTATAAATCATTATTATATATATATACATAAGTTTTAATTATAATCAATTTTCTGCAAATCTGTCGTATAAAGATAAACCTCCTTGGTATTGTTGCGAATTTAAATATATATTCTTTTTCAATCATTATCATGGTCATGCAATTACTGGTGATATTAATATTGTGGAAAATCTTACATAAAGAAATTTAAGGAAGTTTGGTACTAAATGTTGAACTCATTATAAATATGATATAAAAGATATTGTAACACAAATTAACATAGATTTAGATTGATTCATTTACAAATATACTATAGAATTAAATGAATCTATGAATAAATAAATCTAAAGATTGTTTTAATGCATGAAAATTCATTGTCCTTGAGAAATTTAAATTAGATTTAATAGATGAATGAATAAATTATCAAATATCATATAATATACAGTCGAACCTCGTTTATGTGAAAACTGTTAACTTGAATTGGTTTTAACATGAACTGTTTCCACAATCCCCGTCAAAATGAAGGTTGGTTTAGTTATATGAAGATTATTTATTGATAGCATGAACTACTGATAACATGAAAAATTTTTTATTCCCCCCCCCCCCTTGAGATTCATGTTCATGATGTTCGACTGTAATTCGAAGGATATTAATTTAACTAATAAATATTTATCTATTTAATTCATTTTTACTTATGTTGACACGATAGTTAATAAATATTCTATAATATGTAAAAAATATTATAAGAAACTTTTTTTTTTAATATATTAAAATTGATTAAGAAACTTATTTTGACATTATGATTGATCATGGATAATAGCAATATTTTTGCTAAAACTTCAGATAATATAGATGCAAAAATTAGACATATTTTCAAATATTACAAATTAATTAATGCAAAGAAAATTAATTATATTTATCCTTATTCAGTAGTAATACATAAATTTCGTAAGAATCCAATAAATTTGCATGCACTATCCGTACATGCTTATATGCATTCTAACTCATCTAGATTTGATTTTTTTCAAACAGTTCATAAAATTTGTCTTATTAATTTCATTATTATTATTATTATTTTATTCTTTTTGCATGTGCTCATATTTTGGTAATTCTCTATAAGCTTTCATATATTATTATTATTATTATTTAAACATTTATGAATTAGATGTATTTAACATTTTTTGGTCGACAAGATTATATAATAATCCTTTTGTGAGCTAAATAGTATTGAAAGTAAAAGTTACAACGAATCGTTAAACATTTCCTTTACATTTCTAAAGAAAAATATGGTTATATGTATGTAAATATATATATATATATATATATATATATATATATGCATGAAAACTATGAATATAAAATAGAAAAAAAGGAAAACATCAATTTAAAAGCTATGCTAAAAGCTATGCTAAACTGTATTGAAAATACATTTATCACGCAAACTGTCATCAGTCTTACTACTGGTTATTGGAAAAAAAAAAAAAAAAAAAAACACATTTAGCTGTTACAGCTGCCACTTTCATTTTCATACATTTCAAAATGAATTTTGATTAGAATATTTTCTCCTGCTGAATTTCAAATGCATTAAAATGTTACATAAATGATTTTAAAATGGTCTATGAATTGAAAATAAACATGAAATATTTTTTGCTCTAACCAAACATTTTACGCGATTGTGTGTTTTCTATTCAGAAACATTTTACAGTATATTAAGTACTAACTACTGACTACTAGAATATTTTTACTATGTTAAGAAACTAAAACCTATTTGAGTAGTTTAATGCCACTTTATGAATTTGTATTTGAAAACTATGTATTTTAAAAAGAATATAGTATAGTAGTTATTTGGATTTATTACTTACCTATATAAAGAATATATTCTGTTTGACTCTCTCATACAAATTGATTACATAAGTAACATACAATCGAGGATATTGAATAGTTTGAATTATCATTAAAAAAACTTTTTCATAATTTATATATTTATTCTTTTGAAGTAAATTAATAAGTTAAATTTCTCACAAATTCGAAATAACAAAATAAAATATGTATACAAGTTGTCCTCTAAAGACAATTCTCATCATTTTAACTGCTGAACGGCGGCAATCATAGTCATAAAACTGGTGTCTAAGTATGGTAAAGTCGCTATGAGCTACAAGATAAAAGCGTTTCGAGCTCCACTTGGGGATAATTAGGAAAGTTAGCGTTCCTATCTCGAATAAAATTTTAGATGGAGGAAGAGTGAATTGCAGAGTTGTACAATACCATCTATTCAGTTTGAAAAGATACATTGTTGACATGAATGAAAAAAAAAAGTTGTAAGACGAACTTTTTTTTTCTTTCTTTTTTTTTTTTTTTTTTTTTGCTCCTGATTTTCTACATCATGACGTGACGAAAAATAAAAACAGCTAATTATCACAGTATTAATCAAACTTCTCTCCCTCACCTGCAATTCATATTTAGACTCTTGTTTAAACTTTACATTACACATGTTAGAGCATTGCGGATAACGCGTGATATTTTGGCAGTCATGTCTACACTGTGTCTTTTTGTATCGATGATGCTCAACATCTCCGTAATTCAGCTTTACCCCTATATCAACCGCATGAAAAGAAATGTTTTATTGATTACTAACAAACCCGTGCGAAAGTTTCGCAATTTCTTTCTTTCTTTCTTTACCTATCAAATTGGAAACTTATAAGCCAATTTAAGTTTTAATTCATCAGAAGCTAATTTATCATTAGTTTTTGTGGGATGAAACGCTAATGATAGTTAAACCAAATCATTCAAAGAAAAGTTTCAAAATAAAATTCGTGTTTGATGACCCAGATTTCATACTTCCCCAGGCAGGGCAGCTTTAGTATGGGACCCGTATGGCGACTTTTAATTTTTTGCCGCCGTTTTGGCTATGCTTTTTAATTAATTTTTTAATTTATTCATTTTGGCATAATTTTTGTTTAAAAAAATTCTAATACCTATTTTGATTATGCTTTTTATTATTGCATTTTTTAGTGGTTTTATGAAAAAGGTTCATATTTTGTTTATATCATTAAAGTGCTACTAGGTTTAAAATGATGTATGCAATGGTTATAAAAATGCAACTTTTAAAAATAGTTTTTTTCATAAAATGATCTCCTCAGAGAAATGTCATCACTTTTTGTTAATTAGATCAATAAACTAAGTCAGTCCGCATGCTTAAATACTGCTTATGTATTATTTTGTATCCTCCGTATTTTATTAAGTCACTATCGTATCGTTTCAACAAAAAATAATCGTAACTGGTCTACGTTAGAGAAAATTATATAGATACTTAGCAAATAAACAATTGAAACTATTAAATAAAATGTGAAACAAATTTAACAAAACAATTTAACAAAAAATGTGAAACTACTAAATAAAAAGCAAACTTCCATTCGTATCGATATAAAATAATCTTGTGTGTCACTCACACGACTTTCTCTTATAATGCATTTCTATGCTATAAAAATACATTGCATATTTAGTCGCAAAATCAATAATGTAATATAATAAAGTTAAATCTATTTTAAAAATAATCTAAAATAGGTTTAGGAGCAGTTTTATTTAAGATATATTTCTGTGTGATGTGGGCCACCATCCCCCTCAAACCCATTAGTGTTCATTAGAAAGTATTCAGAAGACCTAATGATGTCTATGAGCACGTATCAAAATATCAGAAATGTTACTTACAGCGTTTTATAACAGCATACGCAAATTATAACATCATTTTAGTTCTATTATAATACTTTTAATTATTATTGATTATTTCAACTCACAAACTAATAAAAGTTTCACAAAACACTTTTTTTTTTTTTATCGAAGTAGTAGATGGTAATTAAAAGAATATATTTGCATTTTTATTGATTAAAAGAAAAATAATGACTTTTTATTTTAATTTAATTGGGGGGAGAATGAAGAGGATTTGAAAATATTTTCGAAATTTACTATTCCACGCACATATTTTTTTCGACTTAAAGGGAGGGGGGGGGGGCACATGATTTCTTTACTCCTGTCACATTCGTACCTGATATGATTATAGGGGTGTATATCTATACAAAAAATTAAGAAATTAATAAATTATTCAAATTTTTACTACTTAAAATATTACTATCCTTCTGAAGGCAATTAAATTAGCATTTTGAAAGCATTGGCATAGAAAATAAAATAAATTAAGAAATATTATTCTATTAATTTAAATGAAGATTGTATTTTAAACAATTCTTTTGTTATTAGTGGAAACACAAAAATTATATGGCACATTAATATGGCACATATATATATATATATATATATATATATATATATATATATATATCTTGGGGCACTGTAGAAACAGAATAATGCAATAAAAGGACACTTTTCTGATAATTAGTGACACTTTTCTAATAATAATCATTTTCTTATAAAATGCATTATAAAAAGTTTCAATCTAAGAAAGAATAATGAGATCGTGGAAGCAGAATATTTGTTTTCTAGCTCGTAGACATTCACCAGTTAAAACCATATAACTTCTAAATAGAATATATATATTCACAATGAGCTACACAAGAAAATTCCTTTCTGAAAACATGTCAATTAAAAATTAGAATTTAGTGAAAGGAAAAAATATGTCTTCTAAATTTGTAATGAAATATTTGATAATGACTAAAGATGGTCATACCAATGATATAGTGGTGACTAATGAAGACCTATCTATCAATCCTGATAATCAGGTTAATGATGATTCAAAAACGATAAAAAAAGATTTATTCTAAATTCTAAATTTTGCTGACAATATATATATATATATATATATATATATATATTTTATAAGAGTAAATAATTTTTATTTTAGTGTAGTTATACAATGGAAAAAATAATCTAAAAATAAAGTGGTGTGAATAAATGTTGGGCTAAAAATGCTCATGAATGAATTAAAATATTAGTAATTATGAAATGTGATGTACCTTTTTAGACAATCAAAGTATTAGATAACGACGTTATCGATGAAACTTTTACCGTTTTACAAGCCGAGAATGGATGCTTTAAAAGATTATCAAAAATGTGTAACATTCGAGAACAATCTACAATCCAAATAGAATCGCTTCCTACTCCTACAAGAAATTCAATCAAATCGTTTGAAAACTGCTTATCAAAAAAAAAAAAAAAAAAATGTATCAAATAACAGTCACCCAAAATTCGTTAATCTCTTTTGAAAAACTAGTATGACTTTCTTCTATATTTTCCTATACAAATTCACTCAGTAAAAAAAAATTATTAAAATTATTATTTAAAAAATTATCTTCCATGATAATGCAGACGATTTCCATATTAGAGAAGTAGTATAACACTATATCCAAAAGTCGAATTTATTCTCAATATTACATAAAAAAAAAAAAAAAAAAAAAAAAAAAAAAAATGAAAAAAATCGATAACTTTATTTTAAATTATCGGAGATCGATGGTTCAACCATTCGTTTTAAAGGTATTGGCGAGCTCTTTTGAAAGATACCCATCATGAAAATTTACTCTAATCGAGGGGGGACTTCCAACCCCCATGGGGGGAGGCGAAGCTCCTACATACACATTTTTTTCCCCAGTTGACTATCTCCATTACAAATAATTCTTTTACATTTCATGATGATTATTAAAAAATAATTATCTTTATCCACATTTATACAAAATTTTGTCCTATACCACCATGTTAAATATTTAGAAAAAGCAGGATGGCAACGGAAGCTATTGGACAACTTTTACCAAAAGTTGACAGGCACTAATTTATGTAAATGTGTAACTACATACCAATTTGTATGAAATTCTGTGCTGTAGTACCTCAGATACAGTCGCCACAAAATTTTGTCACACACACGCACACACAGACATTTTCTAAAAAGGGACAAATGATGTTCTACAGTTTTCAAAACCAGTAACTTCAACAAAAACCCGAGGTCGAAAATTTTTAAGAATCCAATACTTTCTTCTATTGAATATAGAACAAAGTAAAAAAAGAAAAAAAAAAAAAAACCTGCCGAATGTTTAACTGGAGTGATTGAATGATTTATCGCATTTAGGCAATAGGTATTGTACATGCGACAAAAATGTCATAAATGCGACGTATTTCTCTTATATTATAAATATTAATTAATTTTTTTGAAAAGAAATGAATCAATACACTAATTTAGACTTAAGAGTATAATGTCAAACAATTTTCTTCCTTTTTTCCTGTTATTTATAAATTAAAATGTCAAATATTGCCTAAATGCGATAAACATATTAGAAATGATGTTGCAGTTTGGTAGATTGACCTTAGCCCCAAAATATTCAAATATTTTGGGTAGCCCTGTAAAAGAAGGATGAATGATTTTCATCACAGATCTACACAAAACATGCTTTTAAGCCCATTAAAAAATATATATAAATATATTCATTTCATTTTTTTTAGGGCAGACTATAGATGTTACGTTTTACTTACCGAACATTTACCCCATAGACGTATTGACTTGAAATTCTCTTAGATGGCCCTGTACAGTAACCTTTTACTTGTACAGGGTTAGTGTACAACTTTTCCCAATAAAAGTTTTACCTTTTTATTCGTCACTTTCTTTTAAAATTTCTAAAATTCCTTCGCCGCTTGGTTTTAAAGTCATGTACAAACCTGTCAACAAAATTAAATTATCTTCTCTTAAAAATCCCATTCCTTCTGAAAATTGTTCTTGAATTTATACAATCCCGTGTTCACCGTGCAATTTAGGTTACATTGGTCAACTATGTGGCTTTTGAAATATAGAATAAATGAGCACCGTCGTTATGTTCGTAATGAAAAAATCTTCGAATCTTCTATTGTTTGCCACTGCTGGGCTCATGGTCATCGTTTTGATTTTCCTAAAACTAACATAAATTTATCTCCTGTCTCTTCTTCCCATTTAGATATTCATGAAACTTTTTACATATTTAAAAATTTGAAAAATCTTGTTGATGATATTTCTTTCACTCCGTTCTTGTCTGTTGCTTGGAAATTACTCACATAAGTTCGATTTTCGTTTAATTTTGATATATTTGATATTTTTCTATTTTGTTACACGTTTTAATCTTATTTATTTATTTATTTTCTTCTTTTATTTCATAATTCTGCTCACACCAGCATATATATTTACATTTGTTTTAATATATTTTTGCTGTCCTTTTAAAATGGTTTTGTGCGTTGCCGCTTTGACTGCAGCATTCGTGCCTACTTTGTTCGTCTGACGAAGGGTCGTTTGTTCTATCGACCCGAAACAATTGTTGCGAGTTTACTGTATTTTATGGTGTTTGTTTAAAGTTTTGTAATTATTACTTTAAAACGTCAGTTCTATGGTGTTTTCTTATTATTAATGTATGTTTCCTACATTGTTTTTATTTAGATTTCATCTTAAGAAAAAACTTATCTACGTGAAAAGGATAATATATATATATATAATGTTCAAATACTTAAAATTGTATTTTCCGCTTGTCTGATTAGTTTTATTTTAACCATAGCTTTGAATCCTATCTATTGCTTGCATTTGTCTTTATCAATTCTTTTTCCTTTGAACAAGTGATAGGATTTGACTTCTAAAAGCTAGACGTTGTCGAAAACTTACATTATTTATTCACGAATTCTTAAAAACATCATTCAAAAAAAGTTTCTTCTGTCGTAAACCAGTATGTGGTGACAACGATAGAATATTCCTTTATATTTTTCTATACATATTTACACAATAAAAATTATTTTTTAAGATTATTGTTTATTAACATTATTTCCCATATTAAATACATATAGATTTCCTGTTAGAAAAGTATAAACAACTACAAGAAAATAATTTTTGTGCTCTTTAGACGATATCTTAGTGAAATGCATATTTTCCGATGGAAAAAATCAGTAAGTCTTCTTTAATCCTTAAATGCATAGCCATGTAGATCTGCATCGTATGTATAAAACCTCATATCTCTTTATATAGCAACTTTTGTAAATATATATATATATTGTTTCCGTACACTACTAAAATCTTTGACAGTCCATTTATTTATCTGAGACAATTTTCATTTTTGACGATCTATCTGAGTACAATTTCATTTCGGCAGGTGTTACGAATTACGATTATTTATATAGAAAATAATAAAAACATACAGGAAAAATAGTTTTCAGATAGAAACAAGGTGATAGTAACGAATAACATTTATATTTTTGAATAAACTGTTAATTTTATGCAAGAAAAATGTACTTAGCTTTTTTTGTGATGTAAAAATACATCTTTTTTTTTTTTCCTCATTAATTACACCCATTTCCCAGTTGATTTCAAATTTATTAAGAATAAAAATTCATGCAAAAATAATTTTATATATGAAAAAAAAATGATGCATTTAAGGGTTAAATTATCACGGATCTATTATTCAAACATTGTATTTAAATCTATTGAAGAGTAGTTTAAAAAAATAATCATATGGAAAATTTATACCCCCAGCGGGAAACGGTACTTCTACATGCACGAAAACTATTTCCTGCTTGAATATTAATTTTATAAGTAATTGTTTTTAATTTCATAACGATTTGTTAAACATAATTATCATTGTTTACATTTATACGAAATTTTGATTTTATTCTGCCATATTAAAAATTAGGATAAAACAGGAGTAACGCCATGAATTAGGGGAATTTCACGAAAAAGTACTTTTCTTTAAAAAATTCATCTTCAGATATATATATAATGCATCCTTTACACCATTTTTTAGTTGTTATCATTGTCTAAAATTATTTGATTTTACCCAGCCTTTATACTTTTTTTTCCCCCACAAATGTACTTTTAAGAAAGATAAAAATTAAGTTTAAAACATAATTAATCTTCAGATATACGTATAATGCATTCTTTACACCATTATTTAGTTGGTATAATTTTCTAAAATTATTTGAATTTACCCAGTCTTCATACATTTTTTTTATTTATTATGATTATTATTATTTTTTTAATTCAAAAATTTACTTTTTAGAACAATAAAAATTAAGTTTAAAACATAATTAATCTTCAGATATATATACAATGCATCTTTTACAACATTTTTTAGTTGGTATAATTTTCTAATATTTTTTGAATTTACCCAGTTTTCATACCTTTTTTTTTTTTTTTTTTTTTTTTTTTTTCCAAAAATGTATTTTTAAGAAAAATAAAAATTAAGTTTAAAACGTATTTTTATATTAAAGTGATATAAAGTTCGATTAATTATTTCCTAACAAACAAATCATTTGTTTAAAAGTTGCATAAAAAAAAAAGGAAAAAGAAAGAAAGAAACCGCAACGAAACATGTTGATACTTTTTTTATTGCCGATAATGTTTTAAGTTTTCATGTTAGTTATGTGCTTATTTTTTTATAAGTTATCCTAAAGAGTTGTACATTAAATTATGCAGACGGATTTTTTTAACGTTCACGCATGAGTACGAATAGTTACAAACAATTTCAAACAAATTTTCCTTTTCATGAATGGTTTAATATGTTTGTTTTTTAAGTGCATATTATTGTTTTGAATATTTTTCGTTAATATGTCTGTAACTGACATAAAATTTGGTTGAAAATCCTTTGAGACATACATAAACCAAAATATGCATTTTATAGTATATGTATATATATATGTGTGTATGTGTGTGTGTGTGTACAGGATTCCAGGAATTTAAAAATAACTGGTCACCAGCAAACCTATCAGGTAGCTAGTAGAAAATATCTCACCCTTGCCTTTTTTTTTTTTAAATCTTGAAATTTATTTTAATATAGAAATTAAAATTCTATGCATAGAAATCAAATATTTATTACGGCTGGATGATAAATCAAGAAACACATGTTTAAATTTAACATCATCAAATCGGTTCTATTATTTTCTCTAATCCGATACATCGTCGTAATTTATACATTATTATACCAGCACAACGATTCAGCACTGGGTCGCAAATCACGCGCGAACGAGAGTGGTGTAACTTGATACCATAAGATCGCACATATGTTCAACACCAGTTTGTGAAATGTAGAAATTGAAGCCCATTTCTAGGATTTTTTTTTTCTAAAATATTAAAAAAATAATAATAATTGAGTTCTCCCTAAAAGCTGGAAACATAGTCGCCAGCTGAAAGATGTTGGTTGCCAATGGCAATCAACCGACCGTATTTCACGAGTCTTCTATATATATATATATATATGTATATGTATATGTGTATATATTTAAAAACTGTTTTTGTAAATATTGTACGTAGCCTTACAGAAATGAATACAAACGTTGTTTGTGTCCCAGAGAAGACTGTTCTACGCTTAAAAGCCATTTAAATTATTTCCATGATGCAATGCAAAATAATTAGCAAAAACAATATCATTGTATCAGATTTATTTTTTAAATTTTGTCTTATGTTGTTATTATTAATGAAAAAAAAGCACATATATATAAATATTATTTGAATAAAAAATATCTCAAAATATCTGCCAGTTATTTTCCTTCAGTATTTTCTGGTGAAAAAAATGTCGTTTAAATTTTGTTTTCCAAAACTATACAACTCTGCTATGTTGTGTTCATCACAAAACATTCTTCTTTATTATCCTATATAAATCCTACACAGTAAACTTTTTATTAAAACTTTTTTTTTTTTTTTTTTTTTTTTTTTTTAAGTATTTTCCATAATGAATGCCGACGAATTTCATTACAGAGAACTATAGGAGTAAATGTCGAAAGTAAGTCAAACCTGTTCCCTGTAGACGCTATCTGAGAAAATGCTTTTATAAGAATTTTTTTAATGAAAAGTTCAATAAAATTGTTACAAATAATCATATATTCTCATTCTGTCGTTTTAAAGTTATTGATCCCTAGCGAATACTTTCCCTTCGAAGAAGAGGAAGGAGGGAGTTGCTACTACATATATAATATTTACCCCTTGTTGGATATCACATCACACATATATATTGTTTTAATTGAACAAAGACAAGGCAAAATCCCTTCTCATTTTGTATCTTTTTTTTTTATCGTAATATAAATGGTAATTTTAAACTTAGGTTTTCATTTCACGTAACTTAAAGCAATTTTTTAACGTGTCCACAAATTTGCGTCCTGAGGATTTAGACATTAAACATGTTATCACTTGGTATGCATATTTTCTGAATTTTATTTTACATAAAGTTTAGAATTTAAGAGAATCATTCTTTTGTACAACATAACCATTAGGAACACTCAACAAAACAATTCGAAATATCTTCTGCAACCAACGTCTGGAAAGAGAATTTTTGTAGAGATATATTAGCTGAATTCTGAAATGGAATAATTCATGCATGCATTTTGCAATGCGTGAATTTCTGTTTCATGATTCTTTATGAGTGAATGACTTTTAAATGTTTTAAAAGTTTGATAAGAGGAATATTTATGTTTGACTGCTGGAAATTTTTACATATGAACATGAACGAGAGCAATTTTATGCACGATGGTTAAACATCTTAAATTGATGCAAAATAGGAAATTAAATATGAATTAAATAATAAATTTAAAACTTGTTTCTAACAAAACGAATTTTAAAATGAGATTATATAATTTAATTAATGTTAAGCATTTTTCAAAATACTCTGCTTAAATTGACTATTTAACCTTTTAATATCGATATACGGTAGGATCTTTTCACGCGGCATTAATGAATATGTGACACACGGGTTGTATTTAATAAATAATCAACGAAATTTGACTCTTTTTTCAAAAGGGTTCTTCATCAATGTCCCAGACAAAAGCTTTCAAGAAAGCTGCCAGTGAAATGCTTGAAAATGCCTTTAATAGTTGTAGTGTGTCATTAAAAAAAAATCATTGTATTGTAGGGTATATACCAAGTGTCCAAGTTTAATCTGAACGTCCTTATATTTTTCAAATTATAAAATTAAAATTGGTTCAAATGAAGAGTAGATTTCTTCCATGGTATTTTTAGAGCAAAAGGCTGTATACACACACACACACACACACAAAAAAAAAAAAAAAAAAAAAAAAAATACAAAATTTAATTTTTATATGATCCCTCTTTTCCTAAGAGTGATATTCAGAAAAAGTTTGTCCTCGGTCTAAGAAGAAAAACAAAAGAAACCCCGTTTCTCTAAGTGAAATAGTCCATTACTTATTTAAATTTTAAAATGATGACTTACAATACTTTACTTTCAATTCTGGCATTCATTTTTCGACTCCAATATTTTTATTTTAGGCGGTTATCTATGAGGTGATAAAAATTAAATGAATATCCATTTGTTTTAAAATAGGAATTAAAATCTTTCAAACACACGAAATCGACAGTTTTAAGATCTTAATGCAAATTGATGTTGTGCTGTATTGGTAAAAAAGAACCTCTTGGGACGTCACCTGCAAACTGGAACACTTTAAGAAAGAAAGAAATATTGAAATATACATAAAGGAAGGTAAAAATTAGTTTAGCTCGATTTAGAGTATTTCCAGAGTTTGGATATACCAAAATATCTCGAAAGGAAAGCGATTTCGCTGAATACATCAAGATCAAAAGTTTCGTGCATTTAAATGATCTATCAGATGGGATATCATAGGTGAGCCCCCAGGGTCCCCTATGTATCAAAAACACCCTTTTTTTGCAATTAGAAATCATACTTTTCTTCGCAGAATCGTGTTAAGCGGGAAAAGTATGTTTTAAAACATGTTTTGTTTTATTCCTTTTTCAAAGTTAGAGGCGCCAGGGTGCCGATTGTTTTTTATCATAATAAAAGGAAAGGTCTGTCTGTATGTATGTTTTTCTATACGTTAAGTCCCTATTGAACGTAGATGTACAGAGATTGACATACGGATGCTCATGAGCCTTCCTGAGGGGATAGTGGTAACAGAATTTTAAAATTTTAACCAGTTGCGGAGATATTAATTAAAACGTCAACCTATGTCAATTAATAAAAGAGTTAATTCTGAGCTTAAGAAGAGTTAAATACCCAAATTTACATTTTTTTCTTATTACAGTTGTAGTCGTTTAACAGTAATTTCCATACACTTTTTAAATGACATCATTTTTTACATTATAATGTACTACAAAATGACTCTAATAAGACCATTTGATATGTCATTCTACTTACTGTATAGTGGTAAAAATTGCTTATATTGTAGTGGTAAGAATTGTTCTGCAATAAAGCTAATTAATAAAGATACTAAATACTTTAGAAAATTAGAACGCTGAAACGTTTCATAGACACCTAAATTTGTTTTGTGTTTCTATATGCACCCCCCCCCCAAAAAAAAAAAAAAAAAAAAAAAAAAAAAATATATATATATATATATATATATAAAAAATAAATACGTTTATTTTTGCCTATTTAAAAAAAAAAAATGAAATTTTGGAATCCATTCGTCATTTATTGATTGCAAAACCTTACAAATCTTGATACTGATCACAAATTTATTGATTACATTATCTTAAAATTGTAAAAAGGCATATTTTTAACTGGTACGTATAATTTAAATGGAAGCTTTGTTTTTCTTTACTGAAATCATTTTTCAAACTCCCTGTAATACCAATGCTTATAAAAATTTTCAGAAAATAATGTTATTTGAGTTAAAACCATTTTTTTTTAAATAAATGAACATTATTTAAAACACTAGAATAGCTTACAAAATTTTGTCTTTACTGATATAGTACAATGTGCAGAATTATATAGGTAATATAAATAGGATTTTCCAAAATCCGTCTCTGGGGAGGATCAGACATGTGATAGCATGTCTCCGGATCATCCTTAGGGGTACGTTGCAGACTGTCACCAACTAAACTAAGTGCGACGTTAAACCCAAGCAACCGAAATCCGTCACTGTACTCGAATTATATTTTACTTTCCACACAATCGTCTTAGAAAAAGTAAACATATTTATTGCACAAGTATAAGCAAACATTTACAGCAAACTGTTGCTGCATGGAAATTAAAATTTGCATCAGTCATATTTACAAGTTAACGAGGGCAACTTATTAAAATTTTTATTTAAACTTTAGCTGCAAACTACGAGTAAGACTGTAAACGTGTAATCAGAAGCATATTGTTATAAACCACATGATTCATTTAACAAAACGCAGTATTTATAAACTAAATAAGTGTTCACGTAAAAATATTAGCATTCACGTTAGAGCCCCTTAAATAAATAATAGGCCGGCGCATCACCGCCATTTTTTTGCCTCGTAAGAGGACAGCATTTCTGCTTGGCGATTTTATCGCTTCACTGGCAGTTTTAAGAAATTTTCATCTAAAAATAAAATCGGCCAAAAATGATAAGCAACACAAGTAATCTATTTCTGTTTCTTTCATAATTCATAACATTTGAAAGGGGGAAAAAATAGAGCGTACCAATTAAAATGGAAAGATTTTTTTTTTTTATTAATTTTCTTTTCTCTTCCTCGTATATATATGATGGAGAAAGTATTATTTTTAAGTTAAATTTTTAAAATTGAGTTTTTGTCACATTTACACGTTTTAAAATCATGTTTTTAGCGGTTAGTCTGTGTGAAGAACAAGTAGTAGCAGAAAGTCTAAAATCGGTATTCTCAATGTCTATCATATAGGGATGACACATTATATTTTTCGTTGAGATCAAAGAAATAGTTCGTGTACAGTAAAATCCTAGAGAATTCCAATACATTACGTCTATGGAGTAATTTCTGATAAGTACATTAGAGGTCTGTACGGCTCAGATTTACGGGCACTGTCGGGCCGGGCCGGACTCGGATTCTTTTTTTTTTTTTTTTTTTTTGCGTGTGTGTGTGTGTGTGTGTATTCGGGTCGGGCCATGAATAAATTTTTTATGGGCTGTTTCGGCCCGAATCTTTTTCTAGCTTTCTCGTTAATCAACGAAAAAGGAAAATCATAAAATCTTCAGTCATTTATTTTACATAATTTTACAGGCTGGTATGTCACATTTTTTTTTTAATGTCTGTAACTTCAATTTAATTGTCTATCAGTCTGTTCGCGATCTGATTTTCTGCAAATATTTTTAGCATGTCTCGAAATTAATATATTTTATTTAAAGTAATATTAGATGGCTTTCTATTCAAAATAGAATGCTTGCCACTACTAGTTTGGCACATGTACAAACAAAAGAAATTAAATACGTTACTATGTGCCCTTACTGTGTATGTTACTTCATGTCCTATAGTCTGTAGAGTTTAGGTGGTATGAAGCGATGAAGGCTATAAAGATCATTCCGCTTTAACTTTTTCTCTAAGGATCCTTTTTCTTTTCTCCAGGTCAATGGGTAAAAGTATCATCATTTTTAGCATGTGCAAAAGCATCTTTTTAATTGAATATGGTTAGATTAGCATTAAAGTTTTGTTTACTGGATCACATGAAAGATTCGGATACATTACAGTATATAAGAGGAAATGCTTGAAAGTGCATTTTTAGTAGTATTAATCATGTTAAACACCTTCCTATATTTTTTGATGAATGCTAATATTTTTTATTTGACTTTCTGTCAGTCTTTCTGTCTTCTGTATGTAATGAATAATGAACTTCTGTTTCTTATAATTATCTTGTAAGTATTGAACAGTTGTGTTAAAGAACATTCTATTGCTTAGCTATATAAAACCTCTACAAAACACATAATAAAATTATTTTTCATAAAAAAGCATGATTTTTTTTTTTTTTTTTTTTTTTTTTTTTTTAATAATTTTGAATAAGGAAATAAAAAGTGCGCATGAAAAAAGAAAAAAAAAAGAAAGAAGAAACAACATAGTTAAGTTTATATTTGAGTTAGTAATTTAAGGATGCCATTGATATAGTAACTTACAAAAAAAAAAAAAAAAAAAACTATGTTCTAATAAAAGCCTACTCATACACAGACGATTTTTTACATTCTAAAGTGATTCAGCGACTTCTAACTGCACATTACATTAGTCCCGTCAGATACAACTTTTTTTTTTTTTTTTTCGTATGTTTTATATCGCTTTCATAACAAAACTTAAGTGTTCATTAAATCAAACCAATGTGTTTCAGCTGCAGATATTATAACAAATAACGTTGGAAGTCCAAACTGTCTTATAGCCGCAAAACAACGTTTTTTCTCTTTTTCCCAATGAGAGGGAGGAGTGCCTTGGGGGGGACTCATGTCAAAGGTGTGCCTTGGGGGGGGAATTCATGTCAAAGTTGTACCTTGGGGGGGACTCATGTCAAAGTTGGGCCTGGGGGGGGACTCATGTCAAAGTTGGGCCTTGGGGGGGACTTCATTCAATAAATCCCCATTCAATAAACCGACTGAAATAGGCCCTTAGCACTATTAAGAGTGTATTATAAAAATTCGACAACTGTACCGACTGAAATAGGCCTCTAGCACTAAAAAATTAGTTGCAGTTTTAAAGAAATTAAGTTAGCAGTCATTATTTTTATGAATTTATGTACAGTTATGTGATGTATATGTAATATTAATATAGAGACGTTTATTTCAATTTAATGCATTTTTTTTTTTTTTTTTTTTTTTTTAGTTAAAAAAAAAAGAAAAAGTATGAATTTTTTAATTTTTTTTTCCCTCTAGAAAGTAGACATAAATTGTAATATGAAATAAATATCTCAAGAAAACGAAATCTAAAAATAGAACAAAATAATTAATTAATTAATCAAAAGTTCAATTTAAAATATATATATATTAGGTGTTTGCATAAATTCGTGCGGTTTTTTATTGCTTCATTTCATAAAAATACATCAAATCAAATGACAATTTTTAATCAAAATATTCTCCATTACTTTCTACAACCTTTGCCCATTTTTCGGGTAACAAATATATATTACGGCGATAGAAGCTCTCGTCTTTGGAGGCAATAAAATTATCCGCGTCCTCCCTCACAAACTTTTACAACGACCGAATACTATCAGGACACGGAAACAAGACAACTTTGGCGAACCAAAAAAAACGCCGCCAAGACTCTACAAACACACAGTAAAAAAGCGTTTCTTAAAATAATTTATGGTTATTAAAATACATATTTAGATTTAAATAGTACTTTTTTTTTTAAATTTTTTACTTTATAAATGTCAGAAATGCAAAGAAAAATATAAATGAATAACAATAAAACTTACTATGCAAAGCTGTGCATTAAGTCCCGGGATCCAAAAATCTGGACGACAATTCGTTGCCCATTTTCTCCTTCTTGCATTATCTGAAGGAAACCTAAACATTTTGTATCCTTTTCTCGAGTGTTTACAGCAGTTTATCGCTGAACAACCTCCCATATTGCAGTTTATTTCACTAAAATTACGAGCAAGACGGTAGAAACAATGGCTACCGTTTGTTTATCACGCTGGGTACATGCGGCAACCCTAAGGCAAAAAAATGTCGGATGCGCCAGCTCTTATATATAGGAGCCTTAATTCACGTAATATTCGCCATGCATTTCCATATACAATAGTTTTTAATATTAGAGTAGTTCTTTGCTTTTCAAAATGTAACTGTTTGAATACGAAAATTTAACATATTTTCTTTTTAAATGAGTTTTTACATTATTTATCTGCCTCTTTTCCATTTTCCTTAACACATACAAAATTCTATTTGCAATTTAAAAATGTTTCCTCTATTTTTAAGTATTGTATAAATTAAATTTTCGTCTTGAGAAAACACTTATTTACATAATTCGTTGATCCAAAATATTTGCTTGCATTTTACTTTGTCTTGAGAAAATTATTTTACATTAGTTTTGTTGCGCTATTTTAAGAAATAAAAATAAATATATAAATAAAAAGGATTCATATATTTACATTTGCCTTTGTTATTTTAATAAAGTTTTGTTTCTTAAAATAGTTATAAAAATATTAAATGATGTTCGTAATACATGCTGTTGTGTTTCATATGATAAATAATGAAGTTATTAACTCGTAAGAAAATAATAAGAATAATAGTTAATTAACATTTCGAAAAATTAATGAAAAAAATATGCATTATTAAATTGAGTCTAATTAAATTTTATTATAAGTACACCGCACTATAGAATGTGGAAATAATGGAAGTGAATGTCAAAAATCCATAGAAAATTGCATGGGTTGAAAATGAAAAACTCACAATCACAAGTATGTGAAAAAAAAAAAAAAAAAAAAGAAAGAAAGAAAGAA
Source organism: Salticus scenicus (assembly GCA_963930645.1). Taxonomy (NCBI): domain Eukaryota; kingdom Metazoa; phylum Arthropoda; class Arachnida; order Araneae; family Salticidae; genus Salticus; species Salticus scenicus. Next base: position 222,048,645 of record OZ005653.1, on the reverse strand, counting down.
AAAGAGAGTGACATCAGTCAGACTACACAGAAAAAAAAAATGACAAGAAAAAGTAACGACTGCCCGAGAAGGATGGGCTAATGAGGCCATGGACTAACGTCGAGGGTTAGCTACGTATCGCCTAATTTAATGTTTTAAAGTTTTTATGTGAATCTTCAATATTAAAGAAATTCTTTTAAAAGCACGCTTAATATCTAATATACAAGTTTCGCCTAATGTCTCTGACACATTGCATACTTTATTATAAAATCATGCTCGTCGTTTACGAGAGAGTATACGGTAAAAGATAACTTTTTATGGTAAAACCTGCTGACAGTAAAAAGTTTTATTTAGATAAATAAAACATTTTGTTCGAAACTTTGCTCATAGATGGCGCTGGACATTAAAAATTACAAATAAAAATATATCATAAACTTATGTCAAGCAATTAAAGAACATTTATGTTGGGAAAATCACGCTGCAATTTTTCAGTTTGTCCATCTTTTATAGCTTGAAACATATCCAGATAGTAATTCATTCCAATACGCGTGTTAACTAGAATTGAATCTTGAAGCGAATTGGTTACATCAGTTATTCGCATTTCCATACATTAATGTTTGCCACAGAGGAAATATACACTGAGACCATACTCCCACTAGAAGAAATATAAAAGGGTTAAGAGTAGGGATCAAAATTGCTATAGCAAAATTAAAAGAATTTCTAAATAAATAAATATATATATAGGGACAATTAGGGAATTCTAAATATCTAAACTGGGGAAATGTTTTGAACTACTTTTTGTACATGCCTTAAAAAATAAAAAATTAAAATTAAAATTAATAAATATATATATATATATATAATTTCATCAAAGACAGCATTGTAATACAAATTGCTCTATAGTACTCCAATTATTTGATTTTACAGTAAAACTTAAATTCTGTCAGGGATTTTCGGACAACGCTATTGTATATCTAAAGACAATGCAGACATGTATAATATATCTCTGCATTATTATTATTACTATCATTATTACTATTATTTTTATTTTAATGGTAATGTCACATTTTCGAAGCACATATTTACACAGCCAGGCTTTGCTTTACCGATGCGTATTCAAATGTTCGATTAGAAATAATTAAATTACTCTTGTATGACACTTACCCTGTATAACTAGACAGACAGGTCGATCGAGTAAATGTCAGATAATAAATAATGTATTTGGACATTTTCAAAATACTTTTTAAATGTTTTAAAATCATCTTAATAACTGTTTTATATGACATATATTTCTATGACATTTCAAAGTGTTTCGGTAAGTATGTGTCCACCTAAAAATATTTTACATAAAATTGTATCACATATTAAATTTTTGCGACAATAGTTCAACGAAGCTTTATTTATTTTATTTTATTTGAGGAGGTAGGGGTTTAAATATTTTAACTTTATAATTATTAAAACATTCCACTTGAAAAAAATTTCACCACGTTGTTAAAACATTGTTATTGAATAATAAAAATAATAACAAATATTTATTTAGACAATTCTGTATAGAAAACTCTTTGAAATGTATGCTACTAAATTTTAATTATTTTTGTTCAATTTAAATTGTATATTGATCATAAAATGCATTTACATTTAACACAAAAATAAAATACCTAACACAAATTGGAATAAATATAGTACAAATACTTACCATAGCACCTAACTGACCCGATATTTTTCAGTGGTCCTGTAAACCAATGATTCACTTTCTTACAATAGTTTGTAAAAAACCTGCTTTTGTGGCCATAAACAACTATGTTGAGATAATTTTGCTTTATGCAGACTAAATATTTTTTAAAATTTACAAATGAAAAATTCCACTCATTGACGTAAAGTATTTAAACATTTTTGCATTTTCTATGAAAAATAAATATCATTTTTCCAATTTCAGTAAAATGTTTCAAGAAACATTAATATGAGTAACAGTTTTAGAATGTCGAATTTGAAATTTTTTGCTAATATATGTTTTTGAGTTACGCTAATAGAAGACACATATTTGGTATTCAAAGTCACAAAAATCCCAAAGACGTTTATTTAATAATTTCGGAATTAAACAAAATTTTTAAAAGGTTTATTTTTTTTCAAGTATATTTTTATATAACAAAATGTTTATTGGTTGTGTTTTTATGTCCTATAAACTTAAAAAAATAAATTTACTTAACCAATTATAACGTCTAAATATTTTCCTGTAGTAGCAATCTTATATACTAGCAAACCCGTGCAAAATTTTCGTACTTTATTTATTTTCTTATTTACCTCTAAAATTTGAAACTCGTAGATTTGAAACTAATTTCTCCACCTAATTATAATTTTAATTCACCAGAAGGCAAGTTATTGTGAAAATCAAATTAATACTGTGGTACGAAATTCCAATGATGTTAAACCAAAATCATCCAAAGAAAGGTTTCAAAATAAAATTCGTGTTTCGCTTTCGAGTTTCTATACCTCGTTAAGCAGTACACCTTTAATATAGGATACCCATGGTGACTTTTTTGTTTTGTCGCCATGTTGGCAATGCATTTTTATTAATTAATTATTTTGGTATAATTTGTTTGTATAAAAAATAGTACCTTATCTATATTTATTATGTTTTTTATTATTGCGTTTTTTAGTCAATTTATGACAATAGTTAATATTCTGTTTATATTTTTAAAGTATTGCTATTTTTGAAACTATGCTTGCAAAATTTGAGAAGGTAAATCATTTAAAAATACATTTTTCTATAAAATGATCAAATAACGAATTAACTGAGTCCTCGTGCTTAAATATCTCCCATGATTATCTTTTATCAACATACATTTTAATTATAATTTATTTGACAATCGTATCGTTTCGACAAAGTATAATCATAAATGGTCCACGTTAGAGAAATATTTATATAGATAAGTCGTTCAGATATATAAAAGAGAATTTATGTACCGAGTTTAAGAAAATGGCTAAAGCCATTTCAGAATCATCAATTTTTGAGATTTAAAACCGAATTACCTAATAAGGGCACAATTACCCTTTACCTAATAAGGGCACAATTACCTAATAAGGGCACATGTTAATTTTCATGTAGCAACCAGGTAATACATGTGAAAAGAAATTTAAAGGTGGATTTCTATAGCAATTTAGCAGAAAATATTCAAAGCCTTTTTAAGATACTGACTTTCTGACCCACGTACGACGTTCACCAAAGCTTCACAAACTAATCTGTTTCCAGAAAACCAAATATTACATAGAAAGGAATATTTAACTGTTTCATTCCCCGTGATGCCAATTGGAATCATAACATTTCAGATTTTGATTCTTACCATCTAACATTCCTGTTAATTCAAAAGGAACAATATTAAAATCTATTTAAATCTTCCCACCGAAACAAATATATTTTAGATGACTTCACTATCATTGTTGATAAATGAAATTATATTTTACTCTATTCTGATAATGATATCGGAATCCGTTTCTTATTTTGGGCAACTTAAGTAAGTTAACTGTCTGAAATATTTTTCATTTTATTTTTGCATGTTTATAATTTGTATTTTAATTAGTTATAATATGTATTTCTTCCAAAATTTTGATATTTCTCTTTCTTGAAAAGTTATGATTTTAAAGGGCATCAGTGGTTTTATTAAACATAAACAAACACATCCCAGTTGCTTTGTTAGCTATATTAATTCGTAATCTGCTATTACTCCTATTAAAAAAATCTTATATATATTACTGTTGAAATAAATTTATGACTAAATTTAAGATTTATTTTTTCATGGATGGAAAAAATTGGGAATGAAAAGGTTAAAAAGGAGTTCATAAGTCAAGCAAAAAAAAAAAAAAAAAAAACGCAGAACCATCTTTTAAGAGCCCCACTTATGACACCTAAAATTGACCGACATATTCAGGGTGTCAATCAATTTTCCTGAAGTAATATCATTAGAGACGTTTTTGAGATACGGACTTATGATCCTATTTCATTTTTTTCATGTTTTACTTTCAGTTTTCCTTTTTTCACTGAAAGGTGGAAAAAACATTTGTACATCAGACCTGTTTTAATTACAAAGTATCTATGATGATTGGAATAATATTTGGAATTCGCTAAAAATTTTACAAATATCAAGACAGAAGTGACATTTTATCGGAATCTCAAAATTATTATTTATATGTATGTACATCTATATCAGGAGCAATTAAACACGAAACGTTAAATTACAAATAAGTAATTTTGAATTACAGTCAAAAAACAAATTTATATATTTATATATTTGTATATTTTTTATTATAATCAGTGTAACTAATATTTTAAATAAAAGAGAAAACAAAGTATTTCAAATTTAAACATAAGTGTAATATTTTAGGAAATTTTTCATTGGATTTTTGCCAGTTTGCATAATCAAAAAGAATGTTAACTCCATTTAGCTCAATATAAAGTGATATATTAGGTTTTGTATAACTATATATAGTTATATTACATTTTGATTAAAAAAGGAAAATAAGCTAGACGATAAACACCTATCAAATACGTAGTTAGGCTTTTCCTAAGAAATAGCAATTAGTTTTCCTTACTCACTTTTAATCAGCTCTAGAAAATTTAGACAGACTCTTAAACTTTAAACATAGAGAGGTGCAATATGAAGGTTTATTTTGTGGAAGTAACATAATAATGTGCATTCACAGTGGGTGCGAGGATTTGGTTAAATAGGTCGTTTACTTTATGGATAATGTTCATATTTTAATCATATGTGTCATTTAAGGAGAGAATTAGACATTTTAATATTTTTATGTTACGATGTTTAGCATTGCATTAAGAACTTTTATGAAAATAGTCACAAATTCTCATAAATTTTGTCATTAATGGACTTTTACATAAAACTTTTTTTTTTTTTTTTTTTACGTAAAATATAATATCTCATATTTAACTAACAGCGTTAAAGAAACCCCAACTTTAAAATGAACATTTTGCTTCTAATATTGTACAGTTATATTTTTCCATACTATCTTCATATTTGTAATCATTTTTAATTGAATCCTGGCGTTTGAATTTAGAAGAGATATCCAGATCTTATTTCACCGTTTTTACATGTAGGCATTGTTTGGAGAATTCACTTTATAGCGTGAGAAGCGTTAACTTGTAAAACATTGAACTAAATTTTCGTTTGAGTACAGATAAATAGTCGAATAAATAAATGCTGTATCGATAAAAAATTCATTTAATTAATAAAAAACATTAAGTATTTCTTTTACTTTATTACACTCTAAGAAATATCAGGAAAATTAAGTCGTTGAATTACATACCCAGAACACTTTTTCTAAAAAAAAGTGCAATGCTTTTATTTGTGACAAATTGCTGTAGAATTCAGTTCTGTCTAATAAATGATCATATTCCTTCTTATAGCAAAAAAAGTCTGTAACTTTAACGAACATAACTTTTTTTTTAGCCAACTTCAAAAAGGTGGAGTTTCTCAATTCAAACCGTACTTTTTTTTTTTTTTTTTTTGGGGGGGGGGAGGGGGGGGGTTAGCTTATATCTTCTGAACGGATGCTCCGATTTTCATACTTTTTGTTTTGTTGTCTGAAATTTGTTTTGTTGTCTGTTCTTGATCTGAAATTTGTCCCATTGTAATATCTTTACTATCTAAATAAAATACAGGGTGCCGAAAAAAGTCGGTCTCAACTCTTTTAACTTCTGAATGGCTGCAGCTATTGTCATAAAAGTGGTATGCAGGTATAGTAAAGTGGCCATGAGCTACGATATTCAACCATTTACAGCGCCACCTGGTGGAAAACTGTAGAGTTAGCGTTCCTATCTCGAAAACGGTTCAAATTAGAGGGGAAAAGTGAATTACTAATCTTCAGAATATCATCGATTTAGTACGAAAAAACAGTTTGCTGACATTAATGTTAAAATTAGAACGCTTAAAACGTGCATTTGTTTGTTCGCAATTCCTGCACTGTGCACACTTGAACTACATTGCAGATGTTGTAGCGTAGCATGTGACACGTATGCCATGTAGTTCAAAGTACGGTTACTATAAGCGGTCTCATCGATTAGCACAAAGTCATTTTTAACGGACTTCTAAAAGGTGGGGGTTTTCAATTCAAACCATTTGTTTTTATTGTTGTTGTTTGTTAGCTGATAATTTCGTAAAAGAAATGCTCCAATTTTAATACTTTTTTGTTATAAAGATCTTGGCTTAAAATAGGTCGCATTACGATTTCATTAAATCTAAAGAAATTACAGGGTGCTCACAAAAGTCTGTTTTTCTCCTTTGAATTCCTGATCGCCTGCAGCTACACTCTTAACAGTAGAGTGTAAATGTAGTTAAGTGGCCATGCGCTACAAAATGCGACCGCTTTTAAAGCAGCTTGGTTGAAAATACCGAAGTTAGCGTTTTTATTTCGAAAACAGTACGAAGTAGGAGAAAAAAGAAAAATACAAAGTCATCATCTGCATCATCGATTAGTACAGAAAGATACCTTATAAATATGAATGTTTAAAACAAATCTGTTTGTTTAAAGTTTCCTGCCCTGTAACGTGCCGAAACAATCTTAGAAATCGAAAAGACGATGTGTAAAAGACTTATTTCGATGTGTAAACTTCTGAAAAGAGTTGCAATACCCATTTAGATCCTTATTTGAACTATACGCTACGTTCATTCCAGCGTAGCGAGTGACACGTAATTTTTGTAACATTTAGCCAGAATACAGTTATGCATTACAGTTGAGGTTATTGTTATATCGTTTCTACATCTGTTTTAATTTATAAAAGATGTACGCAGTAATTTTTTCTGCAGAGTCTCATTCGATACCCTTATACTAATGACAGAGAGTGAGCGATTCTTTTCAAGCTGCTTCTCATTGAAATGTTTATATTTCATATATTTACTGATATTCGATTCTTTTTATATTATGATATATATATATTTATATTATGATATTAATATAACACGATTTTTGGTTACGAATGCAGCGCATGTATTCTTTGCATTTCTAAAACCTTTTTTTATTTAATGTATGCGAATTCAATAGATAGATTTTTTTCTGATATCGCATAAAGAAAAAAAAAGTGGCATTACTTAAAAATGAGTATTTGAGAAAAATCAGATAAAGCATTGACTATAATAAAACCGACACAATTGCCTCTCGAGTGAATAATTTTCGAGAATGAGATGTAATTATTTTGTGCCCATTTGGATACTTCATATATTTTTCAGTGACGTGAAAATTACCAATTTTTGAGATGTGTCACATTTTTGCGGGTTACAATATATCAAACCGCCGTGGAACGTGTCTTCTTATGTTCTGCTATGAATACTTTACTGAAAAGAAAAAAATAAATGTTTTTTGTAAAAATATAGAACTGACTCCAAAAAAAGTTTGTTTTTTACAGAACTAAAAATGAAGTGAAATTGTACATTGTGCCTAAAAGTATAAAATAAATTCCTTTACAAAACAGCGTAAACACTACAAATAATCATAACTTTTTGAACTCGAACAAAATTGATTAAAATTTGAAAGTTTTCTTCAATACAGAACTCAAATTTTATTCAAAATATACATCTCACTTTGGCATCTACAAAATGCAGCCGAAAACTTCATTGATTCAAATAAGCAATTAAGATTTCGTAAGCTGCTTGTGGAGTTGACTTGGTATCTGTTGTGTTTGGCGAAAAAAAAGTGATCGCCAAATTATACAGCGAACATGTTTAATTTTTTCCAAAAATCATGGTTGCTTTAAAAGCTATATTAAAAGAGAAATAAAGAATATGAAGCAATATATCGTATTGTACAAGATATATGTTAACATGATATATATTACGAAACTATACATCTCGAGTGTATATGTTTGTATTATGGTTTGATCGCCAAATCTAAAAACCGCCAAAGACGACAGATATCAAAGCTACACCAAATTTGCAAAGAAAACTAGTAAATTCATAGAAACATAAATACTGATTTGCGAAGTGTGTTCACTGTTCTCTGTAGATGTTACTAATAAACCAATTATATACAGTCTAACTAAATAATAAATGGAACTATGAAGAGGAATCATTCGAGACAACAGCATTTGTAGTTAACAGTTTAAAATCAAATTTGTAATAAAATAATGATATTTTGTTTAATTTTGCGCCGACTTCAAACGTTATGATTATTCGTTATGTTTATATTGTTTGGTAAAGGAATTTATTTTATACTTTTTGGCACAATTTGCAATTTCACTTTATTTTTAGTTGTTTGAATAATGGTCTCTTTTTGAAGTCGGTTCTATTTTTTTACAAAAGAGGTTTTATTACTGTCAGTAAAACGAATCTTTTGTTCTACAGTGTTAAAAAAAAATACAACTTTGCTGCCAGAAATTCTCTGTAATTTTATAGAAGTCGTAAATTACGGACAAAACATATTTTTCTGTAATTACAGATAATTATTGTCAGCAAAGTTTCATTTTTTTAACAGTGTAGTCACTGAACATAATCTAGTGTGATTCTTACAGTGAAATGGTTGATTTTCTAAGAATTTACGGTTACAATATGGATTTAATGCCCTTTTATTTGGTTGTACATTTTTAATCAAAGAATTTATCTAGTATCACTCAGTGGTCGAAACTCAACCACTTTTTTGCAAAGCAAAGTAGTAATTGCCTTCTCGTAAACAGAATTAAATTGCAACACAGCAGCGCCACTTCTCAGCTGATATGCACCCAATTTAAAACAGCATAGTTTTACAAAATGTCTATGTCATATATTCTGTTTGGTGCGTTTATACTCTACAGAAATTGAGATATAATCTTTATTTGAATGGGGTGAATCACAATATAGCACAATCACCTATTAAGTGATATAGTCCAACAGCTAATCAGCACCAATTTAAATCAAAGTCTAACCAATTATTAATCGTACTTAAATTCCGACCATTGATTTATGACATACTACAAAATTTCCCTAACACATCATACATGCACAGACAAATAGTCATTTTTAAAAAATAAGTGTATCATGTTTAAGATATCTCAATACCTGTAAATTCATTAAAAACCGGAAGCTAAAAACATACATGAATCCACTACTTTCTTCTATATCATTTTATATGACAGTGCCACCTATCTATTAAAATGAACACAAATTTAATCAATATAATCAATATTCAATCGTGTTCAAGAAATCTCAAATCATGTAAATAAATCGAAATCCGAAATTGAAAAACTTTCCGAATCGTATACTTTCTTCATATACATGCTGAAGATGTAATAATAAATCTAATTATTTAAGAATAAGTAGTCACTTTCAGTTAGTTGAAATGCATTAGGTATTAGCTAAAAATTGTGTCTTCAAATTAGAACTGACGTAAGTCAAATTAAATTAAAAAAAAGAAAGAAAGAAAAATAAATTAAATAAAATAGAAAAAAATAGAACTTTCATGAATCAAATCACTTTTTAATTTGCGTACATGCTCAATAGTATGAAATTTTGATCAACTACATTCATTCATAATCATTGTTACCACTATAATGACACTTACCTCTTAGCAAAATCTATAGTCGAGAATTTAAGAATGCTACACATCTATACAAATTACTGTGTTTATGGATTTATTTGAATTTTAAGTGATTGATGCACTTTCTTTTTAGGAATTTGATTAATACAAAAGAATATGTGTATAAAATGAAAAACAAACATATAAATTAAAAGTATTTTAAATTACCCTCTTTCCATCGTAATAAAATATTCTTATTATCTTTTTTTTTTTTTTATTATTCTACAAATCTGGCTAACCATACATTTCGAATGATACCACTTTCAACCCTCTATTCCTATAATTAATATGTTAAAATGTAAGACAATTTTTATGTTTACCGATAAAAATATAGATAAAACGTTTATAAAGTTAATAATCAAGATCGCTGTTAAAAAAAAAAAAAAACACTAATTAGTTTCACTTTAAAAGATTTTTTTTAAATATTACTTTTGTTTAGATGTTCTTTATATATATATTTTTTTTTTATTTACTCAATTATTTTTTCATGTTTCATACATCAAAAATAAGCTTATTAAATATACCTCAATGTTTTTGATTAATTAGCTTATGTTTTTCAAAAGTTATCTTTATTTTTCGGCAAGTTTTACTTATTTCCTACTTATGTCTTTTTTTTCTATTAAACAATTAATATCTTATAATGAAATCATAAGATTTTTTTCATATTTAATTATTCATATAAGTAACGTAAGTTCAAAAAGTTTCTTTTTTAATTCTCTTTCTTTCTTCACAATCTCCAATTTTTGGTGGAACATTTTTTTTTATTTTTTCGTACTATATCTGAAACAGAGTCATTTCTTTATTTCTGTATTTTCTTTCAGAAAAAAGAAAACGGAAACCTGATTTTGCTATAATTGAGATATAATTGAAACACAGTGTCGTAAAAATTTAACAAAATGAAAAAAAAAAAAAAAAAAAAAACAGAAAGGAAAAGAAAAAGAAAAATCCAGTACGCAATTTTGGTAATCCAGAGAAAATCACTTCTCCGAACTTTTCTTTTTTTACTATTATGCAATTTGATCGCAATGTGATTGGAGAGAAATGAGAAAAGATATGATTTCCGTTCGCTTAATGCATTTGGAGAAGAATTTGCCGACAGAAGTATTAGAAAAAATAGAATTACAATATTTTTACATGAAAATGAATAATAATAATAATAATAATAATAATAATGAATAAATAAATAGAGATATGGATGAAACTTTTATATAATTTGTTTTCGAGTTCATTATTAACACATAAACTTTAATAAAGTTGGAAGAACTATACTTTCAGTTCAACATAGTCACGTAAATCTGTAAAACTGTGCTTGTCATATTTTCCCTTTTTAAAGTTTTAAAATATTTACAGTAGAATTACATCTTCAAGAAATTTTATAAAATATAATTTTAGGGTCATAAAAAAGAAAGAAAGAAAAGAAAAGAAACACATTCTAAAATAAAGTTCTTCTCTGTTAAATAGGTAAAATAGATTATTCTGGTGAATTTTATTTTATTACTCTAGTAAGCCGAAATTAGAAACTAGTAAGTTATGGTCACAGCATGACTTTCTTCTATATTTTCCTATACAAATTCACTCAGTAAAAGTAATTTATTAAAAATTTTATTTATTAATATTATCTTCCAGTATGAATGCACACGATTTCCATTCCAGATAAGTAGTATATAACACTAAATAGTCAAAGAAAGTCAATTTTATATTTAATATGACATCTTAAAAAAAAAAAAAAAAAAAAAAAAAAACGCAATTATTTTTCTAAGTTATTATTATTATTATTATTATTATTATTATTACTTTCTTCTATATTCAATAGAAGAAAGTATTGGATTCGTAAAAATTTTCGAATTCCGGTTTTCGGTGGATTTACACATTTTGAGAGATCCAGAACACAATTTGACCCTTTTTAGAAAATGTCTTACTGTCCGTTCTGTCTGTCTGAGTGTCTGTGTATGTGTGTGACAAAAATTTTGTGGCGACTGTATCTCAGGAACTACTGCACAGAATTCCATATACTTTTATATGTAGATGCACCTTGGCCTAAATCAGTGCCTATCAATTTTTGGCACTGTTATTCAGCGATTTCCACAATTTAAGGGAAATCTATATCTCAGGAACTACTGCACAAAAATACATATAAATTCATATGTAGATGCAACTTGATAAACGTTAGTGCCTATCAACTTTTGGTGTCAACCGCTCAACAGGTGGCGCTACTATGCAGAGATTTCCATAATTTAAGAAAAGTCTATCTCTCATGAACTACTGCATAAAAATACATATAAATTTATACGTAGATGCATATTAACATATGTTAGTGTCTATCAATTTTTTGGGTCAACTGCTCAACAGGTGGCGCTGTCGTACAGTGATTTTCATAATTTAAGGGAGTTATATCTCATGAACTACTGCGCAAAGGTGCATAAAAATTCTTGTGTGGACGCACCTTGACATAAGTTACTGTGAATCAACTTTTGGTTTTAATTGTGCAACAGGTGACGGTTCTATACAGCGATTTCCTCAGTTTAAGGGAAGACTATATTTTAGGTTTTAATTCGTATAATCAACAACACTTGATATGTGAGAAAGCCATTATGAGATATTATGCCGATTCAGTTTGGAAGTATATCTACCAGTAGGTTGCGCTGCTGTAGTGCAGTTTGTCATGAGGACTGGAATGCTATATTTCAATTTCTACGGTACTTAAATGTACGAAGATTTATACATCATATAATCATTGTGAAAACGCATTTTTTAAGGTGTTGGTTTAACTGTGTTTCTTTGAATATTTAGTGTTAGTTTTCTCTAAGATGAAAATATCGTGCATTCATTATGGTAGAAAAATTTAATAAATAAAAGTTTTAATAAATTATTTGCCCTTAGTGAATTTGTATAGGAAATGCAGAAGAAAGTGGCCACAACAAACTATTATTATTATTATTATTATTATTATTTGGTTAAAAATCAAAAGAAAATCGATAACTTTATTTCAAACTACCGCAGATTAATAGTTTAATCATTCGTTTTAAATTTATTCACGAGCGCATTTGAAAATTTGCCTCCCCCCCCAGCGATGCTCTAACATATACAATACATTTTTCCAGTTGACTATCATTTTTATACATAGTTATTTTTAATTGCATAATGATTATTAAAAAATAATTCGCTTTCTGTACATTTATGCAAAATTTTGTTATATACAGCCATGTTAAAAAAAAAAAAAAAAAAAAAAAAAAACAAGATGACAACGCCACCTGTTGAACGGTTTTCAACAAAAGTTGATAGGCACTAATTTGTATTAAGGTGCGATTACATAAAAAAAAAAATTAGAAATTCTGTTCAGTAGTTCCTGAGATATCGTTGCCATATATATATATATGTATATCATTTTTGTCACACACAGACAGACATTTTCCAAAAATGGTCAATTCGTGTTCTAGTTCTCTGAAAACGTACAAATCCATCAAAAACTCAAGGGCGAAAATTTTTACGAATCAATACGTTCTCCTATTGAATATAGGAGAAAGTAACATTCAAGAAATCTATTTTCAGTTTTTCTTTTTAATGATATGTATAATTTCTTTTCCGTTTGTTAACCAAAATTTTCACAAATTAAATGAAGACTATCTTATAAGTACAGTAATTTGGTTATCATAATCTTGACGAATAAATGCTGTTTACAATCTGTGGAACATGATACTTCCACTATTTCAGTATTGATAAATTTTATATTATTTCGCTTTCATAACCGCCTTCCTTGGGTAATGGAAGTATTGTTTTCGGCTAAAAAAATTCTTAATCGATTTTTCCCCTTATTTGCATGTTTTAAGGTCTCCTGAGTCTATTTTTCTTTTAAATGATCACTGTATGCATGTGTGTATGCGTGTTTTAATAACTTTTAAAGGAGCATAATACATCACAAATAGTTATATTACATATATTAACCCTTTCAGGGGCACTAAGTAAAAATGATTGAATTCCCTTTTAAATATATATATATCATAAAGTAAACATCCCCTACAAGTCATATTTGATGAAGAAAAAAATTCAGCATGTGGGGATTTTTTTGTGGGTGGTGGCTAGGTTTTCTAGCCACTGTGTCTATCCACCTAAAAGATGCTCCTAAAAATCAAACTAAAATTAATGATCTAAGATAATATGTAAATCTGTTGTATTTAAAAGGTGCATTAAAGTATATTTACACTACCAAATACTTTTGAATAAAAAAATATTTTTCATAAAAATATATAAAAAAACTTCAAAAAATTTTCCCGCAACTTGTCCATTTAAAAAAGTCACAGGCACATCCTGCTTAAAGTTACTGTAGTTCTGCCATCTCTATTTCAATTTTAGAAGTACACATTAACTTTTCATAAAAGTGAATAGAAAAAGTAGCCACTGCACACCTAGAGAAAAATTTCTAAGGTAGGTGGATAGACCCTCTAGCCACCGCCCCTGAAAGGGTTAACACACACACGCTTAAAACAAAAATGCAGTTTGTCTACAGACAGGTTGTCAAGTAATAATTTTTATACAGAAAATTAATTATTAAAAAAAATTTTAAAGTAAAAGAATCCACATTTAAATTATTTGGAGGCACACAAATATTTTATTAAAAAATACATTTTATTATTATTATTATTATTATTGTTTGCCACTAAAAGCCAGCCAACTAACCAACCAACCAAATTGAATTTTATAATTAATTTACGAAAAATCTGACATATAGAAAGAAAGTCCATAAGAAAATTTCCTTCTTATGAAATTCTCAACGAGCATTTTGAAAATTAACTAAAGCGTCGATTTTTTTTTTTTTTTTTTTTTTTTTTTTTATGTTATGTTTAAAGTCATATATTTAAAGATTAGACTTGATTCTTTTTTAAAAGAATACAGCGGTTCTAATTTTATTAAGAAAACTGAATTTTGCTTATTTATTTATTTTTTAATTATTATATTCAAGTTTTCTTTGTGATCGGCTAGTAAAGTAAGCAAATTTGACAGTGACTCTTTCGTAGCTTATTTAATGAAGAATTCAAAATTAAGTAAAGAAAACTTTATTAATTAAATTTAGCTCCATAAAAAAAAAAAAAAAAAAATACTTTCTTATATTAAAATAATTTCTGATGCACCATATCATATTTGAAGGTTTTTATTTTATTTTTATTTATTTATTCATTTATTTTAAATACTTTTAAGTTGTATTATTTTTTAATAGTTTAAATATGTGATACTAAATTTTACTTAAACTATTATATATACAATTTTAGTTTTTTATTGTACATGCAATTAATAATATACTAAATTCCTTAAGATGAAGTTAATACATATTTTTTAGTAAATTATATTCATAGTATTGAACAAATTATTGAAAAATTAGTAGTACAGATCTTTTTTTTTTTTTTTTGAAATTAAAGTGTAATATTATTATAAGATGAAAAAAACCCTAAGTCCCATTTTAATTTTTTCTGAATAACAGATATATAACTCTGCACAAAACAGAGTTTGCTTCGGCACGATAGGACTGATTTTAATCTATTCGCCCATATTAAGGGTTACATACAAACGGAACGCTTGCAATTTCGATGACGTAAATTTTGCAAGTTTTTTTACAAATACAGCCGGCAGCAAAAGTATCCGAGCACCAGCAAAAATTCCTATGTAAAAAAAAAAAAAATACACTTAATGCAGTTTTGTTAAATAAATCCTTGTTGAATCCTGTTCTTAGTCAGTCTAAGAACATAATTCGTTAAGGATTTATTTAACGAAACTGTGTTAAGTGTGCTTTTTTTTTTATATAGGAATTTTTGCTAGTGCTCGGATACTTTTGCTGCTCACTGTAGTCATACATTTGGAACGCTTGCAAACATCTTTGCAAACGGCAGTGTTTCATTTGTATGTACCCCTAAGACATGCAGTGACTGTGTTTTATTCCTTACCATCGGTTACCATATTCTGTTTCTTAAAACTTCTTTGGTATAGTTCAAGCATAGGAGCGCTTTGGCGGCTTTAATTTTTTTGTTGTCATTTTGGCTGAGAAATAAAATGGCTATCGCGTTTGCGTAATTAAGTATTTTGACGAGAAATGCCCAAGCTATTTCAGGGCCAAATTTCAAATTTCGCCAATGGGGTCTATACTGAAGCTGTTCCATACCTTTTGCCGAATATAAAAAATAAATTAATAAATAAACTGTTTCCGTGTTTATTATTTTCCGGCATAAAAAGAAATACATTTGCTTAATTATTTACTTATTATTTATTTATTTATTTATTTTAACATCATTTTCTTTTAAAAATATATTTAAAGTTAAAATTGGGTTTTAATTAATATCTTTTGATACAGTTATCTGATTGAATAGAGAAACTCAGCATTATCTAAATTTTGTCTCAATTAATAAGTGTACCAATTTTTGATAAAATCTAAAAATCCGGATAGCTACAATGACTAATTTTCAGCTTTATATATTTAAATAAAACAGAAATATTTGCACGTTCATTTAAGGAAAACGATAAAAATTGGTGACAATGCAGACTGCGAGAATAAGTATGACCTGTCATACAAATCAGAAATGTTAAGTATTTTCTCTCTCTCTCTCTTTTTTTTTTTTTTTTTTTTTTTTAAGTGGAACAACCGGTTAATTAGGGGAAAAAATCTAAATTTGTAGAAAATCTATCCAGAAAAGTAATTGATAAATTAACGAGAATTTTTAAAAGAATAAATTTTATGATCATTGTTTTAGGAAAAAAAAGTCCCGGAAACAACGCCCCCTGGAAAAAATATACCCTGGAAAAAAGTATCTGGAAAATATGTTTCTCCCCGGAAAATTTCAGTCTCAGATCTTGAAGATCAAATTATTGACGAAATATATTTATTCTTCAAAATTAAAAACAAAATGATAATATATATATTATATATATATATATATATTATGCTTTGGACATCACAAAACTTTTTTCTGCATCATTTTATATAATAATGGCTAACATGCACAAACATAGGCGCCGACTTTTCAAATTTTCATGGGGGAAGGGGGGCCCAATCTGTCTTTAGTTTTTTCTGCAAGGCAATGTTTTGCTCCACAACACCTCATCACACACACACCCCGCGGGGCTTTATGGTCAAATTCCTTTTATTTATTTATTTTTTTCTTTAAAAATTGTATGAGTGCTAAGGAGTAACTTTTCCAGTTCTAGGTACTCTGCTACGTTATTTATGTGAATGTCAAGTGATTAATTATCACTTAAAAGAAAATGGCTTGTTTGGAAAATATTTCAGTACAATAATTTTATTTTGTGTCCTAAAAGGTAAAACAAGA
Source organism: Salticus scenicus (assembly GCA_963930645.1). Taxonomy (NCBI): domain Eukaryota; kingdom Metazoa; phylum Arthropoda; class Arachnida; order Araneae; family Salticidae; genus Salticus; species Salticus scenicus. The sequence continues at coordinate 222,031,804 of OZ005653.1, read as the reverse complement.
TAATAATAATGCAATGCAGAGTACAAGGAATTCTAAATCTAAAAGTTTAGTTCCTAAATTTGCATAAAATTTACTACCTCTAGCTTTAACTTTAAAATCTATTTACACCAATTTAACACCAAATGCTTAATTACCGAATCGATTCGCTTTGTTTTAGGGAACATTATTATTAGGAAACATAATAAACAAGAATTAATAATAATAATAAATATAATAATAATATATTGTTTTTCGAGTAGGGGTTCCTTTAAATATTTTGAGGGGGGGGGGGGCTTCCAAGTAGTTAGTGCCGACAATAATACAGATCTTTCCTGCTGAAAAATAGCGCATATATCATTTACAACACTGTTGTAGTGGTATCCCATTACAATAACTTAATTTACTTAACATCTGCAGTCAGGAAGTCTTTAAATTGCACTTTAATAAACTAAAACTGGCACAAATAGAAAGAAATTATACATATGTAGTTATAATATGCGAGGAAAAAATGTATGCATCATTCATCGTTATATATATATTTAACAGAATCATAAAAATAAATTCCAGTGTAATATGGACTGTCAACATCAGGCGTTTTATGGTTTTGTATATGATGTTTTGATTAAAAATTTTTATTAATGCATACTATATGCATACTATTCACATTTTTTTTTAATTTCTTGGAGCAAAGCGAATCGATTCGGTAACTAAGGGCTGGATGTTAAATTGTTTTGAGTAGTTTTTAAAGATAGGGATAGTAAATTGTATCCAAATTTAGGCATTAAGCTTTTAGATTTAGGCTTCCACGTATTCTGTACTGCATTATTACTATCCAGTCTTACAATATCACTGAATAAAATTATTGTTCAAAAATATTTTCTAAACAAACCATTTTCTTTTACATGGTAACAGTCTTTCACTTTATATTGATATAAAGAATGTATAGCAAAGGTTCCGAAACAGGAAAAATGACTCCTTTATTGATAAAATTTCATATATATATATATTTATTTAAAAAAAAAAAAAAAAAAAAAAAAGATAAGAAAAAGTTAAAAACATTGATTTTGAATTAAAAGAAAAAACATTGAATTTGAAAAAAAAAAAAAAAAAAAAAAGCTTAACTCTAAAGGAAAATATGGAGAGGAAGGAGGTGGTGTAGAGCAAAACATTATCTCTTAGACAAAACCAAAAACCGATTGCGCCCCGCATGAAAATTTGAAATTTTGGCTCCTATATTTGTGTATCCCTAGTAGCAAAATTTAATTGAACATTGAACGGCCTCTTATCGACGACCGATGAACTTGTGAACGGCCGATATTCGAAATCTCATCAAAAGCGATGAATCTCATCGGGATTTCATCTAAAATGTCTCATCGGGAATAGTTGAATCCGAAGATCGGAATGAATTTTAGAAGCTGATCCAATGAAAATCCGATGTGAAGACACTATTTCTATCGAATTTTCTGGTGATTTGTAATCGGTTCGATATCTTTTTTCGGTGAATTTTCCCTCATCGAAAACCGATCTTAGAGACGTCTCGAAATCATACTTTCTTGTTATTACTCGAGCAAATTTCGAAGAATCTATGAAAGACCGAGCAAAATAGGATGGATCAATGCTGCTAGGGATATTAGCGGCTATTATATAAAATGATAGGGAATAGAGTTTTGTGATGTCCAAAGCATACTTTTTTTTAAAAATATATATTTATATATAATTTTGTATAAAAAATACACTTCGTGAATAATTTGACCGACAAGATATAAGGGCGAGATTTTAAAAAAATTCGGAATTTATTTTCGGAACATTTTTTTCCGAGGACGTTTTTTTCCAGGAGACGTTTTGTGGGGGACTATACAAATATTTCTCTAACGGGGACTAGTTATGATTAAATTTGTCGAAACGATACGGTAGTAAAATAAATAATAAATAAAATGCGTGATGATAAAAAAGAAAAAAAAAAAAAGTCATGAGTAATATTTAAACATCAGGATTCAGTTCATTCGTTAAATGATCATTTTATAGAGAAATTTATTGTTAAAATTTTACCTTTACCCTTTTTGTCAGCATCATTTTAAACATAGCAATATTTTAAAAATATAAACAGAATGAGAACTATTGACATAAATTGACTAATAGACGTGATAATAAAGAATATAATCAAATAAGTAAGATATTAAGTTATTTTTTCGACAAAAATTTTATGCAAAATTAATAAATTAATAAAAATTCATTGCCAAGATGTCGAGAAAAATGAAATCACTGTTATTTATGAGTTTCAAATTTTAAAGATAAATAAATAATAATAAAAATAAGAACTGCAGAAAATTCACACCGGTTTGTTAGTATTTATCCATATTATTTTAATTATAAACATCCATTACAATCTTAGTATGATTATACTAATAGTTTAAGCACGTAAATATTTAAAAATCACTATATTTCTGAACATCGAACCAGCTATTCACAAAATGCTTTTCTTGTAGTTAATGAAAAAAAAAAGAAAATTAATTTACCGACAAATAGATCTTTAATTAATACTTAATCTTATTTTAAGAAAAATAAATTATTCAATATATTTCTGAAAAATGTTAAATCTCTGTCCGCAACAATTTTATCATGAGTTCTACAAAGTTGGAAAAAAGTGTGAAATGGGTAACTCATTTCACGGAGAAAAAGTGTCGTTGTAAATGTACCTAAAGAATATTGTTTGAGGATTTCACAGTTCTCAGGAAATTGCTAGATTGGGATCCATTGTAAAAAGATTTGGTCTGTAAAGGTAAGCAAATTGATTCTCCAATGATAGTACTTAAGTGCGAACAAATTTAAAGTCAAGGTCATTTGGAGATGGTATAAACTGGCCTCTATACAATTTAAAACGCTGGTAATGGTAATATGTTCACTTTAGCTTCACTGCCAGACAAAAATTACTTAAATTAATTTAAATATACGAAACTGTTAATAACGTGTAACCCTGTCCCACAACCTAAAAGTCAACAAATGCTAATCTGAATTTTAAACACAACACTCATCTTTACTTAGTTAATTTATTCATAGCAGGAAAATGTCAAGACGGTAGAATTAAAAAGGAAAATTAACCTCACAAATTTTCCTTTATTTTCTACATTCCTAATTAAACTTTATATTTTACTCTTTCTAAAAAATAAATGTTCGCGTCTTGTTTAATTACTCTCAATTTTTAATGCGATTATCTAGTAAAGTAAGAAATTTGACATTGATGTATTCGAAAATTATTCAATTAAGAATTCGAAATTAATTTAACAAAACTAAATTTGATGCTTATTTAAAAAACAAATACTTTGCTAAAGCTAAAATAATACATTTATCTTATGTTGTAAATTTCTGGAATGTAAATTAGACGCTATACCACACGTATTTCAGTTAATTGTTTTGCATTTTATTATTTTATTTATCTTTTCTATGTATTTATTTGAAATATAAATCTAACAAAAATGGTTTTTAATATGTTTTCAGCAAATGTCTTTCAATTTTGCTCTTATATTTACTCTCAATAAACTTTAATGCTTTATTTTTCAAAATGCAGAAATTAAAGTATTTTTGAAAGTATCCATTTAATGAAGCCACTATATAAAATAGTATATATATAAATTCGCTTTCATTTTTAAGAAGTAATTAAAAAATTCAAAATGTGCATCAATTAGTTATATTCCAAAGAAATTTTCGTCAGTCAGTGACATAAGATCATTATTTTCAAAATGAAAAAGGTGTAAATATCCGTTAATGTACAAACCACCAAAATCTGTTCTCCTTTTTTAAATCCGTTCTCCCATTTCAGTTTCTGAATTGTTATAGCTATAATCATAAACGGTGTGTTTGGGTACATTAAAGTTGTAAGGCGCTATTAGAAAAGACAGTTACAGTGTCACCTCACGAAAAACAACGGAATTAATATTCCTATATCGAAAACAGCACTAGAAAGGGAAAAATATGAATTACAAATTTGTAGAGCAACATCTATTTATAATGGAAATATATCTTTTGCACATGAGTACTACGAATCGAACACTAAAAACCGTACATATTATGGTTAAATCAACTGTCTCTCCTTAGCTTTTCTTCCGAATAGAAAACGGCTTGTCTTTTTTATAAATATTTTATAAAATTTAGGACGTTTTTGTGTGAAGGGTACATGTTCGCAGGAAAAGATGTCTGTACAATCACATTGCGATTGTGCTGTTTTCGCGCATTCAACATAAAATAGAACAATCTCACAAAATTAAATTTTGGAAAACGTCTTAACGATCATCAGTTTTAACGTACAGCATCCAGAAGGTGTATTTTAGTTCCCCATCATACTACAGGTATGGGGAACTTAAATAATCGTGAAAAATTTCGACCTCGTTTTTTTTACTTTTTTATACGTTTTCAGGTGTGAGGAATCCGAAAATGATAAAATTTGTATGGTGTCTGTCTGTAGGGTGTCGGTTAGTGTGTTAGTCTTTTAGTGTGTTAGTCCGTTAGTGTGTCAGTCCGTTAGTGTGTAAGTGTGTTAGTCCGTTAGTTTGGTAGTCTGTTAACACGATATCTCACGAACAAATGATCGCAGAGAGGTCAGATAAGTTTTAAAATATTACTTTCGATACTGGCAAGAACCCTATTCATTTGCAACATTCGAATTAAAAAACTTCATAAGTTATGAGAAATTTACGATTTTCTTAACAAGGGAGAATAGGACAAAATTTCACTTAAACGTGCATTCAATGGAAATTTTTTACTGTAAAAATGTCAAAGCAGATTTAAAATATCAGTTTTGATGCCGGAAGGAACATCAATAACTATAAATATGCTACTTTGAAAATTTCGCAAGTTATTGAAAATTTACGAATTTCTTAACATGGCAGTATAGGGGAAAATTTAACATAAACGTCTATTTTGAGAGATAGTTTCATCGTAAAGATGTCAGACTACTTTTGATATATTGTTTAGAACACTGGCGGGAATATTAATGACTATGAATTTTCCAATATAAAAATTTCGTAAGTTATTTAAAAATTACGCATTTCTTAACATGGCAGAATAGAGCAAAATTTCACATAAACGTCAATCTTGAGGGAAGATTTCATCGTAAAGATGTCAAACCACTTTTTAGTTCCCCATCATACTATAGGCATGGGGAACTTAGGTAATCGTGTTAGTTCCCCATCGTACTATAGGTATGGGGAACTTAGGTAATCGTGAAAAATTTCAACCTCGGTTTTTTGACATTTTTTATCCGCTTTCAGGCGTGAGGAATCCGAAAATGACAAAATTTGTATGGTGTTTGTCTGTAGGGTGTCTGTTAGGTTGTCAGTCTGTTAGTGTGTCAGTCCGTTAGTCCGTTAGTTTGTTAGTCTGTTTACACGATATCTCAAGAACAAATTATCGCAGAGAAGTCAGATCAGTTTTAAAATATTACTTTCGATACTGGCAAGAACCCTATTCATTTACAACATTCGAATTAAAGACTTCATAAGTTATTAGAAATTTACGATTTTCTTAACAAGGAGAATAGGACAAAATTTCACTTAAACGTGCATTAAATGGAAACTTTTTACTGTAAAAATGTCAGACCAGTTTTAAAATATCAGTTTTGATGCTGGAATGAACATCAGCAACTATAAATATGCTACTTTGAAAGCTTCGCATGTTATTGAAAATTTACGAATTTCTTAAGATTTCAGTATAGGGCAAAATTTCACATAATCGTTAATTTTGAGAGATATTTTCATCGTAAAGATGTCACACTACTTTTGAAATATTATTTGGAACACTGTCATGAATATTAAAAGCTATGAATTTTCTAATATAAAAATTTCGTAAGTTATTGGAAACTTACGAATTTCTTAACATGGCAGAATAGAGCAAAATTTCACATAAACGTTAATCTTGAGAAATATTTTCATCGTAAAGGTGTCAAACCACTTTTTAAATATCATTTTGGATACTGGCATGAATATCGTAGACTATGAATTTTCCAATTTAAAATAATCGTAAGTTATTTGGAATTTACGATTTACTTAACATGTCAGAATAAGGCAAAATTAAGCATAAACTTCTATTTTATGGATCATAAATACATTAGACAACTTCAAAATTACATTTATGATATTTGTTTTGACATGATTGAATACAAATATTCTAATAGGTAAATTTCGTATATTATTTGTAATTTACGAATTTATCAACATAGCGATATTGTATTTATTTCATATAAATATGAATTTTGAGGATTATTGCATTGGAAATAGTAACATAAAACTAAACAACAGAATTGATTTGATAAAATAAATTAATAGATTAGAATAATTAAATATATCGAAATGTACTGTAGATAACCTATTAGGCGGGGATTTCATTCTGTTACTTTATCAAGTTTTGGCCAAATTCATTTCTTTTAACATGATTATAATGATATGTCTCGCACTAGAAATTTATGAGAACATAAATATGATGGGTAACTGAGCAGAGTCCACCTATGCCAACTATTAGATGCCCGTCATGCTATAGGTATGGGGAACTTAGGTAATCGTTTTGACTTTTTTATACATTTTCAGGTGTGAGGAATCCGAAAATGACAAAATTTGTATGGTGTCTGTTAGTGTGTCAGTCCGTTAGTGTGTTAGTCCGTTAGTGTGTCAGTCCGTTAATGTGTTAGTGTGTTAGTCCGTTAGTTTGTGAGTCTGTTAACACGACATCTCACAAACAGATGATCGCAGAGAGGTCAGATCAGTTTTAAAATATTACTTTCGATACTGGCAAGAACCCTATTTATTTGCAACATTCGAATTAAAAACTTTGTAAGTTATTAGAAATTTACGATTTCCTTAACATGGGAGAATATGACAAAAAATCACTTAAACGTGCTTTAAATGGAACCTTTTTACTGTAAAAATGTCGGATCAGTTTTAAAATATCAATTTTGATGCCGGAATGAATATCATTTACTATAAATATGCTACTTTGAAAATTTCGCAAGTTATTGAAAATTTACGAATTTCTTAACATGGCAGAATAGAGCAAAATTTCACATAAACGTCAATCTTGAGAAATATTTTCATCGTAAAGATGTCAAACCACTTTTTAAATATCATTTTGGATACTTGCATGAATATCATAGAGTATGATTTTTCCAATTTAAAAAAATCGTAAGTTATTTGGAAATTACGATTTAATTGACATGTCAGAATAAGGCAAAATTGAGCATAAACTTCTATTTTAAGGATCATATATACATTAGACAACTTCAAAATTACTTTTATGATATTCGTTTGGACATGAATGAATTCAAATTATCTAATAGGTAAATTTCGCATATTATTCGTAAATTACGAATTTACCAACATAGCGAAATTGTAAATTTTTCATATAAATATGAATTTTGAGGATTATTGCATTGGAAATATAGTGCGACCACGTTTTCTACGACTAGCAGTGAGGCCGAGTCTAAAAGTTTAGCGGGATGCAAAATTGGCTGAGAGATAGCTATTTGGCAAACATCCAGTTATTCGGTGTTCCCTTATCGCTTGTTTACTCTCTGTCACCCCTATTTTAACACTGGACTCATTCAATACGCACTTGCGCAAAGGCTTTCATGGTCGCAATAAATGTGATTGAAGAATAGTAGCATGAAACTTAAACAACAAAATTGACCATGATAAAATAAATTAATAGATTAGAATAATATAAATATATCGAAGTGAACGGTGGATATCATTCTGTCACTGTATCAAGCTTTTGTTAAATTCGTTTCTTTTAACATGATTATAATATGTCTCGCACTTGAAATTTATGATAACATAAATATGATGGGGAAGTGAGCAGTGTCCACCGACGCCAACTAGTAAAATAGTATTTTGGATACTGGCATGAATATCATAGACTATGATTTTCCCAATTTAAAAAATTCGTAAGTTATTTGGAATTTACGATTTACTTAACATGTCAGAATAAGGCAAAATTGAGCATAAACGTCCATTTTGAGGATCATAAATACATTAGACAACTTCAAAATTACATTTATGATATTTGTTTGAACATGATTGAATACAAATATTCTAATAGGAAAATTTCGTATATTATTCGTAATTTACGATATTATCAACATAGCGAAATTGTAAATTTTTCATATAAATGTGAATTTTGAGGATTATTGCATTGGAAATAGTAGCATGAAAACTAAACAACAGAATTGACCTGATAAAATAAATTAATACATTAGAATAAGATAAATATATCGAAGTGAACTGTGGATAGCCTATTAGACGGGTATTTCATTCTGTCACTGTATCAAGCATTGGTCAAATTCATTTCTTTTAACATGATTATAATATGATGTCTCGCATCAGAAATTTTTGAGAACATAAATATGATGGGGAACTGAGCAGAGTTCACCTAAGCCAACTAGTTTATAACTGTCTTGTGTAAATAGGTGTGACGCTATATATGTATTGGAATAATGTACAAATTTCGCACTTGTTGGTAGAAATTTGTGCATTAATAGACACTTGTACGTAACACGTTTCGTTGAGTTCATGGGTTTAACAATACGATTTTTCAGAATCTGTATATTGTCAGCTCTGTTTATAAAGATAACCAGTACAAAGTCTGAATCTCGCGCGGGTAGATCCACAATCATTAGTATTAGGAATTACAATCGATACAAAAAATGTGTTTCTATTTTTAATCTGAAAAATAACATATTCTTCTTTTGTTGAAGTTTCATGGAGCTACAGCTTTGTAAACCGTGAACAAATCAATGCGCGTATTAAGCATTCTGATGTTAGCATCCTTGTCCAGAAAATATAATTTCGTAATAAAACGATGGTGTTCTAGAACTTTAAAATTCGGTTTTCTCTCCTATGTCGTACCGTTTTTGAGAATAAAGGCAAACTCTACTATTTTTCATCTAATGGGGTTATAAGCTGCCGCATCTAGTAATGCACAGCCCCTTTAATATACCTTAGACATAACTTTTATGACAATAATTTATCAATTCAGCAGTTAAAATACGGAACATATTTTAGTGGCCACCCTCTATATAAGAATTTCTGAATATTCGTGACGCATTTTCATAAATCAGAGTTTAGACGAACAAATGCTGGAGAAGACCGGCAATCAGATGAAATGAAATTAAAAGGTGAGTTTTAAGCATTGTAATTTTTTTTTATTTATTCTAAGAATGTTATAAAGTAAATTTATTATATATATATATATACTGTTAAGGTATGGGCCTACCCTAAGATCGTAGTTTTGGTGAAAAATTTCAAAAAAATTTCGTTTCTTCATTTTATAGGCCACATATTTAGGATTCCAAAAATACTTTATTTTTGTTTTTACGATAACTAGAAGCAAAGTTGTTTAAATAATAAACTGGAATACAGTTATGTTTGCAAACTACATGGGATGTATGGATGGATGGTTGGGTTTTACATCGCTCTAGTGCTGCGCAGATGGGCAATTGGCGACGGTCTGGGACACACCCCTAGGGATGGTCCGGGGACATGCCACCATAATTTTGATCCACGGAAGTGATGACTCTCCCGCTTCGGTGACCCCCAGATGTATAATTATTGATGGGAACATGGAGGACATTGCGCCCACGAAAGATTTTACTTGCACCAGCCACCATTAGTGTACACGACGGTCTTTGGCCGGCTCGAGTACCGAACCCGCAATCTTCCAATTACGAGGCCGGTGCTCTACCGACAGGGTTACCGCGGCCCGAAAACTACATGGGAATAGGCAAAGAGCGAATTCAGAAGTCGAAACGCCAATCTCTACAAGCAACAAAGTTATCCAGAAAAAAACTAAAAGCTAAAAGAAAGTCAAAATTAGTTTTAAATGAAGCAAAAGAGGCCTTGACATACAAATATGGTGAGTTTTTAAAATCTAAAGTGGTTACAAATTTTAATGTGCTTTTTAAAATCTTTAAATGCGTTTTTAAGAAACTGCGTTTTTCATTATTTTTCTTTGCAATTATATTCATTTCTCAAAATTTATTTAGAATATTGAACTGAAATTTTGTCAGAATGTTTTATTCATCTTTAGATATGTTCTGTAGCAAAATCTAACACCTTTTTGTTTATTTATTGATTTTACTGACAGTTTTTTTTGGAAAAGTAAGGATTTTTCTTGTTTTCATTTTGAGCTTTTGTACCAAGTATGGAATATTTCAATAAATTTTATAAGTACAGCAAATCTTTTGCTACAGAACACAGGTAAGTATGTTATTTCTATACTGTGTAAAGATTATTGAAATATATCATTAGAATCTGTTATAGGACATGTGGAGAAAATGAAAATTTTCACTAAATTTTTTCTAAATATTGCCTATATTTTAAAAGTTAATGAACTTTTCTGTAAAATTTCATTTAATAAAAGCAAAAACTGTTTAATTTAAGAGACAAAAATTTAAGTTAAAACACACTTAAAAAACAAAAATACATATAAAAACAATTAAAATCTAGACGTTTCGAAACCCGTCTGTGTTTTCTCGTCAGTAATTACAACACAATATGCAAACATTACATGAACACTCAAGGAATTTAAAGGAGTACCGAATATTGAGGAGCCAGTGCGCATGCTTCATTGATAATGTGGCGATTGTAGGCAGTGTGCCAGCTCTCAAGGAAAATACGCGATTTATAATTATGAAAACCAGAATTTAGAATTTTTATATTATCGAAGTCAGGAATATGATCGGTTTCTATTCAATGGATTACAATTTTAGAATTTTGGTTGCAATTTTTAAAAGATCGTCTGTGCTCTTGTAGTCTAATTTTTGCTGTACGGCCAGTTTCACCTATATATAGCCTATTTGATATTTTTACAAGGAATTAAATAAATTACACCAGTTAAATCCAGAGAAGAGGTTATGGGTTTAAAGTTAAAAAGGACGTTTTTTAATTGTTTAATTTGCCGGAAAGCAGTATAAATATTATGTGGTTTAAGTAATTTATAAATAAATTCTGAAGGAAAACCAAAATATGGCATAGAAATATAATTGTTCTTATTAATTAGTGAATTCTTCATTTGTATTGGAGTAGAGGGGGAAATTGCAGGAGGAAACGAAGGAGAGGGGAAGCATGCGCACTGACTCCTCAATTTTCGGTACTCCTTTAAATTCCTTGAGTGTTCATGTAATGTTTGCATATTGTGTTGTAATTACTGATGAGTTCGAAAAGTCTAGATTTTAATTGTTTTTATATGTATTTTTGTTTATTAAATGTGTTTTAACTTAAATTTTTGTCTCTTAAATAAAACAGTTTTTGCTTTTAATATATATAATTGAGACTGTTTTATGTTTGTGTACGTTAAATTTCATTTAAATTCATAGTTTTGTATCCCATCTTAATTAAATACATGTGCGTTTCATTAAAATTTCCTGAATTTTTAAAAATCTGCTTCGTATGTAGGCACATACCTTAAGGGAAAAAATGTAGATAGAAACACTTTAATAAGTCATAAATTCGTTTCCTTATAAAAGTATTTTTTTAATGTTCGATAGTGCACAAACATAAAAGCATATTTATTGTTATTATAATAATTTTATCCTTGACGGTAATTCGTGATAAGATCAATGTTTCTACGCTTTATCTATCTTAAATGAATGTGGTAGTCAGTGTGTCATATTCAATAAAAATGTCCATTTCTACTAAAGAATAAATTATGGCATTATTTGACAAACTTCGTCAAAGCCTGCGTATTTGGAAAATATAAATGTGATGGTTGCAATAGATTAAAATGATTAAATTAGAATATTTGAATATTTTAAGTTGATGAAACATTTGACTACTTTTTTTTTATTTTAATTTTCTTATAATGTAAAATTTTAACAAATCGAAAAAATATATTATGTGATTGTTACAATAAAATAATACAAGGAGTTATTTTAAATTTACAAAATAATCTACTGACACGTACATTAATGTGAGTTCATGCTTTTGATATGGCATTATAAAAATATTTTCTACGGTTATAGATATTATTAACATTTATTTTTTTCATAATTTATAATTCTTTTTAGCCTTCACGTTTGGCAAATTCATGAAACTGAAAGTAATATTCTATAATATTGCTTTCGTATTACGATGATTAACACTGCAACTATTAAATTACTACATACATTAGATTATACATTTTTATGATTTAATTTTATTTTATTTTTCAAAATTTTAAATTCCTATATCGATCGATGTAAAAAAAAAAAAAAAAAAAAAAAAAACTACAATTATATTATTTGTCTTTGTAAAGCCAGTACCAAAGATTGCCAAGTAATTTGAAATAAAATGTTTTAAAAAAATATTCATAAGAAACAGATACTAAAAAAAAAAAAAAAAAAAGTACATGAGAAAACAGATCATTTATTTCTTATTGATTCATTTGAAAATGGCATAGTTTTAGTATATGTCTAAAATTAGTATGAAGTATTTGCAAGTAACAAATAGCATATAAGTTTTGTTTTCTTTTGTGTTATGGATTAACCAACCTACGTGAGATGAAAGTAATTCTAAAGTATCATAAATAGCAAGAAATTAAAACTTCTTCACACACCATAAATTTTAAATCAGCACAACCGGTTTCGAAAGGACGTAGCCTTTCTTCATCAGGTGCAATCACGTGCAACTGCCTTGGAGGCAAAAGCAAGACTGAAAGCAGGATAAAATCCAGAGGGGGAGGAGCAACACAAACAACCAATAGGAAACAACCCAAGTAGCACGGGAACGTTCTGTGAACGTCTAATAACGGTTACAATCGTTCAAACACGGTGTTTCGTGTTAAAAGAACGTTCTATTAGACGTTCAGAAATAGTAATATTTGGAACGTTTTGAAAAGGTTTGCTTTGTACCATCTATAAAACGTACAATTCTCGTTCTAAGAAAAACGTTCTAGTGTATCACCGTCATAACACGTTCTGTCTAAGTGTGGTTATAACGAATGTGACAAAATGCCTTTTTCTCTGTTTATGTTGCCTTATTTTTAGTTTTACATTTTGTTAACATGTTAAAAAAAATAAAGTTTAAGTATCTGTATTTATAATTTTATTTTTTGAATTTAATAAAACATATTACTCCGTTTTTTTTTTTTTTTTAGAAATTCAATATTATATGTTTCATAAAATTTTAGCAGATGTATATTAAGTTAAAGAAATAGTATTTCTACTTTCTTCTGAGAAAAATGTATTTTATAATTGAAAATTTCTGACTTCTGGGTTTCCAACAGTTTATACAGTATTGAGATATCCAGGACACAATTCGACCATTTTCAGAAAATTTCAATCTGCGTGTCCGTCTTTTTGTGTGTGTATTGTAAAAAAATTGTGGACTCTGTATCTCACAAACCAATGAACGGAATTTCACAAAATTTGATATTTAGTTAGATCTTGACCTAAATTGTTGATGATTTGTCTTTGGATCTATCGAATGAAAGTTGTGATGCTATTTTGTAAATCGGGGAAGTTATATCTCAGATTCTACGGTGTATACATGCACCAAACTTAACATGTAAGCAAGATATTATGTAAAATTACACTGATCTAATTTAGAAGCGTATATTGGCCAGCTGGTGGCGCTGCTGTTCTGCAATTTAATCCCGCCAACATAAAGCAATTTTTCAGATTTTGTGATATAAATTATTATAAATACAATAATACTTATAAATGCACTTGATTATAAATACACACACTTGATATGGAATATTGATATCATATAAAACTCTGCTGATTCCACTTGGGTGCATATCGATCGACAGATGACGCTGGTATGTTGCAATTTAATTTCGTTAACGGAAAAGCAATAGCTTAATTTCTATTACTTATAAATGCTCTAAACTAAAATAGTATAAAAATGTGATATTGAAATTATGTAATATATACATATATATATATATATGTGTGTGTGTGTGTGTGTGTGTGTTTAATAGTAATAGTCAACTAGAAAAAAAAATCTAGGGTTGATTTGTGTAGGGCATCGCCTTTTCCTATGGGTTAAAATTTCAACATGTGTGTTTTACAAAGAAAGTCATCCACACCTTTAAAACGAATGCTTGAATCCTAAAAATCTGTGAAAATTTAAAACAATATTATAAATTTTTTACATTTTTTATTTATAAAACACATTTCCTAAAATATCTTCTGTATACCATAGATTTATTTTATTTTTTTTTTTTTTTTTTTTTGTATGCTTAATGTTTTACTTCTTTCAAATGAAAATCGCCTGTATTCATTACAGAAAAATAATTTTGGTAAATAATAATTTTAATAAATATCATGTACTTGTACAGAAAAGCATAAAAGAAAGATTTGTAATGACCGCAATATACTAGTTTAGAAAAAGATTACTTTTAAATAGTATAAAAATTCCGAATCAAAAGCGGGTGTAAATGTATAAAGTGCATTTCGCCTAATCAGCAGATTATACCACCACATGTGTTAAAAATCTGCGGCCATCTGCAAAACTACAGGAAGCAGGAATGGATATCATTTTGGCATATTTATTGCGATTTGGCAAAATAAAACGTGTAGTATATGTTATTACTAATATTAATGATTGTTTTAAAGGGTCTCACAAATATTTTTCGAAAAAATATGACATATAATTCGAAATTGCTCCTTGTAAATATTCAATAGTATGAATTTTTTTTCTTTCTATGCATTTTGTTACACAGCATATAATGTGCACGAAATTTTTATACGATATAAGAGCTATTTAAAAAATAACCTATTTTAAACTTTTATTTTCCATATAAAGCTCTAAAGATAGATTTCGGGAGATTTCTTCTTCTTCATTTGAAATCAAGCATATTTTAAGGCATTATCTCTAGGGTTTATCACTAAATTAAACAATATAGTGAAGTAGAGATGGAAAATTTCTTATAAACTATGAGGTCCGAATTATTTTTCTAATTTATTACTAAAAAATAAATAATTTCTGTATTATACTCGTATCAATAAAAATATAACTATTTTTTCGTTCAGTGACTCAGTTATAATACAAAATTACTTATTCTGGGACCATCACAAAACTTTCTTTTATATCATTCTATATGAACAGCGTTACCTACGATTAACATATACAGAATTTTAACCAATTTACTTTCATATAATAAAGTTTTTATATATGTAATTTCGTGTAATTTTCAGCAATAGATGCTTAAATGTAGACATCTAGAAATCGTAGAAAGTAATAGTAGCACAACTTGTTTGCCAATTTATATCCGAATTCAATCAGAATAAATTTTAATAATATATTTTTCACATACTGAGTTTGGTGCATTTAAATGACAGAAATTGAAATAAAATTTTAACTAAACGGGTAAAACTTCAACGTAGTAGCGCTACCTAACATAGACGATATGGAAAATTACTTTATTTAACTTTACAATAGCCATCTCACAAACGAAATGCGATGGCTTTAAATATCATAGAAATTGATATACTGCCTTCCCGTTAGCAAGATTAAATTGCAACATAGCAGAGGCACCTGTCGACCGATATGCACCCAAATTGAATCAGCAGAGATATAAATAATGCTGATCTCATATATAACGTTAGTGCATTTATGTATCAAACAAGCTGTGATACAATCTTTCCTTAAATGGGTTCACATTATATCAGCGTCACATGATGGACGATAATATCTTAAATGCTAAAGCACTAATTTAATTCCCGGTCCATTCAAATGTTATGTTACTTTGCGTCAATTGCTTTGTGAGAAACCGCGTCCCCGTTTATTTTTATTTATTTATTTTTTAACGAACTCACAGTCATTTTCAAGTACCAAAAAAGCCAAATCATACTCAGAAGTCACAAAACGTGTATATTTATCGAAAACCGGAAGTTGAACATTTTCACAAATCTAGTGCTTTTTTTCTTATGTAAGTAACAAACTTAATAATAAACAGTGATCATACGTTGTAAATGATCTTTATGATATTGTAAATTTAGAAGTTGAAACAATAAAAAAAAGTAGCTGAAAATTTTGTTTTCCTTATTTATTTATTACACTCTTCTATAATAAAAAGAAGAAAGGTTTGATTCGGAAATATTTTTGACTTTCGCGTTCCGATAGATTTTTCCCTTTTTAAGATGTTCTAATAAAAAATTGATATTTCTTAGAAAATGCCAGTTTGTCTGTGTGTCTGGATATGTGTGATAAGAATCTTGTGTCAACTCTAGGTCAAAAACTAATGAACAGAATTTCCTGCAAACTTATATTTAGCTCCTCCTTGATATCAGTTAGTGATTATTACCCCCCCCCCCCCCTAGCCTTTTTTTTTTTTTTTCTTTTTTTTTTTACACATATAACGCTCAACAGGTCGCGCTGTCATTTATTTTTTTCAAAATTTTTAATATTACAATAGAGGAAAAAATTTCTTATAAATACACACAATAGGGATTTCTTTAGTTGAACATTGTGAAACTGATTTTTTAAAAATATTAACGGTGAACATGAAGACTTTTAACAGGAAGAATAGCAATCCTTCCCCCCTCCTCGGGTGTGTAAATTTTTATAATATTTTTTCAAAATTACTCGTTGATATCTTTTAAAACGAACGGTTGAATCAATTATCTGTGATAATGTAAAACAAAGTTATCGATATTTTTTTTATTAAAAAAAAAAAAAAAAAAATGTTAATATTATTATTATATATTTATTTATTTTATTTTGTTTTTCAATTTTACTGTGTAAAATGTGTGATTTGATCTAAACTATGTGAATTGTATTAGAAAATAAAGAAAAGAATTGTATGATAGTCACAAGACACTAGTTTAACATTTCCTGTAATTTATTGTAATTGATTCATATAAGCAGGCATGCGATTATTTTAGTTACGATCAAATTTTTATATTTTACTTCATAATAAACGTCAATTATTTTGTAAAATATTATAATACGTAATAATAACACGTACAATAACACGTAATATTAAAAAAAAAAAAAAAAAAAAAAAAAAAAAAATAATAATCTGAATAAAAATCTTGAGTTTTGTATTTCTCATAAAAATAATAAATATATCTAAAATTCATTCCTTTTCAATAAGTAATATAAAAAAGACATACATTTTGCTAAATCTTGAATCTTAAAAAATAACGAAAAAATTCGCCAAACTGTGAAATTTTTATTGGGTTTGCCAGAACAGCAACTACGAACACGAACTCTAAGGTCAAAGATAGATAACGGTAATTTTTTCTGCCGTCATAGTTTAAGATTTCTTCCTGACATTTGGATACAATATTACAGATAAGTTCATTCTACACAATTTTCATATGTATAATCTAGGATTTGCATAGTTTTGACTAAATCTGCATTAAAATTTAACAAAATTAAATAAATTAAAGTTTTCAAAAACCATAAAAAATAAACAAATAAACAAATAAAGAGTAATAATAATAAAAATAAAAATAATAATTTGAAAACTTTAATTTTTTAAATTTTTCATGCTAACTACCTTTTAATTATTTATTATTATTATTTTTTTCCGCATTCGATTTTGTATTATTACAGTTTAATGTTAGATATATTTAAGTATATTTGTTTAAATTTTATTGTTACACTGTAGTATTGTAAAATCAAGGGAAAATATAGTTAGCAGCCGGCTCTCTAAAAATTTTAAAAATATTTTAAATTTTAAAATTTATTTATTTTATATTTAAAAGATTTTCAAGAAATTTATCATATTTTATATTGTTATATTTCAATGCATCTGTAAGTAAAATTCATAAACTCTAAATCAATACTTTAAAATTAAAACTTCACAAATTCGATTTAAATTAAAAATAAATAAACAGTTTAATCAATTAATTTTTTTTAAATACTTCTCTTAAATATTTTTATTTTCTCCCATCATTTGTACATTATTACTCTTTATCAATAGAATATATTACATATCTAGGTATTAATTTGTGAATTCATTGTTAAGTTAAAGTTTTAAAAATAGTTCTATGTTTGAATGCCATAAGTTTCAGTATTTAAACATATATATATATATATATATATATATATATATATATATATATATATATATTTATAAAAATATATATATAAATTTAACTTAACAAGAAATTCGCAATTACCCAAATATGTTTAGGTTCTATTGTTAAAATATATTATTGTAAAATCAAAGGGAAAAATAATAATTATTCGGTAAGGAGCATCTTAAAACTTTTCAGTTTTCTTTAATTATAGTTTTCAAAAAAAAAAAAAAAAAAAAAAAATTGAAAATACTGTATGTTATTATATTTGAAGACATGTACGTAAAATTTTATAACACAAAGGCACACGTACATACAAATGAATCACAAAATCCAAAAGTAAGAAAAATGAAAGAAAGAAAAGAAAAAAAAAACATAGACAAACAATATGAAGGTGATTCTTAATATTTCTAAATGTTTTAAATTATTTTATTTTATTTATTATTATTATTTTATTATTTGTTTTGTTTGCAGAATAAACTTTTAATTAATTAATTATTTATTTTTCAAAAAGTTTTACCACTTTTTATACTGTTATATTTCACTGCATGGTATATGTAAAATTTATAAACTCAAAATCAATAATTTAAATAAATTTTGCATACGCATGATTTGAAATATGAAAATATTAAGGAAATTTCACGGAATTTATTTAAATAAAAAAAACAAACAAAATAATAATAATAATTTTTATTTTTTATATTTTTAAATGTATTTAAAATACACCGCTGTTCAGAATTAAAGGAACAAACCTGCTTTCCTATTTTCTTCTTTTGTGCATAACTTTTAAACAAATAAACACATGGACATAAAATTTGGCTGGCATGTTCGTTATCATATCATTAATCGAATTTTACATAACTTTGGCATAAACAACAATTTTAAAGTAATAATTATTAATTTTTCTCAAACGTAAGCTTTGGAAAGAATGAAAAATTTCAACAATTTTAGTAAAGAAAACTTAATGAAAAAATGTGTTAATGATGCATTATAGACAGGTGAAGACGCACATGCCTTCAAATGTTAAAAATAAAATCCTGATTTTTCTTTCTGTGTTCATTTTTCTTTTACTTTTATAACGGAATTTTTGAAAAAAAAAAAAAATAATAATAATTACTAATTTGTATAAACTGTGACCATCACTAGAATAATAAAAACGTTGATAAATAATTTAATAATGGACGTTTTATCCGATTTTCATGTTTCTATGTAAAATTTAAAAAAAAAAAAAAAAAAAAATCACACACGAAAAAATAAAGAAGAAAGAAGAAAGAAAATAAATGACTAAGAAATATACGGTTTTAATCTACAAATAAAATATGGATGCACGTACATCTTTAACCTATCTGTAATGCACCTTCATGACCATTTTTCATTAAGTTTTCTTTTCTAAAATTGCTGAAATTTTTCATTTTTTCAAAGTTTACTTTTGAGAAAAATTTACTGATTTTTAGTTTAAAAATTATTACTTATGCTAAAGTTATATAAAATTCGATTTATGGTATTTTAAAAAATATGCTATCCAAATTTTATACTTCTGTGTTTATTTGTTTAAGAATTATATGGAAAAAAAGAAAACGAGGAAACAGTTTATTGTTTTAATTTTGTACACTTGGGTACTTCTTTTAACTAATTTTTATTTTTTTCTTTTCCATTGATTGTGCATTATTATAGTTTAAAAATAGAATATGTAACATATCTGGGCATTAATTTGAGATTCCATTGATAATTTAAAATTTAATAAAAAAAATTTTGGGTTTGAATGCTAAAAGTTTGTAGTAAGTTTCAAAATTTAGACATAAAAATATATTTAAGTTTTTTTGCTTAACTTATTAAAATTAATATCCAAATATGGTTATATTCTATTGTTAAATTATAATGATGCAAAATCTAGGGGGGAATAATAATTAGTTAGCAGGGGGCATATATCTTAAAATTTTTCAAAATATTCCAAATCTTGAATTTATTTATTTGTTTTTTAATTCAAATATTTATCCAGAATATTCAAAATACTTGATCGTTTGTTATACCATATTACAATGTACTACACAAAAAGAAAAGAAAAGATAAATAAGGAAAGGAAGGAAAAAAAGAAAAAAAGAAAAAAAATAAGTAAACAACAAGTGCAGAATTTTGAATAGACACTATAAAATTCAAGAACTCGAAGAAAATGGAAGAACTCGCAACAATTGTTCCGGGTCGAGAAAAGACACAACCCTTCATCAACCGAACAAAGTAGGCACGAATGCTGCAAGAAAAACTGAAACGTAACTCTTGTATTTTCAGCACTCGTGCCTACTATGTTCGTCTGACGAAGGGTCGTGTCTTCTTTCGACCCGGAACAATTGTTGCGAGTTCTTCCATTTTCTTATACATGAAAGACATTTTTAGCACGTACAAAGAACGTTCAAAAATTGTTTACATAACGTTGTGAGAACGTGTGTATAGAACGTTTTCAGAACGTTTCTACACTATTTTAGAACGTTTACAATACGTTTTCTAGAACGTTCTGAAATTGTGTATAACGTTTTGAAAACGTTCTAAAAACGTTTAGAACGTACTGAGACCGTATACATAGAACGTTCTCAGAACGCTTCTATAACACCGATGGTGATAGTTACACGTTCATTGAACGTTCTCTGAACCGTACTATTGTACGTCTTCAAGATGGACAAATAGACGTCTATAACACGTTCAGAGTGAACGTTCTTAGAACGTGTTTGCAGAACAATTTTTGAACGTTCAGAGAACGTTTCGGTGCTGCTTGGGAACATGCAGGGCAGGACCAATCAGAGAGGAACACACGTACACACACCACAAAAAGAGGAGGGAAGAAAGGAGTAAACAATTATAATTATTATTATTTTTTAATTTCAATAATATTAAAGTAATAAGTAAATTTAATAAAATTTATCCATTAATTATTATTATTTTTATTTTTATTAGAATTATTTTATTATAACTAATATGATGTTATAAACATAATGAAGGAAATTATTTAATTGAATTAAACAAATTTTTCCAGGCTGTAGACAGCAAAGTGGAATCAGATTTTTCATTGACAATTTTATCACGATTAAGGTAAATAGCTAAATTTTCCAAAAAATCCAGTTCGGAAACGCGTTTGGCATGAAAGATAATTTTGGCACTCTTAAAATTAAATTTATGATCAAATTCCCAACTGTGCTTCGCAATATCATAAATAGGTATCATTTTTGGTATCATAAATAGTTTAAAATATAATTGGTCTATATTAAAGTATTTAATTTTTTTATAACATTTCCAGAAAAGGGTTTTGCTAGTAACCATTTTCATCCTCAATTCATACATGCACTTGAAGATAGCTAAAAATTACAATTTACATTTAATATATTTGAAAACACTTAATAATAAAATACATAAATCAAGCATTTTGGGTTTAAGAATTATAGGAATTGTAATCAACGCATTTGAAATTTAAAACAACTCTGTACTTTGTCTTAAAAAGTTACTACACAGAAAACTTGAAAATTAAACTGATATCCCAATATC
Source organism: Salticus scenicus (assembly GCA_963930645.1). NCBI lineage: Eukaryota > Metazoa > Arthropoda > Arachnida > Araneae > Salticidae > Salticus > Salticus scenicus. Next base: position 222,010,302 of record OZ005653.1, on the reverse strand, counting down.
CAAGTAAGGAAATAAAGTAGTCAATCAAGTGATACTAAGTAGAATATATTTTGTTATAATTATATATACAATTCATATAATGTAAAAACTTTACTTTTATGTTTATGTCACGGGCTTTACTGAAATACGCAAATCGAATTGAAAAGCTAAAGCACATACATGAATGATCTCTGTACTTGAAAACCTTATGTCAAACACTTCTTTTCAATTCATCAAAAGGGTACTTTCAGTTCCTAAAAATGAGTATTCGAGAAATCCTTTCTCAGAACTAAATACCCGAAACATTGATTACTGTTTTCTCAGAGAGAAGTATTCTATGTATAAATATATTCAAAATTCAAGTCGTGTTTCGCGTTATAGAAAGAAGTTGATGAATCAGTTATTAAGACTGAAATCTTGCTGTCAAGAAATTGCTCATTGAAATAACAAGATATAAATTATTTTAAAGACGGATATTTAAGAAAACTTTAAATATTTGACTTTAAATCATTTTTCACAAAGTATTTGATAGTATTGCACAGAGTCAACATGGAATAATTCAACACATGAATTTATATAATTATTTCTATTTACCTTTTAACAAGCAATATCATTGGATTATCATATGTTGAAAAGAATTATCAATAATTTTAAAATTAATGTTTATGTTCATCAGAAGTATAAATAGAAACTTTGAGCAAGAATTTTTTTTAGAAATCAAAATGTGCTTCACTGAGAGAATATTCTTTAACTGACATCTAGAATCTAAATTGTGGCTCCAGAAAAAATAGTTCCATGTCATCCTTATAAATTCTAGTCCCCCTTGAAAGCGAATTCTAGAAACCCCTATTAGAATTCTAGAGCGTTTGCCTATATTCTCGAGGGCAAAGTTATTTAAAAATCTCTGCAAATAAATGCGAATACAAGAGGCGGGTTTCAGCAACTATAATCTTGGTTTATTAACCAATTCTAGAAAATCAAGCGAGAATTTCTCACAATATAGATGATTCAGAATATTTAGAGTATTCAGAATATTGTTTCACCATCTATAAATGTGTACACTAGAAATTCTCGATCATTTCGTCTATTCAGTTTATTGGCTTGCCTTATGCGCATAGCTCGGAAATCTATGTTTCTAGTTAAGGGATTTAGAAAATGGCCACTTATTCATTCTAAAGAAAGGCGGTATATATTTTTTTTTCTCAGTGTTTACTAAGTTATACTAGTTGAAAGTAAAGTACTCTAGTCTAAAAAATGTATAATGAGTTTATTATTTTCAGTATGAGTAGAAATGTAAAAGTCCATTAATATACAAAGGAACCTCTAGAATCCATTCTCCATTTTCAATATCTGATCGGCTATAGCTATAATCATAAACGAGGTGTCTGAGTACATTAAAGTGTCAATGTGTTACTAGACAGTTTCAATGTCACATCGCAAAAAGCAGCAGAACTAGCATTCCTATAGAGAAAATCATACTAGATAGAGAAAAAATAAATTACAAATTTGTAGAGCATCATCTTTTTAATATGCCTTTTGGACATGAATCGAACGGTAACGGTAGATATTATAGCTGTATTTACTGCATTACCTTAGCTGACCTATCAGATTCTCATCCCATGCTCCCGTTTCGTTTAGTTGATGCGTTGAGCAACACGTTTTTTGGAAAACGAAACAATATCACAAGATAAATATTTGGAAAATTGCTTCATGATTTAGTTTTGACATAAAAACCCAAGAAGGTGTCTTTTCATACCTGTCTCGTGTAAACAGGTGTGGCGCTAAATATGTATTGGAGAAATGCACAAATTTCTCTCGCCAAGCTCGCGTTTTGTTGAGTTGGTGCAATCAGCAACACGATTTTGCCAAATTTGCATATTGTGAACTCTGTTTTATAAACACAACCAATACATAGGATACAGCTTAGACGATTTGACCTGCTGTAAGTTGCTTTAGGAATTACAAGCCCTACAGCCGAGCCACTATATACAAGCTTATTTTTAATGAGAAAAATATTTTTATCTTATTTTGTTGGATCCTCATGAAATCTCAGTTTCCAAATCTTAAATACATAAATGCACGTTTCAAGCGTTTTGTTGTTTGAATTCATGCTTAGAAATTACCTTTTTGTATTAATACAATGGTGCTCTACAACATTATAATTTATTATTTCCCGTATGTCGTACCGTTTTCGAGATATAAAACCTAACTATATTATTTTCCATCACATCTATAATCATCTGCTGCAGTACACAGCCTCTTTAATACACATAGACACCACTTTTATAACAATACCTGTATCAGATCAGTGATTAAAATAAAGAACATATTTTAGTGGGTGCACTATATATAAGACACCCTGAATATTCGGGACACATTTATATAAATAGGAACTTAGACTGATAAATTCAGATGCAAACAGAAAACCAGACGAAAGGAAATTATATAGAAAAATTTTAATGTTGTAATTTTTCTCTTAATTTTGAAATTATTTTTAAATGAATTTACTTTTTTACGTATTTTATATACACTGGTCAAAAAAATTAAGGATCAGCCCGTTTTCTCTTTCTCTTCTTTTGCACATAATTTTTAAACAAATAAACATATGAACATAAAATTTGGATGGCCTGTTCATTATCATATTATTAACCGAATCGTATGTAATTTTAGCATAAGAATAATTTTTAAGCTAATAAATATTCAGTTTTCTCTCAAAAGTAAGCTTTAAAAAAAATGAAAAATTTCAATAATTTTAGGAAAGAACACTTAATGAAAAATGGTCATAAGGATGCCTTACAGATAGGTAAAGACGCACACGCGTTCCTATGTTAGATTACAACCAAATCTTTCTACCTGCATTCATTTTCTGTTTCTTCTTTTTTCTTCTTCTTTTCGCATGTGAATAAATTTTTAAAAAATATGCATACAAACATGAAAATTGGATAAGATGTTCATTATACAATTATTTTTCGACATCATTATTATTCTAGTGCTGAGTATAGTTTACAAATTAGTAATTATATATTTTTAAAAAGTTCATTATAAAAGTAAAAGAAAAGTTAATACAAAAAGAAAAATCGAGATTTACTTTTACATTTCAAGATATGTGCGTCTTTACCTATCTCTAATGCATTCTTAACACCACTTTTCATTATGTGTTCTTTCCTAAATTTGTTGAAATTTTTCATTTTTTCCAAAGCTTACTTTTGCGAGAAAAATGAATATTTATTAGCTTAAAAATTATTCTTATGCTAAAATTACATAAGATTCAGTTAATAATATGATAATGAACAGGCCATCCAAATTTTATGTTCATATGTTTATTTGTTTAAAAATTATGTGCAAAAGAAGAGAAAGAGAAAACGGGCTGATCCTTTAATTTTTTTGACCAGTGTATATACTCTATAACAAAAAAAAAAAAAAAAACGACGCGCCATGAAGCAGTAATGCAAACTGGACACAAATTGACATACATACAGGTTTCGATGGAAAATGTAAAATTTTAAAGTTTGGCTGCCATCGAATGAACATGGGACGCTGCAGCACGTCTTAACTTCGCAATTGACAGAATATTAAAAATGAGAAATTTTAATTCCAGGTCATAAATTCTTCGAGAATTTTATTCCTTCTACTCAGAAAGACAGTAACTATGCCTCGCACACAGGTGCACAAACAACATGCGCAGATGTTAGCATTTGAGTGTGGTGTGTAGTTGGGCTCAAAGAAACCGGTTGGTCTAATCTGCGAATTTTTTGACAAGTGGATAGGAGCGATACCACTATTAGATGATGTTGGCAGGAATGGGTGAACGTCGGAAACAGCGTCAGGGAGGAAGCGGTCGGCCTAAAGAGAGGACAGAATGTGAGAACCAGTCAATTGGAAAGTGGTACTCAAGGGTCAAATTCATCATTATCATCGATCCTACGAGCAATTGTTACTTCAGTGACTTCAAAGACCCTTAATATGCGGCTCAGTGATATAGGTTTGAGCTCAGTCCCCAGATCTCTCTTCCACTCAGGACGTTTGTAGAACCATAAAAAGGGTCCTAGAACCAGCTCAGAATTTTGCCAATTTAACGCATCAATTGGGCGGAATTTTGCACGTTACTTTACAGGAGCACATCTGACAACTCTATCAATTAATACCAAGCCGAATAACTGGTACATAAGGGCCAGATGTGGGCCAACGCGTTATTGACTTGTTTATTTTGTGCGGCCCTTTCTCTTGATTAAATCATTCAAATTTTCTGAAACTGTAATAAATTGATTTTCTGAACATGCACATCAGATATACCAATTTTTGACCCATTCGGATAACCCCTTCTTGGTTGTCGTTTTTTTTTTTTTTTTTTTTTTTTTTTTTTTCGTTATAGAGTGTATATAGTTAAAGGAAAAAACATAAATAAATACATTTCAATGAGTAATAAATTTCTTTTCTTATAAATGTACTGTTTTAATGCCCGATGGTGTACAAACATAAAATCGTGTTTATTATCATAATAATAATTTTGTCTCTGTTAGTAATTTGTGATAAGATGAATAATTTCACGATTTGGGTATCTTGATGGAATGTTGCAATTAATGTGTCAAATGCAATAAAAAAGTATATTTCTACAAAGATATTGATCCTGGCTTGACAAATTACCTTAAATACTGTGTACTTAGAAGATATAAATTTGATGGTGGTAATAGATTAAAATGATTAAATTAAATGTTTGAATATTTTAAGTAGACGAAACATTTTACTACTTTTTTACTTCCATTACCCTACTACCGTAGGTAATGGAAGTATTGTATTCGGTCTGAAAATTCGATATCGGGTTTTCACCTGATTTACACGTTTTAAGGTCCCCTGAGTCCAAAAAAGTGGTTTTTGGCAATTGGTCAGTGTGTATGTATGTGTGTGTGTGTGTGTATGTATGTATGTGGAGAATCTTCTGGCTATTATAGCTCAGAAACTAATAAAGATAGAGCTACGAAACTTTAGAATTGAAATACGTCTGGTCTACAGATGAAATTTCCAAATTTTGGTGAAAATTGAAAAACCGGAAGTGGGACATCAGAAACCGGAAGTGGGACCGTAAGTCCGTATCTCAAAAACGGCTCTAACGATTTTCTTCAAACTTGCTATATAAACACTCTATTAGATGTCCTTTCGAATGATACAGTTGGTTGGTTCAGGAAAATTGATAGGCGTCCCTTTTAAATAGCTCAATTTCAGGCCTCGCAAAAGCGTTCCTTTAAAAACGGTGGTACGGATTTTTTTCAAACTCGCCATTTTAACTCACTTTTAAATATGCTTTTGTATGTAATTATTGTTTTCCTGTCAATAATTGATTTTAACCGGAAGTGGAACATCGGAAACCGGAAGTGGGACCGTAAGTCCGTATCTCAAAAACGGCTCTAACGATTTTCTTCAAATTTTCTATATAAACACTCTATTAGATGTCCTTTCGAATGATATAGTTGGTTAGTTCAGGAAAATTGATAGGCGTCCTGTATAAATAGCTCAATTTCAGGTCTCCCAAGGGCGTTCCTTTAAAAACAGCTGTACGGATTTTTTTCAAACTCGCCATATTAACTCACTTTTAAATATCCTTTTGTATGTAATTATTGTTTTCCGGTCAATATTTTTTTTTTTTTTTTTTTTTTTTTAAGTTGGTATCTCAAAAACGGCTCTAACGATTTTCTCTTTAGTTCACTTTTATGTTTTCTGATCGCATTATCTCTCAAAAATGCATATAATATGTGTAATAGTGGGTAATGGAAGTCGTGTGTTTGTTTCACACCAGATTTTTTATTTTAATTTTCTTATATTTTAATATTTTAACAAATCGACAAAAACATAATATGCGATTGTTATAATAAAATAATACAAGCTATTACTTTAAATTTATAAAATAATCTACTGACACGTAATTTATTGTGAGTTCTCGATTTTAATATTGCATTATAACAATAATTTTCTATACTTACAATTATTGTCAACATTATTATTATTATTTTTTTTTTATTAACATTTGTTTAACACTTTGTATCCCACCGGGACTTTAAAGTATCATCAAAATATTTCTCAATATAGTCTAAATTTACTGCAAGATTTCATTGGAACTTCAAAGTCCCTATAGTTTAAGCTTTCCCTATAGTTAAGCTCTAGTTTAAGTTAAATTTAATATGAGATTTTTCTCATGCATATAGAAATATAATAAAAATGTTTCAAACTATTTTTCCAAAAATAAGTTAATTTGAGATATAAAGGGTTAATTATTCAAGTTTGTCAAATTCATGAAACAAAATTAAACTTAACTTTTAACAAAACTGAAAGTAATATTCTGTAATATTACTTTTGTATTATAGTGATTAAAACTGCAGCTATTGAACTACTATATATTTTAGATTATACATAATTATGACTTCAATATTTATTTTTTCTAAATTTTTATTTCCTACATAGAACGATAGAAAAAAATATTATTATTATAATTACAGTTATATTATTTTCCTTTGTAATGCTAGTACCAAAGGATGTCAATAAAAATATTTAAAAAAAAATAACATTTATAAAAAAAAACGATTTTTTTTTTTTAATAAGTATGTGAGAAAACGAAATATTTACATATTATTGGTTCGTTTGAAAATGGCATAGTTTTATTATAAATCTAAAAATAATATGAACTATTATACAGTAACAAACATCGTATAAATTTTATTTTGTGTTATGGGTTGACCAGATTGCTTGAGATGAAATTAATTCTAAAGTATGATAAATAGTTTAAAATATTAAATAAAAATTGAGATCTATATTTAAAGTATTTAAAATTTTTATATTAATTCCAGAAAATTGGTTTTACTAGTAATTATTTTCAACCTCACTTCATACATGCACTTGACATTAGCTAAAAATTTCAATTTACATTTAATATATTTGAAAACACTTAATAATAAAATACATAATTTAAGCATTTTAGGTTTAAGAATTACAGGATTTGCACTTGAAATTTAAAACAGCTCTTTTCTTTGTTTCAAAAAGTTACTACGCATAAAACTTCAAACCTAAAATTTATATACCAATCTACAAGTAAGGAAATAAAGTAGTCATTCAAGGACTATTAAGTAGAATATATTTTGTGATAATGATATAGTCAATTTATATAATGTTAAAATTTTACTTTTATGTTTATATGGCGTGTTTTATTGAAATACGCAAATGGAATAGAAATGCTAAAAAACATATATGTAGGATCTCCGTACTTGAAAATCTTATGTCAAACACTTCTCTTGAATTCCTCAAAAGGCTTTCGTTTACTTCATTTTCTAAGATTGAGTATTCGCGAAATAATTTCTCGGCGCTAGATACCTAGAAAATTAATTACAGTTTTCTTGGAGACAAATATTCTATTTATTATATATTCAAATTTCAATTTGGGCGTCGCGTTGAAGAAAGCAGTTGACGATTCAGTTATTAAGATTGAAAGCTTTCTGTCAAGAACTTGGTCATTGACATAACAAGATATAAATTATTTTAAAAACGGATACTTAAGCTATCTTTAAGTATTTCACTTCAAATCATTTTTCACAAATTATTTCACAGTATTGTACAGAGTCAACTTGAAATAATCCAACACTTAGGAATTTATATAATTATTTCTGTTTCCCTTTTTGCAAGCAATATCACTCAATTATCATATGTAGAAAAAAAAATATCAATAATTTTAATATTAATGTTTATATTAATCAGAAATTCAAATAGAAACTTTAAGCAAATAAGAAAAAAAAAAAAAAAACTTTAATAAGTTATAGTCCAAAGTAAATTACACCAGTCTAAAAAAAAAAAAAAAGTTTGTCATTTTCAAAAATGAATAAAAATTTAAAGGTCCGTTAATACACAAAGAACCACCGAATTCTGTTCTCCCTTTTCAATTGCTTAACAGTTGTAACTATAAGCATGAACGGAGTGTTTGGGTATATAATAAAGTGGCAATGCGTTACTAGACAGTTAGAACTGGAACGTCACATCGCAAAAAAAAAAAAAAAAAAAAAAAAAAGCAGATTTAGCATTTCTGTAGAGAAAATTGTACTAGATACTGAGAAAACGAATTGCAAATTTGTAGAACGTCGTCTTTTTAATATGCCTTTTGGACATGAATGCTATGAATCGAACGGTAACGGTATATATTATAGCTGCATTTACTGCATTACCTTAGCTGATCTTCCGGATCGAGATCGGCTGGTCATACAGGCTGTCTTCTTTAACACGTTGAGAGCCATGTCTGCCATTCTAGATTCTAGACATTTTGTCATATATCTCTAAGTACTAAAGGATTCATCTTGAAACTTTAGGAGTGTGCAGAACATGTTATACTTCAATATTTTAGTGAAAGCTTTATCCGAAAAGTAAAAGCAGTACCAATAAAAAATTAAAACGTTGAGCATCCTGTCAGCCATCGGTGGCTGACAATGTCAAATATGATATAAAGCCGCGTCACTCATCGGTGGCAGATATAAAATAGGATATAAAACTAAAAATATTACATTTAATAACTGAAAACTTATTAAAAATTTGCTTAATTTTTATTTATTACAGGAGGAATCATTATGGAATTTTAATGGATTTTAAGAGTTTGCGTGGCGCTCGACGTGTTAAACGTTCCAAACACTTTTGGGTTATTTTCTATGAAAGGTGCGACTTCACAGGAAAACTTTGCTGATACAACCACACTGTGGATTCTGCTTTTAGTGCATATTGAAGAAAAATAGAACATTTTCAGAAGATTATTTTTTGGAAAAATGTTTCGCGATCTACATTCAATATGCAACCCCGATAAGGTATATTTTTATATCTGTCCGTGTAAATAAGTGTGATGCTACATATGTATTAAAATATTGCACAGATTTGTCTTACAAAGCTCACGTTTCTTTGGGTCGATGAACTTAGCAACACGATTTTGCAAAATAAAATAATTTCACAGGATTACTTTTTGGAAAATTTCTTCACGGTTTAGTTTCAACATATAAGCCCAAGGAGGTATATTTTTACACCTGTTTTGTGCAGACAAGTGTGACGCTAAATATGTTTTGAAATAATACACAAACTTCTCACGCCAAGCAATTGTTTCGTTGAATTGATGCAATTAGCAATACCATTTTGCCAAATTTACATATTGTAAATTCTGTTTATAAAGGCAACCAATATACAGAATGCATCTTGCGAGGTTTGGTTTACAGTAATTTTCATTAGGAATTACAAGCCATACAACCAAGCCACAATGCATGCTCATTTTTAATGTAAAAAATCACTTTATCTTCTTTTGTTGAAGCTTCATGAAGCCATAGTTTCGAAATCTTAAACAAATATGTATATGCACATTTTAATCGTTCTGCTCTTAGGATTCACGTCCAAAAATTATCTTTTCGTATTAAAATAATGGTGCTTCACAACTTTTTAATTTATTATTTTCTGTATGCCGTACTGTTTTCCAGATATAAAGTGTAACTATACTACTTTCCATCAGATGGGGGAGGAGGGAGGCCTAGTGAGGTGCTCAGCCCTTAAAATATACCTAAACACTAATTTAATGACAATACCTGTATCGGTTCAGTGGTTAAAATAAGGAACACATTTTAGTGGGTACACTATATATAAGAAACTCTGAGTATTCGAGGCATATTTATGTAACTCAGAGCTTAGACTCTAAGAACTCACTTGTCCATAATGCATCCTGAAGTGTCCATTGCATGTCCATAGATTTCCTTTTAATTTTCATGCGTTCTAAAAAATATTAAAGCAGTTTTAAATATTTGAAGTACATCTTAAATAATGCTTTTGATTTGTCTAATTTAATATTTCTTTAGCGAATCAAAAATTGGTGCATATTTTCTTTAAAAATAGTAATAGCAATATAAGTTTTTACCAAAACTTTTTTTTTTTTTATTTAAATGGATAAATATTTTTATTTTGAAAAGAAATCATTACTGTATTACAATTCTAACATTCATTTGTAACATATAATTTATTGAAAGCTATCAAAGATATTATATTTCATATTGAAAATGAATAACTTATTCAAACTGATACCGACAGAATAAAAAAGATGAAATAGATTAAAACAAATTAAAACAAATATAACTTTAAAAGACATAAAAAATAAAACACATACTGATTAAAATGAGTAAAGAAAGAAAGAAAAAGAAAGAAAACTATTTTTTTTCCCCGAAAGAAAAAAAAAAAAAATACAACACAGGGTGCTCTAAAATTACACCAGAGATCTTATTTTCACTTTAACGAGTGCCTCGTAGGTAATGTGCAGATTACCTAGGTAACTTGAGAAATGAAACAATATTTCTCACTTTAACGGATCACCGTAGTTATGTGCAGATTACCTAGCTAATCTGCAGATTAACTGGTTTCTGCACTTTAGCGGTAGCAAATATATTATAAAAGTATATATGTAGCATACGTTATACGATAGAAATAGGATATATACATAATATATGTAGTATGCATACAAATGTAGCATGCATTATCCAGTGTATCATGAATGTTTTATGCATTAAGACTTGTTAGACCGGAAACTGCGGTTTAAAGTTTGTTCAAAACTCTTACAAACACCTATGCCTGAATAGGACTTGAACACGCCACCTGGAAATTTAAGGACAGAACTCTACCATCTTTAAATTGCCGTGTTCCAATTACTAACAGATAGACGAATTTTAGGGTCTTTTCTTTTCTTTTTCTTTTTGTAGCAGACTGCAGATACTTGACACCATCTGTCTACAAATTTCGACTTTTCTATTCGAGACTTTTTTTTTTATTTTTTAATACAATTTTAAAAGCTTTATTCAAATTTTCAGAATAATAAAAGAGAGATCTACATTACAAAATACCCCTTTTCTATCGAATATTTTTATTGCTTTTCTTACAAATGGGGAAAAATGATTTTCAGAAATACATAATATTTCACCGTTTTGAAATTCTGTATTTATATTTCCATTAAGACATGTTCTAGCCCAAGGTTATCTTATTCTTCCATATTTTACAACAGCCATGTGCTCTTTTAAAATAATATAAAATTTACTGCTAATGATAACTATGTAATATATAATTTTATTATCGACTCTTTAATGGGATATCTTGTTAGCACTTGGTAGTTTATTTAATTAGTTATTTATCTATTTTAAATTATTTATTTCTTTACAAATAATCTATAATTTTTTAGCATAAGTTTAGTATACTTTTTAATAAACTGAATAATAATAATAATAATAATAATAAAAAGTGTTTGTGCAATCAATTTTAAAACCGATTTACATGAATATGTATATATATATTTAAATTTGTATCATTTATTTATTTATTTATTTTATTTTATTTTTTCTGTAAACTGTTTGTGTATTTCTATTATTATAACTGCACGATGATGGAAGGAATTAATGAACCAAGAGAAGATCTACTGTTTCTTCTATGAATTCAAACATTGCAATTCAAGTTTTTTTTTTTTTTTTTAATTCTGTTTTCATGGTGAATTACTTTAAAATAACGTAATTTCATTTCAAAGATTTCTTTGAGATAGATCGAATGAATATTTGAAACTATTTTAATAAAATAATAATAATAATAATAATAATGTATGTAAGAACTATAACTTTCAAAAATTTAAAATAATTTTTTTTTTATTTTTTTTTTTTAATCAAAATATCTTGGCCCTTCATCTGGTAGAAAAAGTATTCACGAGTTTAGCAACAAAGCAGCTACATTTCATGTTACTTTCATTATTCTCTTAATGAAGGGTAGTGCAATTATTTAGAAACGAAGTTGTTGTTTCGAATGCTAAACAGTATGGCAATAATACTTAATTTACAGTTCCCATTATCCTTCTGCAAGTTAATTTAAATAATATACAAATTATAAATATACATTGAATAAAATTGTTATGTAGTTTATGAAGACAATGCTCATGAATAACGGGTTATTATCTTTTGCCTCGTAAGTTTTTACAAATGTTTAAAGCTTTCAAAGCAGAGAATGCTTCCAAACAAATTTTTATTTAATTTTATTTGTAGTTTCTCCGTATTATAAAATAATAATTAGTTAATTAGTTAATAGCAGTTTTTATATAATAAAATCACATATTTTCATGCTGTCTTCAAATAAAGCCTAAAACTAACACAAGGAAAATGTTTAAATGTAACTTTGGGGGAAAGAAAACGTACTTCAAAAAAGCTAACATTGGTATTTTAATTTTGTTTTCTCCATTTCAATGACTTGAAAGAATTATTTTGTTATTTTCCTTAGGCAAAAAAAAAAAAAAAAAAAAAATCGTACGTATAATTTTTAACTTTAATATAAAATCATGCAAGTGACTTACGATAGTGCGGTTTGTATAGTAAAAAGTTAACTTTTTGTGGTAGAAACTCCTCACACTAAAAATTTTATTTAGATAAATGAAACGCTTAGTTCAAAATTTTTTATCATAGATGGCGCTGGAACTTAAAAGCACAAGAAATAACATACGACGTATTACAAACAATTAAAAAACATTTATTTTGTGAAAATCACTACAATTTCTCGATTTGAGCACTTTTTATAGCTTGGAACATTTAGTTTACGCAAATTTTCGGTTAGAATTTGGATTTAATATACTTTTACTTATTTGTGCATTTTCAGTCAAAGAATTTATACGCATTAAACATTTATGAAATTAATATCCAAGATTCTTGTTTAAAAAAAATAAAGAATACATAAAACACTAATCAACTTTACTTTAAAAATTTTTAGAAAGTATATTGCAATTTTTCTGGTGCACCTTATATGTTTTGTTAATTAATTCATTTATTTTGTCATGCCTCATACATCCAATATCCTTATTAAAAATACCTCAATGTTTTTTTCTTAATTACATTATGTTTATCAAAAGTTATCTTTATTTTTATCACATTTCATTTATTTCCTTTATTTATTTTTTCTTTTTTTTCACGAAAACCTCTCCTAGTCTTCAGCTTTTTTTCTATTAAACAATTAACATCTTATAATAAAATAATAAGATATTTTTTTCACGTTTAATTATTCATAAAATGTAACATAAGTTCAGAATGATTCTGTTCAAAAAGTTTTTTTTTCCCCTTTCTATTTCTTGAGTAAAAAGTTTCTCAATCTCTGATTTCTAGTAATTCGTTTCTTTGTTTTTTTAATATATCTAAAAGAGAATTATATATATATATATATATATATATATATATTTTTTTTTTTTTTTTTTTTTTTTTTTCTGAAGAAAAAAAAAAAAAAAAAAAAAAAAAAAAAAAAAAAAACGGAAGCCAGATTTTGCTGAAATTTGAATATAATTGAAACATAGTTTCGCAAAAATATAAAAATATCTTAGAAAAAAAAAATTCCAGGACGCAACTTTGGTAATCAATAGAAAATCTCTTTCCTTTTTTTCTTCCTTTTTTTTTTTTTTTGCGATTATGTAATTTGGTCGCAATTCGAATGGAAAGAAATGAAAAAAGATGTAATTTCCGTTCGCTTAATGCATTTTGAGACAAGTTTGCTGACAGAAGTATTAGAAAAAAATAGCATTACAAAATTTTTACATGAAAATAAAAAGCAAAAAAAAAAAAAAAAAAAAAAAATCATTTTGTATGTTTAAAAATAGGAATATAAATGAAACTCGTTAATTATTTAAGTGATATTCAAACTCACCATTAACAAGTAAACTTTAGTCGTTTATATTACCAGGTTCTATATCTGCAAAATACCAAAACGTGAAAGCTACTTCAACAGCAAGCTTTGAAATAAATTTGATTTTATTGACTGTTACTGTCTTGCAACAGTCAATAAAATCAGAGTAACTTTAGAGTTAACACAAGATGTTTATAAAATTCTAATTACTAAAATTCTTAAAATTCTTAATTTACACATTAAGTGATGATAAGTTTAATTTAAGAAAAAAAAAATCATATGTAAGAAGTATAATTTTTAATTGTAAAAAACTTACATAGACGTAATGTGTGAGAAATAAAAAAAATTTGATGTATAAAAAAAAAAAAATAAGATTTTTAAATTTTCCATCCAAAGTGAAAACTTGAATTTCTCTCTTGAATTCTTGAACTTTCAGAAAAATTTTTATGTCATTTTGCATGATGTCTGAAAAATCTAGCAATTTTTTTTTTTCCTTAATAAGTGTTTAATTTTTTTGTATAATGTTTTTAAAACTATATTTTATATGCTTCAGATGACATATTAAAAAAAATTGGTAAATATTTTTAGAATTTCAGATCGTGAGATATAATGGGTTAAGAAACTTAGAAGAATCTTCTAGTTGTACTCCCAGAACAACATAATCACTTAAATCTGTAAAAATACATTTCACATTTTTCCTTTTTTTAAACTTCTGAAATACTTGAAAGAACACTCTCTTGAAATGAAACAATGAAAATAACTCTACTTTAGTGAATTTTCACTCATTCGCCTAGAAGAAACGCACCCCTTCATCTTGAGTTAAATTCACTAAATTGAACAAGTTAGCATAATGGACACAAACTTGAGTTATTTGTTGTATTTGAGTGATTTATTTATTTTATTAATGAGTTAAATACAAATGTTTTTAATAAACTGGATATCTTTTAAAAGGCACTGCTCGTTGCATTTGCTCGCTACTGAAAAAATGTGTTGCAGCTAGAGCGATGTTGCCACACACAAGGAGACGAATTAGCAGAAATAACTCAAGTATCGATAAATATCGATAACTCAAGTTCGCTTAAATAAAAAGCTACTAATTAGCTCAAATAATTGCATTTTTAACTTAAGTCGATTAAAAAAAAAAAAAAAAAAAAAAAAAAAAAAACTCACTTGACATGGTGAATTAACTGATTTATTTTAAAAGAGCAGTAGACTGATACCGCCAAAAATATTTATAAAACACAATTTTATAGTCATAGTAAAAAATCGCGTTCACAAATAAAATTCTGATCTGTTCTATATAAAAAATAAACCAGTCTGATGAATTTTCGCGTTATTTATACCAGAAAGTCAAAATTATAAATCACAACGAAATCTTCGAATTTCTGTCTTTATTTATAATTTTATTAATATTTGGTTCACCAACATTTTGCTCAAATTAAATAAAGACTGTCATATGAATACGGAAATTTGGTGGACATAATCTTGACACATAAATCATATTTCCATATCTGTACATTAGGATATTTTCATTATTTCAATATTTACAGATTTTATATCAATTTAACTAATATTAATAACTGACATCCTTGGTTTATTATTATTATTATTATTATTATTATTATTTTTATTATTACAATGATTTTATTTTATATCAGAATGATTTATTTTGAATATTCAATAAATCAGAAAGTTTATTTTGTAACTTGAATTTTTTTCATATATATATATATATATATATATATATATATATATATATGCGCATATATGACTCTGAAATTGTATTTCATAAAATTTCTTAGAGTTTATGATCCTTCCCTTCTTTCAAGTACACTTCTACCAAGTACCTGGACACTTTCGAATTTAGACATTTTGTCAAATATCTAGAAAAGCTCTTTATGAATCATCTTGAAACTTTGTTAGTGTAAAGAACATCATATACCCCATATATTTCAATAAAAGTTGTGACCTGAAGAGGAAAAAAGGATAAGTAAAAAGTTAAACAAAAATCAAAATGTTTCGGATCACCCTGTAAAATGTAATGCTTTAAATGCTTTTTAGCTGTAGCATCTTGATTATGAAGATCTTTCGTATTATCTGTATAAATTTGTATGAGGTTACCACGTGTATTTATGGAAATATAACGGTTTATTTAAAAATTAAAAAAAAAAAAACTTTCACTTTTTTAATTATAACTCGTAGGGTATTAAACCCAGTGTAAAGCCATTTTTAAGAAATTTGGCATACTACATTAGGCATAGCACACTGCTATCATAATTTTAAAATGTTAAATATCTTTTGAAATCTGAGAATTTTCACTAAGTAATTTTTAACTACGCATGCGCTATCTTTCTGAATATTTCATTTGCATAGTTTAATAGACAAATGTATTGAGCAATTAACTTGAAACAAATATCTTGTAAATTCAAAATGTTATGAGAGATAGAATGATCAGAATTCCAATTCTTCTCAAAAAGAAAGGAAAATGATAAGGAGTTTTATAAATATTTATTTACAATCAGTAAATACTATATTACTATTGAGCATTGATTGAATCAAAATTAAAATGGGAGTAAAACCCTTTATAGTTTAGCTTTTACTTTGAGAGAACTGAAATTATGTTCATTCTAACTCTCAAAACGTTTTGAATTTACACGATATTTGCTTGGGGCTTTTCTATGTGTTGTGTAATAATTTTGGTTATTAAATTAGGCAAATGAAATTTCTTAAAAGCTAGCACATGCGTAGTTAAAAATTATTCAGTAAAAATATTTCGTAAAAATATTTCGTAAGATATTTAACATTTTTACATTCTGATTGCAAAATGCCACTTCTCATGTAGTATGTCAAATTTTCTAAAAATGGATTTGCTATGGGTTTAATATCCTACATGCAATAATTTAAGAAGCGGAGATTTTTTTTTAATTCAGTTTTTTAAATAAACCGTTATATGTCCATGAATATATGTGGTAGCCTAAAAAAAAAATAATAAAGAGATAATGAAAAAACTTTATTTAATCACATGCTACAGCCAACATGTATTTCAAGCATATTTTTTTGCAGAGTGATCGAAAACATTTTGACTTTTTAAAATTTTTTACTGTCCCCTTTTTCCTTTCAGGGCACATTGTTTTCTGAAATATATAAGGTATAATATGTTCTTTATACTACCAAAGTTTCAATATGATTTCTAAAGAACCTTTCCAGAAAATTGACAAAATGTCTAAATACTCGAAAGTGTCCAAATACTTATTGGTAGATAGTGTATTTTAGAACTTTAGAAAAACAAAACTGAAAACTCTTTTTTTTTTTTTTTTTTTTTTTTTTTGAATAGATATTTACAGTGACATAACGAAAAATTATTTATCTATGGCCTATGAGATCAATTTATTTAAAGTGTGATAGCGCATTGTTGAAATGAAGTGAAAATTTTTATGCACATTACAAATAACCGTTGCGCGGTCGATATATATTTGGGAGAATCTATAATTTGTAATGTTTTTTACAGGGAAAAAAATATTATTATTATTTTAATCATTATGGCCTATATGGATTGAAATTATTTAAAATGAGATCTCATCTAAATGTCTTATCTAAATGAGTTGAAAATTTCTATATTTTTTCTAGATCACCGTAGCATGAACTGCATAGATTTTGGTGAATCTAGAACTTACAGATCTTTATAGGGACACAATGAGAAATTCTTTATCATTATGAACAAGGGACTCAAACTATTCGAAGTGGAGTAACGTTATATTCCTTATTCAACTGAACTTATTCGTTGGATTTATTTAAACAAATCAAATAGTTTGTAATGTCAAGTGTAGTCACTCCAGATTTTTTTTCAATAGTCAGTGTTTGCATATGTATGTTATTTTTTAATAACATTTGTTAAAGCATGCTACATCACAGAAAATTATATTACATGCAATGCAAAGAAACACGCATTTTATTTTAATACATAAAATATACAAAGAAAATTAAAAAGAAAAAAAAAACCGCAAAAAATTGAGAAATGTCAAAAAAATTTAAATGAACTGGTGTTAATAAAACGTAGAAATAAGGAAAATTAGGATAATTACTGTAAAAGTTTTATTTCTGGCCATGACATTTCTCTCCTTCTCACATATTGAATAGTTCATAGCTGTAGAAAACGAATTGAGTAAAAAAGAATAAAAAAATATTTTGAAAATTTGACCCAACAATATTTTCTTTTCGTTTTATAGATCAAGGATCGAAAAAAAAATCTATCAAAGACAGTACTTATTTTAGTAAGAAGGACTTATTTCAATCTGTAAAATTTTTATTTTTATTTTTTAATTTTTGATTATTTTTTTTATCTCATTTTTTGACAATAAAACTACGTCGCTTTCTTTTAAAAATGACTAAATTGAATTAGAGATAAGTGTTCACACCTAAATTTCATAGTTTAGTTAATTTTAAAAAATCTAATTGTCGTTTCGAAAAACTGTTCGCAGCCCTAGATTCAGAAAAATATCCCCTTTCATTTGGTACCAAATTTGTAACGAGAGTACTGATATTTCTAATTAATTTCCTCCTTTTTTGGTGTTACACGAAACTAATCCACAAAAACGGGACTTACCCAGATTGAAACTAATAGTTTTTCTACTCCTGAAAATATGCTCCACACTTTGGGATTTTATCCTGATTATGGAACCAATAAAAGAAATTAACATGTTTAAAACTTAATATTTTACCAGAAGGACTACTCATCAATTCAATGCTTATTATTATTATTATCATTATTATTATTATTCATTTAATAATTTCCAAAGAAAAAAAATGTAAAAAGGAAGAATTTTCTCAACATTTTCAATTTTGCATTTCCTATCTATCATTTTATTTATTCTTGTTTGACAGTTAATACAAAACATAATGTTAAGCAATAAATTGTTACTAGAAGACATCCAATCCAAAGCTTGTATTATAGCAAAGGGTACTGCTTGATTTAACGAACAATTTTGGTATAATTTAATCTGTTTCACTTTAATTACTCTGTAATCATAATAAACAATAAACGCGCAGACAATTTTAGAATTTATCTAACTTCCATGACTAAAAGTTCAAAGAATATTTTCTTTCTTGGTTCCCAGGGTGCAACTAATATTTTGCAGTAATTAGATAGAGTAATTGAGATGTGTGAGGAGGATCTTCTGACTACTATATCTTCAAAACTAATGAAGATAGATCGACAAAATTTTAGAATTAAAATAAATCTGGTGTGAACACGATTGTGATAATAATAAAAATTGGTACTGGGGTGGTTTTAACGGTGATTTCTAAATTTCATATTTAAAAAGGCTACTTCTGGAAAATCGTTAGGCTCCTGTATAATTAGGTTAATTTTATATCTTGCAATTGCGCTTCTTAAATACAATTCTAAGGATTTTCTTCAAAATCGCTTATTAATAACCTTTTAGATTTCTATTCATATATAATTGATGATTTCTGGTTAACATATGTATTTGCCAAGTAGATTTAATGAAACATTTAAATAAATAAAAAAAAAAGAACAAAGTTAAAAAAAAAAGAGGGGGGGGGGGGCAGTGCTGCCAGATTGAGGGAAATTTTTATTTAACTGCCATCACTAAATTTTAATTGAAACGGTTTTGAAATTATTTCGAAACATCTTTGACAGAAATCGTCTATATAATTAGATAACCGTTACAAATAAAATTTAACGGTGGCTGTTGAATAAAAATTTCCCTGAAATCTGGCAGCACTGGTGGGGCGGGGGGGGGGGGCGAGATGGAAATAAAAGTAAATGAAAAAAGGTAAAACGTATTCCATCTTTTATGCTATTGCGACTGAAAATTTGGAATGAATGGATTCAAAACTTAATCAAAGAAATCAATAAAATATGTTGACAAATCGATAGAAATTTTGTAATATATATATATATATATACATATATAATTTTAGTTTTTCCTGAAGGAGAATAACCATGACAATTTTAGAAGTTCCTATAAGGCAGCATTCAACATGCATTTGTCATTGTGAGAAATATATCAGAATGACGTATATCATCAGCTTGGATTCGAAAATGAAGTTTTTCTTCCGTTCTCCATTTTCTTTTACGCTCTGAGCCAAATTATTCAAATTATTTTAATAATAATTTAAAGACGAACACATTACTAGATATTGAACAAACTGTTCTAAAGTGTTTAAACTGCAGTTAGGGAAAAGTATTGCAGTTTGCTTACAAATTGATCATCATGTAATAATTTTTTATATAGTTAATAAATTGTTTTAAAAAACATTTATTTATTTATTTATTTATATATTTATGTATTGATAACACATATACATCAGATGTGTATGCTTGACTTATAGTCCGCTTGTAAATCTTCGCCAGATAAGGACAGATAGCACATGACAGAATTACAGGACGAAGAAATGGAAAAACACCCAGGGCCAGCGCGGGAATCGAACCCGCTCTCATACGCTCGAAGGCGATTAGCAGTGTGGTGACATAACCACTCGGCCACGGAAGGCCCCTTACCCCCCCCCCCCAAAAAAAAAAAAAAAAAAAAAAAAGCATTTTAAATTAAAATAAATAAATAAATAAATAAATAAAATAAAATTATCTGGTGGTGCAAAAACATTTTAGTAAATATATATATATATATATATATATTGTCCAGATTTAATTTCACATTTAATTTTTTAAGTTATCTAACAAACAAAAATAAAGCTCTTACGAAAATTTCCTTTGTATGAAATTTTTAACGGACAATTTGAAACCTAATTGAAAATTCCTTTTTTTATTTTTCTATTTTGTACACATATGTTTAAACATCACATTTGACTATTTAATAAAAAATATCTTTTCTTATTTTATTATGGAAGCTGAAAATTTTTTAATTATATTCGAAATTTTCAATGTGATCGGCTAGTAAAATTAACAAGTTTGACGTTGTATGTATTCATAGTTTATTTTATGAAGAATTCAAAATTAACGTAAGAAAACTTCAGTAATTAAATATTATACTACAAAAAATGACTTTGTTAAATTAGAATATTTTTTGATACTCCATTATTATATTTGAAGCAATTTTTAAATGAATATCCTTAAAAAAATTCTGTTATTTTTAAATAGTTTAAAGATACGTCACTAAATATTATTTAAACGTTTATATACAGTTTCAGGTACTTATATGTAAAAGTCTAAATTTAATTAATAATATCGAATATTCCTTAATTTATAGTTAATCGTTTTCAGTCAATTTTAATACTTGTTTTGAACCAAGAGCATAGAAATTAGTGCCAAAAACAATATTTTGGTTTTGTAAATTAAATCTTAATATTAATATCTGATTAAAGAAATTTTGAGTTGCAAATATTTTTTTAAAAACAGGAACAACAATCAATAACGAAAAAAAAAAAAAAAAAAAAAAAAAATACAAATAATTTACCATACAAAGAACTGATAAATTAAAGAAAAATTAAAAAAAAAAAAAATAAATAATAAATAATAATAAATTCATTAATGTTATTTTAATTATAAGAAACCATTATACTATTATTATAATTATTTTAGTAGATGAATATTTATATTTTATTAAAAATATTTAAATAATCATTCAAAAACGACGACAATATTGAACGTCGGAGCAATTGTTTGTGATATTTTTGTCTTGCAGTTTGAGAAAAAAATTCCATGTGCCAACAAATAAATATTTACCTAATACATAATATTCTTTTATTGAAATAAATTATTTAACATATTTCTGAAAAACGATAAGTATATGGCAAAAAAAAAAAAAAAAAAAAAAAAAAAAAAAGCATTAGAAATAGCTTTTTTAACATATTTCTGAAAAACGATAAGTATATGGCAAAAAAAAAAAAAAAAAAAAAAAAGCATTAGAAATAGCTTTTTTAAATATTTGCATTTCAAATTGATTTCTTATTTTAATTTATAAAGTATCTGTCAAGAAGAAAGAAAAAAGAGCCATAAGAAATATTTATTCTATGTGAAATTTTGAACTTACTGTAAAAGCTAAAGCTTTAATTATTTTTTTCTAAAAGTTGTAAGTCGCCTTACGAAGTTCATAGAAATTTTTGAGTTTTGCGAATAATTAATGTGCAAGGTCAATTTCATAATTAGATCAAGTGAGTTAGGAGGAATTCTGGAAAGTTGGCATATATATCTCGCTTAATGGAGAAATGATCTTGTTAGAAAGGTACTACGAAGATTATTTAAAGATTACAAGGTCGGTTAATTTTATCGAAAATTGTTCGATGTTTTGAAGATTTGGTGAGAAAGGATAAGTAAATTGATTCTCCAATGATGCATCAGTTGATAATTGTGTAAACTGAAAGGTGTATGACCTCTGTCCAATATAAACCGCTAGTAAAGTTAATATGTTCGTTTTATCTTCCGGCTAATGAAACTGGTTTAAGTAATTTAAATATACAAAATAAGTTAAAAACTAGTTGACCTCTCCAACCTTAAATCCGAAAATATGTAATTTGAATTTTAAACGTTTGTCTTGATTTAGTTAAGTTTTTCACAGCAGGAAAATGTCTAAACAGAAAAGTGTAAGATTTGAGATAACCTCATAAATTTTATCTGTTTCGAATACACTTATAAGTAAACATTATTATTTACTCTTTTTAAAAAATATATGTTCTAATTTATTATGAAAGCTAAAAGAGTTTTAATTATATTCATAATTACTTTCTCTTACCCATAAGGTAGAGAAAGTATTGTTTTGGGGTCAAATTTTCGAATGCGAGATTTTGTTATATTTACACGTTTTGAGGTCCCTGAATACGAAAATCATGTTTTTAGCAAATGGTCTGTGTGTGTGTGTGTGTCTGTCTGTCTGTTATCAGCATATCTCAAAAACAAATTATGGCAGAAAGTTCAAACTTGGTATTCTAAATGTATATCATATACGGATGCTACAGTAAGATTTTCGTTAAGATCAAGCAAATGGTTCGTGTACAGGGACAATCAAGAGAATTCTAATACATTACGTCTATGGGGGAAATTGCAGGTAAGTACCCAGGTAGCACATAACGTTGTTATAGCGTTGCAAATAAGTCTGAACAGTGAAAAATTGGTTACGTTATTTTATGTCCGTTGAAAAATGGTTTTTATTTTGCAATATTCTCACCAAACAATTTCGAAAATTTATTCGGTAATAAAGAAAACCAATAAAAGACGTTGTTTTATGGTTATACTTTTTCCAGTTATTTTTCGACGTTTTAAAATAGGTATTTTATTTGTTTCTTGTTTCCCTTTGATTCTAATAAAAAATGCGTTTTTTCAACGAGTTAATAGGTACTTTTCATACGTCATTTATTTCCATCAAATGACGCTGAATCTCCTCAACTTGATATCGATACACGCGATTTGTGAAATGGCGGGATCGTGATCTTGTGTGCATCGTGCTGTGTCCGTCGCTTGCAAGCAAAGCATATACGAATGAACAGAAGATCAGCTTTAAACTATAAAAAGGTGAGTAAATTCAATATTATTATTATATTTTATGATAGAAATAAGTTATAAAATTATTTATGGCGAATTAATTTTAATAACTTTGTATTGTGGAATATAGCGTTAACTTTTGTAAGCAGTCTCATAGACTGCGAAGTTTGTTTTTTTTAAATGTGTGTACGTGTTCAAATATTTAAATGTTTTAGAAACCACATTTAAAAAGCAGGTGGTTGTTTTGCAGAAAAAGATATAATTATAAAGGAATGCCAGTTTGTATGATCCAAAAAAAGAAATACGTAGCTTTGGTTAATGAGGCTGCTGACATCAGTTATATGTCAATGAAATAAGTATATTGTATGATTTGATTTCTTTGTTTCATAGAAGTAATTAACATTAACACATAGACGATCATAATCTTAAACATAATTTGTTTCTTTTTCATTCTGTACTAACAGGTTAAAAAAAAATAAAATCTGAATATGTAGATTGAATGTTTTTATCAATTTGTCAGCAAGTCAGCAAAGCAAAACTTTAATTTCTATATAACTTTTTATTTGCAATACCAACATGTCATTTTTATTTTATCCAAGGATTTAAGAAATAAAATTTACATACTTAATCAAATCATTTGATAATTTTATGTTCTTATTTTAAATTTGTAAAAAAATTAATTGGTAATAAAAAAATTTCAGATGAAAAAAATACAAAATTAAATATTACTTACATGGAAAACACCGAACAGCCCTGTATAGATGTTGAAACATTTCTTTATATGTAATTATTTTGCTTGATATTAAATTAATATTCTTGATATAATAGTGCTGACTCAGGAATAAATGGGGGGGGGGGAGAATTCGTTAAAAAGAGTATAATTTGCATTCTTCTGTGTTGTGATTTTTGTACAAAGAAAAAGTAAATTATTTTTATACGTGTGGGCTATATGTGTTTGTTGTTCCTTGGATGCTGTAAAACTATATCTAGGTTACATGCTAAAAAGAAAAGTATCTAAAGGCCACTTGTACAAAAATGGGTTGAAAAAGGGCCTTCAAGTGCGAAAATAAGTCGAAAAAAGTCTGCCTGGTGTACCCTGTGAAATTAGCCTAGAGTCAGCACCAGGGCTGGCAAACTGGGCCCAGCCCAGAAAAACCCACTGGGTTTTTGTTAAAAATTATTTCTAACTTTCAAATCCCATCTATAAAGTATAGAAAACACCTTACCTTTTAAGAATAAACTTTATTTTCTGGAAAATAATATTAAACATAAAAAGTAACTACAGTTATGCATATAATAAAAGCAAGTTTATCTTCTATAATTGGTTCAATTTCTTTTTCCTGTAAAACCGAACAAGAATTTTATTTTATTTATTTATTTATTTTATTTTATTTTTTTTTTTTTTTACAGCGGACATAAAGACTAATTAAATTGTTTAGTTTTAAAACTTTATAATAATTTTATTTTAATTTTAGTAGCAACATAATTATAAATTTTAATTTTTTTTTTTCTATAACCTTTTCGAAAAAAGAATAAAACGGTGCAGCTTATTTTTATAATTAAAAAAAATTTAAATGATATGTATTGTACTTCAGAATTTAAGTTATTTTATTTCATCTATTATTGTCATTAAGAATATTTATTTTGAATAATCATACATTAAAATAAAATATAGCTTAATCTTACTGATTAACCCTATTTTAATTTTAAAATCAAACCAATTTTTATTTCTAAGATAAATATTATATTAGTTATTAATTAGGAGTTTAATATAAGTAGGTGTATTACATTTATTATGCTAAATAACATATCTAGCATTGCAATTAAAATCTATTCAAACAAAAATCACCAAAAGACCAGAAAAACCCAAGTGGGTTGGTTTTATCTCAAAAAAAGCCGGGATTTTGCTAATCCTGGTCAGCATTAATATATACAAACTTTAAAAAGTCAGACATTGTCAGGGTTAGTTTTTTGACGTCAAAAAGTGGTTTTTGACATGACAATGGTTTAAACCGTCAAAAACCTGTATTTTCAAAATCTGTAGATGAGCTAGAATCTGGTTAGAAATAAGATTTAGTAATATTTGCCACATACAAGTGAATATCTAAATATTATGCTGTTTATAAATTAAGAAATCTTAAAACAATTTGAAGATAATTTATAAAAATTTAGGTAAATTAACTGTTTTTATTACCTAAGAAATATATACAAAGTATGCATAGACATATTTTGTATGTTTATGTTTATTAATATTTCTGAAATTCTAAAATTCCAACGTTACTTATGAATTTTCACATAATCCATGAAAACAGGAATACAGGATTTTATTTTTTCTTTAAGTAAAACATATATGGACAGAAAATCAGTGGCGGATCCAGAACTTGACTTTTTTTTTTTTTTTTTGGGGGGGGGGGGGGGCTAAGATTTTTCAAAGTGTTATTCTAGACCGCTAAAAAATTTACACTTGCAATATTCAATTGTGAATGTTAGTGTTTGTGGGGGGGGGGGGGGAATCTGCCACTGCAGTAAATTAATATGAATTTGAAAATAATTATATTTATAATCTGTATTTATTATTATTAATTGTATAAAAATTTGTACCTGTTTATAGCTTGGACTATTGGTGTTCGGAGAGTAAGGCTGACTACTCTAGGGTCTTAGACCTAAGGGGAATCGCCCTCCGTGGGGGGGGAGTCTTTCTAAAGGGTGCAAGTTTTTGAGAAAACCACGAAAAACTCTGAACGTCTAGACCGACTAGCGTGCCTTGGGAGTAAACCTGGTACCTCACGTCTACCAGCTTTGCGCTTAGAACCGTTTGGCCACTGGTGGGCCCTACAGCTTACGACTAATGATTTTTTTAAAAATCTGTACGAGTAAATATTAAATTTATTGCTATTTATACATGTCCTGAAAACAGAGAGCCCCCTATATGTTCCTTGGTAGGATCAGAAAAAACAGTGCTTAACAACGGCAACCTAGGGAACCTAGATCTCCATTGATTGGCAGCGTTATGCGTGTATTCTTTTCTCCTGTTACCTGTTACTGAGATTCTACACGAACATCCACATACTGGATCCTTCACGTTCATGCCTGTTTTCTTCAGATTCTGGCATTCTTTTAAATTATTCATTCATTTTTCATTTAAATTACTCCAAGGTGCATTACCCAAAAGTCAGTGTTGTGTCAAACTTTGCTATAAATATTTAATTGAATGAGTTCAACTTATTTTTGTATAATTGTTTACGCAATATTGTTCTGTAGTAAAATTGTATTCGTGTATTGTTGCACGAGATCACCACTCTTGTTAAGCCACACCCCCCCTTCCTCCCACAAGATCGACTCTATCAGCTTTCAGGCTTTCTCAGTGTCAGCCTTTATCACCCCTGATCACATGCAAATTTTGCAGACAGATTATGAAATATTAAAAGCCTGTCGCAGACAGCTACAAAACTTTCTGCCACTGGGATTAAAGTTTTATAGGTATAATTAAATTTACTTATTATATATAAAAAAAAAAATATATATATATATATATATATATATATATATATATATATATAAAAACTTTCATTGTAACTTATATAATAAATTTTTAAACTGAAGTTTCTAATTTTTTCTAGCTGATTTTTTCTGCGGTTTTTTCCACTTTGGATAAAACTTGCTAACCCTGCTTTATAGAAGGAAATTGTTCATTGAAAACAAAAATTGTATTAATGCATCATAATAAATAGATTTTTTTTTTTTTACATTTTGCCTATTATGTATGGTTATTAAATATGAAATTTGTAAACACCAGGGGTGCAGAATATGTCCGAACAAGGTTCGGGGGAAATTTAAACTAACTGGGGAAATTCTGAATATTTTTTTTTTTTTTAAGAGAAAATGTAAATAAAAATTTGTTGCTTTAAAGTTCTTATAATACACACTAA
The DNA here is from genome assembly GCA_963930645.1 of Salticus scenicus. Lineage (NCBI taxonomy): Eukaryota > Metazoa > Arthropoda > Arachnida > Araneae > Salticidae > Salticus > Salticus scenicus. The sequence goes on along the minus strand of OZ005653.1, from coordinate 221,983,263 downwards.
CAGCGATATTTTTATGTTACACTGTATACTTATTCTCTTAAAGATTTATTACATAGAACAAATGACTTTGTATAGCAAAGTAAATTTTTGCATTATTGAGGGAAATTTATACTGTGTTTGGGGGAAATTTCCGAGGTCTGGACATTTTCTGCACCCTTTGTAAAAACCATAATCACTAATGCTTATAAGAATAATTATATTTTCCTTTTACACTAGATGTTTCATATTGTGGTTTTTTCGCCGTCAACCAAAAACTCTGAAGAAGAGGTAGAGATTGTGCATGAAAACTGGCTGCTGGCTGATCGAGAAATTAATTACAGCAATCCTTCCAATTTAAAGTCGCCATCACTAGTTCAGTTGTCCGAATCCTCACGATCACCATTCAGACAAACAGAAGTTAACAATCATTCCAGAAGCAACAAATTAAAGTCACCGTCATTAGTGAGAGAGTCGGGCAACTCTTCCACATCCACTTTCAAGTCATCAGTTGAAGAAACAGAAACTAACCGTATGTATCCATTAATTTAATAGCCAACTTTTACCTAGTGTTTATACTTTCTTAACATACTTCCTAACCTAATTTTATTTTTATAGTATCTTAACAATGAAACATAAAAAAAACATGCATTTTGTGGGCTAATTAATCACTTGTTTAATGATAATCTGCATTTTTTTTTTTAAAAAAAAAAGGTAAATAAGACATGTAAGCTATTACCTGCAAATAAATGTAAATTTTGTAAGTCATTTGGGAAACAATATTTAATTTTGGTAACTGGGATTGAAATTGTGTAATCTCTTGATCAAACATTAAAAAAAAAAAAAAAAAAAAAAAATTGAAATTTTATTGATTTTAAATAGCAGAATACTCATGCAATTAGGCTTCTATGATTTAAAAAAGGAGCTAATTCTTTTTTATTACTGAAAAGCATATTTCAACAATGAAATTTATATATATATATATATATATATATATATATATAATAAAGGATTATTTGAAATCATGTTTTGCTTCCCCCCCCCCCCAACCTCCCTTTAGGAGCTGAATTTCTAAAATTCCAGAAATTGGTTTTTAGGTGTTTGTATAAGCTATAGTATATTTTTGAGCAAAAATTTCATGTCTTTTTTTTTTTTTTGAGCTATTTAGGATTATATGAAATCATGTTTTGTTTTGCTCTCTTCACCCCCCCCGCCTGGTGGGGAGAAGAATTTTTGTCTTTCCTCCCCCATGTGGAAGGCAAAATTTGTAAAAAATCTCTTCATTTCAGCGATTTTTTTTTTTTTTTTTTTTTTTTTAAGTACATTAGGTTTTTTATTTAAAAGTTTGAGCATAATTGAAATAGAATATAGAATTTAAATCTCAATTGGATAAATGTTTAATTGTTACTCTTATTATAATCTTCTTCCTTTTTCAAACTTTGCAAATGCCAGTTTTTAAGATTACTAAGAAATAAAATATTTTTTTTTGGTTCTTCATTATATGATTTTTACAAAGGATTAATTTCCCCGATTTAAAAAAAACAAAACACAGAAGAACGCAAGAATTTCTCTCTGAGTATTAAAATTTTGTTTAGTTTCTAACATATTAAACACAATCACAAATGCAATTTTTGTATAGAAATGATTCAACTAAATGACTTGATTGCTTCTAGTTACAATCACTGGCATTACTTAAGTGGGGGTGATTGTATGTAGAATTTTTTTTTTTATTTCAGGATATATATTTCTTGTCTTTAGGATTTCTAATGTTAAAAGAAAACATTTGTATAATGGAAGTTTAGAAATCTTTTGATATTATTTAAATTAAAAAAAAAAAAAAAAAAATGTTGAAGTTTAGTTATTTAAAAAAAAAAAAAAAAAAAAAAAAAGCACACTGTCATGGTGCTGTGGTTAGAATTTTGATACAGGCTACAGGCATGAGTTTGTTTTCTCGGGTTACATTATAATCACAGGTCGTAGTCACTCTTTATTCAAAAGGTCACTGTGACCCTATTGTTTTGTTGAAATATTTTTTACTGTGTTTTGTAGTCTAGTGTAAAAAAATTTTAAATTGTTTTATTTTAGCTTTTCAGAGAAAAGTTTTAAGGATTCTTGAAAACATAAATTCCAAAGTAGTAAATAACAGAAAGATGTTGGAAGAGATTTTATTAAATGACAATACAAATGTTGCTGAAACAACAAAGCTTTTTGATTTACCTGTTCAGAATTGGGAAGGTATTCAGCGGCTTGAAGAGTTTCTGGATGATCCAGTAAATTTTAATAAAATGGTATACACTTGAGCATATTTATTGTTAGCTGCATAAGTGTATTGTATGAAACGTATACTAAACAGTCAATTTGCAGAAGGCTAAACTATATATAGAGAGATTTAGTTGTATATGTGATCGTAAAGTTTTTATTTAAAAAAATTTTAAAAATGATTGTTTGGTTTTATAGTTGTTACTTGAAAATTTCTTACTTTCACTCTTAGTATAAATTACACATTGACAGATTGATTGTTTAGTATCCCATTTTTATAAATAATGTATAAATTGTAATGTTAAATGAAATATAGTTATACTATTGTGTTTTTTTTTTTTTTTTTTTTTTAGCTTTTTGAATACTTAACTTTTTAGCACATTAGACCCTGCCAACAGTTACGATTTTAGTCATATGTACTATAATAACAGGGGTTGATCCAGGTTTTAATTTTTTGGGTCCATTTTTGTGAAAAAAAGAATTTTTGCAAGAAACCTTTCATTTTAGCAGTTACTGTCTTAATGTTTAATATCGAATTAATAGCATTTTAATTAAACAAGTATAGACACTCATTAAAAATAATACTGTAAATATGAAAAAATAGTATTACTTTTTAAAAAACAATTTTGTGAAAGGGCTGTTTTTATAAATCTGAATTTTGTGAAGGGACCCATTTTAGGGATTTTAATTATGTGAAGGTGCCCATTTTAGGGATTTTAAATTTGTGAAGGGGCCTATTTAGGGATTTTAATTTTGTGAGGGGGCCCATTTTAGGGATTTTAAATTTGTGAAGGGGCCCATTTTAGGGATTTTAATTTTGTGAAGGGGCTCATTTTAGGGATTAGAACTTTGTGAAGGAGGAGCAAGAGGGTTCCAACCTTTGCCTGGATCGACCCATGAATAATTTAGCTTCGATATGAAAATTCGATTTGACCATGTAAAAATGATTTATGCTTTTTTCTGTTGGGAGGATTTTTGTGTCTATTTGTTACATCAACTAATCAAATAACTCTTTTATACCTATCCATATCAATGATTGAATACATGTTCTTTTTTTATAAATTAAAAATTGAATATTATATTGTTTTGCTATAATGATTTTGTCATTAAAATTGTATACATATAATTTAAGCATGTTTCTCTTTCTGCTTTCCTCATACGCCTATTTTAAAATTATGTAAAATTTTATTGTCAAGTATCTCTCAACTAAAGGTGGTGTAGATTTTGCTCACATAACAAATCGGATTTTACATTCACTTATGACACCTCAAATAGCTTCTTGTTACAACTGGGCAGGACGTGGAGAGAAACTGCCATTTAAAAGCACAAAAATGATGAAATGGTGCTCTGTAAGACTTTTTTAATAATAACTTATTGTTTAAAGAACGTAATTTACATATTTATTCTTCTTTAGATAATGTTAACCTTTCAGCAAGTGGCATAAGGGTGTATCAATTTATAAATTGACTTTTTAATCAAGCATATCAAAACCTGCATTTTTTACAGTTTCGAACTAGGGGAAGAAGCAAATCTAAAAAATATTTCTTATTTAAATATTACATTTTCTTAAGTATTAAAAAAAAAAAAAAAAAAAAAAAAAAAAAAAAAAAAAAAAGTCAATGTTATTTAATCATAGTAATTTCTTTTAAGGATAAGTAAGTATATATGTATTTTATTTAAGTTATAAGTAAAATTCATGCATAAATTGTTTTCTGGTTAAAGGGGGTGGGGGTAACTTTTGCAAATGTGATATTTCAGTTAACAAATGAGTCATCCTGAAAAAAATGAATAAAAGAAGCGATTATTTTTGAATGTCTTTTATTAATGATTTTATTGAGATGTCAGGCAAACGGATTATATTTTAGCTTCTTTTAATGCATTGCTATAATCAAAAACATTTTTATTTTTATTTTTTTTATTTTTTTTACCGTTTAACCCCTCTTGAAATAATTTGTCCTTGCAAATGATATAAGAGGGAAAAGTAGTTCAAATTCTTTGTTAATCGGGGCTAAGACCCCTTAGAAAGACTCCTATAGAGGGCACTCCCCCTCAGGCCGAAAACCTACAGCAGTCAATTGGCCGTATTCCAAAATACAATACTTTTTGTTAATCTTCATATTTGTTTGTTTTTGTTTACACATAGTTTTCAGTTCTGATATATTTTAAACAAAAATGTTTTTTTGTTTTGAAATCTTATGTGTTTAAAATTGTAAATTTGTATTAGATTATCAAACTTGTTTTTCTGCTACATTGTTTAAAAAAAATTAAAGCATTAGTTTTCCGTAAAGGAAAAGATATAATTGTATTTTATTCTAAGCAAAATAAAACCTAGTAATCTTTTAAATGTTGGAAAGTATAGAAATGTGTAAAGTTTCTGCCATATAAAAAAAAAAACTGCTTGAGTGACAGCAAATGAAAATGAGTTATTCATATACATATTTAAAAAAAGTAGACATAAATGATTGGCTTGCTTTCCAGTGTTTGAATCAATTAAGGCAATATATCTTTGAAATGATTTCTCCCAATGAATCAGAAGCAGACCACTAGTGGTTCTGTATTCAATGCTGGTAGATGGGAAATGTCAGGTGCAATCCCAGGTTGCACTCATAGACAGCCGTTCAGAGTTTTCTTCGAAACTGTGTAAATACACGCTAGGACCTCTTAAAGATCCCATGAGTGGCAATTCAGCCTTAGGCCTAAGACCATAATCAGCCTTAAACCTACAACCAACCCAGTCAGAAGTATGGAGAATCATTTACTGCTTGAGAGGCACAACACAAAAAGATATAATTAGGAATATTACAAGTATTATTACTTTTTATTTCAAGGATCTGGAATAATTTTTTTAAACTGTAAATGCACACATGGTTCATAGAAAACACCGAAGATAGATCAAGATTTAATGCTGATGCCACAGAAAAATCCTCCAGGCTGAGCTACTGGCACTGCAATTTCAAAAGTCTAAAAAGCACTAGCGACTTCAATGCGACAAGTGCGGTTTTTATTCAAATTTCTTTGATGTGTGATTTGCGTTGCCACTAATCTTTAAGAGCAGTTTTCTACCCTGACAAACCTCCTACTGCGATAATTGCATGTAGAACTGGGGTCTCTTTTGTAAAAGAGCAATAAAAAGTAATGTCCTTAAACATGTCTAAAATTTCATGGTTCTCTTTCGGACAATGGATCATTTGACTTTGCCACTCCAGTGTGGTGATATAAAGGGCAGTGTATATTTAATGCTGGTGCAGTAATTGTTTTTGATATTTATTAAATTATAAAACATTTTCCATTTTCATTCTGTATGTTCATATTTTTTTTTTTTTTTTTTTTTTTTTTCAGATGCTGTACGTACTAAAATGGGTGACAGATACGATGAAAACATTGTTGAGGATCGTATAAAACTTTTTCTAAAATACGCACCGCTAAAAAATAAGTATTTAGAGAGAAGTAAAACAAAAAATATTTGAAGAATTTTCTCATTGTAAAACTTAAATGTGTATAATAAAAATTTTTTTTCATTTCTTTCAAATGTAGTTGAATGCATATATGTATAAAGAGTTAAGAAAAACATAATAAAATACTCTCACCAAAATGGAGAAGACTGTAGTGACAGCAGTAAAGTTGATATGACAATAACAAAAGTTAAACATAAGTAATGAGTATTGCGTCCAAATGAGACTAAAAGTTTTTAATTTCAATATACACAGTGTCTCTAAAGTTTAGACAATCAATAAAATTTGTGAGATAGGTAATAAATAAAAACAGTTTTGCTGATATACACATATAACTTATGATCAAAGAAGGTTTGAAATTATAAAATGTACATTAAATTATATAAAAATTTGCTAACCCAAAAGTATAAACACAATACAGCATTACATGCTTTCTTTTACATTTTTGTTCATAGAATAAAACATTTTTGTTGTCATCTGCTTCTATAAATGCAGAATTTTTGCCATTAATTGAAATATCGTCTGCTATATTTTTAGCATAATAATTTTTTGAGTTTAATGTATTGTTTTGTTAGTGATTCAGAAAAAACACTTCCTGCATATTCTGATAAAAATGCCGTGTTCTGAAGAAATTTCTAAAGATGAAATTGTTAAGATTTTACAGTTAAAAGCGCAAGGACAAAATCCTGTACAAATATCGAGAAAAATAAAGAGATCCTTGAGCAGTATTTATAGAGTTTTAAGATCAGGTGGAACATGGAATACTCGAAAGAGTTAGAAGACAAAAAAAAACAACGTTATGTGATGATAGAATGTTATTAAAAAAGGCTTCAGCTGATAATTTATCTGTGCGTGCAATTGCATCAACTTCCAGAATTTCAAAAAGTACTGTTCACAGAAGAATTAAAGCTTCAAAATGCATTGTTTACAGAAGAATGAAAGCAAAACCTTGCTTAAAGCAAAGACATAAAGATGCATGTCTAAAGTGGGCAAGAATGCATATGTCGGTGAAAAGTGGCTTTTTAGCATCTTCAGTGACGAAAAGAAATGGAATTTGGACGTCCCTCACGATTATAAATTTTACTGGCATGACCTAAGAAAAGAATCGAACTGTTTCAGCAGGTAACAAGGCAGAGAATTCGTAGTGACTTGGGGAGGATTTTGTTTCAACGGGCAAACATTCTCGGATTTACGGACAGAAAAATGAAATCGGAGAATTATCAGGATATTTTACGTGCCAATTTACTGTCAAGCAGGACCAGACTGTGTTTTCCAACAAGATCTGTGGCATCCATCCATACCTCCAGATCAACGAAAACGTGGTTTATCAAAACAATATCACACTATTAGGCTGGCCAGCACTTAGTCCAGATTTGAATCCCATGGAGAATATATGGGGGATCTTATCTTGTAAAATATATGAAAATGGAAAGGAATATACATATGTAAATGACTTAAAAACTGCTATTGGCAAAGTGTGGTATGAAATAATGCAATGCTTAATTAATTCTATGGAATAACGTGTACTGGATGTTATAAAGTGTCGCGGCAATGCAATATTAAAAGCAAGTTTTTAGTTACTTTTAAAAATGTAAAACCAAAAACACTTGCAGGTGTCTATACTTTTAAGACATCAAATTTTTATATAATTTATGTGTATATCAGCAAAACTGTTTTTATTTATTACCTATCTCACGAATTTTAATTGTACGTAATAACTTTTTATGTTAAGGGGACTCTCTGCCTATTGTCTCCTAAAGCCGAAGCCAATGTTATTCTATGGGGAAATTTTGCCCCATAATTCATTAAATAATACATATTTTTAAATTCAGTTTTCACTTTCCGAAAATCCAAAACTATTAAACAATTTATCGCTTTCTAAAAATTGATTTTTTTTTTTTATTTTTAATATTTCATTTTTAAGCTCAAAAATAAAAAAAATTCACATTGTAAAAATTTGCATTTTACAACCTCAAAATAAAGTAATAAAAATTTTAAAAAATAATTTTTAGAATGCGATAAATTGTTTAATAGTTGTGAAGTTTCTGAATGTGAAAACAGAATTTAAAAACATATATTAGTTAATAATAAGTTATAATGGGGCGAAATTCTCCATAGAATAACATTGGCTCTGGCTTCTGGGGACAAATTTCATTGATTGTCTAAACTTTTGGGACACGGTGTATAGCCAAAATTTCATTTCCTATTTTTTTATTAAATTTATATAACGTTTTTACTGAGTGTAGTCTGCATAATTTTCATGTATGTCGATGTTGGGTCAAAATGGACCTGAACACAGCAGCAGGGTTAAGGGAGGATTAAGGATCCATACTTTAGAATTACATGAGCATCATACAATTGAATATATACCAGTCAAGCATATGTAAAAATAACTTGTTTATATTTAGGTATACATACATATAGGTATGGTATACATATACTAAATGGTTTTATTAACTGAAAAGAAAATTTAGTGTGAAACCACAAGTTTGTAAATTTCATCTGTAAATGAGACCTGACTCAATTCTAAAGTTCCGTAGTTCTGTATTAGTTCTGGAGGTGTAATAGCCAGATTTCCCATATACACACACACTGATCAATTGCCAAAAACTTTTTTTTGACTCGGACCGTAAAACATAATCAGGTGAAAACTCTATATCAAATTTCCAGATCTAATACAACACTTCCATTACCTACAGAAGTCAGGCAATGGGAGTAAAAAGAATCATGTTTGGTATTGTGAGCTTATTTTCAGTTCTTTTTTACAGGGATTAGGGGTGATTTTGTGTAGGAATTTTTCCTGGTTTCAGGAAATTTTGCATAATGCACTTCCTAGTTTCAGGATATTTTCCAATAATTTTTTTAGTGACTATTAAGAGAAAACTGTGATATAGTGAAAAATTAGTACATATTTTGTAATTGGCTGGTAATTCCTTAGATTTTCAAATACTAAATAAGTAGGAAAGTATTTTATTGGTAACAATCATTAAAAATTGTTGATCATGCCCTGATTTTTTTTTTTTTTTTGGGTAATTTCAGGATTTTAAAATTAGTCACAATCACCCATGAGCAAGGTGTGAAAAAATGATTTTTTTTTTTATTTAAATCGGATTTTTTAAATTTTATTTTTGTTTTATTTACATTATTCGACTAAAAAAAAATGTTAAGAAATTAAGCATGAAAACTTTTTTTAAATTTAAATGTGAATACATATAAGAAGCAATAAATATAAACTAAATTAAAAAATATATATTATGGATATTTAAAGGAAAAAAAAAAAAAAAAAAAAAGAGGAAAAATTTTAATATTAGCCAACATAGGTACATTTTAATCCCCCCCCCTTTCCCCGAAAAAAAATAATAATAATAATGATAAATAAATAAATGATTAAGTGTAAATAGCTTAAAAGCATATAAGATCAATATTTTTTTAATGTTTTTATTATTATTGTCATTAAATTGTGCATATTAAATCTTGAATATCACATTATGAAATTTTTTGAAGAGAAACTTTTTGGAGAATAATTATTCAATTAAATTGAAATTCAATTATATATATAATATTATATTAAGTTTTAAAAAATTAAGAAAACTGAAACAACTAGCTTAGGCCATTACCATTTCATTTCTAATTTTATAAAAGCCTAAGTAAAAAAGGAAAAATTGCTTAGGAATTCCTTGACCAGTTGCCATTATTTAACATGCACTAAAGTTTCATACAGCTTCTCAGAATAAAGATTTTATATACAGAATTTGCAACAATTTTAATTAACAGTAGTTGAGATGTAGTCATACAAAAATAGCAGAAAGTGAGTAAAGACAGCAACGCCTGTCAGCTGATACACACTCAAACTAATTCAGTATTCATTTTTATATTGGTTGTCTCCTATGTCAAGTTTAGTGCAATTATATATGCTAAAAGAAGTTGAGATTTTGCTTTCCTATTCACAGTTTAAATTGCTGCACAACAGCGCCACCTATCGGCCTATCTGCATCCGAATTGAATCAGCATAGTGTTTCATAATAGAAGAAAGTCCGAATTTCATCAGTTAGTGGCAAAGAATTTCAGTATTTGGGGATACAGCTTCGAAAAGAACGTAGATTTCATTGATTATAAGTCAAATAATTGAATATTTTGGTAACTGACTGCAAAGATATCGTGAATTTCAGGTATCAACTTTTGAAAAGCATGAATAAGTGGCGAAATTATGATGTATATTTGTGCAGTTATATGCAATTGATTATACACAATAGAACCTGAGATATAGCGTTCCATTAAGTGGGAGAAATTGGAATATGTTAGCACCACCATTGGGCCATTTGTACCAAAAATCAATAAAGTACTTATGTCAAGATGCAATTGCATGTAATTTTATATGAAATTTATATAATTTTATATGTATGTGCAATAAGTTCCTGAGATACAGTTCGGACAAAACTTTTATTCAACAGACGTTTTTTAAAATAGTGTTCTGGACTCCTCAAAACTTGTATATCCCTCGAAAAACAGAAATTGAAAATTTTTACGAATCTAGTATTTTCTTACATTGAGTCTTAAAAAAGTAATAAAGGGTCTAAAAATTAAGGGCCCGCTTTACTCTCCGCCGCCGGAGCCAAAGCTAATGTTATTCTATGGGAAATTTTTCTTTACAAATAACTAATTAAGTAATACATATTTTTAAATTCTGTTTTCACATTCTGAAAATTCTCAGATGTTAAATTAACGGACCTTTTTTAAAAAATTATTTTTATTTTATTTTATTTTGAAGCTGCAAAATACGAATTTTCAATAGGTGAAATTTTTTCATTTTGCAATTTCAAAATAAAATATTAAAAAAAAAAAAAAAAATACATTTTTAAAAAAGGTCAGTCAATTTAACAGTTCGGAATTTTCAGAATGTGAAAACAGAATTTAAAAATATGTATTAGTTAATAAATTATTTCCAAAGAAAATTTCCCCATAGAATAACATTGGCTCGGGCTTCCGGCGACGGTAAAGTGAAAAGCCGTTAAGGGAAAAAAAAAAAAAAAGTTGCAAAACTTTTTACAAGGGATGTTTTTATTTTATTTTTTATTTAGCAATATTTATTAGAAAGGAAAATTCGCAATGGATATATAGAGCTAGCTCTTTTTTTTTGTATTTCAACGTTTATAAGACATAAGAAAAACCGTTGAAAACTGATATAAAAAACACGACAGTATTGCGATTCTGAACAACCATTTTACAACTGTTTGTTTTAGGTTATAAAAAAAACGATAGTATTGCGATTTCGTACAACCCTTTTACAACGGTTTTTTTTAGGTTATAAAAAAAACGATAGTATTGCGATTTCGTACAACCCTTTTACAACGGTTTTTTTTGCGTTGTAAAATGTATTAAAACAACCGTTGAAAGATGAGGAAATCAACGAGACATATTTTCAGATTATTAACGTTGCGGAAAAACGGTCATTCAACGGAATGCATTGCCGTTTGTTCAACGTTGAAAATACCATACTGTGCTACTTGGGTAGAGTTTAACGTCTATAGACTGCACTAAACCAAATGAAACGAATATATATATTTTGTAATAGAGATAGTTAACTGGCAAAAAAAAATTTTGTGTATGTAGGAGCCTCGCCTCCCCCCTTGTCGGGGAAGTCCCCCCTCGGGGGAGTAAAATTTCACGATGGGTATCTTTTTAAAAGAGCTCGCCAATACCTTTAAAACGAATGGTTGAACCATCGATCGGCAATAATTTAAACAAAGTTATCGATTTTTTTTTTTTACTTTTAACGAAAAAAAAAAAAAAACTTAAAAAAAAATCGTATTTTTTTTAAGTGAAAACTTCTTTAGACGCGTTGAGCACTTTTGGGTGAACAAAAATCATTTAACTCCCGTCATCGTCAGCTAACGCTTTCTATTTGAAGTGAAAACATTTGGGTGAACAAAAATCATTGAATTCGCGCCATCGTCAGCAAACGCTTTCCATCCTTGTATGATACAAATAATGTATCATACAAATAACTTGCTATTGTGACGTGTTAATAATTATATACTGTATATTGTTTTAAAATCTGGTGTGGCTCTACACGACTTCTCTCATCTCCGGGCACTGTCTCTATTGCAGTTAGACCTCACAAAACCGTGAGAAAGCCCAAAGCTGCCATTTTTCTCACGTTTTTACAATCTGGTACGGCTTTACACGACTTCTCTCATCTCCGGACACTGTCTCTTAAAGATTGCAGCCGGAAAAGTTGCAGTTAGACCTCACAAAACCATGAGAAAGGCCAAAGCCGCCATTTTTCTCACGTTTTTACAATCGGGTGCGGCTCTACACGACTTCACTTATCTCCGGACACTGTCTCTTAAAGATTCCAGCCAGAAACGTTGCAGTTAGACCTCACAAAACCGTGAGAAAGTCCAAAGCTGCCATTTTTCTCACGTTTTTACAATCTGGTATGGCTTTACACGACTTCTCTCATCTCCGGACACTGTCTCTTAAAGATTGCAGCCGGAAAAGTTGCAGTTAGACCTCACAAAACCATGAGAAAGGCCAAAGCCGCCATTTTTCTCACGTTTTTACAATCGGGTGCGGCTCTACACGACTTCACTTATCTCCGGACACTGTCTCTTAAAGATTCCAGCCAGAAACGTTGCAGTTAGACTTCACAGAACCATGAGAAAGACCAAAGCCGCCATTTTTCTCACATTTTTAAAATCTGGTGAGGCTCTACACGACTTCTCTCATCTCCGGACTCTGTCTCTTAAAGATTGCAGCCAGAAATGTTCCAGTTAGACCTCACAAAACCGTGATAAAGGCCAAAGCCGCCATTTTTCTCACGTTTTTACAATCTGGTGCGGCTCTACACGACTTCTCTCATCTCCGGACACTGTCTTTATTCCAGTTAGACCTCACAAACCGTGAGAAAGGCCAAAGCCGCCATTTTTCTCACGTTTTTACAATCTGGTGCGACTCTACACGACTTCTCTCATCTCCGGACACTGTCTCTATTGCAGGTAGCACATTAAATAAAATTGTAATATAATGTAGTAGTAGTTTATATTAATGAATAAAAAACACTTCATTGAAAAGTATTTCCTACACAATAAAAAATTTCCTGACGATTCAAGAAATACACACGTAATTGTTCACGTTTTCACTTCTGTTAGCGCTCCCGAAGTGCAACTGTTTTTTTTTTTTTTTTTTTAAATATTGAGAATAAAATGGACTATTTTTTGGATATTTAGTGTTATGCTACTTCTCTAATATGGAAATCGTTTGCATTATCATAAAAGATAATTTTTTTAAATAATAATTTTAATAAATTATTTTTTTAAAACAGAATTATTTTTTAATAACCGAATAAAATTTTATATAAATCTAGGCGCATTAATGAAACGGGGGGTTGAGTGGGGCGGTAGCCCCCCTCACAAAGAATTAATTATGATATAAAACTCTTCCGAAGCCTAATTTGAATTGTTTAACATAGGTTTACATAACATCGTTTTCTTACCTCTTAATCTCCAACTTGTATTTATAGTATTAAATTTCAGGGTAAGAGAAAGTCGTGTGAGTGACATACCAGATTATTTTTAATGTGATTACCTAGTAAAGGATTTTTTTTTAAATTAATGTATTCGCAATTTTTTTAATGAAGAATTCAAAATTAATTTAGCAAAATTTTAGTATTTACATTTCATACTTATTTTTTCTTATATTCTTCTTTTACTCTTTTAAATATTCTTCATTTACCTCATACTGTTAACTTTAGGAGTGTGAAGTTATGCCACGTATATTTCAGCAACTTTATTTACCTTTCTGTATATCAATTTGAAATATAAATCAAACAAATATATATTTTTTAATATGTTTACCACAAATGTCTTTCATTTTTATTCTTATATTTCGGCAGGTAAAATTTAATGATTTATTTTGAAACTGTTCATACTAAAGCATTTTTGAAATTATCTATTTAATGAGGCACTTTTAAGATAGTATACTCTTATGTATAAATTATTTTCGTATATGTAAATGCTTTTATTAAAAAGCATGAAAAAAAAAATGAAAATGCGCATTAAAAAATTATAGTTTAAAGTAAAATGCATCAGTCTTTGAAAAAAAAAAAAAAAAAAACTTTTAATATTGACATATGCTTATTATTTTTAAAATGATTAAAAAAGTAAAGGTCTGCCAATACGCAAAGCGCCCTCTGTAATTCGTTTTTCTTTTTCAATTGCCGAACAGCTGTGGCTAAAATAATACATGCGGTGTTTTTTACCATAAAGTGGCTATGCGCTAATAGAACAGACGGTTAAAATGGCATTTGGTGAAAAGCAACCGCGTTAGCGTTCCAATATCGAAGACGGTACTAATTAGGTGTAAAAGTGAAATATGAATTTGTCTTATCGTCTAATTTGTCATCGTCTAATTAGTGCGAAAATATACAGACATGACTGCTGAGTATAGTATGCTTAAAACTGTGCATATTAAAACTGTATTTACAGCTCCTCTTTTTCAGATCAAGGTTGAATAGTCAGCCTATCAGCCTATCTTTTTTAAACGTTTCACAAAATTTAGAATGGTCTTGTGGAAGGGTGCAGGTTCACAGGGAAGCATTGCCGATGCAATCGCACTGTCATTGGTGCTTTTCATCCAAATTCGACGCAAAATAGAATCATCTCACAAGGTTAATCTTTTTTAAATTGTTTTGTGATCATGAGCTTCATCTACAACACCGAAGATATCATATTTATACCTGTCTCAAGTGAAAAGGCGTCACATGCATAGGTATATGCATAATGCAAAAAATTTTCCCAGCAAGGTCACGTTGCGTTGAATTGATGTGTTTTGGAACCTGATTTTGCACAATCTGCATATTGTATATTCTCTTTATAAAGACAATCAGTACAAATGATAATTCTTGTGGGAATTGGCCCATATTTCTTTGCATTAAGAGTTACAAGCGATAAAACTGGGGATCGTTTATAATTCAAAAGACAACATTTTCTCCTTCCGTTAAAGTTTTGTAAATCGTAAACAAATAAATGTTTTAAAAATTCTGCTCTTTCCAATCATATCCATAAGATACCTTTCGATACTAAATGCAGATGCTCAACAACTTAATAATTAATTTTTCCTCATGTCGAACTGCTTTCGAGATAGGAAGTGCAACACCACCGTTTTCCACCACATGGCGCTATAAGCAAGCTCATCTAGTGAAACAGAACCCCTTTAATATAACTACACACCGCATTTATGACAATAGTTGCATGTGTTTTGTAGCCGTAATAGGAAACGGACTTTAGTGAGCACCTTGTATAAAAGATTATCAGGAAATTCGCAATATATTTGTATAAATCAAAGCTTAGACGGACAGATATAGAGGCAGGCAGGCAACGAGACAAAAATAAATCATAAGATGAATTTTAATCGTTGTGATTTTTTTATGCATTTTACAAATATTTTTAAATGAATTTATTTTATATTTATTTTGTGAATTTATTTTATATTTATGTATATAGTTAAAAGGAAAATAGATAAAAACATTTTAATGACTAATAATTTGATTCCTTATAAAACTCTTTTTTTTTTTTAATGCTCAGTTGTACCTAAACATAAAATCATATTTATTATTATCATAACAATTTTTATCCCTGCTGGTAATTCGTGATAAGATGAATCATTCCATGCTTTATATATCGTAAGAGAATGTGGCAATCAATGTGTCATATTCAATAAAAACTTTCATTTCTACTAAGGAATAGACATTGGCAGAATTTGACAAATTGCGTGGAATACTACGCACTTCGGAGATATAAATATGATGGTTGCAATAGATTAAAATGATTAAATAAAATATTTGAATATTTTAGGTTCACGAGACATTTCACCATTGTTTTATATGAAATATTTGTATGTATTACATTTTTAACAAATCGACAAAAGTGTGATACGAGTTTGTTATAATAATTAGCATTTATCTTAAATTTAAAAATAAGCTACTGACATAATCTTTATTGTGACTTCAAGCGTTTGATACAGTATTATAAACTAGTTTTAAATGCTTACTATTAAATTTAGCTTTTTTCTGCAAATTTACAATTTTTTGATTGTCTAAAAAGGTCAGTTTCATAAAATTAAATAATGCGTGACATTTTTAACATTTAAAGTAATATGCTGTGAAATATTCCTTTCGTATTAAACGGTTAGTATTACAGCTATTGAATTACGATATATATTTGATTATACATAGTAATATTTGAATAAAAGATTTACATTTTTTTTTTTTTTTTGTTGTTTTTGTTTTTTTTAAGTTTTTACTTAGATTTTCAACATTCAAAGAAAAAAAATAAATAAATAAATAAAAATAACTACAGTTATGATGCTTGAATAATAATACCAGTACTACAGATTACTAAACAATTGGCACTGCTAAAAGTATTTTTAAAACTAACATTCATAAAAATATTTTTTTCAACAATAAGTACATGAGATAACAAGACATTTACTTCTTATTCGTTTACATAATATGGCATCTTTTTATTATATATCTAAAAATATTTTGATGCATTATGCAGTAATAAACTTTACGTAACATATATTTTATGTTGCTGGTTAACTACACTGATTGAGATGACTTTTAATTCTAAAGCATGATAAATAATTTAAAGAATTAATCAAAAATTAATCTATATTTAAAGTGTTTAAATTTTTTATCAATACCGGAACACCAGAATGTAACCAATGCTAGCAATACTATAAAAAAAAAATATTGCTAATAATTAGATTCAGCTTCATTTCTTAGATGCACTTAAATTTAGTTGAAAATTTTCCAATTTACATATCATATATTTTAAAAAACTTAACAATAAAATACGTAATTCAAGCATTTTGGGTTTTTAAATAAAGGAGTTATAATAAATAAATTTTTATTTAAAACAACTCTTTTCTTTGTTTTAAAAATCTATAGCACAGAAAACTTCAAACTTAATGCTTATAACCAAATCTCCAAATAAGTAAATAAAATAAGTCTTTCAAGGAATAATAAGTAGAGTACAATTTGAGATTATGATATATTTAATTTCCATAATGTCAAAATTTCACTTTTATGTTTATAAAGCGTGCTTTAATGAAATACTCAGATAGAATAGAAATAGATCCTTCATATAATTACATATATGAAGGGTCTCCCTACTTGAAAACCTTATGTCAAACGCTTCTCCTCAATTTATCAAAAAGCGTCTCTCACTTCATTTCTTAAGAATGAATTTCCAAGAAATTATTTTACAGTCCTAAACACCCAGAAAATTAATTGCAGTTTTCTTAGAGAGATGTATTCGATTCATAAATATTTCAAAGTTCAATTCGTGTGTCATGCCAAAGAAAGCAGTTCACAATTTAGTTATTAAGACAGAAAACTTGCTTTCTAGAACCTCTTCAATGACATAACAAGATATGAATTATTTTAAAGACGGATATAAATTTTTGAATTACCTTTAAACATTTGCTTTAAATCATGTTTCACAAAGTATTTGAGAATACTGAATAGAACAAGTATAAAATAATTCAACACTTATTTATTCAAATATCTATTTTAATTTCTCAATTACCAAGCAAAATCACTCAATTATCGTATGTAGAAATGAATTATCAATACTATATAAATTAAATCTTAAGTTACAGATTTAATTAGGCACTTTAAATACAAACTTTAGGCATAATTTTTTGGACAAATACGCACCTGCTCAATAGTTTAGCAAGATTTGCAAACGATACGTTTTTATTTTTTTCTCAATTTAAAAACTTCTCTCTCAAAGAAATGTTTTCAAACATAGGGTATTTAAAGAACTGGGCTTTCTGCATGTTTTTCAGTGAAGACTGGTTTAAAACAAAATTTATGGGGCGGTAACAAATTGAACAAAATCAATAATGTTTGTGATCACCCTGTATAATTATGTGAACGAAATGAACAGTTATTTTAGTATATGTTAATACAGACACAGTTTAATTTGTGGATGAATTTGTGTGACGATAGCATATTAAATAACAGAGATATAAGCATTTATTTGAAAACTCGAAAAAAAAAAAGAAAAAGAAAACACGTTTTTTATTTATAATATTCAGAAATTTTAACGAAAATTATTCCCACTTTCAGATAAGTTGGAAAAACACTTTTAAAACAATATAGTTCAATCGGAATAGAAATATCTCATATATGTCATGAAATACGAGTATTTATATGAAAAATGTTTTTATCGTGCATGTACGAAAGATTAAAAATTTTTTTTATTGGATAAGCTGACAGTTAGATATAGTGGGCAACTTTTGTCAAAAATACATTTGAATAGAGTAAAAGTTAAGCAAATTATCCGAAAAAGAACGAGTTAGGTTTTAGATATTTTCCAAGAGTTGAAATTTCTTAAGTGGTTTTTCACATGCCATGTAATTAATTAAAAGATTCATTTATTTTAACCACGTTGAGAAATTTTTTTTTTCTTTTTTTGTGAAAAACTCCTTATTGTCTCACAAATCTTAGTAAATAAACAAAAATATGTTAAAGTTACAACCTTAATAGACGTTGGATTGATTAAATATCCAGTGTTTGAAAATATTTCATCCAGAGATAAGTTTTTAAATTGAAAAAAACTGATCGTTTGCAAATCTTGCTAAACTTTTGAGCAGGAGTGTACTTGGCCAGAAAACTATGCCTAAAGTTTGTATTTAAAGTCTTCAATTTAACCTGTAACATAAGCATTAATTTCTATAGCATTGATAATTTATTTCTAAATATTATTTAAACATATAAAATGTTTTTTTTTTAAATAATGGATTGATTATACTTGAATGAGATGTGATATTTTTTTTTTAACGACTAACATAATCGACAAAAAGATTTCAATTACCCAGTTTTAAACCAAAAAATACAAACTGAATTGCAATTTGAAATCAGCTAGATACATAAGTAAAAAATTACACTTTAAGAAGATATTACTCTGAAACACCTGATTTTGCATAATGATACTAAAAATAAAGGAATAACATAGCATTAAATAATACAATAATAATTTCATAAAACACCAAAAAGTGCCGTTGATTATCATACCAAAAAAAAAGCATAGTTACAAAGAATTTTTTTTTTTTTTTTTAATATATATATATATGTCTTTTGAACCTAAGCTAGGATTTCTAAGATTTACTTTTACTACCTCAAAATACAACAATCAATTCAATACTTTTTTTGAAATTAAATACATATGTTTCCATTAAGTCATATTCTAATCAAAGGTTTTGTTACTCTTCCCTATTTAACAGCTTTCATATGCTCCTTTTGTTTAATATAATTTTTTCTGCTAATAATATCTATTTATTACTTAGGTTTGTTATCTTCCGTTTTATATGGGATCTTATTAGCACCTGGTAATTCATTTTCTTTAAGTGAATATATTTCCTTGCAAATTACCAGTAATTTTTTTTCTGTAAGTTTTTAATGCGATTTTTAGCAATATGAATAACACTTTTTTTTTTTTTATTATTATTGAATAATGAAGCGGTTTTGTATTTCAATTGTTATCATTACATGATTACAAAAATAACCCATGAAACAAATCATCATCTGGTGTGTGCTCTAGATATTCAGAAATTCCAATTTAAGATTTTCGGAATTTCGATTTAAAAATACATTATTTTTAGATAAAATAACTTATTTCAAAGACTGTTTTCCAAACAGATATATTGAATACTTAAATACATTTAAATTAGTGAATAAATAATTGTGTAAGTAAACACGATAAATCCAAAAACTCACATTAATTTCTTCGAAAATAATAATAATAATAGCTCGACACTTCATCCGGTGAGAAAGTATTCATGAGTTCAGCAAAAGAGCAGCTACGTTCCATGTTCCCTACATTATTCGCTCAATGAAGGGTAATGCAATTGTTTACAACTAAAGCTGTCATTATGAATGTTAACTACTCTGGAAATAATAATTCACTGATAGTGCCCCTTATCCTTCTACCAGTAAATTTAAATAATTTAGAAAATGGAAATATAATACTGAATAAAACTTTTCTGTAGTTTATAAAGTCAATTTTTCCTCCTCTCCTACATGGCGAATACTGGTCATGTCTGATGCTGCAGCATTTCACAGAAGTGCTCTCGGGAAGCAATCATCCTGCGCATGATGGGTGTTTGGGCTTGGTATAAAGACTGCGTGAACTTTGTATAAAGACTGTGTGAAACTTGTACATTACCTGTATGAAATTTGTAAATAGACTACCACTCGGCTCCGGTCCTCTTCACTTTCATGCAACTTTGTCGCCTCTTGTCGCGGGAGAGCTCTGCTCTGGCGACCATTGTATTTTCTTTTTCTTTTTTTCTTCTTTTTTTTTTTTTTTTCTTTTTCTTTATTCTTTATTCTTTTTTTTTTTTTTTTTTTTGTTTGCTTATGCAATGAACAACGGGGGAGGCTTAACCTTTGGAGACGGGCTCTTTTGAACCTCCACAGTGGCTTTGGAGTGCCTCTCTAAAGGTTAAAAACGCTCAAAACCACTGCATAGTGGTGAGCGGTCTCCTTCCGTCTTAGAATCTTAGAATCTTAGAATGGTTGGGAATAACTGCTTGTAATTTTTATATAAATGATACACCCCTTACCTGCCAAGGAAAAATTAAGAGTTTAACTTCAAAGGGCCAACGTTCTATTTGGTTGATTCATAAATAATTTCCGATGCAGTTAAAATAGAATACACATCAATAACATTATACAACGAATATAATAATGTATATTAGGTATTATTTCCTGCCGAAGAATAAGCTCCTCCCACATTTATCATGTTTACGTCTTTGTAGGTGGAGTCTTAAATAACTTCTTTTGTTTTTAGCACGCATTTATTTTGCTTTCATTTAGTTACAAAATTATATCAATTCATTATGCATTCACCATTATCATGTATGACGTTCCCCCATCTTCTTGGCAGTTTATATATTTCGTCCTTGTAAAATGTTATTGGTTTCAAATGGAAGAAATTTTCGTCAGCCCGTCTGACTTGTTCTTCAGATTTAAATGATTTTCCTTTCAGAAAGTTTTGTAAGAAACGGAAAATGTGAAAATCTGTCGGGACAAGGTCCGAGAAGTAAGGTGGGTGCGGTAAAACAGACCATCCGAGCGCAGAATTTTTTCTTGAGTCACCCTTGCTGTATGTGGTCTTGCATTATCATGTAAAAGAATGACGTTTTTGTTATTGGCGAGTGTGAGACGCTTTTCATGAAGTTTCTCTTCCACTGTTTGCAGTTGCTGAACATATATTACAGTAATTGTTAAATTTGACTTTAATAACTCGTGATGGATTAGTCCTCGGCAATCCCGCCATACACACAATAAAATCTTTTTTCCATGGGTGTCAGCTTTCGAATCTGGTAAGAGTTTTTGTTCCTTATCAAGCCACTGTATTTTACGGATGATATTCTCTTAAGTAAACCATTTTTCATCGCCAGTTATTATCCTATCTAAAAAATGCTGGTTTTTTATTTATTTTTTCTCGTGAGAGCAGACTTGTAGCGATAGACAGGTCATCTTCTTTATTCTGTTCATTGAGTTTGTGTGGTACCCATACTCCTAATTTGCTGACTTTCCCTAATTTCTTCAGTTGGCTGAAAATAGTTGATTGTGATGCATTCAACCTTTCTGCTATATCTCTAGTTGATTGGAGTGAATTTTGTTTCAATATAGCCTTTACAAGGTTATCATCAAAGTCGGAAGGATGTCCTGTCCTCAGTTCGTCCTTTAAAGTCGTATTTTCAGGGCGGAATTTTGTAAACCAATATCTACTTGTCCGATAAGTTATTAGTCCTTCACTCTATACGCTGCAAGTAGCGCCCAAACATACTACATGATAAATGCAGGGGGAGGAGCCTATCTTTGAAGCCTTATATTCATTGTGTAATGTTTCTGGTGTAAATTTTAACTAAACTGCATCGGAAGTTATTTATGAATCGACCTAATATTCCAATTTTAAAAGGAGTAAATCTTTCAAAAACACTGACAAGATCTCATTCAAATTTATTTTATTGCACTGTCAAGCCGTGTCAGTTGTTTCACTGATAACAGTACAGTTCAAAGGGGTACACTTCGGTAAAACGTATATATATATATATATATGTATATATATATATATATATATATATATATATATATATATATACGCCCAGGGTAGTTATGGGGTTAACATATTTCCATTTTGTCAAAAACTAGTCTAGAACTAATATATATATATATATATATATATATATAGACACAATTGTTTAGGAAAAAAATTATTTTTTGAAAAACACACATCGTTATTTCAATATTTTTTCTTTTTTTTCGATGAATTCACCTGCAATTATTTCTTAGTTATCTTAAGGCAAATCAAAAATGCAATCTGTAACCCCCCCCCCCAAAAAAAAAAATAAAATAAAATAAAATAAAATAAAATAAAATAAAAAAAAAATAAAAAAAAAATCATAGTTTCTTTTGATATTTATATAAATGATGAATAAGTATATGCAAAGACATACATAAAAAATAAAAAAAAACGTTTAGCTTAAGGAAGATTGATATTTTGATTAGCCGTAATTTGTTTTGATTATTTGAATTATAACTGCTTGATCTGAGTAATATTATATTTTAAATACAATTATTGCATATCGCTCGGTAATTTAAATTTTTATTAAAAGAATGTGACAATTTATTCAACTTTAAACTTTGAAAACATTTTCGGAAGACTATGTGTAATAAAATGTCAAAGAATTGTTTATATTCTTCTCATTAGGGTTTTATTCCTGATGCTAAAAAGCAATATAACATCATTTAACTGCCAACGCTTTTTGAAACAACAACAATAATTATGTTATTTTCGAATTTAACAATTTCATTTTTTAAAATAATCACACATCTAAGACATCTAATGTAATAAAGTGTTACTGAACCATAACGCCTATTTTCCAAATTCAAACAAAAACTAAAATGTTGCTTTATTACATAACTTCCTTTCATATTTTCTTATACAAGTTCAAATGTTTTTTATATAACGAATTAAGACAATTTTCATTTCTGAGAAGAATGACGAGAAACGTTGAAAATATTAATAATAATAATAATAATAATAATTCCAATAGATAACATATAATTTTTTTTTATACATAATTTATTTATTTGTTTATTTATTTATTTATTTTATAAGCGAAAAAAATATATTGTTTAAAGTTTTGAGAAATTATTTTTCAACAAATAAAAGTATTTACGAGTTCTTTTGAAAAATAATAAAATGATCGTCTTCAAAAATTACACCTCAAGTTAAGAAAGGGGTGGGGTGGAGATCATTTTACATACGCAATTAATTTTTTCTTAATTCAGTATTATGTATATATATATATATATATATATATATATATATATATATAGTTGAGAATGTTAAAATAAAAGTAGTTATTAATGTCAAATTTATACAAAATTTTGTTCGATAATGCCATGTTAAAAACTATGAGAGGACAAAGTATCCACACCACCTGTTTAGAAAAATTTAGGTGTAATCAGCACTAAATTCAAGTTAAGGTGCAAAGAAAAGACAATTCTAACTAAATAATCAGTTTAATCGAAATCTGTCTATTGGATTCGTGAGATTCATCATCCAAAAAAAGTTTTGCAAACACACACAGATAAACAAACATTTTCTAAAAATAATCAAATCATTTTAAAAACATCTTAAAACATAAAATCCATCTAAAGCTGGTGGTCGAAAATATTCACAAATCCAATATTTTTCTTTTGAATGTATAAAAAATTTAAAATAAATAAAATATTCAAAATAATAATAACGACAATAATAATATTAATAATAATAATAACCATACAACTTCCCTTACTTCTTACTACACATGTTATGTGTTTTTTTTTTGGAAATACTGATTTATATATAAGAAAAAAACAAGTTCGTTCTTGTTATATTAGCAGACATTTTTGTTATAAGAACAGAATTGATAAACAATGAACTCACTTCGACTGAACATATTTATTGAATAGGCCGGGGTTTTCGCTCGTAGAGAGGAGCCAGTACATTACTTTAGAAGACTATATAGTACAGTCGGTATATTAGCGATAATATGTTAAAAATTGTAACATGAAGTTATTCAGCAATAGCATAACGAAAAAAAGGGTATATTTTAAGGATACTTTTATATGAGGGAAAATGGAGAAGAGGCCAGGAACTTTTTCCCCTACTAACGTATCGTCACGTGATCAAGAAGGGTGTAACTTAGTGGCTTTTAATTCTTCTATTTGTTTCTTCTTTTCAGACAGGGCGTTGACCAAGTCTAAAAAGATATTTTTGCTAAGGAGGGAAAAAGACAATTTGGAAGAAATACGTTAAAATAACAATAATAATAATAATAATAATTTTCCAAACGGATATTTTTAATAAAGTGGAAATGAAATTTTCGATTTGCAGAGAAAAAATCTGAATCATTATTAAACAATATATATTCATTAATATAAAAAGAGCTAATTAGAGTAATTTTATATTACATACATATTAGAGCCGTTTTACGAAACACCCATTTCCGAAATGTACAACTTCCATTACTCATCACTACATTTTACACATTTTTTTAAAAACTGTAGTCAAAACTAATTTGACACTTAAAAATGTTCCTGTAAGATAAAACTGATATACACTTTGTGAAGACATATGAAAGAGAATTTACGTACATATATATATATATATATATATATATATATATGTGTGTCCTACCAATTTAGAACGCCTATCAAATTTCCTATAGTAAAGAAGTAATACTTGCTATTTCTAACAACACACTTGTCAATAATACAACCTGAAGACGTCCATAGGATGACCATAGAAGTCCTTTTTTATTCGTAGGACATCCTGAGGAAATTTGCTGTAAGATAGAAAGGACATCTAAAAAGGTGTTTATGTAGCAAATTTGAAGAAACTTTCTAGAGTCGTTTTGAACTACCCACTTTCAGTCCCCCTGCCGATTTTCATCAAAACTTAGCAAACTCACCTGATCACCGGAAAATAGAATATACATATGAAAGTATATGTATTAGGGAGTTAATATGGCGAGTTTGAAGAAAATCCGTAGAGCCATTTATAGACGAACGCTCTCATGACACCTGAAATTGGCCTTTTAATACAGGACGTCTATCAAATTTCCTGAACTTACTAACTAATACAGATGAAATGATAACTAAAAGGGTGTTTGTATAGCAATCTTCAAGAAAATCGTTAGAGTCGCTTGTGAGAAACGGACCTACAGTCCACCTTCAGTTTTCAATGTTCCATTACCGTTTTTCTAATTTTCACCAGAAGCTGAAAAATGCATCTCTACACTAGGTTTGTCTTTATTCTGAAGTTTTTTCGTTCCATCTTTTTTTAGCTTCTATGAGATATGATCGTCAGAACATTCCACGTGCACATACATTGATAAGTTGCTGAAAACCACATTTTTGGGCTCAGGAGACTTTAAAACATGTAAATCAGGAAAAAACTCAATCTAGGATTTTTTTTTTTTTTTTTTACCGAATGTAACACTCCTCTTACCTACGGAAGTTGGACAATGGAAGTAATGAAAAATAAATAAAATTTGACACGTTAAGAACATATATTTTTTCTGATTTTTAAATATAGATTTATTAAAGTTTTGTGTTCATTTTATTTTTCTTTTTACATAAATGCCAATATTTTTCCCCCCTAATACTTAAGAAACAAACAGTTTTACTTAATAAACCTGACAGTTTTCGGAAACGAAAATTAATTCAGCCCTTTCCTAGAGAATTTAATTAATAAACAAAATCCTTTAGTAATCTTTACTTTTTTATTGCAATTTCTTTTTTCTTTTTCATACAAAAAAATTAGTCCTTTTTTTAATTATAGCTTTTTAAAAACCAATCTTCAGAGAAAAAATAAAATAAGTAATAATGTAATCTATTCCACATATTTTTCTTGAATTAAAAATATCGCGATCTTTTGAAAGACTCGCTTCAACCAAATATGCGTGATGGAAGATTAAAAGTAAATAAAGAGTTCCTGAAACTTAATGGAAGAAGATCTTTTTATACCACATTCGCATGATGAAAGGCGTTTTATTTTTATGACGTTAAAAGGCTTCTTCTGCATCAAAAGATTTCAACGATCGTTTATTTTGGCTACAGAGACAGTAAATGATTTTTAGTATGTCGATTACTTCTTTATGTAAACATATACTTATCCTATATGTGAAATATTAGTTATAAAGAAGATTTTTAAAAATCAATGATAAAATAGAGCAAATTAAATATAAAAAAATTATGTTAATAGCAAATAGTTTACTAAAACTTTATAATTAATTTAATATACCTAAGCAGCACCGAAACGTTCTCTGAACGTTCAAAAATTGTTCTACAAACACGTTCTAAGAACGTTCACTTTGAACGTGTTATAGACGTCTATTTGTCCATCTTGAAGCCGTACAATAGTACGGTTCAGAGAACGTTCAATGAACGTGTAACTATCACCACCGGTGTTATAGAAACGTTCTGAGAACGTTCTACGTATACGGTCTCAGAACGTTCTAAACGTCTTTAGAACGTTTTCAAAACGTTATACACATTTTCAGAACGTTCTAGAAAACGTACTGTAAACGTTCTAAAATAGTGTAGAAAAAAGAAAAAGAAAAAAAAAAAAAAAAAAAAAACTGTGACGTCATTGTAAAAAAAAAAAAACACCACAGTACGGGCGTTTAAAAGTAAAAAGTACATATTATTACTTACAAACTTTGAATAAACACCATAAAATGCAATAAACTCGCAACAATTGTTTCGGGTCGAAAATAAACACGACCCTTCATCAGGCGAATAAAGTAAGCACGAGTGCTGCAGTCAAAGCGGCAACGCAATTGGTGCGTTGCCGCTTTGACTGCAGCACTCGTGCTTACTTTATTCCCCTGATGAAGGGTCGTTTGTTTTTTCGACCCGAAACAATTGTTGCGAGTTTATTTCATTTTATGGTGTTTATTCAAAGTCTGTAAGTAATAATTTTTACAACGCCAGTTTTGTGGTGCTTTTTTATTAAAAATTACATAGCTGATGATGCAACACATGAACAGGATTATAAACTACTTTTTTTTTATTATTCAAATAATTTTGAGAAATTTTAACATACTTACCATTCCTTTAATTTCAACGTAATATGCATCAAAAATTCGATATTATATGACAGTTTTCCGAAAATAGTGCCATTAGGTCTCTTTATCCCTTAAAAAATTTCTTAAATTTTTTCATTGTTTTTTTTTTTTTTTTTTTTTTTTTTTAATTTCTTTTTTTCCCCTGATTTGAAGATAATGAAGTTATAGTATTAATTACAAAACTTTGAATAAACACCATAAAATGCAAGAACTCGAAACAATTGTTTCGGGTTAAAAGAAGACACAACCCTTCATCAGGCGAACAATGTAAGCGCGAGAGCTGCAAACAAGCACGTTAAGTGTGTTGAATGCTTTGCCGGTTTTTTTTTTTTTTTCTTTTGTAGCAGCTGCGAGTTCTTGCCTTTTATGGTGTTTATTTAAGTTTCGTTATTAATTCTATAACGCCATTATCTTCAGATTAGGGGAAAAAAAGAATTTTTTTTTTTTTTTTTTTTTTTTAAATGCAAAAATTTAAGGAATTTTTTAAGGGATATAGTGTTGACTTTCACGTTATGACAATTTTTGGGAATTACTGTCGTAGAATATGGAATTTCTCATGCATATACGTCTAAATTAAGTATGTTCAAATTTCTCAAACATTATTTGAATTTAAAAAAAAGTAATTCATATCCCTGTTGCTGTGTTGTATCATTCTTCATCTGCTATGTACAACTAAACTCTTGAATTATTTTGCTTGTTTTAATCCTTGGGATTCCGGATGCATCATCCTGTGAGTAATGTTTGTTTTTTATAGTTGTTTTCTGTTTGATTCTCTGTGTTCTTGAATTAATAGTTTATTCCAAGGGTGCAGAAAATGTTCAAACCTCGGAAATTTCCCCCAAACACAGTATAAATTTCCCTCAATAATGCAAAAATCTACTTTGCTATTCAAAGTCATTTGTTCTATGTAATAAATCTTTAAGAGAATAAACATACAGTGTAACATAAAAATATCGCTGTTAGTGTATAAGCACTTCAAAGTAGCAAATTGTTATTTTTGATTTACATTTTTATTTTCTCTTAAAAAAATATTCAAAATTTCCCCTGAACCTCGTTCGGACGTTCGGACATGTTCTGCACCCCTGGTTTATTCCACTTTATTCTTCATTTTTAACTTCAATTAATTTCTTGTACGATTGGGTGTCCGCTGGTATAGCTGCTAACGAACGAAATCGTACATTGGTGCTCAACGGTGAAAAAGGTCACCCCTGACGAGTTTTTTTTTCTTCTTCTTCTTTTTCACCGTTCTGAGCTTTTCCTTTAAAAAAAAAAAAAAAAAAAAAAAAAAAAAAAAAATGCTGTTTTTTTTTTTTTTTTCTTCTCGTTGCTTGTTTGTATCTTTTGATTTGAGTTTCATGTCGTTTTTACGCACCGGCAAAATTATTAAAATTGCGACGAATAATCTAGGAATAAATGTATGATTAGATTGAAGTTAAATAAAATAAAAATAAATAAACAAAAATAAATGTTTCAATAAATCACAATCAGTCTCCACATGTTATTTAAATTTGTTGTAATTTCCTTCTCATTGTTCTATGCGGTTTCAGTGATCTTATATCGGTTGCCTGGTTTTAACTACGATTAAAAATTCATTTATACATACATATATATATATATATATTAATTTTTTTAATACAGGGTACAAAGATAATCACGAGAATGTCTTTGTCTCCGCAACTATTGGTCGCAAACATATAGTTTCAGTTACAATTTTTTTTTAAATAAAAATATGAGCGGTATGACAAGTTTAAATTTAAAATATCTATTTTTTCAAAATTACAAAAACTAAATTTTTATACAGTTCCAGATCCCTATAGTGATATTTAAAAAAATTGACACTCATCCTAACAAAAAGTTTCATTTATATTCTCCCAAAATGGAACAAGATATTTAAAGTTTAGATTTTCTAACATATTTAGGCCTTCAATAAGGGATCGGTTTTAATATCCTATTTGGAATTTGTTTGCTTTTTCCCGGGCTTTATTAAAGAATTTTTCATTGTCTTTTTAATAAATCCCGAGAAAATGCGAAATAATCCTAAATTTTGAAACTAACTATCTCAGACAATTTTGGGCGCACAAAAGTGAAACTTTTCGTGTTATATTTTTTAAGTTGAAAGTCAACTTTTACTATTAGCGTCCTGAAAACCGTATAAAAATTACCAATTTTTGTGATTTTGAATAAATTGATTTTTTTTAATTTAAACATGTCATATAATGAATGCTTACATTTTTTTAAAAAATACATTTTGTAATTGGAGAACGTCTGAGACCAATTGTTGCGCAAATAAAGGCCTGCTCTCGACTTTGCACCCTGTATATTCTAAACATTTCTGGGTACTACTTTGTAAGTCCATGGATAGTTTAAAAATATATTTGAATGCTGAAGTTCATAGAAAGTTTTAATATTCCAACATAAAAAATATTTTCGAAAATTAATGCACCAATACACCGCTAAAATTATATGCAATTGAGTTTAGAATATATTGTAAATTTATAATAATAAGAAATTGAAACGAAAATTTAAAAATTAGTTAGAAGGAAGAAATTTTAAAAATTTCCAAATACTTAAATATAATTTTTTTAATCAAAATATTTAACATACTTCATATTTTTAAATTTCAGTGCATGTGCGTATTCATATTTTCAGTTTACAGCAGCAGTTTACAAAAATTATGTTTACAGATATTTAAACTTATTCCACATGGCAATGTAATTGGTAATCATTAAATGTTTAAATTTCTTTAAAATGAGTCAACGCAATTTTTACTCATTTGATGTAATTATGCTATCATGGCATATTAAATAATAAACAAATGTAATTATTATTATTATTTTTAATAAAAAATATAGTAAGTATATTATTTATAATTAATATATCATTTCTTAGTATATTATTTATTTACTTATTAAATATATTATTTATTGTTTTGATAACGTTTTCCCTTTTCCGTTTTTATATTATGTTAGACATAAGTAAAAGGAAAGAAAGCCGTCCTCACCCAATCTCTGTCTATGATTATGCTAAAAACATAATTTTTACTTATTGGACGCCATTATTTTCTGGTTCAGAAGGTTAGTATAAAAAAAAAAAAAAAAAAAAGAAAGAAAGAAAAATTAAAGAAAGAAAACATATAGAAATAGCTTTTGTATAAATAGTTTATAAATAAAACTATTGTTCTTTTGTATATATATAATTATATTTCACAACAATTTTATCGTGTTGTATCCATTAATATAAATAGTTTTTATTCCAGAGAATGCTTGAATTCCAAACTTTAAAAGTCAATTTTTAGCCATTTTCATGATATACAGACGAGTGGCAAAATAATGTGTAATTTTCCGATTTAGCCTTTTTGTCAAATACATAGAGAAATCTTGATAAAGTGCATAGAACTTCATGGGTATAAAAAACATGTTATTCCACATATATTTATGTAAAGATTTTGTCCAGAAAGAAAAGAAGGGATCTTAACGGGGGGGGGGGGGTGTAAATTTTTATTTATAAAAATTTGCACTTGAAATGCGTTGTAGCTGTAGCATTTATTCTTATGTGGCTTCTTTAATTTATGTGTATTCATAATTTTGTCAGTATCACGCGCATTCATTGAGAATATATATATTTTAACTTTATTGAAAATTTGCGAAACATTTTTTGCTTATATAACATAAAGGGTTTTCAGATCAATTTAATGCCATTTCTAGAAAATTTGGCATAGTGCATTAGACATAACATAATACAAATATAATATAAAAATATTAATATAAGATGAAATATGAGTATTTTTTCTAAATAAGTTTTAACTTTGCATCCACAAATGGTGACAAAGTTTTTTTTTTTTTTTTTTTTTTTTTTTTTTTACAAAATTTATTATCCAAATACATAAATACTCTGAAAAAATAACCAAAGCAATATCAGGGAAATTTAGAAACATATCATCGATAGAATTAGTTAAATTTAAAGCAGTATGAAAGAGAAGCGAACGATAAGTGGTTTTATAAAGATTTCAATTTAATTAACTTACAGTGTATTCCCAAGGACTTATTAAAAATAAAAATATGCATTACATACTTATACTTTTGCTTGTCTTTCATAGTGCTTAAATTTCAACTAATTCTGTTGACGATATCTTTTTGATTTTTCACAATGTTTGCATGAGTTCTATACATTTCACTAAATAATACCCCAAAATTTTTTTTCGTTAAATCTTGTGCATGCGCAGATAAATATCTCTTAGTAAAAATGCTCATTTTTTTGCATAAATTTAATGTTCTTAATCTCAGATTACAGAATGTTGTGTCTAATGTACTATGTCAAGTTTTCTAAAAATGACTTATAATAAATTAAAAACCGTGCTTATTATAAATAAAAAACACTTGAAAGTCTTTAATTTCGTTAAAGAAATTTTCTGTGATGGTGAATTATAAATGATAATTAAAAAGAGCGTCATAAAAACATGCTAAAACTACAATAAATTTCAAGCATTATTAATTACAAGATGGTGCCAAATATGTAAAAATATAATTTTATTAGTGGTTCTTTTCTTATCTTTGGAATATTTTTTTTAAACATATGTGATATAACATGTTATTTACACCCAAAAAGTATCCATCAAATGTTTCTCAATATTTCCGACAAAATGTTTAAATTCGAAAGTATCGCTTTTTTTCTTATTTGGTCCCCCATCATCTGTATACGTATATAAAGATGCACAATAATTATTCTGTGGATTACATATGTGCTTACACTTGTGTGTATTCAGACTAGCTTTATCTGAATTACTATTTGATTATTAATCATAAAATTGACAGATTCATTAATTACATACAGTACAATATACTCTTAATAAATATACGGCATTGTAGTTCTTAGATACTGTACAACGTATGTCTACTATGCACATATTTAATATTTATGAGTTTTGTACGTTATACACCAAAAATGATAAATTCGGAACAACAGTTTAAATTTTTCAAAAATATATATCTTAATAATGCGAAATGCATACGAAAATAAAACTTTAAAAGATTAAATTAAAACAATATTGTGCATTGTGATTTTACATAATGCCCAATGTTACATAATGTTTTTACGCAACCAGATACCAAAAAAAAAAAAAAAAAAGGATTATATTAACCAGAGTATTGTTTGTAACATTAATGTTCAGGTTCACTTAATTATATTTTTGTAGATCTCTATATAATTCAGATGAAAGAAAAATATAAAGTTACGCAGACTTATACATTTTTATTTATTTAAATTCGTTTAACCCTTTCAAAGGCTTTGGAATACATTATATCAAACCTAATTTTAATTCCCAACGGTAAAAAACTTGTCCAAGAATTTTTTTTACAAAGTTTTACTTTAATAATATAGAAGAAAAACTTCATTTTTCTTTTTAATCACTTATATTTGTTTGTACGTACTGGTGGCAGATAATTTTAAATGATCAAAATTATCTTGTCCCTCAAAGGGTTAAGTGAGAATAACTTTTACACATTTAACATAAATATATTTGGTTACAAGAAGAAATATTTTTAGAAATTTCTTTATTAGCTATATATTGAAGAATGTTAAATATTGAATATAGCAGACATATTTTCGTAATCAATTAATTAAAGAGGTATAATAAAAACGCTTTAAAGATTATATTGAAATACATGTATGCAAACATTCAGATGCATTAAACTTGTCTATCAGAGTTGACTTAAGCAAATTATTACAGTAAAATTCACGTCTGAAAAAGATGCATTAAATCTGAAAATGGAATATGAGAAAAATAAAGGGAAAAAAATATGAAACTCTATTCTATATTTTGTGTTGTGATTTTATTCCAAACTTTATAACAATACTCTGTACTTTGAGAGTTTAAATTTGTACATTTTTTACTTTTTTTTCTGATACAATATATATATATATGTATATATATAGTCGAATCTAATTAACGTAAAC
Source organism: Salticus scenicus (assembly GCA_963930645.1). Lineage (NCBI taxonomy): Eukaryota > Metazoa > Arthropoda > Arachnida > Araneae > Salticidae > Salticus > Salticus scenicus. Next base: position 221,950,423 of record OZ005653.1, on the reverse strand, counting down.
CGCTTATCGTGAATAATTTCCACAATCCCCGCTAAAACAAAGGTCAGTTTCTCAGTTACTGACAATATAAACAACTGATAACATGAACAATTTTTTTTTTATTCCCCATGAGATTCCCGTAAACGAGGTTCGACTGATATATATATATATATATATATATTATATATAATGTATGTTGCTTGGTAAAAAATCAGTAAGTAAGCTAAAAAAAAAAAAAAAAAAAAAAAAAATTCATCTAAATATCTCATGATAAAATGAGTATTTATCAACAACAGGTGGATCTGTTATTATTTAAGAACTACAATGTTAAAGTCAACTGTACCTCTTTAGATTTTGAAGCATGTATTTTATAGCCCCTGCTCTTTCCATTATATTAACATTTGATTTCGATGAATATAATAAAACGAAAAAGTACATTTTCCTTTAAAAAGAAATGAATGAATAAAAAAAAAAAACAAATTAATTTTAATTAAATTTTAATTTTAATAAGTTTAATCTTTTCAGCTATATACTACCATTGTTTCCAATAAATACTACAAATAAATAAATAAATAAATAATAAAGATTTCTCTTTTAAAGAAATTATTTAAAATAAACAAAAGTAAAAAGCTGTTATACTATGAAATTTATACATTATGCATAAACATAACGGTTATAAATAAGATTTTATTTAAATTTTAATGCACTTTTTTTTTTCTTTTACTTCATAACCATTTGATTTGAAGGTGACAAATAGGTTATAAATTGAAAATAAAAGAAACGCAATAGCTGTTTCAGGTCAAATTATCAGTCCGACTCTTCTTCAAGTGAAAAAAGAAAGCACCGAAATATTATTAAAGCAACTACGCATTCGTAAATTTTAAGTGAATTTCGGAGTAGTGCTGCTATCTATTAGTATTTTACAAGAAAGATATCTTACGAACTGCTATATAGTAAAACGCAACTCACAAATTATCTTAATTTCAAACTCTCTCTCTATATATATATATGTATATTTTGTCAAAAATATAAAAACATGAAACTTAATACAATATTTTAAATAGCTAAATGTAAAATAAACTTTTTTACTTTAAAAAATATACGAATTTAAAATGAATGTTGGATAAGAAATTAATAATCTCAAGAAATTCTGCCATAAAACGGAAATTTTAGAAACTGTTGTTATAAAAATTTCTTGTAAAATTTCTGTTTTTATTTCTTAATAAATTTCTGTTTTTAAACATGTTCTCTTAATATTAACCGTAACTGACTGTAAACATTAACAACATTAAATTAAATTAGCATTTTTATAAGCAGGCTTTTACTCACATCTCTTGAGAAAATCGATGTTATTGAATTTAAGAAAACTAATACATAATCTCTTTTTTAGCATTTATTACATGGATATTGAAACTGAAATATAATTTTCTGTCTGACCAGTAGAATCACACGTACATGGTCATAAACGGTTATAAAAATTAAAAGAATAAAATTCATAATATTAAAAAAAAAAATATCTACGTTATTTAATTTTTGAAAATTCTCCTTGATTTTGCACTAATATTGTTTATTAGTATAATCTGAATACATTTGTGCTTTACTTTGTGGATCGATTGATGAGTTAATTTTTATTTTTGTAATATTTTTAACTGTGGAATTTTCATGCAATTATTTTTTTTCTAATTCAAAAATTATATATATATATATATATATATTTATAACTAAATCCACAAAATAAATGTACAGATGCATTTAGAGTATATTTATAAACTATAATAATATAAGATCGAAGTAAAAACTTAAGACTAAATCATTTTAAACAATTTAAAAAAAGATTAAAATTTGTAATTTTAATTTTTTAAACTTTGGTAGTATTCAGGAAATTTTAATATATTTAATATTCATACATTTCAATGCATATACAGACACTGTGAAACATACGCTGTGAAACCGGTGTAAACTCCACATTTTTTAAATATGAATATTTTTGCTTAATTTTACCACATTTAGTTACATCTTTCATTATAAAAGTGAAAAACCTCTAATTATTGCATTAAAATCCCATAAATGGCCTTACATTGTTTTTTCAGAAAACTAAAACTTCTAAATAATTATAAAAATGAAACTTCTAAGTTATTTTTCTTATAATTTATAAATTCTTACTACTCTGATTTGTTTTAAACGCTAAAAATAGGTAATGCTTACAAAATCTAAAAGTTCGTTATTTCAAAATCTATTTAGAAGGAAACAATTCACTTTACATTGAACGACCCATTATATGCAATACAAACAATTGTAAGACAATAATTTCAAAGAAAGATTTTCAACGTCCACCATACCCTTATTAAGACTGACAAAATGACACAAGCACACATACCTTAAAATTAGATTTATAAGAAATTAATATATGTTTTTTTCTCTTGATGAGAAATTTAAATTATGTTTATTTTTTACACAAAAATCCCGCTTATTTATAACAGAAAAAATATTTCATGTCATAATACTATTATGTGACAAGTTTTGCTTGTAAAATTTATTCATTGGTTGGTAATACTAATATTCAATTGCTGTTAGAAAACAAATTAGTAGTTAGATTTACATTAACAGCATTTTTCAATTTCTCGAGATAAAAAAAAAAACCCTTAAAAATAACAAGTCAAACTTTTTAGCATCTGATTAATAATTATATACAAACTTTTATTATAAGTATGAATAAAGTATTAATAATGTATCAAAATATATGTATGTAAGATATATAAAGTAAATTCACTCTTACGTCTCTCTTTGATAATCAGAAAGTCATCAACATGAGAAAATTGATATGAAATCATTTGGTTTTCGCGCCTGAAAATTATGGAACTGGCAACCCTTGTTGGTAATTTGGCGGTCTAGTCAAATTTGGCAGCTTTCTATTTTGAGATAAAACAACACAAGTAGTCCTTTTCATTTTGAGGCATAGTCATTATTTAATTATTAGGGGGGAAAAAACTATTTTTGTTTTATGTAGTTACTTTAATGAAAAATGCAGAACTCAACAATTGTATTAAAAAAATGTTATTTAAATATTATGTTACAGAGTTTGTATTTAACAATATTTTGTTAAATAGTTTATTTTTATGATGAGGCAAGATATAAAAATTCGTCGTGTATTTAAAATGTTGCATGCTTGTTTTATTGAATTACATAAAATGCCACTTCAAGGAAAGCTTATCTAACTAAACAGGATGATAATTACAAAATCAAGCTAGTACGTCGTGGCCATTACAAAACTGTATTTTATATTTTCTTAAACAAATCCATGTTGTTCAATTAAAAGCAGTTATTTCTGCATTTTACATTTATGAAAAAAATGAGAGAAAGGAAAAAAAACCAATAATGGAAAAAAATATTATTTATTTATTTGTTTATATATATATATATATATATATATATATATATATAAATTCAATTATTTCAAATTATTACAGAAGCTTGATTCAACTATTCATTTTAAAAATTGTGAGTTATTTCAAAAAATATTAAAAACATTTTGCCGGCACGAAAGAGCGGTTGTGAATGATGCTACTCCATATACTGTCGGCAGAAATATTATTGAAGCTCTAGTAAATCAAAATATTTGCACCTAAACTGTTTTGTTGAGTAAATATTTATCGAGTCATAATCTTAGTCTTAAGCTGTTTATAAAAAAGTAGATTGATGATAAAAATTAGTGATCAAACTAATATCTATATAATATATCTCTAACATGGACCAATTTCAATTAATATTTTTTGAAATGATACGATAGTGGTAAAATTAATAAAATACGTGAGAATAAAAAATAGTATTTAAAAATGAACAATATTTAAGCACGCGGATTCAGTTCAATGATCTAATAAAGAAAACATGACGATATTTGTTTGAGGACATTATTTTATGAGAAATGTATTTTTGAAAGTTATTTCTGCAAAATCTTTGCAAGAGTCAGTATAAACCTAGCAATATTTCAAAGATATAAACAGAACATGATATATTATCATAAATTGGCTACAAAACGCAATCATAAAAAAATATTATCAATTTAAGTCTAGGATTTTTTTTTTCTTTTTTACAAAAAATTACGCTAAAATAAATAAAATGCCATTGCATACATTAAAATTTAAAAGGCGTCACAGGGGTCCTTTACTAAAACCGTACTGCCTGCGGAAGTATGAAAACTGAGTCATAAACCATGAATTTTATTTTGAAGCTTTTCTTTGAATAATTCTGGTTTCACTATTGCACAATATTTATTTGGATCTAATAATAATTTGGCTTCTGGTAAATTAAAATTTTAATTAAGGGGTGAAATTGATATAATATTTATAAGTTTCAAATTTTAAAGGTAAATAAGAAAAGAAATAAAGTGCGAAAATGCCGCACGGGTTTGCTAGTATATATGAAACGTGGATGTGTGCTTCAGTAATTTTTCTGCCGAATGTACAAAAAGTTTTTTTGAATAATTATCAGTATTGTGTATATATATATATACATAATCATTTCACAACCATTAGTTAAAAATAATCTGTGTATTTTTATACTAAACGTTATTCTAGATGACTGCACGGATCGAAATTTTATCCTTTAAACCTTTAATTTAATCCTTTGCCGGTCCTATTGAATTTCCCTCTCCTTTTTTGAATGTTGCCAAATTTAAGGATTTTTTTTGTTCAATATCCACCAATAAATTTCTACTGCATCGGTTGTCTAATCACTTCGAAGTTTTTTCGTCCATTATGTATATCAAATATCACTCCTCAAAATTATTGGTGTTCGTTAAATAAAAGAGTCCCTCAATTTGGCAATACTATGTATAGCGGTTTAGAGCACTAGGGCCGGCAAAGGGTTAATACAGGAGAAAATAAATAAATTAATAAATAAATAAAACATTTTTTTTTTTAGCTGTTTTTAATTATTTCAACCTCAAGATTTGATCAAGCGTATGATTACCGTTTATTATTATTATTATTATTTTACTTACATCTGTCAAGAAGAAAGTATTGGATTCGTGAAAATTTCCGACTTTCGATTTTCGATAAATTCACACAGTTTGTGATTTTTGGAATATGATTCGACTATTGTTAGAAAATGTCTTTGTATGTGTGTCAGAAAGAAAATTTTGGACTCTGTTTCTCACGAGCCAGTGGACAGCATTTTAACCAAACTTAATATTTGGCTAGACTTAAATTACTGCTAATTAGATTTTAATATGTGGCTTTCATAAAATGTTGCTTCTATATTGCAATCCTACTGGACAGGCTCCATCTAATCATCTATAGTTATAAATACACTAAGCTTGTACATGTGATGGAAATCATGTAAATCTGTACTGATTTTATTTGGGTACAAAAAGCTAACAGACGACAATTTAATTTCGTTTCTGATAAGGTAAAACCTTGCTTCTCAGAGTAGGTAGTTCTTCTAAGGTATATATATTTCGTATGTTATTTATTGTTATTTAAATCCACCAAAATTGGTATATGATATTTATATTATTAAAATGTATGCTGATTCAATTCGGATGTTATCTATCCACAATGTGGCGTTGCTGTTAGTGTCTGGGATTTCCAGTTGCCTATACAGCAGCACCTATTGGTGAAAATTGTACGAAATTATATGTATAGAAAGTTAATTGTGAGAAGCTAAGTTTCTTGAAATTTTGTGCGAATAAATCGTTGGTGACGCTATTATATAGAATGGAATAAAAAAAAAAACTTTTAAAGCCGTCACAGTAAAACTAGTTTTTTTTTTTTTTTTTTTTTTTTTTTTGTTTTACTAATGCGCAAGATATTTATATTTTTATTGAAATATTACAGAAATTGCTACATTTTTACTATATTTAGTAATAAACAAAAGAGAAAAATCATGCGGACCACTTAGTTTATAAAACACCTGCACCCTACACCTAAACATACACTTTTGTACGTTTAAAATTTTAGTGAGTCCCCATATCAAACCGCTTACGGTATACACATACTTTCAATAAAAAATGAGCACGGTTACGATGTAACTGATATATTTTTGAAATTAGAGAACGAATAGACAGACAATGGTGTTGACAAACTTAAATTTTAAGCATATTTTTAACTCGTTGGAAAGTTGAAAACGTTTAACAAAATTTAAAACACACTTCGATCAATTTTCGCTTATTATCCTCTGATATATCTAAATATTTCTATATGGCCTTATGAATCATAAGCTAACAATAAAATATTTTATAGGAAACATGTTTTATGTGCATACGAACAGTATTTGATAATTTTATTACGTTTCGTGTAGCATATCTAAGTATGCTTTAAATAAACATTAGCAGGCTTTGCCCGCTTTGCTGCATAGTATATTTAAATAAATTCTCAAAATTCCATGTCATTATTAACAAAATCTCAAAAAAAAAAAAAAAAAATCGCTGAAATCAATCGAAACTTAAGTTGATGTTCCAGCTGCGTTTGGTAATGGTTCTTCCGCTCGCAACATGATTAGTCTGGGTTTCCATTGCTTCCGGCACGTCTTACCCACTTTTTACTCTCCCTCTTCGGCGGGTAAGTTAGAAGTTTCGCGAAATACCACCGAAGTGCCTATTACATACACTTAATCAATACCCACCAACCAAAATTCGCCATTCCAAGATAATTTGAAGCAAAATTTTGGATTTTATAATGTGTGAAATTTGAAGGTATCGCTATTTTTTTTAATAACGACCGTCATCATGAATGTAGACCATCAATTAAATCTCTTCTTTCATTTGACAGACACATCACTTCTCAACCCAAATAAATAAATAGATAAAAATAAAATAAAAATTACTACTTAATTATGCATTATCAGTATTTAAAAAAGACTGTTTTTATTTAAATATTAATAATAATTTCGTGGGACACTCACATGACTGTCTCTTACTCTTACCTAGCATTTGAATACTATAAATGCAGATTGCAGATTAAAGTGTAAGATAACAAATACTATATATAAATCTACGTTTCAAAAATTTCAAACTAGTTTTAGGAACAGATATTATTTGACGAATAACTCTCTCAATGAGGAGGGGGGGACCCCGTTTAAATATATTGCATAATGCCTACTATAAAAAATTCTTGGCTATTATTAAATTTAAAAGTTCATTCCAAATTTTTCAGTCAACTTTCTTTCTCACCACTCTTTCAAGCTTATTAATCTTGAACAAACATTTTTAGCAACCTCAAAATAAACTTCAAAATACAAAATTTGAATTATCTGCAAATATTTGTTTTAAAATTAGCTGATAACAGGCATACACAAACATTAACCATTAAAAATTTGATTTTAGTATTCAGGGAACCTCAAAACGTGTAATTATAGGGAAAAAAAAGCGTTAAAATTTCCACTTAAAAAATTTCTTTGTTTACTCTGTAGGTTTGAAGTATTAATTATCATTCCTAGGTAGCCCTGTAGATGAATGGGGAATGATTTTCATGCCATATTTTACACTAAACATACTTTTATGCATATAAAAAAATATATGTTAACTTATTTTTGTTTAGTACAGGCTACAGATATTAAACTGTAAATAGCAAAAAAATTTCGCTCACATACCTAATGTATTTGAATTATCTTGGACGTCCCTGTACACGAAGCATTTGCTTGATCTCAAGGAAAAGCTAAGTGCAGCATCCCCTTACATGATTCAAATGTAGAATACTAAGTTTTCATATTCTGGAATTATTTGTTTTTGAAATGTGCTGATAACTGGCATACACGTACAGGCATACACAAAGACACACACACACACACAGATCAAATACAAAAACCTGATTTTTGGATTCAGGGGACCTCAAAATGTGCAAAAATATTGCAAAAAATCAGTTTCAAAATTTGACCCAAAAACAATACTTTCGGGTCAAATTTTGGATTTTTCTTATCCATATCTGTGGATGAGAGAAAGAAAAGAAAGAAAAATATAAGCAATAATTAAACAGAGGAAAAAAATAGCCAAATTAGCGATAAAACTGCCAAACCGTTTGACTTCCTGTAATAGCAGATGCTTGCTTATCGTTAAGTTAAAGCGCGAAAATTTTTGTCACATTCTTCAATTATGTTGATGCTATGCAGACCGAACCTTGTGCAGTTTGATGATCAAGCAGTAGATTATTTATTCAATAACATCCTTGATTAGCAGATTTTCATGACAGAAGACAATCATTTTTATGCTATGTAGAAGATCTTAGAAAATTTATTTTTCTAAGGGTTTATTATTATTATGACAAATGAAAAAAAAAAAAAAAAAAAAAAAAAAAACGGTAAATTTGTTTTAAATCATCAGAAAACGATGGTTCAATTATTCGTTTTAAAGGTGATATCGAATTCTTTTGAAAGATAATCAGAGTGAAAATTTTTATCCACCCCTCCCCCATCCCCGTATATTTATTCCTAGGGGAAAAAACAATGTCCTATGAATAATAATAATAATAAAAAAAAAAAAAAACTGTTTGACTATTACTCGTTATACAGCCAAATTGAATCAATAATGTATATCAAATGTATGTCACACAGAAGGTTTGGTGAGTATATATATTACAGAAGCTGATAGATAGCCTTTCTGTGAATTGAAAATATTGGAACGTGGCAGTGCCACCTGTCGTCCAATATGCACTCAAAGGCAATCTGTAGAGTTTTACGTAATATTAATTTCACGTACCAAATTTACAACATTTATAAATCACAAAAGTTGAGATTTTTCGTTTCCGTTATGAGATTACATTGCAACATAGCCACGCCACCTGTTGGCCGATGTGCATCCAAAATGGACCAGTAAAGCTTTACATAAAATCGATTTCACTTATAACTTCAGTGTATCACAAAATTTAAGTGTTAAATCACAAGAGTTAAAATATTGCCTTCCCGTTAAAATGATTAAATTGCAGATTACAACGCCACCTGTTGGACAATGTATACATCCAAATTGTATTAGCAGAGGTTAAAATGATATATACCAATATATTAAGTTTAATGCATTTGTACACTATAGAAGCTGAGATATAGCCGTCCCATAAATGGAGGGTTTCATTACATAGCACCGCAATCTATCGGACGATATATCCTAAATGAAATTTAAATAACCTCCAATTTAGGGCAAGATCTAATTATGTAACAAGTTTGGTTGAATTCCATACATTGATTCATGAAATACAAAATTCACAAAATTTTTCCATGAGTTTAAAATTTTGTAATTTTTTTTCACCTCACCGCTACTGATTCTTGAAAAGCATTCTTTTCTGACGTGCTAACAAAACGTTAAACTGAAAATGTAAAAAATGCTCTATTCTCTATCAAGCTAAAAATTATAAATTTCGAATAACTTACGAAGTTTTTAAATTAGAATGTTACAAATCTCTCAATAGGATTCTTATCAATATCATAAGCGATATTTTAAAACTGGTCCGATCTCTCTGCAATCATTTGTTCTTGAGATATCGTGTACATGGACTAACGGGCTATCACGCTAATAGGTGCCGATACCATACCAACCTTTTGACTTCCGGATTCCTCACGCCACAAAACGTGTAAAAAAATCAAAAGCTGAAGTCAAAAATTTTTATGATTAACCTAGTTTCTCAACCAATAGTACTAAAAAGTCATTTTGTCATATTCGTTATAATTACACTGTTACAGAACGTGTTATGACGGTGTTACACTTGAACGTTCTATATAGAACTAGAATTGTACGTTTTATAGATGGTACAAATCAAACATTTTCAGAACGTTCTAAATAATACCATTTCTGAACGTGTTTTAGAACGTTCTTTTGACACGAAACACGGTGTTTGAACTATTGAAACCGTTATTAGACGTTCACAGAACGTTCCTGTGCTACTTGGGTATATATATATCAATTTAAAAGATCTACATACCCAAAGTCTTTTACTTCAGAAATTTTAAAAATAATAATAATGAACACATTTTCAAACATATATCTTATAGAATTTTCACATAATACATACGTTATTACTCTATTATAAATACATACATATACATATATTTTAGATTATATATATGAAGATAAATGCATAGATAAATATATATATATAATGTGAATGCTGCTGTTATTTTATTTGATTATAATTTTCTATAGTTAACATATTTTTATATATTTTAAATCTATTTTGGCCTAATATTTGCATTAGTGAAAATATTTTACATTCCGCTAATAGAAGACATCTTAAGATAAATGAAAAGGGAAATAGATTTTAGAGCAAAACATCCTAACTTGTAATCAGTACTCAATTCAAGTCAAAATGTCCAAACCAAATGAAGACCCAACTAAATATACAGTTTGGTGAAATTACCTTCTTTTGATTCGTAAAATTACACATCCAGAAAATTGTTCTAATATATATACACAGACAAACAAATATTTTAGGAAAATGATCAAATCATACTAGAACATCACAAAAAATTTAAATCCATCAAAAACTGGAGGTCGAAATTATACACAAATTCATTTTTTTTCTTTATGTCTCAAAAATGAAAATAAAAATAATTAAAATATATTTATACTATTTAAAAATACTGAAATTTGAGATGTTGAAAAACATATATTTTTTCTTAATCTCAAATTTAGGATTATTAAATTTCTATTTTTAAATTTGTTTTAGTGCTGATATTCATTCTAATATTTAAAAATAAAATAATTTTTATTTAATTAACCTGACAGTTCTGAGAAATAAACGTCATTTCGAAACTGTTCATAGAGAATTCTATCCAAAATACAATATTCTTCTATGATGTTTATTTTTTATTGGAAAAGGATTTTAGTTCTTCGTTTATAGAAATCACTTCTTTTCTTTAATTATCGCTTATTAATAACCGATCTTCGGAAAAATATGCAATATATTCCATGAATTTTTAAGTGAATTAAAAATCTCCTGATGTTTTGAAAGACACACTTCAACGAAATATGCGTGATTGGAGATAAAAAGTTAATAAAAAGTTCCAAGAAATTACTGGGAGAAGAGCTTTTAATGTCCCATTCTCTTAATGAAAGGCGTTTCATTTTTATACCATTAAAAGGTTTCTTCTGCATCAAAAGATTTCAAACCATAATTTATATTGACTACAGGGACAGTAAATGTTGTTTAGTATCTCGGTTAGTTTTTTATGTAAACGTATACTTACTATTTTATTTATGAAATATTAATTATAAATGGGGAAGAAAAAAAAATACTAAATGATAAAATCTAGCATATTAAATAAAAAAGTTTTTCATAATAGCAAATAATGAACTTAAATTTTCTTTTAAAAGGAAATGACTTCAATATTATAGAATTACTTAGACAAAAAACCTTTTACTTTAGAAATAATAAAAAAATAACAATAAACCATATTTTAAACACATAATATTTTTATTTAAGTAATACTTTATTATTCGATTATATCTTTATATATATATTTTTTTTGTGCGTGTGTATGTCACTGAACTCCTCCTAAACGGCTGAACCGAGTTTAATGAAATTTTTTGGGTGTCTTCAGGTGGATTCGAGAATGGTTTAGATTTACTATTCAGTCCAATTTAAATTGTTTATTTAATTAATTTATCCCTTAATTCAAAACTCTGTCATCCTTGGCGGAAAAAAAATATCGCCATATCATCTGGCGAACATATTGAATTTTGATGGTTATTTCAACAACTTATATTAAGAAAGTAATGAATAATATGAAACAATTTCGTACAATACATATTACGAAAATATACATCTGGCATGTATATTTTCGTAATACGTTTTTGATAGCCAAATACAAAAAACGCCAAGGAAGACAGAGTTTTGAAATTTAAAATTAAAATTTTGTCAATTTGAGAGCAAAATAACTCAATCTAAGACATGCATACGATAACTAATGCATATCTATACCCAAATACGGGGATTAAAATCGAGAAATAATTTTCCTCGATTTTTAATAATTTTTTATAAAAAATCCAATGGGAGATTAACATAGGAAATCTTTTTCTTGCATCCACTGGCGGTCAGTGACGTCACACTTCGCTTGCGTATATTCTATTGTAATTCCAGTTTGTCCCGACAGTTGGTGCTGTGATCAAATTCAAGAAAATATTTTGTAAAATCGTGTTATTATTGTTATACAAAAAATTGTGTCCTAATTGAAATATTACATCAAGATGTAATTAGTGTTTGAAGAGTTTTGAAGTGTGCATAAAAAACTATACATTTTGCAAATTTAGTGCGGAATTAGAGTGAGTATTTTATATAATTTTCTATCAAATTTGCACGCGCGTTGATTAACAACCACCCTAACCTACAAATTTATTTGTGTAGCTAATTTATTATATTTTATTTATTTATATTTTGAATGGAACACCTTTAGTATCGGATCCCTTTGGCAAAATTTTAAATTTGGCACCGAATCGCCAAGATCTTTAGTTCCAAAATTGAGATAGCCATTTCAATTCATCGCAAAAATGGCTTGAAATATTTAAAGTCACCAATGGGGTCCCATACTTTTGTGCGTGTGTATGTCACTGATATTTTATTTATTTATTTTTTTGTATGGAACACCTTTAGTATCGGATCCCTTTGGCAAAATTTGAAATTTGACACCGAAGTAGCTCGGACGCTTCTCGCCAAGATCTTTAGTTCCACAATTGAGATAGCTATTTCAATTCATCGCAAAAATGGCTTAAAAGATTTAAAGTCACCAAAGGGGTCCCATACTTTTGTGCGTGTGTATGTCACTGAACTCCTCCTAAACGGCTGGACCGATTGTAATGAAATTTTTTGTGTGTCTTCAGGTGGATTCGAGAATGGTTTAGATTTACAATTCAGTCCAATTTAAATTGTTTATTTAATTGTTAATTATGTCTTTTACGTTATAATCGGAATTCACAGTCACCGTTCACAGCGCTCCATACCTGTTTCACTTATATACTACATCCTTACACACTTACAATAAGTTAGTTATTTTTTTCTAGCAAAATATTCTCTAGAAATAATTTATATGACAAAACAACGTTTGTCGGGTCAGCTAGTATATATATATATATATATATATATATATGTTTGTGATTATGTATACTTACGTAAAACATACAAAACATACTTTTTTAGACAATTCTATATATTTAAACAGACAGAGAGAGACATGGTGTGTATAATGTTAATTCATTTAACTATAACTTTCCCTAGTTAATGTCTATTATATATATTTGCTGTCCTATTTGACTTTTTATTTTGAAAAAGAGAAAATATTTTATCTGCTGCTAATAAATGATAACATAGATTAATAGAAAAATTTGCGATAAAATTTAGAACACTGTAGGTAAATATTAAATGTTGCCTTCTTATAGCTTTCAATATAGCCAGAAACTCATACCAAGTCAATCATCCTAATGTTTAATTTGTCTCTGGCATAATAAATTTAGTACATTTATGTACCATGGAAACTCAGGTATTGCCTTCCCATAAAAGGGATTAAATTTTGGCAGAGCAACATCATTTGTCGGCCGAAACAGAGCACAATTTATTTAAAACAGTTTTTCATCATGAACCTCTTACGTTTCAAATTTGTACATTTATACGCTAAAATGTCTTAAATAGAATATTTCACGAAATTAAGAAACTACAGCATAGAAACAGTGTGTGTTCGACGGTGCGTTCCAAAACAGATCTGATAATAATTTAAATGACAATCGAACCAAATATTAAATTTTGTTAAATTGTATAGATTGATTTGAGTGATGTAGCGTGCACAATATTCGGCAACACACAACCTCATAGGCAAGCAGATGTTTTTCTAGAAATGATCAAATGGTGTTCAAGACATCTCAAAACGGTAAATCTTTTGAAAACCGAATGTAAAATTAATCAATAATTTTCATAGATATGTATATATTTAATAAGTATGTAATGCAAACATTTATTATATGTACGTATTTAATATATATTATATATATAATAAATATTTTTTCTTGTTGAAATTGAAGATTGATATGACAAATATTTTTTTTATACATGTGTCATCTAGATGAAAATCGTCTATTTTTAAAAATTAAAATTTTTGAAAAAGCTGATTTTTTTCCATATCTAGCCAAAGCAAGATTGGAAAAAAAAAAAAAAAAAAAAAAAAAAAAAACTCATTATAGTTATTAGGGCAGTACGTTTAAAATCTTGCAACAAGGAGGCGGTGGAACGTAAAGGAAGTGGATTAATTAAGTTTTTGTTTTGGATTTTGCCGTCTTTTCAACTTACTTTGGAGTTGGCAGGTCTTGCAACAAACCAGAATTTATTTGTTGAATTTAATGTCAAAGTTGCATTTTTAGGGTTGCAAATACCTAAAATGTTTTGTTCAATTAAATTTTATTAAAAATAACTGATTTAAAATTAAATAAAAATTGGTCTATATTTAAAGTATTAAAATGTTTTATCAACTCCAGAGTACCAGAATTTAATAAATTTTCGTAACACCAGAAAATGGTGTTGTTAGTAATTATTTTAAACTTCACAGATACATTAACTTTGGATGACAATTTTCCAATTTACATTGCACATATTTGAAAACACTTAACTATAAAATACGTAATTTAAGTATTTTGGGTTTTAAAAGTAAAAAAAAAAAACTTAATAAATGAGTTTTAAATTTAAAACAACTCTTTTCTTTGTTTTAAAAAGTTATAACACAGAAAACTTTAAACCTAATGTTTATATCCAAATCTTCAAGTAAGTAAATAGAATAGTCATTCTATTAATACTGATTATGATATAATTAATTTCCATAATGTCAAAATTAATTTCGCTTTTTTTGTTTATATCGCGTGCTTTATTGAAATATACAAATAGAATAGAAATGTTAAAGCACCTATATGAGGGATCTCCGTACTAGAAAATCTTATGTCAAACTCTTATCTTCAATTTATCGAAAAGCTTCCGTCACTTCATTTCCTAAGAATGAATTTCGAAGAAATGATTTTACAGTCCTAAATACCCAGAAAATTAATTACAGTTTTCTTAAGGAGAAGTATTCTATTCATAAATATTTTCAAAGTTCAATTCGTGTGTCAGGCAAAGAAAGTAGTTGACGATTTAGTTATAAAATCTGAAAGCTTTGCTATCAAGAACCTGTTCAATGACATAACAAGATATAAATTATTTTAAAGACGGTTATAAGTTTTTGAATTACTTTTAAACATTTAACTTAAAGTCATTTTTCATAAACTATATGCGCATACTGTATAGAGCGGACATGAAACAACTCAACAATTATGGATTCAAATAACTACTTGCATTTGTCATTTTTTTTAGAAAAATGGGATAATTAGTTCAAAAGATAACCATTAAATTTAACTTTAAAATTTAAAAAGAAAAAACAATGTTGCCAAAAGATTTTTTTTTTTTCAATTTTTTCCGATTTAAAAGGAAATAAATTTATTGCCTGTGTAAGAATTAAAAAATACCTAAAGTAGAAAGTTGTTAAATCTGACAATTCTTAAAACTCAAGTAATTTTTATAGATGTAGCATCACTATACTCTCGATTACAATGTTTTATATTCTAAGAGAAAACAGCCATTAGAGTGGTAGAAATATGAATGATTGAAAGTTAGATCGAAAGTTTATACTGCTAAAGATATACGTGAATTAAAAAAGAATTTGATTTATGAAAGTTCTATTTTTTTTTTTTTTTTTTTTTTTTTTTCTAATTTATTTAAAATCTATTTTTTTTATGTGTGTGTGTGTGTGATTTATGTCAGCTCTAATTTAAAGACATATTTTAAAACTAAAACATAATGCATTCAAATTAACTGAAATTGACTACTTATTATCATTATTTTTAAATAGATTTATTATTATATCTTCTGCATATATTAAAAAAAAGTATAAGATTTGGAAAAACTTTTGATTTCCGGTTTTGGATAAATTTACACGTTTTGAGATTTCCTTGCATTTCAATTAACTGAAAGTGACTACTTATTTTTAAAAAGGTGGATATGTTATTAGCTTCTGCATGTATAAAAAGAAGGTAGAAGATGCAGAAAAAACTTCGATTTCAGTTTTCGATTAATGTACATTTTTTAAAATTACCTTGCATTTCAGTTAACTGACATTGACTACTTATTTTTCAAAAACTGGATTTATTACTAACTTCTGCATGCATAAGAAGCAAGTAGAAGATCCAGGAAAAATTTCGATTTCCGGTTTTCAATGAATTTACACATTTTGCGATTTTCTTGCATTTCAATTAACTGAAATTGACTAATTATTTTTTAAAAAGTGGATTTATTATTTTGTCGTCTGCCTATATAGGAAGTAAGTATAAGATAAAAAAAATTTAGATTTTCGGTTTTCGACGAAGTTACACGTTTTGAGATTCCCCAAACTCAAATCGACCATTTTTGTAAAATATCTAACTTTTGAGTTGAAACACTGTATTTTATGAACCAATGAAATTATTTTAACCGAATTTGATATTTGGTTGGACTTGGTTTGACATGGTGCCGATTAGCTTTTGGGCTATATCACCCAACAAGGGTCGCTTCCACGTTGCGATTACCTCTCATTTCAGGAAAGGCTCAACATCTACAGTGTACCAAACTTAGAAAAATATATTGAGTAATACTCTGCCGATTCAGTTTGTATGCATATCGACAAACAATTGCCACAGCTGTGTTGCAATTTAATTCCGTTTAGAAGAAAGCAATAATCGTGCTTTCCCTTGCATTGTAAAAAAGTAGTCAAGTTTCGACCACTGGGCGATACTAGCATATTTCAATTAGACTGATAAAAATACGATAAAGATATATACTTAAACATATACAATATTTACGCATGTGGGCTCAGTTTAATAGTCTAAACAGAAAAATGACGACATTTGCCTGATGTAATACTTTTATACAAAAATGCATTTTTAAATGTTGCATCTTTACAATCTTAAGTTTAAGATAGTTTAAGATGGCAAGCGCCATCTTAAACTTAGAAATATTTTAAAGATATACTCAGAATACGAACCATTGTCACAACTAGACTAAAAAAGCGCAATAAGATATATAATCAAAATATGTACTAGTTTTTTTTTTTATTATTTAACATAAAGTTATTGCCAAAATAAACAAATGTAAAGGCATCGCCAGTATGGCTACAAATTTTTTTTAAGTCTCCATGGGATCGTATACTAAAACTGCACTGAAAAGGGGAAGTAAGAAAAGTGGGTCGTCAAACAAAAATTTTACTTTGAAACCTTTCTTAGAAGGATTTTTGTTTCAGTATCGTACACTATTAATTTGATATAAAATATTAATTTGGCTTCTGGTGAAAAAAAATTTAAAATTTGCAGTGAAATTAATTATAGAGATTTATAAGTTTCAAATTTTAATGGTAAATACAAAAAGAAATAAATTGCGAAAATTCTGCACGGATTTTCTAGTAAATTGTAGTTATCATAGAAATTGAACGCTTGTGTTACAGATTAAATTGAAGAAATTAGAAATAAATATAGGAACTTTAGGCATAGTTTTCCGTACTAATATAAATTTTATATTACATGTGCATTTATATCAATAATTATAAACATAAAAGGATTAAAAATCAGATTTTATAAACACATTTACTTCGTAGTTATTTTTTAAATATATAAAATGTTCATTTCAATAATGGATTGATTATACTTGATAGAGATAAGATGAGTTTTAAAAGTTGTTGGTTGGTTAGTTGTAGATTTTAAGGCAGATTGCCTGCGCTAGGGTCCTAGGCCTATAGGTGAAATGCCCTCCGGTGGTGTTTTTATAAGTGGTCCTAGCCCGTATTTACGCAAGTATCGGAGAAAACCACGGAAAACTCTGAACGGCCAGGTCGATGAGCATGACCAGGGATCGAACCCAGGTCGCACTTCCCATCTATCAGTTTTGAGCGCAGAACTGCCCAGCCGCTGGTGGGTAAGTTTTAAAATACTAACAAACTAGACACATTGCTTAGAATTACCCATTTTAAAAACAAATGAACAAACTGAATTGCAATTAGAAATCAGGTACACAAGATAAGTTAAAAATTATATTTCAAAAGGACATTATTTAGAAACATCTGGTTCTGGACAGTAATTAAAAACGTAATACAATAATATAAATAAATAAACAAATAATAGTTTTATAAAACACCAAAAAATGACTTATTTTATCATATTAAAAGAAATATAGTTACAAAGAGTGTTTTTTTTTTTTTTTTTTTTTTTTTTTTTTAATGTAAGTCT
Organism: Salticus scenicus; assembly: GCA_963930645.1. Taxonomy (NCBI): domain Eukaryota; kingdom Metazoa; phylum Arthropoda; class Arachnida; order Araneae; family Salticidae; genus Salticus; species Salticus scenicus. The sequence continues at coordinate 221,932,206 of OZ005653.1, read as the reverse complement.
TTTGAACCAAATTTATCATTTCTAAGATTTGCGTTTACTATCACAAAATATAACAAGGAATTCAATATATATATATTTAATTCTATACATGTGTTCCATTTAGGTATCTTCTAGTCCAACGTTTTGTTACTCTTCCCTATTTCACATCTGTCATATGTTCCTTTAAACTAATATAAATTTATCTGCTAATAATATATATATATTACTTTCGTTTGTTATCTTCTGTTTTGTATGGGATCTTATTAGCACCTGGTAATTCATTTTCTTTAAGTAAATATATTTCTTGGCAAGTTACCAGTAATTCTTTTTGTAAGATTTTTATGCGATTTTTAGCAATATGAATAACACTTGTTTCTTTGTACAACTAAAAAACCAATTTACTTGAAAAAATATTCAGTTATTTAAATTTGTAAAATATCGATTTTTATTTTATTTTATTTATTTTTCATTTATTGAATAATTAAGCTGGTTTTGTATTTGTATTGTTATAATTATACGTTTGAAGGAGTAATCCCAAAATCAAATTATTATCTGCTTTTCACTCTACATATTCAGAAATTCCAATTTAAGATTTTCTGAATTTTGATTTCAAGATATATTAATTTTAGATAAATAAATTCATTCAAAGACTGTTTTTCAAACAGATATATTGATTATATTAATGCATTTAAATTAATGATTGAACAATTATGTAAGTAAACACGGTACATAAAAAAAAAAAAAAATAAAAAAATCACAATAACTTCATTGAAAAAAAAATATATATAATAATAGTTCGACCCTAACGATTCATGTTCCCTACATTATTCGTTCAATGAAGTGTAGCGCAACTGTTTATAGCTAAAGCTGTCATTATGAATGTTAATTTCCCTGTAAATAATAATTAAATGATAGTTCCCATTATACTTTAACCAGTAAATTTAAATAATTTAGAAATTGGAAATATATTATTGAATAAAACTGTTTTGTAGTTTGTAAAAACAATGGTCATGAATAACGGGATGTTATCTATTGCCTCATGAGCTTTTTAAATAAGTAATACTCAAAGTTTTTAAAGCAGAGAATGTTTCAAATCAAACTTCTATTTATTTCATTTGTAGTTTTACCATATCGTAAAAAAAAAATCCGTTAATTAATAAATAGCAATTTTTTACATAAATGATTAACATAGATTCATTTAGTTTTCAAATAAAGCCTAAAGCTAATACAAGAAACGAATTTAGACGCAGTTTTTTTTTGGAGAAAGAAAAAAATATTTTGAAAAACACGTATCGTTATTTTAATATTTTTTTCTCTTTTTCAATGAATTGGCAGGCAATTATTTCTTCATTTTCTTTAGGTAAATCGAAAATACAGACTGCACAAAAAAAGAAAATAAAAATCGTAGTTTCTTTTAATATTTATATAAATGATGAACAAATAAAGGCTAAAACATATATAAAAAGATTTAGCTTACAGAAGGTTGGTAGTTGATTAGTCGTATTTTGTTTTGATTATTTGAATTATTACTGTATGAAATGAGAAATAATTTATTTATTTATTTATTTGTTTGTTATTATTATTATTTATTTTTTAAGAAAGTGACTATTTGTTCTGCTCTTTTTGGGAGGACTATTTAAAATTAGATGACAAAGGATTTTTTTAAATTTTCTTTATTAGAGTTCTATTTCGGGTGTTAAAAATCTATATAACTGCCTGTGTTTTTCAAAACAGCAATAAGAATTACGTTATTTTCTAATTCAACAATTTAAATTTTTAAAATAATTACATATCTGAGACAATTCACTAAAGTGATATTGGGTATAACGCCTATTTTCCAAATTCAAACAAAAAACCAAAATGTTACAAAATTACAAAATTTTTATATTTTCTTGTACAAATTCATGCAGTAAAAATTATTTATATATATTTTTTTCCATAATGAATGAAGGCAGTTTCCCTTCCACAGGCGTATGACACTAAATGTTAAAAGAAACAAAATTGTGTCCAACAAATGACATCTGAAAAAATAATATATTTATTTATTTATTTATTTTAATGAAAAAAAATCATTGTTTGAAGTATTTGCGAAATTATAGTTCACCAATAAAAAATTATTATTACAAATGCCTCAGAAATTTATTTATTTTATTTTATTTTATTTTATTTTAATTTTTAAGAAAGTGACTATTTATTCTGCTCTAGAATTTCAAAGACTTTTGAGAGGACTATTTAAAGTTAGATGACAAAGAATTTTTTTCTTAAGTTTTCCTTGTTAGAGTTCTATTTTCGGTGTTTACATAACTGCCTATGTTTTTCAAAACAGCGATAAGAATTACGTTATTTTCTAATTCAACAATTTAAATTTTTAAAATAATCACACATCTGAGACAATTCACTAAAGTGATATTGGGTATAACACCTATTTTCCAAATTCAAACAAAAAACCCAAATGTTGCGGCATTACAAAATTTTTATATTTTCTTGTACAAATTCATGCAGTAAAAATTAGTTATAAATGTTTTTTTTCCATAATGATCGAAGGCAATTTCCACTCCAGAGGCGTATGACACTAAACTTTGAAAGAAAAAAAAAAATTGTGTCCAACAAATGACATCTGAAAAAATAATATATTTATTTATTTATTTATTTTAATGAAAAAATTCATTGTTTGAAGGTTTTGCGAAATTACAGTTCACCAATTAAAAACATTTAAGAGTTTTTCTAAAAAATGATCATACTGAAAAATTAAACATCAGATTAAGGAAGGAGGAACGATGATTTTACATACACAATTTTTCGTGATTCAGTATTATTAACATAAATATTTTTTTTTTTTCAGAATGTTGAAATAAATATAGTTTTCATTGTCTAAATTTAGACAGAATTTTGTCCGATAATGCCATGTTAAAAGTATGAGAAAACGAGTTAACTGCACCGCTCGTTTAGAAAATATCGGTGTAATCAGCCCTAAATTCAAGTCAAGGTGCAAATCAAAAAAAGTTCCATCTAAATCTCAAGTTTGGTCGATTTGGGTCTATTGGATTTGTGAAATTTATCATTCAAATAGGTTTTGATAACACAGACACAGATAAACAAACATTTTCTAAAATTGATCAAATAATTCTAAAAACATCTGAAAACGAAAAATCTATCGAAATCTGGTGGTTGAAAATATCCACAAATCCAATAATTTTTTTTTGCATATATACGAAATAAAAAATAAATAAAATATCCAATAATAATAATAATAATAATAATAATACCATGCAACTTCCATAACTGTTTACTACATTATACACTCTTTTTAAAAATTGGGGTCAGAAGACATAAAATTTATCTAACAAGTTAGACACATAACCATTTTCCAGTAATATAAAACGAATATAATTTTCGGAATTTTGGGAATTTTGGGAATTTTCGGAATGCGAAAAAGAATTTAAAAACATGTATTAGTTAATAAGTTATTTGTAAAGAAAATTTCCCCATAGAAAAACATTGGCTCGGGCTTCCGGTGACGGTGAGTGAAAAGGGCCGTTAAGAGAGTTGTAAATCTTATGACTTCTTCTTTTGCGTACAATTCATTCGATCACAGCAACTCGTTTTGCAGTTTCATTTAATGAGGGACGCTTAATTTTATTGTTTAGCTCCTCACACATAGCACACATTATCTAGGGAAATACCTTGAAGCCTAATGAAAATTTCTTATGGAAGTCGTCCCAGTATAAATTATTTCCCATTCCGATTAAGATATGGATATATTTAAAAAAATAATAATAATGCATTGTTTTGGCTGTAAGGTTTGACGCTAGGTGTCGCTAGGTACTTCATGAACCTTGAAGAATATTGCGACTATTTTAAAGGAAAGGACTGAATGTGCTCATGAATCAAAGCAGGCTTAAGTGTCATAGCATACACTATGGGTCACACCTCTTGAATCATTTAGTGATTCATTCTTTGTCAGTAAGTTTGCAATTCGCTCACATCGCTTCCTGCTAATGTTATGCACATTCAAAAAAGCTATACTGCATACTTGTAGGCGTTGTTTATGAATAAGAATATGACACATTATCAACTTAACTTTGGACTTACATTTGTCCTCTGTCATCAAACGTTTGGATGAATGGTTGAGTTTTACGTCGCACTAGTGCTGCGCAGATGGGCAATTGGCGACGGTCTGGGACACACCCCTATATGTGGTCCGGAGACATGCCATCACAATTTTGATCCTCCACGGAACATTAAACGTCTGGGACATCTCATTTGGATAGAAGACAATTACATCAGCCAGAGAGAATGACGTTGGAAAATCTCGAATGACCCCTTTCATTTCATTCAGAAGAGAAAGGAGTCATGTCCAGGACATGACTCTTTTCTGTCTAAAACTATTTTTTGGATATTTTTTTCTCCCGTAAAAAGTTGAAGGATGAGTTTCCTTTTTACAGAGGGCCGCGGTAGCCCAGTCGGTAGAGCACCGGCCTCGTAATTGGAAGTTGCGGGTTCGGTACTTGAGCCGGTCAAAGACCGTCGTGTAAACTAATGGTGGCTGGTGCATGTAAAATCTGTCGTGGCCGCAATGTCCTCCATGTTCCCATCAAAAATTATACCTCTGGAGATCACCACATCCCTTCCGTGGAGGATCAAAATTATGATGGTATGTCTCCAGACCACCTGTAAGGGTGTGCCCCAGACCATCGCCAATTGCCCATCTGCGCAGCACTAGTGCGACGTAAACCTCAACCAACCAACCTTTTTACAGAAAATAGGCGTCTATATGTTAGGAACACGCTGGTGGCATTAACTCATTTTCGCTAAAACTTGGACATGTCCTAACATGTCGGTTCATGTATAAACGGTTTAATATGGCGAGCTTAAAGAAAATCTGTAGAACCATTTTTAGAGAAACGCACTTGAAAGATATAAAATTGGCCTCTTTATACAGGATGTCTATCAATTTTACTGAAGTAACCGACTAACACAGACGAAAGGACATCTGAAAGTGTGTTTTTATAACAACTCTAAAGAAAATCGTTAGACCTGTTTTTAAGATAGGGTCCTACTGTCTCACTTCCGGTTTTAAGCATTCCACTTCAAATTTTCAATTTTCCACTTCTTGTTTTCCAATTGCCACCAAAAGTTGAAAAATTCATCCGTTCACTATGCCTGTCCTTATTCTGCAGTTTCATTGTAGTATCATTTTACTTTTCGAACATACAGATGTAAGGAAAGTATTGTAATCATGTCAAAAATCCGCATTCGAGATTTCGGTGTTTCTATATGTTTTGAGGTCCTCTGAGTTCATTTTCACTATTTTTACGATGATGTATGTATGTGTGTGTGTATGTGTGTGTGTATGTGTGTGTGTATGTGTGTGTGTATGTATGTGTGTATGTATGTGTGTGAGTAAACACACTTGCGTCTAAACGCTTTGCTTGAATGAGCTGTAAGTTGGTACGCATATTGCAAGTCACCGTAGAACGAATCCTATTGATTTTAATGAATCTAGCAATTATAGTTTTTTTTACAGGGACACAAAGAAAAATTCTTTATGATTATGGCCTATGGGACCAAAATGTTAAAAGTGCGATAGCATCTAAACAACTTATTCAATTGAGAAAAAAAAATATACACATATTATAGGTCACAGATACGCAATCTGTATAGATTTTGGAGAATCTATCACTTATAGTTTTTTTTTTACAAGGACACAAAGAAAAATTATCTATCATTATTGCCTATGGGACCAAATTTTAAAAAGTGCGATAGCGACTAAACGCCTTATTAACTTGAGAAAAAAAATTATACACATATTATAGGTAATAGTTGCATGAACTGCATGGCTTTTGGTGAAGCTAGCACTTCCAGTGTTTTTACAGGGACACAACAAATAATTCTGTATCATTATGGCCTATGGGATAAAATTATTTAAAGTGCGATAGCATCTAAATGCCTTATCTGTTGGAGTGGAAAATTTATATACGAGTTTTAGGCCACCATCACACAAACTATATAGATTTTGGTGACCCTAGCACTTAATGAGTTTCACAAATAAAAATTTTTCATCATTAAGACCAAAAGACTCAAATTATTTAAAGTGCGACAGCGACTAAACGCCTTATTCAAATGAACTGAAAATTTATATACATGTTGTACGTCACCGTCACACGAACTTTATGAACTTTAAAAAATATAGCACTTATGGTTCTTTTCCAGGGACAAAATGCAAATTTCTTTATCATTGCGGCATACGGGCTCAAACTTTAAAGTACGATATCGTCTAAATGCCTTATCCGATGGAGCTGAAAACTTATATAAATATTATAAGTCACTGTTGCACTAACCATAAACATTTTGGTGAATCTAGAATTTGTAGGTTTTTACAAGGACACAACAAAATATTCTTTATTATTATGGTCTAAGTGTTCGGTAAAATAGCATTAAATTAAACATCATGTACTATAGAAAGAAAAATACTCAAACTCCCTATTATTATTTTCTTTCTTTTGTTTATTTAACAAATCCTCTTATTTTACTTTATCTACAGAACCATTAATTACTCAATGTTCGGAACGTCGAGTGGAGTCACTCTAGATTTTTACTTTCCGAACACTCTATTATGGTTTTCTCTCTTTTGTTTCTTTAACAACTCCTCTTTCTTTACCTTATCTACAAAACTGTTAATTACACAATTTTCGGAAAGTCGAGTGGAGTCACTCCAGATTATTTTTACTTTCCGAACACTATAGTGAGGAAAGTATTGTAATCATGTCAAAAATCCGAATTTGAGATTCTGATGTTTCTATACGTTTCAAGGTCCCCTGAGTCCATTTTCACTATTTTTACGATGATGTATGTATGTGTGTGTGTATGTATGTGTGTATGTATGTGTGTATGTATGTGTGTGATTGAACACGCTAGCGTCTAAACGCTTTGTTCGAATAAGCTGAAAGTTTGTATGCATATTGTAAGTCACTATAGTACAAACCCTGTTGATGTTGGTGAATCTAGCACTTATAGTTTTTTTACAGGGACACCAGGAAAAATTCTTTATCATTATGGCCTATGGGGCAAAATTTTTAAAAGTGCGATAGCGGCTAAACGCTTTATTAATCTGAGCAAAAAAATTGTACACATATTATAGGTCACAGTTGCACGAACTGTATTGATTTTGGTGAATTCAGCCTTTACAGTTTTTTTTACAAGGGCAAAAAGAAAAATTCTTCATCATTATGGCCTATGGGGCCAAATTTTTAAAAGTGTGATAGCGCCTAAACACCTTATTAATCTGTGCAAAAAATTTGTACAAATGTTATGGGTCGCAGTTGCACCAACTGTATATATTTGGGGCAATTTAGCACTTACAGTTTTTTTACAGGGACACAAAGAAAAATTCTTTATCATTTAGACTATGGGACCAAATTTTTAAAAGTGCGATAGCATCTAAACGCCTTATTCAATTCAGCTGAAATTTTATATGAGTATTATAAATCACTGTTGCACTAATTTTAAGCATTTTGGTGAATCTAGCATTTATAGGTTTTTACAGGACAGAACGAAAATGTCCTTGTCATTATGATCTATGGGCTCAAAGTTCAGTAGGGTTAAATAAAACATCGTGAAATATATGGAGAAAAATACTCAAACACTATATTATGGTTTCTCTCTTTTGTTTGTTAAACAACTCCTCTTTCTTTAGTTTACCTAAAAAACTGTTAATTACATAATGTTCGGAAGGTCGAGTGGAGTCACTCCAGATCTTTTTTAGTTACAGAGATATGGTCGTCAGAAGATTTCCCACACAGGCAAACATCGCACTTTTGGACTGAGGGGACCGTAAAATATGTAAATCAATAATGAAAAATAATCAATAATTCAGGTGAAAATTCATTATCGATTTTTTTAACCGAATACAATATTCCTGTTACCTACAGTAGTTGGTAATAAAGAAAGTACTAAAAACAAGTATTAAAATAATTAGTACAAGTAATAAAACAGGTATAAATTTTAAAAGTTTGGCCCCATAGGCCATAATGATGAAGAATTTTTCTTTGTGCCCCTGTAAAAATAGGTAATAGTACAAGTAATAAAAAATAAATAAAATTTGCTGTATTAACATTAAATATTTTTTTCTGAATCTTAAATTTAGAATTACCAAGTTTCTATTATCAAAATACTTTTTTCTTTTCATATAAATGAAATACATTTTTTTTTTTTAATATGTAATAAACAGACAATTTTACTTAATTTACCTGACTTTCCTCAGAAAGAGAAATTATTGTTATACTGTTCCTGGAGAAGTTAATCAAAAAACAAAATTCTTTAGTAATGTTTTCTTTTTACTTCCAAAGTTTTTTTTTTTTTTTTTTTTTTTTTTTTCAGAAAAATTCGTTTTGTCTTTTAATTATAGATTTTTAAAAACCAATCTTCAGAAAAAAATGTAATCTATTCCCCGTACTTTTTCCGTTCATTAAAAATATCGTGATCTTTTGAAAGACACACTTCAACCAAAGATGCGTGATGGAAGATTACAAGTAAATAAAGACTTCCTGTAACTTAATGGAAAAAGAGCTTTTAATACCACATTCTCACGATGAAAGGCATTTTATTTTTATGAACTTAAAAGGCTTCTTCTGCATCAAAAGATTTCAATGATAATTTATTTAGACTGCAGAGACAGTAAATGACTTTTAATATAGCGATTTCTTTTTTATGTAAATATATTCTTATTCTATTTGTGAAATATTAATTATAAAGGGGATGAAAAAATAATCAATGGTGAAATTTATAACAAATTAAATAAAAAAAAATTTGTTCTTAATAGTAAATAATTTACTAAATTTTTTTATAAAGAGAAAATATTATAATAATCTACATAGGCAAAATCTTTTACTTCAGAAATAATAAAAATAATAATAATAAACCTTTTTTCAAACATATATCTTATAATATTTTCCCATAAAACGTACCTTTTCACTGGATCATGTACATATATAAGTATATAGATATAAATAGATAATACATAGACAGGTAGATACATACATAAATAAATTTACGGTATGACCTCTATTATTTCCTTTGTCTATAATTTTCCATAGTTCACATCTTTTATATATTTTCTGTCCATTTTGGCCTTTTATTTACAACAGCGAAAATATTTTACATGCTGCTGAGGGAGAAGACTTTATGGTAAATAAAAAGAAAAGTGGATTGTTGAGCAAAATATCCCAAAATGTAATCAACAAACAATTTAGGTCAACCAACCGAAATCAAAAGAATGTCCAATTAAATGTCCAGTTTGGTAGAATTGCCTTCTTTTCACTCTTAAGATTCGGAATCCAAAAACTTTTGCCAACACATACACAAAAAAATATTTTTATTTTTTTTAAATGATCAAACCATTTTAAGACATCTCAAAACATTTAAATCCATTAAAAACTGGTGGTCGAAACTATTCTCGAATTCAGTTTCTTCTATATGCAAAATTTCTTCTATATGTATGAGGATACTAAAAATAAATAAAATATATTAATAACAACCAAATTTGCCACATCGAAGAACATATATTAGTTCCCCATCATACTATAGGTATGGGGAACGTAGGTAATCGTGAAAATTTTCGACCTCGGTTTTATGACTTTTTTACACGTTTTCAGGTGTGAGGAATCCGAAAATGACAAAATTTGTATGGTGTCTTTCTGTAGGGTGTCTGTTAGTGTGTCAGTCCGTTAGTATGTCAGTGTGTTAGTCCGTTAGTTTGTTGGTCTGTTAACACGATATCTCACGAACAAATGATCGCAGAGAGGTCATGTCAGTTTTAAAATATTACTTTTGATACTGGCAAGAATCCTATTCTTTTGCAACATTCGAATTAAAAAACTTCGTAAGTTATGAGAAATTTACGATTTTCTTAACAAGGGAGAATAGGACAAAAATTCACTTAAACGTGCATTAAATGGAAACTTTTTACTGTAAAAATGTCAGACCAGTTTTAAAATATGAGGTTTGATGCCGGAATGAACATTAGTAACTATAAATGTGCTACTTTGAAAATTTCGCAAGTTATTGAAAATTTATGAATTTCTTAATTTAACATGGCAGTATAGGGAAAAATTTCACATAAACGTCAATTTTAAGAGATATTTTCATCGTAGAGATGTTAGACTACTTTTGAAATATTATTTAGAACACTGGCATGAGTATTAATGACTACGAATTTTCCAATATAAAAATTTCGTAAGTTATTCAAAAATTACGAATTTCTTAACATGGGAACATAGAGCCAAATTTCACATAAACGTCAATCATGAGGGATATTTTCATCGTAAAGATGTCAAACCACTTTCGAAATATTATATAGGATACTGGCATAAATAACATAGACTATGATTTTTCCAATTTAAAAAATTCGTAAGTTATTTGGAATTTACGATTTACTTAACATATCAGAATAAGGCAAAATTGAGCATAAATTTCCATTTTGAGGATCATAAACACATTAGACAACTTCAAAATTACATTTATGATATTTGTTTAAACATGATTGAATACAAATATTCTAATAGGAAAATTTCGTTAATCATTCGTAATTTACGATTTTATCAACATAGCGAAATTGCAAATTTTTCATATAAATATGAATTTTGAGGATTATTGCATTGGAAAAGTAGCATGAAAACTAAACAACGGAATTGACCCTGATAAAATAAATTAATAGATTAGAATAAGATATATATATCGAAGTTAACGGTGGATAGCCTATTAGGCGGGGATTTCATTCTGTCACTATATCAAGCTTTGGTCAAATCCATTTCTTTTAACATGATTATAATATGTCTCGCATCTAGAAATTTATGAGAACATAAATATTATGGGGAACTGAGCAGAGTCCATCTATGCCAACTAGTTTTTCTTCTGAATCTCAAATTTAGGATTACCAAATTTTAGTTCCCCATCATACTATAGGTATGGGGAACTTAGGTAATCGTGAAAAATTCCGACCTCGGTTTTTTGAATTTTTTATATGTTTTCAGGTGTGAGGAATCCGAAAATGACAAATATTGTACGGTGTCTGTCTGTAGGGTGTCTGTTAGTAGGTTAGTGTGTTAGTCCGTTAGTTTGTTAGCCTGTTAACACGATATCTCACGAACAAATGATCGCAGAGAGGTCAGATCAGTTTCAAAATATTACTTTCAATACTGGCAAGAACCCTATTCATTTGCAACATTCGAACTAAAAAACTTCGTAAGTTATGAGAAATTTACGATTTTCTTAACATGGGAGAATAGGACAAAAATTCACTTAAACGTCTATCTTGAGGGATATTTTCATAGTAAAGATGTCAAACCACTTTCGAAATATTATTTAGGATACTGGCATGAATATCATAGACTATGCTTTTTCCAATTTAAAAAATTCGTAAGTAATTTGGAATTTACGATTTTATCAACATAGCGAAATTGCAAATTTTTCATATAAATATGAATTTTGAGGATTATTGCATTGGAAAAGTAGCATGAAAACTAAACAACGGAATTGACCCTGATGAAATAAATTAATAGATTAGAATGAGGTAAATATTTCGAAGTGAACGATGGATAGCCTATTAGGCGGGGATTTCATTCTGTCACTGTATCAAGCTTTGGTCATATTCATTTCTTTTAACATGATTATAATATGTCTCGCACTATAAATTTATGAGAACATAAATATGATGGGGAACTGAGCAGCGTCCACTTACGCCAACTACTTTAAATTTTTATGCCTATCTTTTTAGTTCCCTATCATATTATAGGTATGGGAAACTTAGGTAATCGTGAAAAATTTCGACCTCGGATTTTCGACTTTTTTATACGTTTTCAGGTGTGAGGAATTCAAAAATGACAAAATTTGTATGGTGTCTGTTTGTAGGGTGTCTGTTAGTATGTCAGTCCGTTAGTCCGTTAGTTTGCTAGTCTGTGAACACAATATCTCTCGAACAAATGATCGCAGCGAGGTCAGATCAGTTTTAAAATTTTACTTTCGATACTGGCAAGAACCCTATTCATTTGCAACATTCGAATTAAAAAACTTCGTAAGTTATGAGAAATTTACGATTTTCTTAACATGGGAAAATAGGACAAAATTTCACTTAAACACGCATTAAATGGAAACTTTTTATTGTAAAAATGTCAGACCAGTTTTAAAATATCGGTTTTGATAACGGAATGAACATCAGTAACTATAAATATGCTACTTTGAAAAATTCGCAAGTTATTGGAAATTTACGAATTTCTTAACATGGCAGTATAGGGCAAAATTTCACATACACGACAATTTTGAGAGATATTTTCATCGTAAAGATATCAGACTACTTTTGAAATATTATTTAGAACACTGGCATGAATATTTATGATTATGAATTTTTCAATATAAAAATTTCGTAAGTTATTGAAAAATTACGAATTTCTTAACATGGCAGAATAGAGCAAAATTTCACATAAACGTCAATCTTGAGGGATATTTTCATCGTAAAGATGTCAAACCACTTTTTAAATATTATTTTGGATACTGGCATGAATATCATAGATTATGATTTTTCCAATTTAAAAAAATTCGGAAGTTTTTTGGACTTTACGATTTACTTAACATGTCAGAATAAGGCAAAATTGAGCATAAACTTTCATTTTGCGGATCATAAATACATTAGACAACTTCAAAATTACATTTATGATATTTGTTTGAACATGATTGAATACAAATATTCTAATTGGAAAATTTCGTAAAATATTTGTAATTTACGATTTTATCAACATAGCGAAATTGTAAATTTTTCATATAAATATGATTTTTGAGGTTTATTGCATTGGAAATAGTAGCATGAAAATTAAACAACGGAATTGACACTGATAAAATAAATTAATAGATTAGAATAAGATAAATATATCGAAGTGAACAGTGGATGAAATCCCAGCCTATTAGGCGGGGATTTCATTCTGTCACTGTATCAAGCTTTGGTCAAATTCATTTCTTTTAACATGATTATAATTTGCGTCACACTAAAAATTTCTGAGAACATAAATATGATGGAGAACTGAGCAGAGTCTACCTATGCCAACTAGTTTTTTTCTGAATCTCAAATTTAGGATTACCAAATTTAAGTTTTAGTTCCCCATCATACTATAGGTATGGGGAACTTAGGTAATCGTGAAAAATTCCGACCTCGGTTTTTTGACTTTTTTATATGTTTTCAGGTGTGAGGAATCCGAAAATGACAAAATTTGTACGGTGTCTGTCTGTAGGTGTCTGTTAGTGGGTCAGTGGTCAGTCCGTTAGTGGGTCAGTGTGTTATTCCGTTAGTTTGTTAGTCTGTTAACACGATATCTCACGAAGAAATGATCGCAGAGAGCTCAGATCAGTTTCAAAATATTACTTTCAATACTGGCAAGAACCCTATTCATTTGCAACATTCGAACAAAAAACTTCGTAAGTTATGAGAAATTTACGATTTTCTTAACATGGGAGAATAGGACAAAAATTCACTTAAACGTGCATTAAATGGAAATTTTTTACTGTGAAAATGTCAGACCAGTTTTAAAATATCAGTTTTGATGCCGGAATAAACATCAGTAACTATAAATATGCTACTTTGAAAATTTCGCAAGTTATTGGAAAATTACGAATTTCTTAACATGACACTATAGGGCAAAATTTCACATAAACCTCAATTTTGAGAGATATTTTCATCGTAAAGATGTCAGACTACTTTTGAAATATTATTTAGGACACTGGCATGAATATTAATGACTATGAATTTTCGAATATTAAAATTTCTTAAGTTATTGGAAATTTACGAATTTCTTAACATGGCAGGGCAGAATAGAGCAAAATCTCACGTAAACGTCAATCTTGAGGGATATTTTCATCGTAAAGATGTCAAACCACTTTCGAAATATTATTTAGGATACTGGCATGAATATCATAGACTATGATTTTTCCAATTTAAAAAATTCGTAAGTTATTTGGAATTTACGCTTTACTTATCATGTCAGAATATGGCAAAATTGAGCATAAACTTCCATTTTGAGGATCATAAATACATTAGACAACTTCAAAATTACATTTATGATATTTGTTTGAACATGATTGAATACAAATATTCTAATAGCAAATTTTCGTAAATTATTCGTAATTTACGATTTTATCAACATATCGAAATTGTAAATTTTTCATATAAATATGAATTTTGAGGATTATTGCATTGGAAAAAAAAGCATGAAAGCTAAACAACGGAATCGACCCTGATAAAATAAATTAATAGATTAGAATGAGGTAAATATATCGAAGTGAACGATGGATAGCCTATTAGGCGGGCATTTCATTCTGTCACTGTATCAAGCTCTGGTCATATTCATTTCTTTTAACATGATTATAATATGTCTCGCACTAGAAATTTATGAGAACATAAATATGATGAGGAACTGAGCAGCGTCCACTTATGCCAACTACTTTAAATTTTTATGCCTATCTTTTTAGTTCCCTATCATATTATAGGTATGGGAAACTTAGGTAATCGTGAAAAATTTCGACCTCGGACTTTCGACTTTTTTATACGTTTTCAGGTGTGAGGAATCCAAAAATGACAAAATTTGTATGGTGTCTGTCTGTAGGGTGTCTGTTAGTGTGTCAGTCCGTTAGTCCGTTAGTTTGTTAGTCTCTGAACACGATATCTCTCGAACAAATGATCGCAGCGAGGTCAGATCAGTTTTAAAATTTTACTTTCGATACTGGCAAGAACCCTATTCATTTGCAACATTCGAATTAAAAAAATTCGTAAGTTATGAGAAATTTACGATTTTCTTAACATGGGAGAATAGGACAAAATTTCACTTAAACATGCATTAAATGGAAACTTTTTATTGTAAAAATGTCAGACCAGTTTTAAAATATCGGTTTTGATAACGGAATGAACATCAGTAACTATAAATATGCTACTTTGAAAAATTCGCAAGTTATTGGAAATTTAAGAATTTCTTAACATGGCAGTATAGGGCAAAATTTCACATAAACGACAATTTTGAGAGATATTTTCATCGTAAAGATATCAGACTACTTTTGAAATATTATTTAGAACACTGGCATGAATATTTATGATTATGAATTTTTTAATATAAAAATTTCGTAAGTTATTGAAAAATTACGAATTTCTTAACATGGCAGAATAGAGCAAAATTTCACATAAACGTCAATCTTGAGGGATATTTTCATCGTAAAGATGTCAAACCACTTTTTAAATATTATTTTGGATACTGGCATGAATATCATAGATTATGATTTTTCCAATTTAAAAAAATTCGGTAGTTTTTTGGACTTTACGATTTACTTAACATGTCAGAATAAGGCAAAATTGAGCATAAACTTTCATTTTGAGGATCATAAATACATTAGACAACTTCAAAATTACATTTATGATATTTATTTGAACGTGATTGAATACAAATATTCTAATAGGAAAATTTCGTAAAATATTTGTAATTTACGATTTTATCAACATAGCGAAATTGTAAATTTTTCATATAAATATGATTTTTGAGGTTTATTGCATTGGAAATAGTAGCATGAAAATTAAACAATGGAATTGACACTGATAAAATAAATTAATAGAATAGAATAAGATAAATATATCGAAGTGAACAGTGGATAGCCTATTAGGCGGGGATTTCATTCTGTCACTGTATCAAGCTTTGGTCAAATTCATTTCTTTTAACATGATTATAATTTGCGTCACACTATAAATTTCTGAGAAAATAAATATGATGGAGAACTGAGCAGAGTCTACCTATGCCAACTAGTTTTTTTCTGAATCTCAAATTTAGGATTACCAAATTTAAGTTTTAGTTCCCCATCATACTATAGGTATGGGGAACTTAGGTAATCGTGAAAAATTCCGACCTCGGTTTTTTGACTTTTTTATTTGTTTTCAGGTGTGAGGAATCCGAAAATGACAAAATTTGTACGGTGCCTGTCTGTAGGTGTCTGTTAGTGGGTCAGTGGTCAGTCGTAAGGGGGTCAGTGTGTTATTCCGTTAGTTTGTTAGTCTGTTAACACGATATCTCACGAAGAAATGATCGCAGAGAGGTCAGATCAGTTTCAAAATATTACTTTCAATACTGGCAAGAACCCTATTCATTTGCAACATTCGAACAAAAAACTTCGTAAGTTATGAGAAATTTACGATTTTCTTAACATGGGAGAATAGGACAAAAATTCAATTAAACGTGCATTAAATGGAAATTTTTTACTGTGAAAATGTCAGACCAAATTTAAAATATCAGTTTTGATGCCGGAATGAACATCAGTAACTATAAATATGCTACTTTGAAAATTTCGCAAGTTATTGGAAAATTACGAATTTCTTAACATGACAGTATAGGGCAAAATTTCACATAAACCTCAATTTTGAGAGATATTTTCATCGTAAAGATGTCAGACTACTTTTGAAATTATTTAGGACACTGGCATGAATATTAATGACTATGAATTTTCGAATATTAAAATTTCTTAAGTTATTGGAAATTTACGAATTTCTTAACATGGCAGAATAGAGCAAAATCTCACGTAAACGTCAATCTTGAGGGATATTTTCATCGTAAACATGTCAAACCACTTTCGAAATATTATTTAGGATACTGGCATGAATATCATAGACTATGATTTTTCCAATTTAAAAAATTCGTAAGTTATTTGGAATTTACGATTTACTTAACATATCAGAATAAGGCAAAATTGAGCATAAATTTCCATTTTGAGGATCATAAATACATTAGACAACTTCAAAATTACATTTATGATATTTGTTTGAACATGATTGAATACAAATATTCTAATAGGAAATTTTCGTAAATTATTCGTAATTTACGATTTTATCAACATATCGAAATTGTAAATTTTTCATATAAATATGAATTTTGAGGATTATTGCATTGGAAACAAAAGCATGAAAACTAAACAACGGAATCGACCCTGATAAAATAAATTAATAGATTAGAATGAGGTAAATATATCGAAGTGAACGATGGATAGCCTATTAGGCGGGGATTTCATTCTGTCACTGTACCAAGCTCTGGTCATATTCATTTCTTTTAACATGATTATAATATGTCTCGCACTAGAAATTTATGAGAACATAAATATGATGAGGAACTGAGCAGCGTCCACTTATGCCAACTACTTTAAATTTTTATGCCTATCTTTTTAGTTCCCTATCATATTATAGGTATGGGAAACTTAGGTAATCGTGAAAAATTTCGACCTCGGATTTTCGACTTTTTTATACGTTTTCAGGTGTGAGGAATCCAAAAATGACAAAATTTGTATGGTGTCTGTCTGTAGGGTGTCTGTTAGTGTGTCAGTCCGTTAGTCCGTTAGTTTGTTAGTCTGTGAACACGATATCTCTCGAACAAATGATCGCAGCGAGGTCAGATCAGTTTTAAAATTTTACTTTCGATACTGGCAAGAACCCTATTCATTTGCAACATTCGAATTAAAAAACTTCGTAAGTTATGAGAAATTTACGATTTTCTTAACATGGGAGAATAGGACAAAATTTCACTTAAACATGCATTAAATGGAAACTTTTTATTGTAAAAATGTCAGACCAGTTTTAAAATATCGGTTTTGATAACGGAATGAACATCAGTAACTATAAATATGCTACTTTGAAAAATTCGCAAGTTATTGGAAATTTACGAATTTCTTAACATGGCAGTATAGGGCAAAATTTCACATAAACGACAATTTTGAGAGATATTTTCATCGTAAAGATATCAGACTACTTTTGAAATATTATTTAGAACACTGGCATGAATATTTATGATTATGAATTTTTCAATATAAAAATTTCGTAAGTTATTGAAAAATTACGAATTTCTTAACATGGCAGAATAGAGCAAAATTTCACATAAACGTCAATCTTGAGGGATATTTTCATCGTAAAGATGTCAAACCACTTTTTAAATATTATTTTGGATACTGGCATGAATATCATAGATTATGATTTTTCCAATTTAAAAAAATTCGGAAGTTTTTTGGACTTTACGATTTACTTAACATGTCAGAATAAGGCAAAATTGAGCATAAACTTTCATTTTGAGGATCATAAATACATTAGACAACTTCAAAATTACATTTATGATATTCATTTGAACATGATTGAATACAAATATTCTAATAGGAAAATTTCGTAAAATATTTGTAATTTACGATTTTATCAACATAGCGAAATTGTAAATTTTTCATATAAATATGATTTTTGAGGTTTATTGCATTGGAAATAGTAGCATGAAAATTAAACAATGGAATTGACACTGATAAAATAAATTAATAGATTAGAATAAGATAAATATATCGAAGTGAACAGTGGATAGCCTATTAGGCGGGGATTTCATTCTGTCACTGTATCAAGCTTTGGTCAAATTCATTTCTTTTAACATGATTATAATTTGCGTCACACTATAAATTTCTGAGAACATAAATATGATGGAGAACTGAGCAGAGTCTACCTATGCCAACTAGTTTTTTTCTGAATCTCAAATTTAGGATTACCAAATTTAAGTTTTAGTTCCCCATCATACTATAGGTATGGGGAACTTAGGTAATCGTGAAAAATTCCGACCTCGGTTTTTTGACTTTTTTATATGTTTTCAGGTGTGAGGAATCCGAAAATGACAAAATTTGTACGGTGTCTGTCTGTAGGTGTCTGTTAGTGGGTCAGTGGTCAGTCCGTTAGTGGGTCAGTGTGTTATTCCGTTAGTTTGTTAGTCTGTTAACACGATATCTCACGAAGAAATGATCGCAGAGAGGTCAGATCAGTTTCAAAATATTACTTTCAATACTGGCAAGAACCCTATTCATTTGCAACATTCGAACAAAAAACTTCGTAAGTTATGAGAAATTTACGATTTTCTTAACATGGGAGAATAGGACAAAAATTCAATTAAACGTGCATTAAATGGAAATTTTTTACTGTGAAAATGTCAGACCAAATTTACAATATCAGTTTTGATGCCGGAATGAACATCAGTAACTATAAATATGCTACTTTGAAAATTTCGCAAGTTATTGGAAAATTACGAATTTCTTAACATGACAGTATTGGGCAAAATTTCACATAAACCTCAATTTTGAGAGATATTTTCATCGTAAAGATGTCAGACTACTTTTGAAATTATTTAGGACACTGGCATGAATATTAATGACTATGAATTTTCGAATATTAAAATTTCTTAAGTTATTGGAAATTTACGAATTTCTTAACATGGCAGAATAGAGCAAAATCTCACGTAAACGTCAATCTTGAGGGATATTTTCATCGTAAACATGTCAAACCACTTTCGAAATATTATTTAGGATACTGGCATGAATATCATAGACTATGATTTTTCCAATTTAAAAAATTCGTAAGTTATTTGGAATTTACGATTTACTTAACATGTCAGAATAAGGCAAAATTGAGCATAAACTTTCATTTTGAGGATCATAAATACATTAGACAACTTCAAAATTACATTTATGATATTTGTTTGAACATGATTGAATACAAATATTCTAATAGGAAAATTTCGTAAAATATTTGTAATTTACGATTTTATCAACATAGCGAAATTGTGAATTTTTCATATAAATATGATTTTTGAGGATTATTGCATTGGAAATAGTAGCATGAAAACTAAACATCGGAATTGACACTGATGAAATAAATTAATAGATTAGAATAAGATAAATATATCGAAGTGAACGGTGGATAGCCTATTAGGCGGGGATTTCATTCTGTCACTGTATCAAGCTTTGGTGAAATTCATTTCTTTTAACATGATTATAATATGACTCACACTAGAAATTTATGAGAACATAAATATGATGGGAAACTGAGCAGAGTCCACCTATTCCAACTAGTTTCTAATAGTTAAAATTTAAACGATTTTACTTAATTAACCTAGAAGCTCTAAGAAATAAACATCATTTCAACACAGTTCCAAGAGAGTTTCATCCAAAATGCAATATTCTTTAATAATGTTTTTTTCTTTTTTCTTTTTTTTTTTTTTTTTTTTTTATTGAAAAAAGTGTTTTCGTTTTAATTCATAAATATCACTTCTGTCTTTTATTTATAGCTTTTTAAAATTAGTCTTCGGAAAAATGTAATCTGTTCTTCGCAATTTTCCGTGAATTAAAAATCTCATGATCTTCTGAAAGACACTATTCAAACAAAGATGTCTGCTGTTAGATTAAAAGTAAATAAATAGTTCTCAGAAATTACTGGGAGTAGGGTTTTTAATGCCACTTTCTTTTGATGAAAGGCGTTTCATTTTTATGCGATTAAAAGGTTTCTTCTACATCAAAAAATTTCAAACGATCATTTATATTGGCTACAGAAACGGCAAATGTTTTTTAGTATGTTGGTTATTCTTTTATGTAAACATATACTTATTCTATTTTTGAAATATTAATTATAAAAGATATGAAAAAAATAATCAACGCTAAGATGTAACATATTAAATAAAAAAAGTTTTTGATATAATAGCAAAAAATTAACCAAAATTTTTAAAAAGAAAATGACTTCAATGTAAAAGATTTACACACACAAAAAAAAATCTTTACTTTAGAAATAATACAAATGTAATAATAATAAACCGTTTTTCAAACATATAATTTTTTTTTATATAAAGCATATTTTATTATACGATCATATATATATTACCATTAAAGTTCGAAAGCCGTTAATGTGCAGATTACCTAACTATTCTGCAGATTAACAAGGGTGATCCGCTAAAGGGCAGAGTCAAGAGTTTTCTGTATTTTAACTAGGTAACCTGCACATTAGCAACTTTCTAATCGTTAAAGTTCAAAGTTTCTCTCATTTCCTTTCTCTATTCCTCCTCCCTCTACCTCCACTTTTAGTTTGGTTTCGCATCTCTCACTTCCTTTCCTACTCCTTCCCCTCTCTCTGCACTTTTAGTTTGGTTCTGTCATCTGGTCGTCGCCAGTTGCTTTTAGTGTTTCTCATTATTTACGTCGGCTGCCAGTGCGTAGCATAGCTAATACTGTTTTACAATTTGTTTCTACCTCTTAGCGCGTAAATTTTCCTTCTGATTTTTTTTTTTTTTTTAAGCGGAAAATTTAGCTCCAAGCATGCAAGTATGCACCGAATTTTTGAGTAAAATGAAGAAAAGGTTCTTCGCAAATTTTTTTAGCAAAAACTCAAAGTACAATCGTGTTTTAATGACAAAATGAAAGTATGATTCCATAATTGAAGATGTAAAGCAAATAAAAGTTTCTAACAAGATAGAAACATTTCGAGATTATCGAGTAGTGATTTGGCTATGCAAGGCTGTGAAAAACTCATCAAGATGCTCGAAAAAATGTGAAATGGTTTGTCTATGCCAAAGAGTTGTTTGACATATTGTATTTCCCTCATTTGTCAATTGGCCACGGTTGAAGAGAGAGAATGATCAAGAAATTAAATACATTTCATGAAAACATAACTCAAGCCCAAATAAAAATGTTTTTGGATTTATGCGAACCTTGCCAAAAAAAAAAAAAAAAAAAAAAAAAAAATAGTGCGAAAAAAAGGATTGTTGTAAAGCCGATTAGTATTTCATCGCATTTCAGTAGCAGATGCCAGATGGATCTTATCGATTATAAATCTCAACTAGATGGAAAGTTTGACTTTCTTCTTGTATACCAAGACCACTTAACAAAATTTGTTGTATTGAAGCCGCTCACATCAAAACGGGTGGATGAAGTAACCTATAATTTGTTTGATATTTTTCCTCTTTTTGGCTCTCCAAGTATTTTGCATTCTAATAACAGACACGAATTTTGTAATAAAATCATAATGTAGATCATAATAAATTATGATCCAATGTAATAAAATCTTAGAATGTGTAGTACAGTTGTGACCAGCAATAAAAGTAGTTAATGGCAAACTTAGATCCAGTCAAAATCATAAAAGTGTCAAACGGGCAAATCAGGACATTGAAAACATGCTCACGACTTGGATTGCTGATAACCAAACTAAAAAGTGAAGTGAGGACGTACAATTTGTACAATTCATGAAGAATCATGTCTATCATTCTGCAATTAAAAGAAGTCCGTATGAAGCCATGTTCGATTGTCCCGCAAAAGTGGGGTTGTCTTCTTCTATTATACCACAAAGTGTATTACATTCAATAAATACTGAAGAAGACCTTGAAAAATTAGAAGATTCACAAGAGACTGTGACTATTGGATCACAGTCAAATCTTACTCAAGAGGACATTCCGTTATCTCCGGGCTTCTAGAGAATCTTCCACAGAAATACAAAAATTTATCGATTGTAATCTTAAACTGCCTTCTACACTGTTGATTGTGGACACAGTGATGAAGAATATTCATTTACCCTGTGTGAAGATGAATTTCTTCACGTAGTCGTGATCGTTGACTAATGTAGATTTCTGTAAAGAAAGTCAGGTTAGCAATACTTCAATAAGGAGTCCAATGGCAGTCATCAGAAAGTCTTTATTGAATAATTCGTCCAACAAAATCTAGGAATATTTCCAACAATTTGTACAGAGCGTTGTAAAATGTTTACTAATGAAGTGCATAAACCCATGGTTAAATGTTGAGATTGTCGCATAAGATGGGGGAGAGAGCGAACGTAATTACATCGTAACTATACTATGATCTCGAGCAGTTCTGAGATCCTTACCCTAGAACAGATCCGAGATGTCTGAAGAAAAAGAGCCAAATTTTAGAAAAACAGCCAAATTATAGGGCTAAATATTTTCATTGTTTATCGGATAAAACAATGTTAATTTTTTGAATTTGCAATGACGGTTTATAATTGTAGTAACCCTTCAATCGCCAACATTTTGCCAAATTACCGTTAGACGAGAGAAAGAGACGGTTAAGAAATGCAGTCATCAATATTGCGCAATCTAAAATAAATTACATCCTGTGTTGAAATAATATAAATTCTGACAATGAGTTTCCTTGTTTTATGACTATTTGAGAACACTTTTTATTTTATAATTACGTTTAATGTCAGAA
This sequence comes from Salticus scenicus, assembly GCA_963930645.1. Taxonomy (NCBI): domain Eukaryota; kingdom Metazoa; phylum Arthropoda; class Arachnida; order Araneae; family Salticidae; genus Salticus; species Salticus scenicus. Next base: position 221,909,166 of record OZ005653.1, on the reverse strand, counting down.
TTTCCGTTAGATATTATTATTATTTTATTTTCTTTTTTTTATCGCATAAAATAAAGTACTTTTCTATTTAAAAGATAAACATGTTATTTATAATTTAGATATAAAACATATACAAATTAGATTTCTGAATGATGTGTGTTAATGTTTTATGTTAATAAATAGTGTAGGTCGTATGTATAATTAAAATTGTGCAATTTTTAATGACACTTAAAAAAAACAATTCTTTCTTCAAATGTCTGAAAACAAATTATGTGAATAAAATATCACACATGAAATTTAATTATTTTTATATTGCGATAATGCATTAATTTATCATTAGATTTTATTTTATTTAAAAATTCAATTAAAATTTAACCAAATATATGTGAACACCTTCACATATTTCTCCCCTTCGCCTGAAAAGAAAAAAAAAATCGAAAGGTAATCAAAAATATCGCTCTCTCTCGCATCAAGACAAAAACATACTACAAATTTCAAAATAACTTTCTATATAAAATCAATATTACTTCAAAAATATTTTTCATATTACAAGGTGGCTAATAATGTAAAATTAAACATCAAATATATATAATACCAATAATTAATTAGAACTTGTTTGTACTGGACATAGTTATCTTTCATAAGAAGCAACAATGTATATTGAAATCATGACATTATAATTATAAAATAAGCAATGCAATGTAGTATTTATAATAATTCACAGCTGTATGACAATGCATTCTCAACAAATTTTCTTGAAAATGTATGACAAATTGAAGGCAGGGAAAAAGGAAATCAATAATTACAAAATCAAAATATTTTAAGTATTCACAAGTTTATGCAATCTATTAATTTGCCTGAAATTATTTATTATTTACTAATTTCAATAAAACAATATTTTGATGAGATATTTTGGTATGAAAAAATTTTTTTTTTTTTTTAGAATATAAAGAAAGTACCAGAACGCCAATATGTGAAGACCTAAAATTTATACAAATTGAGCCAGTGTGTGTGAATCAGTATACAAATTATAATTGACATTATGGGTTGTGAGGCCACAGCCAAAAATAACTTACTGAGTTAGGGTGTGAGGCAGAAGAGGCATATATATTATGTGTAAATAAGATTACAGCAAGCATTCTGCAACACGACATAATTAAATGTCTTTTGTTTGTGTAAAGTGAATTGCGAAAAAGAAAAAAAAAAAAATAGCCCAATCAATAAAGTAATAGGACACAAGTATGAAGTCTGGAAAATTTTTAATAGAAAATGTAATTAGTTTTTTTGTTCAATTATAATTAATTATTTCTAAAAAAAAATGAAGTAAGTTCATTTTTCAAACATTATGTGGTTTAAAAAAATGAAGAAAGATATCAATATACTACTAATTCCCTTTTCCTTAACAAATATAATAATTTATAAAACATGAATCACAACTGAAAAGTGTAAATTGTCAACATGGACAAATTCTAATAATATTTTAATATTTATATTTTATTCTATTAATAATATGTATTATTCGTGATGTTTGTATTGAATAATGATTAAATAATTGAGAAATACAAAGTGTTAAACTTGTTAAGTATGCATGATATGATACTTTTTTTTTTTTTTTTGTGTGTGTGTGTGTGTGTGTGTGTGTGTGTGTGTGTGTGTGTTTAGATCACTTACGTCTTGGACGAAGATGTGTAAATATTAGAACCTATATATTTTATATTTTTTTTATTTACTTTTATACAATACTGCAAGGTAAGCCATGTGAAATAATGTGTAAGATGGATAAAATTATGTGCATTTAACAAAAGTAACCCTATTGCAAGACTAGAATGACTAGATTTACATGCAGGTTACCTTAAAAGTGTATGCATATAGTGTATAAAAATTGAATAGTTCCTTTTTTTTTTTTTTTTTTTTAAGGAATTTACCTTCAAAATGGACAATAATATTAAATAAAAATTGAAGTATTTGTGAAAATTTTTGTAATTGTGTATGTGGTATTATATATGTATAAAATAAATAAAATATAAGTGTATATGTATACAGTTAGAAAACACCTGTATCTCGAAAAACTACAAATTCATGTGAATCACTAAAAATTGACTCACAGTGTTTGCAAATTGGAAAAATACCACAGAAAGAAATAAAAATGTTCAAGTGCAAAAATAATTTTTCCATACCCATAACATGAAACATTAAAAATTTATAATTAATATTCTGCATAATTAATGAGAAAAATTGTATGATAGACTCTTTAACTTTATCCATTTATTTATCCATCCCTTTTTTTCTGTGTGTGTAATTCTTGTAAATAGAAGAAATATTTCCAAACGCACGGCTAGCACATAAGCTAGATTTACATGCACATATTTCCAAAAAAAAAAAAAAATAAATAAACAAATAAAATTGTAAATATGTGTAGATACTTATAGAAAAAAAAATAATTGAAAACATTGTATTTTGTGAAAAGATGAATCAATTCCATGATATGGTTATAATAGAGAATATAAAATTCCTATTTTATGTTTGTGTACATCTCATATATTTTGAAAATAAATATATAGAAAAATAAATATTGTATAACATGTAGAAGTGAGAATTGGCAATAAAATAAAATGTAAAACAATAGTATGTAAGCGTAAAAATTGTGTAATAAGAAAAATGTATGTGTGAGAAAATTATGTCACTATGGAATTATATACTCCAAACAATTACATAATCAAGAAAAAATTAAGTGTCATGTAATAATATCTCTTCGCAATTGGTTATCAATGTTGCAAGTTTTAAAATAATACTGCATTTGAATTAAAAATTATTTGTTGAAAATGTGTGTGTGAAGTACACCTACGTGCATAACTGAAAGTGACCATATAGCAAGGCTGAGATTGTCAGATTTACATGCCATCACCTTCAAAAAAAAAGTAGTGTATTAAAAATTGTGTTAAATCATTTTTTTTGTTTAACAAACATCAGTAAATTTTCAAACTGGCACTGTATGTAACAAAACCATTTAATGAATATGTGTGTATATCTTTACGAAGTTGTGTATAAATAGGAAATTAAATGTGAAAACACAAATTTATGCATTTGTTGTAAATGTATTATAATTATATAATTTCAAGAAAAAAGAGTTTTTGTCAACAATGATGTAAAAATGAGTTTTAAATCTTTTTTTTTTTTTTTTTTTTTTATGCATTGGGAAATCAAAAATTATATAAAAATCAAAACTCAAAATTTTTTTTTTTTTTTTTATCAATATTCTGCATAATTTCAATAGAAAAATGTGACAAGGTTCTCAATATTATTTATTTACCCCTGTCTTAATGTTATCCCAATTAATCTACTGTTATTATTACACTTAAAGAAGTTTCATGAAAACGAATTTATGTATCAAAAGGAAATTTTGAACCACATTCCAAAAGTAATTGATTGTAAACATTTGTCAGAAAAATATAATGCTTCACAAAAAATAATATTCCGCTATTCATCATCCTTAACTAAAAAAAAATCGGTCCTGCCGAAGTATTGTTTATAAAATGAACAGCAAAACACTAAAAAAACCGATACACTGAAGAGCACTCGGAGACAGTGTACAAGCTTTCCTTCGGAAACATTACATAACTTGACAATAACAAAAAAAAATTTGTATATTAAATTTTGACAAACAAAAAACGAAGTGTATGTTTAATTGTATTCGTATATTAATCATAAAATACTTCAAAATGGAGAGAATAAAATGTAAACAATAGTATAATTAGTGTATTATTGTGTTATGAAATACTGTCATTTAAAATTGAGCAGAATTATAAACATTATATATATATATACTCCTTTATTGGCTTATGATTATAAAAAAATATTTGATTTTATTTATTTATTTCTTTTCCTTTTTTAAGTATGAAGATTGCATGTGTGTGTGTGTTGAAAAAGGTGAAAATATACATACTTTACATTTAAGTATATACAGTGAAATAACCAATACAATATATGATTATTTATTTATTTATTGTATATATTTATTAAAAATAATTAGTGAATGTTTGAAAAATAGCTTTCGCATAATAATATTAATGTGAAATGTGGTTTCCCCAACACAATTTTTGGTGTTGAAAATTTAAACTTATAGTCAAATATCAGCACATTATATAAAAACAATCTGCTTAAAAGATAGACCAAAGCAACACAATTGTGTTAACAGGGAGTGTGTTTATGTATATTTATTTTATCTATTTTTTCTTTAACAAGAAGCTGTGATAACATAGTTAAATTAATTTGATTTTTTTTTTTTTTTTTTTTTTTTTATACAAATGCGAGATTAAAATTCTCGATAACTTTCAATCATGTCCGTAAACATTCTAGAATGGTATTACTGATGAAAAAAAAAAATAGCCACAATATTATTATTTATGATCTCTGATGACAGCTCTTTAATTAATAATGAAATAAAAAAAAATGTGCACATGAAATTGTTTACAAAAAAAGGTCATGACAATATAAACTTCTAATGAGTTCAACGAGGCCTCTTAAAATGAGCTTAAAATCAAATATAAAGACTAGCTACAAGGGCTATCATAAATGCTCATATCAAATTCCATAAAAACTCGAGTAAAGGAAGCATAAATAACTTTTCAATAAAAGATGAATTCAAATTGTTCATCAAGTCGACTAAAAAAAACATAATCATAATCATAATCAGCTGACATGTATAAAAAAGCAAAAAAAATATTTGCTCAAAAGTTGCGCAACGCTGTTTTCTAAAAATGATGCATCTAATACACAAGGCCTGATATTTGATGTTATAAAATTTGCTAGCAATTAGATGTAAATATTAATATTAATGTATACATATTAATAAAAATAAAAAGATACACATACAAATAAGAATATAAACCAACAAATAAATATTTATGATAAAATGTGAGTAAATAAGTATATATGATGCTTTAACACAGTTAAATTATATTTACATTAAAAAACATAAAAATATTATTATTCTTCTGATTACTATTTCCTTTAATATTATTTTATGCATGGTGAGTGACAGATATGCATCTCAGTCTTTCAGAAAGAATAAAAAAAATATAAAAATAAACATGCCTCAACAAAATATTTTCACCATTGTATGAATAAAAAGAGTGCATTTATTTCATTTCTCCTTATTTATTTATCCATTTGTTAGCCTCTCAGTTTCTTTGTTTATAAATTTTGTTTGATCAGTATAATCAAGTTCTTGTAATATATGAAAGAAAAATAAACAAACTTGATGTGTGTAAAAAAGTGTAAACAAAAAAATATAAAAATCTGTTATTGTACAGTGTTAAAAATATATATATATAGGCATAGCAAATTAATACGAAAGTGAATTTTTGAATGTACGTGAAAGATGAAATATGTAAATTTATAGCAATGTGTGAAAATAAGAACATCATGCATGTAAAATATATTATGGGCGGGAAAGTCTTTTATGAACAACAGCTGTTTTACTGTAATGACGTAATCCCGTCACATCTACATGCAGTGAACAAATGTAAAAAATGAGAAAAATATTTAATAAATAAAGAATCAATGTTTATCAATTTAATTACCTTATTGCCTTCATTTAATTATTATTTTTTTTATTTACATATGTATATGAAAAACAAATGCAGAACTGTAAATTTAGCAAAGTAAATATTTTGTATAAATGAAAATAAAATTCTAGCAAAAGTAAAATTGTGCAATGCAAGGTAATCAAGGCAGATCTCTCCCCATAAAGAAATCTGGCCAGGATTTCCAAAGAAAGAAATATACCCCGAGTACCAAACAAACACTACTGCACTCAAGAGGTCATTAAATGCAACAGTGGTGCACAAAATCATAAAATTTAAATCTTAAAATGGGAAACGTATAAAACTTTTGAGATGTAGAAAATAAAAATTATAATGTGTTTAAATTATCATTAAAAAAAACTTTACAACTCGCTATTATTTAATAGAACCTAGAAATAGTGTATGTATAAAAACATGATTGAAAATGTGTCAGTGTAAGAGAAAAATTTTATTACAAACGTCCGAAAACAAACATTTCTAAAGTTTCAGGATGAGCGCAACCAATCAATTTATCAATGATTAATTACTAATATTCCCCATAAGAATTTAAAGATCAATTTTATGAAAATGTGAAATGTGTAAATGCAAATTATTTGTAAAAAAAAATGTGTTTGTAGTGTGTAAATAGTGGGAAATGCTCACCTGCTGCTTATAAACACCTAGTCCCGAACGATTGCATAAAAAAAAAATATTCTCATTTAAATTATGTTAACCCTTTTTTTTTTTTTTTTTTTTGATAAAGTTATAAAATGTACATGTAAAGAAAAGATGCCTAAAATCATAATGTAAAATTGAAGTATTTTGAAATGTTTAGCAAGAAGGTATCAGAACATTTTAATGAAGGGCTACCTATTTGTGACAACAATGTAAACTATGTGTGAAATAACTTTGTTTGAGTGTGAAACAAGAATGAAGAAAAAAATTAGAAATAAGTTTTAAATATATAAAACAATGTATAAATAGATAATACTTAAAAAATATTTATGGTCTTACCAAAATAAAGTAAAGCATATTTCAAATACAAAGGCCAATATAATTTATGTAGAATTCAGCCTGAAATACTGAGAACAGATTTAACTCGTTTATCTTCTTATTCGATATAAACAACTTTGATTATAGATGTGCAATTAAACATCACTCCCTTCAGAAAAAGATGAGATATTATAATATTTATTACTTATTAAGTCTAGATATTCTATATCTTTCTCTCAAAGAGTAAATTTATTTGAACTTTAATAATATATAAAGTCGATAAAATGTATATATATTCATGTGCATTTCAAATTATCTAACAGAAAACTCAAAAATTTCACATTTTCTAAAAGAAATTATTATGAATCTAAAAAAATGATTTTCTTTATAAAATGGATAATGTATATACCTGTATATCCATACCCAACATTTTAATATACAGATTAAATACAAGAAAAATAGAACGTATAAATAAGCAAGAGTACTACTATACAAGTAAAAATTATAATAAATATAAAACGAGAAAAATATAAATTTAAAATTATTAATACATATACTTTTTAATTAATAATTATTAGAGTTGCGTGCTCCACTCAAAAATTATTTAAGTGTTATAGAATATACAAAGTTTAACTTTCTACTTTCAAACATTTTCTTCAAGACTAATGAAAAAAAGTACTTACCAATCTTGAAAAATCAAAAAAAAATTTTATTTATTTATTATTATTATTTTCCTTCTTTCTGAAGCACTGTAATTCGTATTTTTTTTTTTTTTTTTTACGAAACTAAACTTATATTCATTACAGCAACTTGCTCTTCCATGCGAAAATAGTTCGTTTTCCTAAACTATCGAAGTTTTGAAGGAAAGTTTCAAATACAAATGTACGTAGTAGTCTTTTTGACCGAAGGAGGGAAAAATATTTCAAATATGTTTAAGGTTTTCCTCCTGTATGAATGTGTAGACACCAACGTAATGTCACATTTTTTTTTTTTTTTCTTTTCTTTTTTTTTGTGATTGTACGAAAATGACGATTTTTAACATACAATTTTATAACGCTGAGTTAACTAAAGTTGGTTTGTATACTTGTCTGTAAAACAGCACACACGGGGAGAATCGGTACAAGAATGCAAATACCGCAGCCTCTGCCATGGGATGGAAATGCACAACCACTGGAAAAAAGCAAAAGCCGCAGTAATTCTGTTTTAATATTACCGTAGAATTTTTGCTCACAAGAAGAGGTGTAAAATATGATGCGGAAATTATTTTCTTAAGTTGAACAGAAGAAAACACAAGTGGCAAAAAAATGTAGAATATCACTGTATTGTTTGGCGTGAATTTTGATCGGGATTGCTTGAATGGAAAATATCCGAATACGATAAAGGTTATATTTGGTCCGAAACAGCTGCTATCAAATCGAGAGAACGGCAAACCCTCCAAAGTACTGTTGCTCGAACTGGAAGACAGGAGTTGACGAATCTTTTAATAAGTGACCATTGTTCAGTAATCTGACTGGTGCTTCACTCGTTTAATATACACAAACAGGGCATACACCAATTTTACATGGTATTGCGTCGTCCAGTATCATTGCTTTAAAGATTTTCTTGTTCATCTCCGATAGACATATAATCGTCCATGCGAAAAATTAAGCATCAGACAAATATGGAAAAATCCGAACAAAATATGCGTACGAATAAACACAGCCCCTCTCCCCCATGTCGACCAATCTCAACTCCTGGTGCTTTAGTACCAATTTGTGTGAAGATGAATTTCTTCACGTAGTCGTGATCGTTGACTAATGTAGATTTCTGTAAAGAAAGTCAGGTTAGCAATACTTCAATAAGGAGTCCAATGGCAGTCATCAGGAAGTCTTTATTGAATAATTCGTCCAACAAAATCTAGGAATATTTCCAACAATTTGTACAGAGCGTTGTAAAATGTTTACTAATGAAGTGCATAAACCCATGGTTAAATGTTGAGATTGTCGCATAAGATGGGGGAGAGAGCGAACGTAATTACATCGTAACTATACTATGATCTCGAGCAGTTCTGAGATCCTTACCCTAGAACAGATCCGAGATGTCTGAAGAAAAAGAGCCAAATTTTAGAAAAACAGCCAAATTATAGGGCTAAATATTTTCATTGTTTATCGGATAAAACAATGTTAATTTTTTGAATTTGCAATGACGGTTTATAATTGTAGTAACCCTTCAATCGCCAACATTTTGCCAAATTACCGTTAGACAAGAGAAAGAGACGGTTAAGAAATGCAGTAATCAATATTGCGCAATCTAAAATAAATTACATCCTGTGTTGAAATAATATAAATTCTGACAATGAGTTTCCTTGTTTTATGACTATTTGAGAACACTTTTTATTTTATAATTACGTTTAATGTCAGAATTTCCGTTAGATATTATTATTATTTTATTTTCTTTTTTTTATCGCATAAAATAAAGTACTTTTCTATTTAAAAGATAAACATGTTATTTATAATTTAGATATAAAACATATACAAATTAGATTTCTGAATGATGTGTGTTAATGTTTTATGTTAATAAATAGTGTAGGTCGTATGTATAATTAAAATTGTGCAATGTTTAATGACACTTAAAAAAAACAATTCTTTCTTCAAATGTCTGAAAACAAATTATGTGAATAAAATATCACACATGAAATTTAATTATTTTTATATTGCGATAATGCATTAATTTATCATTAGATTTTATTTTATTTAAAAATTCAATTAAAATTTAACCAAATATATGTGAACACCTTCACACCCTGCACCTCCAAGGAATCACCTCTAAATGTTGAAAATGTCATCACTGAGTTACCCTCAACTTTACCAAAATCGCCATCACAGTTTCGTATAGAGACTGTAAAGAGGACTATACAAGACGTGGTGTGTATTGTTTCTTCAAAAGCAGCATCTGGTGCTCCCAAGTGTAAATCGTGTGATATGTTTGTTCACCTAATTTGTGGTGAAATAAACCCTAAGGAAGGGTACGGTAAGAACGTATTGTGCAACATCTGTAAAAAGAATATGGATCAGAAAACACAGCGTAGCGTGATGATGCCAGAAAGGTTTAGAAAACCAAGCAAAGGTAATATCAGCCGTTTCTAATGCAAAGCATCCAAATGTCGATGAAGGTGTCACTGTGAGAATTAAAGTACCCGACGTAGAAAGAGAAAAAACTGATGTCCACTCGATTTTAGCTGTGGTTCACAGTAAAACAGGAGATGAGTTTTATAAACTTAGTACAAAAACGGGTATTTTAAAACAACTATGTATGTGTGATCTGAATTCAGTGTTCGCAAAGACATGTTTTTAACGAAAGAAGATGTCCCAGCTGCAGAAATACCTTTTCGTCAAACAGCAATAAAACAATACCTTTGTACGGGCAGAGTTCAAAAAGATGTGACTGTAAATCTAAATGTACCACAAATGGGTGTTCTTGTCGCAAAAACCAATTGCTATGCAATTCAAAGTGTCACCAATCATTAGATTTTACTAATAAGTAAGCATAATTTGTCATATGTTTTGCAAATGCATTTCCTTAATTGCAATAATTTGTTAAATCGTTTGATTCTTTGTATTATAGTTTTTCAATTGATTGATGATTGATTTTATCAACTAATTTGTTGTTTGCTTGATTGTATTAACGTTATTCTTTAAATATCAGGAAAATAAATAAACAAAATTTAATGTAAGCATAGAGAAACATTGCTGTTATCCACCAAATATATTATTTTCAACTTATCGATTGCCTAGTAGGTAATGTACAGACTATCTAGGCAGTTTTAGAAATGAAACATTTTTCTTCCCTTTATCGGATCATCCTAGTTAGTGTGCAGATTACCTAGCTAATCTGCAGATTAACTGATTTCTGCATTTTAGTGGTTGCATATGTATATATATATATATATATATATGTGTGTGTGTGTGTGTGTGTGTGTGTGTGTGTATTTACGTAAAAAATACTTTTTTAGACAATTTCATATATATATATATACGCACACACGTAGAGAAATATGGTGTGTATGTTGTTATTTCATTTCACTATATCTTTCCCAAATTAACGACTATTATATATTTGTTGTCCAATTTGGCCATTTGTTTAACAACAAAGAAACTATCTTATGACCTGCTAATAGATGACAACATAAATTAATAGAAAATAAACGGTAAAATTTACAAAACTGTATGTTAAATATTGAAGCCCTGTGGTTTCACTTGTCGTCTGATACGCATACCAATTAGTCATCCTAATGTTTAATTTATCTCTCGCATATCAAGTTTGGTGATTTATGTATCTTGGAACCTCAAATATTGCCTTCCCATAAAAGTGATTAAACTGTGGCACAGCAGCAGCATTTGTCGGTCAAAACAGACCAAAATTTATTTAAAATAGTTTTTTCATCATGAACTTGTTACGTATCAAATTTGTACATTTATACGCTAAATTGTCTTAAATATAATATCTCACGAAGTGTAGAAATTACAGCATAGTACCGCTGTCAGTTAGACGATACATAACAAAACAGAATTCATAGTAGTTTAAATAATAATCCAACCAAATATTAAATTATGTTAAATTCTATAGAATTGTTAGTTTGACGTAGCGTCAACAATATTTTGGCAACACACAAGCACATAGGCAAACAGATAAGGAAATCTACAAATAATCAAATGGTGTTCAGGAATCTCAAAATGGGTAAATCTGTTGAAGGCCAAAGGTTAAAAAATATTCAATAACTTTTATATACATATATATATATTTAATATATATATATATATGTAAATGTAAACATTTATTGTATGTGTATATTTAATATATATTTTACAAATAATAAATAATTTTTCTTGCAGAAATTGAATATTAATGTGACAAAATCTTTTATGTATCGTCTAGATCCAAAATCGGCCATCTTCAAAAATTAACATTTTTGGGAAATCTTTTTTTTTTTTTTGCCACACCTACCCAACAGAATATTGGAACCAAACTGTCTAATTTTATAGTTATTACGGCAGAATGTTTAAAAACTCGAAACAAGGTGTCAGGGGTGCGTGGAGGGAGGGAATTTCTTTTTTTCTTTTTTTCTTTTTTTTTTTTTTTTTTCTTTGAGTTGGCCAGTTTAGCAACAAACCGGACTTTATTTTTCGTTAAATTTAATTCCAGTATTGTATTTTTAGGGTTGCAAATGCATAAAATTCTTTGATCAATTAAATTTTATTTAAAAATAACTGATTTCTGTTATCTGTTAAAAAAATTATAATAATAATAGTAATAACTGAAAAAATATATAAAAATCTGTTAAAAAAAAAATAACTGATATTCATAATAATAAAAAAAGAGCTCTAGAAAACTATGAAGATGTATCACAAATGGTCCCAAATTCATTAATCACGAGATATTCTTTTATATACAGGTAAATCATTCGAATTTTAAATACATTTATATTAACACGTCCCTATAACCTGCTGAATCACCATAGGTATGTTATTAAATTATTAATATATGATTAATTAATTATAATATGCGAACCGTGATGCTATTATGTTATCAATTAATATTATGTTATTAGAAAGTGATACCATTGAACTTTGACTTTGCTCCTTTTTCGCGTCGTAAGGTCACTTTTCCTCTTCCTTCGTAGATTAGAAGATACGTCTTTAAATTTATCCATTGTCGAAAGAAATACAAAATTCAATTATTAGAAACTTTGTGTGCACCAAAAAAGAGCAGTCAAGACAAAAGAAAACACAATAACATTAACCTAATCAACAAGTGCGCTGCTGTAGTCGGTTGCAGCAGAATTGCGATTTGGCGGATATGGAGATGACTGGTTCCGAAATTCTCCAGTCTTAGTATTTGGTTGGTTTTGCAGCACTTCGAGATTTCAAACGCAAATAATACAGGGATGGATCGGATTTGGCATGGTATCTTGTTTTCAGATGGTAGAAATGTTTACTTCGAAATTAAGAAAGAAAAAAAAATGAAAAAACGCATTTTTCAATTCTATGGAGTTGGCCTCTTTTGCAACTAGATGGCATATATATAGTTTATAAATAAAAATTTTATAGTTCATATATATATATATATATATATATGTCTGTGTGTGTGTGTGTATTACGTGCGCATGTGTGTGTGTTTATAATATATGGGTGTGTGTATGTATATAAAAAAATAAAATATTAGTTATTACTATTATTATTTACAAACTGTCATCTTTATATAAGAGGCCTGAACATTTTACAATCATCTTGCACTTTATCACCCATTCTTTAAAAATAATTTGATGCCTAAACTTGTAAGTTCTGGCTATCACAATTCTTTTTCTATATCATCTTACACAGTGGCGCCATCTATCAGTTAATATTTACAAAAATTTAATGGACATAGCTTCTGATAAGAATTTTTTTTTTTTTTTTTTTTTTTACATATGCAGGTCTGTGAAATTATAACTAATAAAATGATGATATATATTAAGCTTGTTATATATGATTACAAATTGAGTGTAACAAACACAATCATACGTAACAATTCAATAAAGATTTGATTATTATTATTATTATTATTTTTTTTTTTCAAGAAAACAATCCTCAAAAAAAAAAAAAAACAGAAGAAAAATTTTTTGTTACATATTTTTATTATTTTTATTATTATTGTTGCTGTTGCTGTTTTCAAAATATAACAATGCAAGGAATAATGAGAAAATTTTTCTAAAATCTAAAATATCCTTTTTTGCATTATTTTTCCTTCAGTTTTGAATCCACCTTTCTAATTCATATATACATAAAGATTAGCTTGATGTAAACTGAGTATGAATTAGCATGATAAATTGTCGAATTTAAAAAAAAAAAAAAAAAAAAAAATGTATTACTTAAGTGATAAAAAACTCAGATTCACAGAAGTAAGTAAAATGTTCGAACAATGTTTGTTTTAAATTACTTAATACTTTTTAAAGAAAGTATTTCCAAGTAACATTTAAATTCTTAGAATCATATTTTCAAAAAAATAAGAGTCCAATCAATCCTAAGTAAATTTTTTCTTTCTTGTTTTATCTTTTTTGTTTTTTAATTTAGTGAATAATGTATTAAGTAATTTTTAATTAAGGAATAATGTATAGATGTTTTATACGGTTATTGTAATTTCATCTTATACTATCACTCCTTTTACAGCCTTTAGAGTTTTTTCTAAGTTTTTGTAAAATCCATAGAACATTTTATTAATCTTAAGGAAAAAAAAAAAAACTACTCTACACATAAATAAATGCACTTTTTTCTTATTTAAATCTGTTTTAGTTTAAAACATGTTGCCTTACTGTAAGTTGCATTAAATTTTGAAGCAATTATGACTTTCAAAATTAGTATCTAATATATTTTTTTCAGCTAAATGTTTAAAACTAAAATACTTTTAAAAGTGTATACGTTTACTTTTTAAAATTTTTTTAACGAAGTTAAAATGTGTTTCTCTCTCTCTCCGTCTGTCCGTATGTCTGTCTGATCTCAAACTGCATTAAATATTCAAGGAATTCCTTGAAACTCATATATGTTATTCATATCCACTATAGTGCATTTTTTTTTTTTTAAATGCATAAATTACCACCACTGGTTTGAGTACATACAGGGATGCCCCAAATATTTCAAAATCTTTGCGTTCTGTGAGAGGTATTTTTATAAACTACATTTTAGTACCTTTATTTTCCAGAAATTATAATGAAATGGGATTTTACTATTCATATGTACAAAAAAAAAAAAAAAAAAAAAAAAAATGTCTAGAAAATACAGTGTGATTAGAATTAAAATTTGCAGTGACACACAAAAGTATAAAAATACATTAATGACTGTAATTAGAAATTGGTGCAATTGCAAATTTGTTTTTACTAAGCGCTTTTAACATTTTCTAACAATGCCTCATAATAGATTTGAATATATGTCTTTCATCCGTCTGTCCACCTCTAGCGTCTATAAATATTTTCAATTATTTTTCCAAATATGTTATTTAAGTTCACTGTTATTTGTTATTCACTGATATATGTTATTTAAGTTCGCTACATCATAGTCCCTATTAAAATGATATAAATAGCATAATAAGTTTATATAGAAGAATACCTTAAAGAACGGAAATGCGTTGTATGAGAAGCATTTTTATTAATTGCATTTCATTAACTTAATATTACACAACTCATAATGGAATTACCATGTATTATTAACGTGCTATTTTTTTTCTATAGAATATGGTATGTTTATCATTAAGATTTACAGCGCTACACTAAATCATCCAGATACATTAAGAATTACAACTGGAGAGTGCTGGAATTCCATTTCGGTTTGTGCACTGAGAAAAGAAAAAAATATATATACTGGCTTCATCTAGAATAAATAAGTGTCCACTTTCTAAATCCCTTAACTAGAAATAAAGATTTCCGAGCTATGCGCATAAAGCACGCTAATAAACTGAATAGACGAAATGATAAAAAATTTCTAGTCTACACATTTCTCGATGGTGAAACAATATTCTAACTATTCTAAATCATTGCGAGAAATTCTTGCTTAATTTTACAGAATTCTGTAATAAACCACGATTATAGTTTCTAAAACCCACCTTTTGTATTCTCCTTTATTTGCAGAGATTTTTAAATAACTTTGTCTTCGATAATAAAGGCAAGCGCTCTAGATTTCTAATAGGAATTTCTAGAATTAGCTTTCAAAGGGGGACTAGAATTTATAAGTATGACATGGAACTATTTTTTGTAGAGCCACAATTTAGATTCCAGATGTCAGTTACAGAATTTTTTCTCAGTGTATCAAGTGTTTGTAACACTTCCCAACAATCTGCTATGAATTTAATAAATCTATCTGTCGGTGTGTTGTATGATCACGTAGGCAAAGTACATTAAATATTAAACGATGCAATTAGTCCGTACTGCTGAAAAATGATAATAATTTATTCGAACTACATGATTTTTCGTTCTTTTTTATTAATTATTTCATTTTCTTTTTCCTTTTGTGCAATGACACTTAAAAGTTAGGTGCCAGGATTTAGGAAAGGCATATTCAAAGCCAATATTTACGTTTTATGCTATAAATCAGGAAATCTTCAAAGCAAGAAAATTGATAGTACACTTTATTATTATTCGTAAGTACACTGAGAAAAAATTCTGTAACTAACATCTAGAATCTAAATTGTGGCTCTATAAAAAATAGTTCCATGCCATCCTTATAAATTCCAGTCCCCTTTGAAAGCGAGTTCTGGAAACCTAGTAGAATTCTAGAGCGTTTCCCTGTATTCTCGAGAGCAAAGTTATTTAAAAATTTCTGCAAATAAATGCGAATACAAGAGACGGGTTTCAGCAACTATAATTTTGGTTTATGACCCGATCCTATAAAATCAAGCGAGAATTTCTCACAATACCAAAAAAATCAAAATATGCAGAATATTCAGAATATTGTTTTACCATCTAGAAATGCGTAGACTAGAAATTCTCGATCATTTCGTCGATTCAGTTTATTGGCGTGCCATATGCGCATAGTTCGGAAATCTATATTTCTAGTTAAAGGATTTAGAAAATGACCACTTATTCATTCTATATGAAGGTGGTATTTTTTTTTTCTCATTGTAACTTTGGCAAAGAATAATACAGTACGGCCACATATCCTAAAACTAGCAGTGAGGACGCGTCCAAAATGTTGGAGGGATGCCAAATTGACCGGTAGTTTGAAATTTGGAAAACATCCAATAATTCCGCGTTCTGTTATTGCTCATTTTCTCTGAGTCAGATGACTGTCACACCTATTTTAGCATTGGATTCGTTGAATTAGCACTTGCGCAGACTCTTCCATGTTTTCATGAAATGTGGTCGAAGAATACATGCTAGCTCCACTACAGAAGGCAAAGACGTTTTTCAATTGGGAATACACACCAGTGAAAAAAAAATTAAAGGTATTAAAATGACCTTATAATTAATTAAACAACACGTGGAAATAAAAATAATAATTTAAAAAAATGCAAAACAAAATAATTTCAATAATTCAAAAGCAATCTAGTGCATTCCAAAAGTAAAACTAGTATGCAGTTTTCAATATAAAACATTCTTCTATATTATTCTAATGTATTAATTGTATGAAAACTACTAAGTAGACCTAAAAAGTGTAGCATAACCATATTGGCCAACATGCATCGAAATTATGCGCTCATAGTTTTAAGTAAAATCCATTACATGAAATATTTATGAATTTATATACTGTAGAATCTCGAAGCTTCTCCGTAAATAAGTAAAATTATAGCCGGGTAGTGGTGCTTATCGATCAAAATGTACCCAAATTGAGACATAAATCGAATTAACCATCTGACTGCCGCTGATGGATATATCCAGTCACTGAACTGTAATTTTTACACAATACACTTATAATTCACTATTTATAATTATGAATTTTAACATTTTTTCAAGTTTGAAGATCTTAAATAATACCCATAAGGATTATAATCATGCGCACAGTTGTATTTTTAATCTCACGTTCAAATAAGCATTATTTTAGAACATTTAAAAATCTGCGCAGTAAAAACATTACAATTTTGCTGTTTCCGAAGGCGGTCAGAGGGCTAAATATGTAAATACACAATTTATTTTTATATAATAGCCATCTTACATATAATTTTTTTTGAAATGGTACGCAATAGACGGCTATTTAAATATTTTTTCCCATACATGTAGAAGAACATTTCAGCCTAGCAGCGATACCTATTGATCGATGAGCACTAGAAATTAATAGAGACCAACTTATATTAAGTGTCAAATATAAGTTTCATGAAATTTTCGGATTAGTTCTTTATCTGGACAGGATACTGAATTTTTGTCGCACACATGCTCACAAAGATGCACTTAGTCAAAGAGACCTCCATTTTATAAAAGTAATCAAATTGTGCTCAAGATATTTCAAAAGCTGTAAATTTGTAGAACTCCATAATTAAAAAATATTTACGAATCTAATATTTTACTCTTATGAATACAAAAGAAAGTAATAAATTTTAATAAATAGTTAGAAACATATTTCAAACGAAAATTATACTTATTCGAAATAATATATCCTAATTTACCGTGGAAAAAAATAGTCACCAATTCTAGACAGTTTTCCAACGTCAATCAACAATTTCTATAACATGTTCATGTCGAACGCAGTAAACACATTTTAAGTTATTAGATAATAAATTATTAGCTTTCACACTATAACAATATTTATAAAAATAATTCATTTCAGATGTGAGTATATGTAAGGGGATATAAGCAAATGAAAAATCACAGTTATAAGGTCATAAAATTTTATATAATGTATTCTTAAGAAAATAATAATATTATAGTTTTAAAAAAATTAAAGAACACGCTTTTATAGAAATGTGAACTAAAAAGCGCAAAATATCTATCTTTGTATTAAAATGCAGGGTACGAGAAAATCGTGTGAGTGACGCACCATAATATTTACATACATTTAAATCTTTAATTAAAATAATTTAGAATTAAACAAAAACCATTTTTAAAAAATCTCCCCTGACTGGGATCGAACGCTAGACCATTCGTTTCGTAGAGCTGTGCTTTACCTCACGGTTACAACGTTCACGTAGGGAAAGTCTTTTTTTTACAATATAGATTTTTGTTTGTTCCCAGAGCGGTTACAAACATTCAAACAAACATACAAACAAACATACATACATACAGGTGAAGCTAATAAAAGCGTGTTAAAAAATATGCCGTTGACAGTTGTTCCTTGATTATTAATATTACTGCTACATAATTAAAAATCGAGAACTCTCATATTCAATAAGCAAATGTAACTTCTCTATTGACCGTTCAATTAATGCCATAAAATGAGTTTTCTTCAGCGATTAACTATTCCCAAAGTAACTCTCACAGCAACTTTAAAAAATGTATTTATGTTCGGCTACATGCTTGTTGGTTTAAACAATCAATGGAACTTTTAATCGTTAAAGACATAAAAATTCCCATTAATATCCATAGAGAATGAAAGAATGTCATGGAAATCTAATTTATGTTATACGAAAAAAAAAAAATTAAATGCAATTTAAGTTCTCTTTACACTTATTTAATACGCTACACTGGGTCCCAAACTCTCGTTTGATCCTTTATTTAGTTAAGAAGTTCGTTTTTTATACGATTCGGAAATTAAAACTTCATTATTACTTTGAAATAAAACTAAAAAGCTCAGATAGCATTACAGATCTCATGACACTTGGTCTTTCTCAGGGAAAAAGAATGTGCTTATATTAAAATACAAAATTAAATAATCTTTAACTTTTTTTTTTTTCATGAAGTTTTATTTATTTATTTTCTTTTGTACAAGGGGTATACAGAAAGTAACTTACATGGCGTCGGCGGGCAGTGAGAGTGGACAATATAGATTTCTTCTCGGCTGTCGAAGCGTCCGCAGAATAATCTCCGTATCGGGTTGTGATTGTTTGTGGTGCCAGTCGTCTTTGTCTTTTTCACTCTTTTAAATGTTTACAGCAATGGAAAATTCCCAGAGTTGTCAAGTGAGAGGAGTTATTAGATTTTTAATGGCAAAAAATGAGATCAATGTAAATTTATCGAAAATTTTTCATAGTTTATCAAAATAACGTAATGTTCGTAATGTCGGAGTGAGAAAGCGGTGCAACGTGTTTAAAAATGGCAAACATGTTACCCCCCACTTCATAATTTCGAAGAACTCGCTAGAGTTTACTTAAATTTCACGAATTTTTTGTTTTATGCTGAACTCGTGCAGCTATTACAACTCAACGCCTCTTGGATGATTTCAGATAGGTCTACTTTGTCATCCACCGTACTTTCCGGATCTTGTCCCAAGATATTATCAAGATATTATCGTTTGTTTTCCTTCATGAAAACTCGCGTAACACACAGCTTGAACGATAATAAAAAATATTGCAAAGGGGTTGAAGTCTCAGGCAGCACCATCATACGCGAATGGAATTAAGAAGCTGGATTACCATTATGTTCTTTTTTTTTTTAAATTTATTCGAAGAGTATGTTGAAAATTACCAGATCAATATGTATTTTACATGTAAATAATAAAAAATGATTCCTTTCGATGTTTTTTAATTCTGAAACGTAAGTTACTTTCTGAATAGTCCTCGTATTATTAAACATAACAGAGGCAAATATATGTATTTACATACACAGACACGCACGCACACACACACAAACAACACCCCCCCCCCTCCAAAAAAAAAAAAAAAAAAAAAAAAAAACTTTAAATTTCTTGGACATACCTAAACTACAAATTCGAACACAACACTTGGTTTGATTATAATTTATTAAAAATATAGAGGTCTACTCGATATCTATTATCGACTGTTGGGCCACCATTATGTGTAGGTCTCAGACCGTCGCCAGTTACTCGTTGCGAGTCCGTATTCTTGTTTTTTCTAGTGTCACGTAGCAGTGAATTAAACTGAAGTTCCGGTCGAAATTAGATAAATCTGCTGACAAAATTCGTGCGATGCTAAAGCAAGTGGGAACAGATAACACTTGAAATTCAAGGCTATTTATGCGCGTTTCAAAAAAGTTTATTGAAGTGAATGAAAGAGTAGAATATAAGCGTTAGAATTGACATACCAACATCGAGAGAACAAGGATAAAGGTAAAGATCTCTAAACTACAAATTTGAATACAATGTTTAGTTTGATTATAATTTATGGAAAATATAGAGGTCTACTCGATATTTATTATCGACTGTTGTCCGTATGATTGTGAACCACCCTTAGGTGTATGTCCCAGACCGTCGCCTATTGCTCATTGTTATGTAAAAACCCACCTGCCCGTATTCTTGATCTGTGTAGTGCCACGGGACAATTAATTAAACTGGAATTTCGGTCGAAATTAGATAAATCTGCTGACAAATTTCATGCAAGTGCGAAGAAATGACACTTTAAATGTAAGGCTATTTATGCGCGTTTTAATAAAGTTTCTTGAAATGTGGGATACAAGCGTTAGAATTGACATCCCAACATCAGGAGAACAGGGACAAAAATAAAGGTACATGAACTAGTGCAGTGAGATCTATAGATAATCGTCAGGATGTTGTCTGATTCAATGGACTTTATTGGTGCAACTGTTTGGAAAATTGTGACCCAGGATATCGTGACCCATAGCTTCCTACATCTCAAATTCCTATTGGCTTATAGCTCTAGTTTCTTAAATTCCTATTGGTTACTACTCTGACTCTTTAATCCGCTTCCCTACCTGTATATATGAGCAATAAACCCCTTTGTCATTCTGCACTGATGACGGTACGCTTTACGCTAACGAAACTGCAGTCTCCACTTATCATTTTTTACATTGGCGTCTTTAACGTTGTGTAAATATTGATAAAATCAAATATTGTTCCTGATTTGTTCCTCACTTAAAGGTTTCTGGCTCGATATTGCGTTACTGAAATATCGCATTCACCGTAACATCCAAAACTCTCATCCCCGAACATTTCCTGTTGTCTAAACTTAAACTGGATATAAAAAAAAGTGAAAATATTTACAAACATTATGCACATTTAGACTGTTTTGACTCGGACATTTAACGCTTTACCACTGAAGGTGTTTACAATAGCTTTTGATGATCTGTACGTATATTATCAGTGGTGCATCTTAGTGTTATCCACAGATTATCATACAGATAGGACAGTGAAGCTAAAACGCGAACCGGAAATATAGTAGCACCACTAGTGTCAACAGAGGGGAACTACATGTGTTAAGTCTACATGAATAGCATCTTTGATCGAAAATTGTTTTTCTATTTCGCGAGTAGTTAGTAGCAGGTTAGTATGGGAAGTTTTCATTTTCTTCACTTTCTATCGTTTTTGAATTCACAAAATTATCCTCAAAACATTCACAGGTATTCTTCTAAGAAATAAAAATTAATTTTTATAATGTTTAAAAATATGCTTTGTCAAACATATTCATATTCATGTACAAATTAAAATTACAAACTGTAATTCTGAAATAGCAGTATGAAATCATTAAATACTTAACTTTGCTTGGTTTAAATACAAAAAGCTTTAAAAGGAAAAAATGTTTTTATTATATATATATTTTCAAAGTTTATTTTCTTAATATTTAACACTTGCTTCTTAAAATAAATTGCTTTTGACAATCAAGTTTGTAAACAATAATAAAGTTGCCAAACGAAAACGTATGTGCAGTTTTCTTTCCTTCACTTTTTCTACTACTTTTAAATTCACAAAATCATAACATTCACAGCTATTTTCTAAGAAATAAAACTAATTTTTATTATGTTTGAAAGTAAATTTTGCCAAACACATTCGTGTTCAAATGTACAAATTAATATAACAAACTGTAATGCTGTAATAGCAGTATGGTATGAAATCTTAAATATTTAACATTGCTTGGTTTAAATAATACAAAAATATAAAACGCTTTAAAATGAAAAAAATATTTCTGGTTTATGTATATTTTCGAAGTTTATTTGCTTAATATTTAGTACTTGCTTCTTAAAATAAATTGCTTTCGACAATCATGTTCGTGAACAATAACAAAGTTGCCAAACGTAAACATCAATTCAATGCTTAGTTGGTTGGATGCTGGGTTTAACGTTGCACTAATATTACGATATGAACATAGATACAATAAAAATAAGACAAGCGATTGCGTAAGCTGGAAAGCTCGAGATACTTACAGCCGTTGACAATAGGGTCGTTGCAGTCAAATTTTGGTTACCGAAGAATATACGGTAGTGTCCTATCTGTATAATAATCTGTGGTGTTAACTTACCTACGATGGAAACTGTAGAACTGTAAACAGTTACTATATGAGGCCATGTAAGATTTATTTCATCATTTATCTTATTTAATGATCAAATATAAAAACCATTTATTACTTTAATTAAGTTGCAGTTTATTTATCACGTGCATTTAATGTTAAATGTATTTACAGTGAAATATCTTAATCTGTTATTCTTAAGTAAAAAGTATTTGTCATTAAATGAAAGCAGTCGTCAAAAACCTCTGCTTAAAATTCGTGAAATAACTTTCTTCACTTTGTTTTCTTAGAATAAGCATTCTTGAAAGCATTTCACAGTCTTTAACGGCATGAAAATTAATGAAGTGCTGAAAGCCAATATGACTCTTTTCATTCATTAAAGGATTCGAAATTCAAACATTTTAAAGCTGAATTTAGTTATTAAACTTGAAAAATTATTCTTAAGTGCCTTTTATAATTATTAATTCATAATTTTTAATAATTTTTAATTCATGGTAATGAAAGTTAATTGAACATACTTGAAGTTTATTTCTTCATACTAATATTTAATATGAAGTGGATATAAATAACATTACTCTGTAGCGATGTTTATCATTGAGTTACAAGGCAGAAAGTATACGAAAACTATTTTCGTTATATCTTTGGTTTAATGGTGTACTTTGCGGCTAAATATTATTGAGTTTTTGTTTATGCAAATTAAATTCTTAAGTGACTTGTTAATATGCAACCTATGAAATTAACGACTGAGTTAAACAAACTCAAAAATATTAAAAGCAAACACGTTTTATTTATGAGACAAAAAATTTTAAGTTAAAATACATTTAAAAAACAAAAATTACATATAAAAACAATTAAAATCAGACGTTTCGAAACCCGTCCAGGTTTCCTCATCAGTAATTACAACATAATATGCAAACAGGATATGAACACTCAAGGAATTTAAAGGAGTACAGAATATTGAGGAGCCAGTGCGCATGCTTCATTGATAGTGTGGAGATGCTTGGCAGTGTGCCAGCTCTAAAGGAAAATACGCGATTTATAATTGCATATTATGTTGTAATTACTGATGAGGAAACCTGGACGGGTTTCGAAACGTCTGATTTTAATTGTTTTTATATGTAATTTTTGTTTTTTAAATATATTTTAACTTAAAATTTTTTGTCTCATAAATAAAACGTGTTTGCTTTTAATATATATAATTGAGACGGTTTGATGTTTGTGTACGTTAAACTCAAAAATGTTTGATTTATATATATATATATATATAATGAAAATCTGAAGTGTTATGGCAGATAAATTTAAATATAAAAATAAAATAAAAATAAAATAAAAATAAATAAAAATCTGGTGTGAAACAATCACACGACTTCCATTGCTCACTATTATACGTATTACATGCACTTTTTGGAGACAATATGATTAGAAGACATAAAATTCACCTAACAAAGTAGCCACCTAAAAATTTTCCGGTAAGTGAAAACTGATACACCTGTAAAGACATATGTGTGAGTGTTCACACATATGTTCTTTAAAAGTTTATTGTTTTTATTCCAATTTAATGTATAGCAAAAGAGAGATTAATATAGGTGATATAAAAAAATCTTTTTAAATTTATGTAATTCAATTAATTAATTATATAGAATTTCCCGTTTTCGTTACAAATCAAAAATGTTTCATTTAATAGCGGTTTCTTTGTCTTTTAATAGTTACAAACACATTGCTCTCGGAATAAAATAAAGCAATTTTTATATCGGGGTTTTTGAAAAGTAATTGTGTTTATACTTCTTCCCCGAAAGAATTAAATCAGTTTAGCTATAATTATTTATTTTGAGAATGTAATTTAAAAGTCGCTATCAGCGTATTTCTAGCATAAGTAGCTATTAATAAAATAAAAAATAGTCATTTCAGTTCATATTTATTATGCTTGTGTTTACGTTAAAAGCTAATATTACTTCGAGTAAATCATTATAGTTCTAAAAGTAGATTTCTAATGGATATTCACCGCCCGAACGGCGTCTAGGAAAACCGTCTGTTTTGGTACGTTAAAGATGATTGACATCTGGCGAGGCTTTTTAATGCCAAGTCGATCTAACTTTTGTAACGACATTTTTATATTCAAAATTTTGTATTAAAATATTGTAAGGACAAAGAAACAGCTTGGCATTCTTTTGGCTGAATTTTAACGATGCCAACCTTTTGGGGTTGCACTTTACGACTCTGAGACTGTCAGATCTCATCAAGTTTTTCGTTTTTGACTCCGTTGGTTTAAGACGTGATTTTTATTGGTCTCCTCCTCCCTCTCTGTCTAAATAACTGGGGTAGAACATTTTTTATCATCTTTGCCAATAGAGTGATGAAATACAAAATTATTTGTGCCTAAGAACATAATTATTGGAATCTTACATCAATAAAAAACCAGTAAAGATAATTTTTCTGCTGATTATTTAGACGTATGGACTTCTACATTATTTTCCACGTTTTTTACGATCCGGCCTTTGTGAAAACAGAACCTGGCTCTACTAATCCACGCTACATATTATCTGTTGCCCTTCCAGTTTCCCCGATCCTTTAGGATGGAGGGGGAGGAGGAACCCGACTGGTTGATAACAGATTTTCGATGACTGAAATTCTGCTTTTTCTTTGGGGAGAGCTCATCATCGAACTGTAATCTAAATCATTTTCGAAGATGAATCTTCTTTGCTGCGAGGCACTGAACTTGCTGGTTGTTTCGACGCTGCTAATAAATGCTTTCTTGATCTCTGTTTGTATTGATGATGGACTCTTTTTTCGGAAATAAGTGACCGTGAGGGTGGCCTGAAAATACATCTCCGTTTGTATTGATGATGGACTCTTTTTACGAAATAAGTGGCCGTGAGGGGGGGGGGGGCCTGAAAATCTAACCAGTCAAGAGATGTTTTTCTTTTATGTTGCCAAGAAGTCGTGAGTATGACACGAACAGGTTTCTTAAGAAGATATTTCCCTTTGGACACTCTCGCATGTTTGGAATCGGCAAGTTTGCGTGTTCGAATCCTATGTTTTTGTGAGGATCAAAATCGAGTTTTTTTTATCAAGAATATTATGTTTGCGACTTCACTGTCGAAAATCAGTGAATTGTAGGGATTTCAATGTACTTTTTTTTGTTGTTGTCTATTTAAGCAACGTACCTCAATTATCCAGTTTTACAAGAACGATATTATATATTGAAACTATTGCAAGAATACATAAAGAGAAGGAAAGAAAAGAAAAGAGGAAAGGAAAGAAAACACTTTTTGATAATAATTTAATAAAATAAATTGAAGAAAGTTAATAAAAATAAATTGATAATTTTTTTTATTTTTTTTACAAAATAATTTTTCTCTCTTAACTAAGTTATGTTCAAGAAGTGGTAAGTTTTAATTTCATCTTATATTTTAGATATCTCAATGGAAGTTTTGGTTTTATTAAATAAAAGATATAATATACAGATTTTATTGAAATTATATATATATATATTTTCTCTCACCAAGGGTCCTTGTTAGTTAGTATAAGATCAAGATTTTTTTTCAGTAAGAAATAGTAATAATAATTATAATAAGAAATAAAAACAAGGATTCTTGGATATGATATCTAAATTTATATATTTTGGATATAATTTTTTGAAATTGGGTTGGTTGGTTGGTTGTGTTTTACGTCGCACTAGTGCTGCGCAGATGGGCAATTGGCGACGGTCTGGGACTCACCCCTGGAGGTGGTCCGGAGACATGCCATCGCAATTTTGATCCTCCACGGAAGGGATGGCTCTCCCGTTTCGGTGACCCCCAGAGGTATAATTTTTTATGGGAACATGGAGGACATTGCAGCCACGACAGATTTTACGTGCACCAGCCACCATTAGTGTACACGACGGTCTTTGGTCGGCTCGAGTACCGAACCCGCAATCTTCCGATTACGAGGTCGGCGCTCTACCGACTGGGCTACCGCGGCCCTTTTTGAAATTGGGTTTTGACATTTTGTTGAAATGTTAGTTCATGTAAATAAAGATAGATAAAAAGTCTTGAAGTGATTCTGATAAGATAAATGAGTAGAACAAATATCACTTGATATAAAAAGAGAGATTTTTTTTTTTTGTTATTTTAAAATTTTCTTTTTCTTTTCATTTTGTTTGTGATGGTATTAAGTATTAATACATATCACGGGATGGTTAGTCAATTTTACATAGTATTTTAATAAAGTATCTCATTTCATATATGTTTTTTTTTTTTTTTTTTTTTTTTCATGATGATTAGTATTTTTCTTTGCATATTGTGATTTATTTTTATGTGATTTATTAAAACTATTATTACAACTTTTTTTACAACTTATTGTGATTTATTTTTATGTTTTGGAATATTTTTGAAATATATACATTTGGTAATTTTTTACATAGTATTTTTGTAAGGTATTTTATCATATATATAGTTTTTTTTTTGTTGTTGTTGTTGCTTGCGGAAAATGGATAATATTTTGCGCTTGTAGAACTTAATGTAATTTATATTTTTCTTACTCATAAAATTCTGAAATATATATTAGTATATAATTTGAGCCAACATATGTAATTAAGATGGCCAGTAAAAAAAATATTAATATTAATATTTTAAGCTTTGATGGTGATTCATCCTTACTTGAGTTTTTTTTCGATCAGATTGAGTCATATGCAAAATTAAATAATCTAAATTCAGAAGAGGCAGTGGCAATTTTGAAAGATAAATTAACTGGCCCTGCATTAAAATTCATGACTCAATCTCCTTTACTATATAAATCCACAGACATGAAATTTATAAAGGATGAATTTAAGAATTTTTTTGCTCCAATGAGCAGTACTCAGGCTCTTGTGGAATTTAACAATTTGATACTTTTACCACAAGAATCAATTAGAAACTTTTCGCATAGATTAAATATGTTAGCTGATGTTGTATATTCTCAAATTAAGGATAAAAGTGCTTTGAATTCTATAAAATATACCAAGTTTATTTCAACGATTCCTTCAAATATCAGAGTTAAAATTCAAGAGTAGGGAATCTCTGAATATCAAAATGCAGTATATAGAGCACAAAAATTGCAGGATATAAATGCCAATGAGTCCTTATTGCAGTTAAGTTTAAATAATCCGGTTGTAAACACTCTTTCTGAAAAGTTAGTTGAATTAACACATAAAATAAATAATCTGTCCTTTGCTAATAAATCTAATGAAATTAACCATACACACGAATCCCCAGTGCTAGATAGGTCTAAAAATAGTAGGCAAAATGAACTAAGACAAAACTATAAAGTTAGAAATCAAAATTTCAAAGGTAATCAAAATAAAAACAGATATTATTCTTCCCCTATTTGCCAATTATGCAATAAAAAAGGCCATGTTGCCACTAGGTGCTTTAGATGACAGAGAAATCAAACTAAGGGTAAATATTTTGACAGGAGTAATTATAATTAAAGAAAAGATAATTTAAACGAGCGCAGAGATGTAGTCTAGCTGATGCAATTACATCTCAAGAATTGACTAGAGCATCAGCACAAAATTTTTCTTTGGATGTTTCTTATGACTTTAATTTACCTAAATTATCTAGTGATAGATTGGTAAATTCTACTGCTTCTCAGACCCAAAAAATCTTAAAAATTTCTGATTCCATGTCTACTCAAACTACTAGTGTTAAAAGGGAGAACATTTTTAATGTTCATGTAAATTCTCCAAAATTACCTCTGATTAAAATTTTGTTAGATAAACAAAAAGTAAACACACTTTTGGACACTGGTAGTTCTGTCAATTTGCTAGCTGAAAGTACATTTAATAAATTAAAACATAGTTTGAAGTATAAACATCTATCTTCCCATGTCACAATTAAAACGGTTAACTCTAATGTGCAGTTTTCATCTTGTATACAAACTACTTTCAAAATTCAAAATCAATTTTTTTCACAGGAATTTTTTATTGTGGATATTCCTGAAGGTTCTGCATTTAGGGTTATTTTGGGTTATGATTTTATTCAACAATATCATGTAATATTAGATATGCAGAGGTCTCTGTTAAAAATAAAAGACCTATGTATTCCCATAACAAACACATATAGCGACCATGAAGAAAATCTTAATGTGCATACTCAAATTAAGAAACTATCTGTAAAAACTGGTCAAAAACTTATTTTAAAACCCAAAAAGGAGTCTTCTATTACTGTTTATTGTCCCAAAGTTTCCTCGGGTGATTATTTATTTCAGAGTAAAAAAAGTTCTTCTAAATTAATTTTTTTGGATTCAATAGTTAATATTGATCATTCCCGGAAACAACATTGCAACAGTAAATATAATAGAGTAAAATTTCAGTTATATGTTAAAAATAACACTAATACAGTGCGTTAAGAAATTATAAGACCACAAGCTTATTGGTGCATTTCTGAAGAAGAGAGCATAATATGCAAATTTTTAGTTGCGTATTTAAAATTGATAGGAAAACGCATCCTATACTAATTCCAACTTTAAAAATTAAATTAAATTTCCTTAAAACTTATTAATTTTTCTAAAAATTAAAGACTGTGACTGTTAAGAAATTATAAGACCGTCTGAGAAAATTAGCATATTATACATGACGTCAAACTCAGTATAAAGCGCATGTGTCAGTATTTCGTAAAAGCATTACCTAAAAAGCAAAGGCTTGGGTTTTGTGTTATGTACGATTAAGTTGACGATGCCTCGAGGTAAAGAATTATCGGAGTGCGAAGTAAGAAAATTTTTATTATATAAAGGTTCTGGTTAACCTGAAAGAGATATTGCGAGGTTAATGAACCATTCTAAAACTGCCATTTATGATGCCATAATTAGAAAAGGTTATTCAAACAAAATAAAACGATCTGGTAGAAAAAATATTTTGACAGCACGTGATAATAGACAAATTTTTCGACTGTCAACTAAAAAAGGTCATTCAACTCGTGAAATTTCGAAACGTTTCAGCAAGAAAACTTCACATGTAACAGTCTGGAAGAGTCTTAAATTAAATATTAATACAAAATTTATGAAATTGAAGAAAAAACCAAAGTTATTGAAATGCCATCGAGAAGACAGATTAAAATGGACTAAAGATGTCATGTCATGGAATGATGAGTGGAAACAAATTATATTTTCTGATGAAAAGAAATTTAACCTTAATGGTCCCGATGGTAACAAACACTATTGGCATGAATTGAGGAAGGAACCAAAAGAATGCCTCAGTCGACAAATGGGTGGAGGATCAGTAGCGATTTGGGGAGTTTTCAGTTATGAGGGGTTGCGTGATTTACAGCGGATTTCGGGTCATATGAACTCTACACAATATCAGTCTATGCTAAATGATCATATGATACCGTTTGGACTTTATTAGGTGGTGGTAACTGGATGTTTCAACAGGACAATGCTGCTTGTCATACATCTAAATCCACACAGGAGTGGTTTAAAAAAGAAAAAAAGTAATGTTTTGCCATGGCCAAGTCGAAGTCCAGACTTGAACCCCATGGAAAACCTATGGGGTATATTATCTCGCAAAGATTATGCTAATAATAAACAATTTTCATCTGCCAATGAACTGGAAGTAGCCATTGTAAAAGAATGGTACAATATTTCTATAACTGAGCTTAACCACCTGGTTACTTCAATGAAAAACAGAGTATTTGAAGTCATCAGGAAAAATGGAGGGCAGATATCATATTAATTTTTTATACAATTTTGTTTTTTGACACGTGGTCTTATATTTTCTTAACAGGTTATTTTTCACTTACTTCTAATATATATTTTAATTAAACATTTATTGCATTATACCAAGTTATTGCAAACTAATTATAAAAAAATATAGAGCAATATGTTATTTTATGTCTTCAAATTATGATTAGAATCTTTATTTTTCTTATAATTTACAAAATTAAAGTGGTCTTATAATTTCTTAACGGACTGTAGAAGTATGCATGTAAACAAACATTCAAATATTGGTACAATAAAAGAAATCGAACAAATTATTGACTATGGTTCAAAAGAAAATGATAATGTTGAAATTTCAGAGGATTCGCAATTTATTAATTATATTCAACCTTCTAGTGATGTATTAAACATGAGAAAACAAGATTTAACACCCATGGACTTTGATGTTAAACATCTCAATGGGGCTCATGCAACAAACTTAAAACAAATTTTACTAAGTAATTTCGCGGCATTTTCTAAAAATATGAAAACTCTTGGTCATACTGACAAGGTTGTACCAGATTTAAAATTTTTAAGTGACTATCCAATTAAGACTTTGCCCTTTCCCATTCCTCAGGCTTTACAGCAGGAAGCTAGAGACCAAATTAACCAATTGGTAGAGGCTGGGATTATTGAGCGAAACTGCTCGGAATGGGCTTGCCCAATTTCATTGGTAAAAAAAAAAAACAAGATGGATCTGGTAAACAGAAATTTCGACTCGCGTTGGATTTAAGAATGTAAAATTCTATAATTCAAGGTTCTTCTTATCCATTACCTAAAATTCAAAATATAATAGCTGATTTATCTGCGTATAAGTATTTCACTTGTTTTGACTTCCAACAGGCATATCATCAAATTGATTTACCCGAACATTTACAGGATAAAATTACTTTCACTTCAATGCTTCGCAGTTTCAAATTTAAAAGACTCTGCTTTGGTCTTAAAAACGCGGCTTCTCAGTACCAAGCACTTATGGATTCTTTGATTGATGAAATTAACATAGATGGAATTTACGCGTATCAGGATGATTTAATCTTTGGTGCAAATAGTTTTGAAGAGACATGTGTTAAACTTGAAAGAATTCTAAAGATTTTAATTAAATATAATTTAACGTTAGCTCCTAGTAAATGTACATTTCATAAGAGTGCTGTAAATTATTTGGGATTTCACGAATAATTCAATTTCTCCAATTGAGTCAAATATCATTAAAATAAACTATTTCCCTACACCTACAACAAAAAGACATTTAAAGCGCTTTATAAGAGTTGTAACCTTTTATAAGTCTCTTATTCATAATTTTTCTAAATTAATTCAACCACTTATTGAATTGACTAAACCAAAGACAAAATTTCTTGGAATAAACATAATCAGGATAATTTTAAGAAATTTCAAGATATATTTTTAAACCCACCTATGGTGAGTACCTGATTGGAACAAAACTTTCTTTCTGAACACTGATGCGTCAAATATCTCTATTGCAGAAGTTTTTATGCAGAAGTATGACAATCAATTATTGCCTGTCGCCTTTTTCTCTAAATCACTTAAACCCTCTGAAAAAAGATATCCGGCTATCAAACTTGAATTAATGGCCATTTATACATCTTTAATAGCTTTCAAACATTACTTATACAATAGAAAGTTTATCATTTTGTCTGACAGTGCTCCTTTAAAAACATATAGAAAAACAAATAGTCCTGCTGATTTAACTAATAAATGGCTGTTAGAATTGTCTGAATACTCATTTGAATTTGAACATATTCCTGGCCCTACAAATGTTTTAGCGGATTATTTATCAAGATCAGACTTCTCAAATAATCAACAAAATTTAAAAACAAATCCAGAATTAATATTCAGTTCTCAACCTCTTCCTATTGTACAAGATGACACACATTCAATTAATCAAATTTCCACTTCTATTCAGTCTGTGCAACAAAATCAATTCAGTAATTTTCTAGTGTCTGGTAATACTGACAATAAAGATCCCCTTTTGGAAATTTCAAACAATACATTTGTATCTGAGCAAAAGAATGATCCAAAATTGTCAATTATTTACAAACAAATTTTGAGAAAAGGTTTTTCAAAAAATAATGATAATTTTTTTATTCATCCGGATTCTAAAGTTTTAATGTACAAGAAACATAATTTGCATAATAATATTTTTTCATATCTCATTGTTGTACCGCATTCTTTAAAATCTAAAGTTTTAACTATTTCACATCTTTCTCACTTTGGTTTGAAAAAAACATACGAATTTTTATCAAATAGATATTATTGGAAAGGTATGTACACAGACACTTTAAATTTCGTTGCTTCGTGTACTTTATGTCTACAAAATAAACATCATAACACACCACCAGCTTCTCTATAACGCACCTATACTCCAACACGTACAGGGCATACTATTAGTGTCGATTTGGTTGGTCCTTTTATAGATGGACTTTCAGTTTTGACTGTGATTGACCATTTTTCGCGACACATTGAATTATTTCAACTAAAAGACACTTCCGCATCAAAAATAGTTAAATGTTTATTTAATTACATTACAACATTTGGTAGACCGTCTGTAATATTATCAGATCTTGGCAAACAATTTACATCAACTATTTATAATATTTTCAATGATAAACTTGGCATAAAAATTCTACATTCATCTGTTGCCCACCCCCAAAGTAACTCGATTTCCGAGAGGCTAAATAAATCTATAAACTACTCAATTAATACTTTACTTTCTGAGGGGTATTCTTTTGAAAATTCATTAGCTAATTAGAAAATTCATTAACATAAATCACTTTATAATGGTTCAACACATTCATCCACATTGTTTTCACCTAACCTACTTCATTTTGGTAGGGAACTGTCTTTAATATTTGATACATTTGACCAATTTTTAAATCAACCATTCTTAGATAAAAATGTAGACATATATAAATTATTACACGACTTAGATAACATCTATAACAAAGCGTATTCTAACATTAAAGAAAATCAAGACAAAATATATCAAAATTTTCAAAAACGTGCAAAACTGAGGCCTGTTGCTGTTCATGATGTTGTATACTTGAAATCAATAGATAAATTTAAATCCAAGTATTCTGGCCCATTTATTGTTGTACAAAAACACTCGCCCGTTTCCTTTTCCATTAAGAGGTTACATGCACCTGATAATAAAGCTTTCAGAGTCCATATTGATAGACTCCTTATTGCTCCTCCTCGACGTAACGATTTGTTTACTGAGCCCAACTCCAATGTAACACATAATGTTAGCAATAATCCTACCCATTCTTATAATTTAAGAAATCGCAATTAGTATATTTTTTTTTCCCAAAAAAGTTTGATGAATATATTTTGCATCACAAATGCATTTTCAAATGGCCATGGAATGTATTTGATTGCTGTGCAGGAACTCGTCTTTATATTTTTATGTGGCTGGTCCACTGTTTCCTTTTTCTTTTTGATGTAAAGACTATTTCTTGCATTGCAGTGTTGTTAAATCTGTATATATATATAAATTACGTGTCACGATGTTTGTCCGGGGTAAACTCCTAAACTAAGGAACCGATTTTAATGAAATTTTGCACACTGTGTGCAGTTTGGTCCAACTTGAGAGATAGGATAGTTTTTATCTCAATTTATTGTCACAATATTGTTTTATTGCGATTATTTGTTAATTATAGACCTTTATTAAAGTTGCTCCAAAATATCTGTGAGTTCCCTTAATTTAATTGTTGCCAAAAAAAAAAAAAAAATTACAGAGTTCATTTTCTTTCGACATAAAAATAAATACATTTAATCAAACGTGAACGTTAAAAAATTATAAAAAGTTAAATTATGCATCTCACGAAAATTGACGTCATAATCAATTTAAAGATTTTATACACATTGATAAAGTGCTAATGTAGTTCTATCATAGATATAGTAATATATATAGATCTCTCATCCCCATGTTATCGTCCAAAGATTTTTGATGCCGAAAAAAAAATAAATAAAAGCTTTAGAAACAGCCATTAAGTGGTATTGAAAAAAAAAAAAAAAAAAAAAAGAAGAAGAAGAAAGAAAGAAATATGAATTTGAAACTGTATCTGGAGTCTTCCATTCCCTTTTAGCAAATAAATTATTCATAAATTTTATTTGCTAAAATATTAGTATGTATTCCCGTGTGTATTCACTCGGGGAAAGACGGCCATATTTTGGTAAAAACGTCGTCTTTTCCCAAATGAAAAGGAATAACTTTTTTCTCCCCAATGATCACTCTATTCTATATACGCTATACTATATCTATGAGTTCTATACGCAAGCGAAGTGAGACTCACTGACCGTCTGTGCAGCCAAGAAAAAGATTTCCTATGTTAATTGCCCACTGGATTTTTTGTAAGAAATTATTAAAAATCGAGGAAATTTATTTCCCGATTTTAATTCTTATGTTTGGGTGTAGATATGTATTAGTTATCGCGGGTGTTAGATTGAATTATTTTGCTGTTAAATTGACAAAATTTAGTTTTAAATTTCAAAACTCTGTCGCCCTTGGCTTTTATTATTATTATTATTATTATTTGGCGATCAAAAGCGTAACACGAAAATATACATGCCAGATGTATACATTGTACGAAATGTAATATGTATTATTCATTGTACGTATGTATGACATGTAATATGTATTGTACGAAATATTGTTTCATATTATTCATTACTTTTTTAATATAAGTTGTTAAAATAACCATTTAACAACATTTTAACCATTTAACAACATTTTGAAAGGAATTAAATATTTTCGCCAGATAATTTGGCGATATTCTTTTTTTTTCGCCAAGGATGACAGAAATGAAATCTATTCCGCTGCAAAATATTAGTATCTTACATCAGATATTTTATTTAGACATTTGAAAACAAATTTGACTTCAAACTATGATAGAATCTTTATCATTTTCCTTTTAATTAGTATATTATTAGTATATTAAAATTTAAAAGCATTGTATATAAAAAGTTTTTTTTTTTTTTTTTTTTTTTTTTTTTCTTTTATTCTTATAATTATTCTTATCTTAATCCTCAATGTTTCCGATCTTTATTAACTTGAATTTACTATTAAAATTTTAACATACTCAAAAACTTCTCATCACTTCGTTAAAATACACTAAACTTTTCCAAAATCTTTTTCTATTTAAAATGATACATGTATTTACTTTAAATGTCCAATATTTCATAAGATTTCCAATTTTAAAGTTTTAAAATATATATCAAATTTACTTATTTTTCTGGTTTAGCCTTATTGTTTTCCTTTTTATAACTACAGCTGTTGCCCTCTTTAAAATATTTAAAATGATGAGGTCATATTATAGTAAAATTATCCATTATAGCATATATTATATTTCACTCCTCCATAAAAATTGATTTTAAAATCGTCTGTTTCTTTTATACTTTTATTTTAATAGAATTTAATTTATATATTAGTCATTTTAGCAATTTTATCCAAAGTAGCATTAGAAATAATATATATCACTTCTCCATTAAAATTTATAGGACCCTACAATAAAATTAATTTGTGCTTAATATCAACGCTACGAAAATTTTTATCAATCGCTTCCAAATTTTGAGCTAAGTTTCAAATCTCAACCCTGTGGGTTTTTACATCGGCTACAACGTTTTCGTCTTAGTTCGTAAATAATAATTTGACTGTACTAAATAGTTTACAGCCGTATAATTCAACGTATAACTTAGTCACAGCAACGCGTGGCCGGGTCTGCTAGTAATATATATAATATTTATAAATTAGATATGCCTATTAAAAAAAAAAAAAAAAAAAAAAAAAAAAAAGAAGAAAAATGCTTCTAATGATAATATAAATGCTTGTAAATCATATTTTGAATTTCTAATTTATTAATCAAGGTGTTATTTTTTTTATTTAATGTTTACTATCTATTTGTGTTGGGTTAATGTTAAACAAATGTAAGATGTTTGAAATATATTTAATGGAGATAATTCAATGGAATAGAGATTAAGTTCATAGGTAATTAATTGTTAATGATAATAGTAATAATAATATACATACAACTAAATTTTATAAGTTGGCAATTGATTTTTGGTGTACAACATGTGTTTGGTTTGTTCAATCTGCAGTCTAAATTTTCCCCTTATTTTGGCATTCCCTCTCCTCACTCAAAATTTTTGTCAATTTTTTTCTTTTTACTTAGTTATTACCCTATCCTATATATATGTTGTCTCGTTCAAAAATTTTCCCCCAGGAGAGTAACATTGGATATGTGATGAGAATCTATAATTTTGTTGACATTTATTCTTCATCATTTATGACACTTGTTTTTTCGGTTTGGTCAGGTGTCCCTACAGGGGTCTGTGGACTCTGCTGCGGGACGGAGACCTGTGCCTAACAGTGCAGGTCTTTCAACACGCCCTATCCCGCTAGGATGTTAGCCTTAAGTTAACATCATTGCACTTACATTTTTGTAAGGATTAAGGGAAGATTATTTTTTTTTGACTGCCAATGGCGTCCTTTTTAAAATCTTTCCAGTGTGATATACACGAAAACTTTTCTGTTTCTTTATTTTATTTTATTTTTTTTTTTTGTACATAATTTTGTTTAACGTTGACCAATGTGTGTAACCAATGTGTTAGACAAATAAATATTACAATAATATATGCTGGAACCTTTGGTCATTACAACAATATATATATAAATATATGTAATATATATTATTTTTCTCTATTTCACTATGCATGTTAGTGTGAAAATTTAATATTTTTGAATATATGAATCTAACGTTAGTGACTTGAACTTTGGCATTATTAAAAAAAAAAAAAAAAAAAAAAAAAATCTGTATATGTTGATACAAATAGATATTGCTGATCATGACATAAAAAAAGACTCTTACATAGAAAAATATTTTAGCTGAAAGTTTTTGTGGCATATAAAAGGACAATGGACTGTATGGAACTGCATTTTATATTATATTATAGAAGCAACATTTTTGCGCATTTATGACGTCAAGTGATTTTTGTTATGTCATGACATACATTTTTTTTTAAAGCTTTTGGTTGCACTAGTGTTTTTGAAATATGTGTATTTTTTTTTTTTTTTTTTTTTTTTTTTTTGAAATAGTGTTTAACTTTCATA
Source organism: Salticus scenicus (assembly GCA_963930645.1). Classification (NCBI taxonomy): domain Eukaryota; kingdom Metazoa; phylum Arthropoda; class Arachnida; order Araneae; family Salticidae; genus Salticus; species Salticus scenicus. Next base: position 221,872,005 of record OZ005653.1, on the reverse strand, counting down.
TATATTTTGTTTGTTCACTCTTTTAGGCATTCATATAATCTTTTACTTGTAATGTAATATCATTTTTAAGTGTACATCTTTGGTAAGTGTTTTTGAATGTTATTCTATTTTGCACATGTTTTTGTTTTGTATATGCAATTCTTTACAGGAGGCGAGGAAGTTTTTTTTTTTTTTTTTTTTTTTGCTAGTCGATGGGGAGATATATGTGTGATTGTTCCCACATATGTTCTTTAAAAGTTTATTTTTTTTTTTCAAATTTAATGTATAGCAAAAGAGAGATTAATAAAGGTAATATAAAAAAATATTTTTATATTTATGTAATTCAATTAATTAATTATATAGAATTTCCCGTTTTCGTTGCAAATCAAAAATGTTTCATTTAATAGCGGTTTCTTTGTCTTTTAATAGTTACAAACACATTGCTCTCGGAATAAAATAAAGCAATTTTTATATCGGGGTTTTTGAAAAGTAATTGTGTTTATACTTCTTCCCCGAAAGAATTATATCAGTTTAGCTATAATTATTTATTTTGAGAATGTAATTTAAAAGTCGTTATCAGCGTATTTCTAGCATAAGTATAGCTATTAATAAAATAAAAAATAGTCATTTCAGTTCATATTTATTATGCTTGTGTTTACGTTAAAAGCTAATATTACTTCGAGCAAATCATTATAGTTCTAAAAATAGATTTCTAATGGATATTCACCGCCCGAACGGCGTCTAGGAAAACCGTCTGTTTTGGTACGTTAAAGATGATTGAGACCTGGCGAGGGTTTTTTATGCCAAGTCGATCTAACTTTTGTAACGACATTTTTATATTCAAAATTTTGTATTAAAATATTATAAGGACAAAGAAACAGCTTGGCATTCTTTTGATTGAATTTTAACGATGCCAACCTTTTGGGGTTGCACTTTACGACTCTGAGACTGTCAGATCTCATCAAATTTTTTGTTTTTGACTCCGTTGGCTTAGACGTGATTTTTATTGGTCTCCTCCTCCCTCTCTGTCTAAATAACTGGGGTAGAACATTTTTTATCATCTTTGCCAATAGAGAGATGAAATACAAAATTATTTGTGCCTAAGAACATAATTATTGGAATCTTACATGAATAAAAAACCAGTAAAGATCATTTTTGTGCTGATTATTTAGACGTATGAACTTCTTCACTATTTTCCACGTTTTTACGATCCGGCCTTTGTGAAAACAGAACCTGGCTCTACAAATCCACGCTACAAGATATAAAATAGAATTTACATGCATAGCGAGTAAAAAAAAAAAAAAAAAAAAAAAAAAAAAAAAAAAAAAACAGAGTTATTATTTGAAACATCAATTTCAGAGATCTAAAACTGACTTATCTAAGCAGGATAACTATTAATATTCCTTTAATAACCACGCAATGCATGAGAATGGATATCTAAAATGGTTATACGTAACAATTAAAAAAATTGTTAGAGCCGTTTTTGAGATACCGACATACACCAAAACTTGGAATACTTACTCAGTTGTTGACCGGAAAACAACAATTACATCCAAAAGGATATCTAAAAGAGGGTTAATACTATGAGTCAAAAAAGAATCCGAACAGCTGTTTGTAAAGGAATTCACTTGCGAGATCTTAAATTGAGCTATTTATATCGAGCCTTCAGTTTTCTTAAAATATCAACTAATTCATACGAAAGGACATTTAGTAGAGACTTTATATAACCACTTTGAAAAAAAATCGTTAGAGCCGTTTTTGAAATATAGACTTGTGAGCACACTTCTGGTTTCGGATGTCCCACTTCTGGTTTCCCAATTTTCACCAAAAGTTTAAACACTTGTATGCAAGACCTGTCTCAAGTTTCGTAGTTCTATGTTTATTAGTTTCAGAGATATAATACTCACAAGGGAACTCTTTCAAGTGCTAATCACCGATTTCCTTCCAAAAATTACAGAAAATAGTTTACGCTGCACTTAATTCATTGGTAAAAAATTTATCTGCTGAATCGCAACAGGAAAGCCGCAAAAAATTATTAAACTTTGAACGCCAAATACGAAAAGTCATAGCCAAATCACATTAACCTTCTTTTTGAATGATACCAGAGAACTTACGTATAGGAGGGTGGTATTTTCTATCGCTCTAGGGATTACTGAAAAACGGAAGCCATCCCTTCCATGGAAGATCAAAATTAACATGTTTGGTTGGTTGAGTTTTGCGTCGCATTAGTGCTGCGCGATGAGCAATGCAAAATTAAGATTGCATGTCTCCAGAACATCCCTAAGCTTGAATATAATGCAGTCTTCAATTTCCCACTGTGTAGCTATAATGCGACGTTAAAACCTACTCCAAACTCAACATATTTTATGAAATCTAGAAGTTTCTGTTTAGAAAAAGTGACGTTATGTTTTATGTTATCCAATCCAATATTTTCAATTATTTTATGTAATCTTTTAATGTTGCATATATTTAAAATAATGCAATTTCAGTTTTAGATTTACTTTACGTTACTCCACATTATATGTAATCTGGAGTAATTTAATGCCTGAAGCTCTCGGCATTTGCATTTATATAAATTTGCTGACGATTTAAAAATTAATATCACATATAGGTTGGGTGGCTGGGTTTTGCGTCACACTAGTGCTGTGCAATGGGCAATTGGCGACCAATCTGAATTATAATATTTGATTGAACATTTGATTATTAGAATTAATTGAAATGAATACTCAAATAAATAAATCAAAATTAAAATGTTTAAGATATTTGAGGTTGAGTAGGTTTTAAGTTTTAATTCGCACTACAGCTATGCAATGGACAGTTGGCGACAGTCTGGGATACATTCCTAGGGATGGCCCGTAGACGCCAGATTACAATTTTGATCTTTTGCGAAGGAGATTATTTAAAATTGGAAAAACATGTGCAGAACTACTACTTTATGGCTTCTTACATTTCTGGAAATTTATTTTATATAAGTTTACGAATAATAATATAAACAATTTTTGAAAAATGCGCATTAGACTTTCATAGTAAATTTTATAGAATTATTAACTGCAAAATATTGTTGTTTAAAAAATAATTGTTATGTTGAATGCAGGCCCTCTGTGGTCGAGTGAGTATGTCACCCTCGCTAATTGCCTTCGAGTGTAGAAAAGTGGGTTCGATTCTCCCGCTGGCCCAGAGTGTTTTTTTAATTTTTTGTATTTTAATCCTGTTTTGTGATATCTGTCTTCATCTCGACGAAATTTACAGGGGTGATGTCGAGTGAAGCATACAAATCGGATGTATAAATTGAAAATAAACTAGTGGATCTGCAGATCAGGAGCCCCAATGTCCTATTTGCATCAGACATTATTCAATAGGTCATTTTTATTAATTCCTTATTATATAATAGTATATATTGATTCGATCGACTTATTACCATAATCAGATACATTCCTGAGGGCGGATGCCGCCCCCCTCAACCCCCTGCTGTATCTCTTTTTCTATACCTATTTGTATATCATATAAAGTGTTACGGAATTGTAAATAAGTGCATTTATTTTTGTATAAAATCTTTCAAAGAGGCTTAGAAAGTCCATAAATGCTAATTTTGTGCATTTCTAGTCGTTTTAGCGTTAAAATTGCCTAATTTTCCATTAAAAACGCATTAAAAATCTCCAATACAGGAAGAAATGGATTTAGCGCCAAATTTGGCGACTGTTTTCCTCCTTGGCGATTTTTTTGGCGAATTTGGCGAGAAAACCCTTATTAGAGATATACCAAATATAGAAGCTCTAATCTCATTGGCTGATGAGATACGAGAATTTTCCAGAACAGTCTGTGTTCGATAGAATAGTATAAAAGGAGCATTTTTTTAGCCAAGGCAAACAATCTCAGATCTGTGTCAGTTTCGTCAAATGCTTGTTTTGCTTTGAGCCTCTTTGAATGAGACTTGCTTTATGTCTTATAGATAAACAGTTTCTGTGTTATAGATGTACTGTTTCTATACTGTGGTTTTGCTGTTAACGGCTGTTGTTTAAGCTATGTTTACTGGTTGAATTGAAGCTGATACTTGGTTTATAGACCTGTATTTTTCTGGAACTTTCTGTGAATAAATCACTGAATTTTTTCAAGTTTCGCCATTCTCGGACAACTTACTAACCTGCAAGTACGCAAAAATATGTATTCTTAATAAACGACGGTGTTGTATTATTTCCCTGAAATTCATAAATACCAAATTTTATAACTATCAAATTTCATACAAAAAAAATTACATAGCATATCGGAAATATTTTGCGTAATCTTTAAACTAATTATCAAATCTATGCCCTCAATTTTCAACAGGAAAACATGCTTCTAAAATTCTAATGAAATTTCCTTATATTTGATGGGGTGTAACAATGTTAAAATACACTTTTAAGAAGTACCGACTATAGACCGTAATAGTACGAAATTCCTTTATATATCCCGGAAAAGTAGCCACAGTCATTATAAACGCCAATAATAAGAATAAACCTATTCATAAATTGTATTTACTAAATTATCCGTGTGTATTTCTGTATCTGATTTACTCGGGAAAGGTAGCTATTAGAGTGACTTATCCCGAAAAAAGAAAGGTATCACTTTTTCCCTCTCGCTGATCAATCTATGTCTTATTACTATATCTATGGTGACACATAGTAAGGTTAAAGAGAGATACACCCGTTCTACTCTTATAAAGAACTTTGACCTTTTCCCCCCATAAATTTAATTTTATACGCTTTTTTATCTAGTAGTACTTTAAACTACTGTAAGCAGATAAAAGGTGAAAAACAAAAGACAAAATTATCAATATAATAACTTATTTTTTGTTAACTAACATATTAATTAACAATGCATACGGGCAGTGCTGTCAGACTGCGCGACTTTTTCATTTAATAGTCACTAATAATTTTGAGAAGTGATATTTGATATACATTACAGACGATTAATCGTCGATTATGTACATTAAATATCACTTCTCAAAATTATTAGTGACTGTTGAATAAAAAAGTCGCACAATCTGGCAACACTGTATACGGATATATTTCGTCGAGGATTTGCTCGTGTAGTTGGCGTCTTTTTCGTTAAATTCGCCAAAGGATGGTGGCTTACAGTTCAAATTAGGAAAATACAGTGATAAAATTGTGTTAAATTAGGCAAAGCTCTTTTTAATTAAAATTAAATATTTACATGATTTTTGTCTTGTGACAGACTGCAAAAAAGTTAAAAAAAAAAAAAAAAGTTTTACGCAATGTGTTAATTTTTTTGAGTCTTTGAAACTTTCGGTTTCTAGTACATGCATTTTACAGAGCTGCCAACCTAATTCGTAGCGTAGTTACCATATTTTGCGAGCTTTGTTTGTCGGCATTATTTTGTAAGACATTATATTCTATTAAATGAAATTTCCGGTATGAAATAATTGTACCTGACCCAGTGTTACCAGACTTTGCGACTTCTTTAAAGAAATTTCATGAAATAGAATATAATGTTGTACAAAATAATGTCCAATAAAAAAGCCGCGAAGTCTTGGAATACTATTCCGGAGAATTGATAGTGCCCCCCCTCCCCCACCACCACACACATACACTTTTTCCCCCTTACCATTTAATTGTTAGAGTAATTATCTTCAAATGTATTTACGATGAATAAAGGAGAAAAATACTCTAAAAAAAAACAAAAAAAAAAAAAAACTGGTTTGGTAAAAGGGGCGGGTACACTGACATTATCAAATTTTTTGAACGAGATATCTATATTCCGTGTTCATGAGAAGGCACATGGGAATATTCTATAGGTTGGCGGTAAAATGAACCTTGTGAAGGTGTTCACATATGTTTGGTTAAATTTTAATTGAGTTTTTATTTAAAACAAAATCTAATGATAAAATAATGCATTATCGCAATATAAAATAATTAAATTTCATGTGTGATATTTTATTCACATAATTTGTTTTCAGACATTTGAAGAAAGAATTGTTTTTTTTTTAAGTGTCATTAAAAATTGCACAATTTTAATTATACATACGACCTACACTATTTATTAACATAAAACATTAACACACATCATTCAGAAATCTAATTTGTATATGTTTTATATCTAAATTATAAATAAAATGTTTATCTTTTAAACAGAAAAGTAATTTATTTTATGGGATAAAAAGAAAATAAAATAATAATAATATCTAACGGAAATTCTGACATTAAACGTAATTATAAAATAAAAAGTGTTCTCAAATAGTCATAAAACAAGGAAACTCATTGTCAGAATTTATATTATTTCAACACAGGATGTAATTTATTTTAGATTGCGCAATATTGATGACTGCATTTCTTAACCGTCTCTTTCTCTTGTCTAACGGTAGTTTGGCAAAATGTTGGCGATTAAAGGGTTACTACAATTATAAACCGTCATTACAAATTCAAAAATTAACATTGTTTTATCCGATAAACAATGAAAGTATTTGGCACTATAATTTGGCTGTTTTTCTAAAATTTGGCTCTTTTTCTTCAGACATCTCAGATCTGTTCTGGTGTAGGGATCTCAGAACTGCTCCAGATCATAGGATTGTAAACATGTAATTACTTCGCTCTCTCCCCCATCTTATGCGACAATCTCAACATTTAACCCGGGGTTTATGTACTTCATTATTAAATGTTTCACAACGCTCTGTATCTAATTATTGGATATATTAATACTTTATATATTTTTGCAAGAATTATTCAATAAAAGGATCTTGATGACAGAAACTGGACTTATTATTGAAGTATTGCTAACCTGACTTTCTTTACAGAAATCTACATTAGTCAACGATCACGACTACGTGAAGAAAACCAACTTCACACAAATGATAATGCATTATTTTATCATTAGATTTTGTTTTAAATAAAAACTCAATTAAAATTTAACCAAACATATGTGAACACCTTCACAAACCTTATCAGTGTGACGTCATGAAAACCTGTATACGTGGTCACTGTGGGAAAAACTGCACTGTTAATATATTTAAGTTTCTATTTCATTGATTTCATTGAGGGATATTTGTTTTCCATACATGAATGTCTGTATCTCGTGAAAATTTTCATTGGAAAATCGAGATATAAGCTGAAATGGAAAACAGTACATGAGATAGCCTCGACTCCCCCCCCCCCAGAAAACAATAGAGTTCATTGAGTATATCACTATAATCTAGGGACGTACTTCCTGCCCTTTTTTCAGTATAATTTCGTAGATGAGAAACGTTCACTTTTTTGCTACCACAACTTTTATACGGCAATTTCTATCCTATTTAATCCCGATCAGATTTTTCACAAAGGAAAATTTTAATAACACTATTTTTATTCAGTAATTTTAAGCTTGACTAGTCGTTGAAATCCATTGATATCTATTTTAAATATTACTGTATAAAACTTCTGGTATCCAAATTTCCCTTTAAGAAAATCTTCGTCGCGATACATTACTATGAAAATACGATAGGCGTTTGTGTATGATAATAGTTGTACCAAAAATGATAAAAAATATTTCATCCCTAAAAGTATCCTTAAAAATGGGTGGGGAGAATTAACCCTGCCATAATCCAAATAAAACAATCATTGGAAAGTATTACAAGTACTGAAAATATTCAGCCAAATTGACTACCACATTTGGCAGGTTAGCTTCATTTTAAATCGCCAAGATAAATGTTTTTGTTTGTTGTGTTTTTTGTCGTCATGGTAATGAAATATTCTTTCGATCTTCCTGCATCTTCTCTAAGAAGTCTTGCTAACTATTATCGTCAAGAAAAACGCTGTAGGAAAAAAAAAAAAATGAAAGTTTAATTTTAGTAAAATGTAAGCGTACATTAAAAATCCTGTTTAAAATAGAGACAAATATTTCTATTTAAATATTTCTCAAATGACAGTGTTAATGTTTTATTTTTTTATAAATAACGTTTTCCGAATCCATTCAGAAAACAGTGTTTATTCTATTTGACAGTTGTTTTAATAATAATAATAATAATAATAATAATATGTATATATATACATGCATATATATATTATCTCCTTATATTATCAAAATCTGTGCACATCTGTCTGTCTGTCTGTCTGTCTGTCTGTCTGTGAGAAATGCCTTGTGACCGCTAAAGCTCCGGCGCTAATGGTCGCAGCGCCTCGAAACCGGTGTCGACAGACGCAGAATTTCTTCATCTCGACAATTCGCTAAGCGATGTGACTCTAATTAGCGGAGATATTAATTAAAACGTCGACCCATATCTACCGAAAAATGACCCAAAATTCATGATTAAATGCTTAAAAAGCGACATTTTTACGGAAAAAGTGGAAAATAAATCAGAAATATCAGTCGTATCGTTACAAATAAGATATCAAATGAAAGGTCCTATTTTTCTGAATCCGACGGTTAAAATAGCTTATCGATAGGGCAATTAGATTTTTTAAAATTAACTAAAGTATGAAAAAAAAAGGTGGCAACAAATCACAAGAGTTTTATTAATTTCGCAATAGACGTATTTCGGTTACCATGGCGCCGGGCGAAAGAATAAATAGATTTTACTTCCTGCTTTACTGTTTTTTGTACTGGAAATAAAAATTGCAAATTTCAAAATGCTTCAATTTTCTTCAAAATTATTTCAAACTTGCTACACACTTTTAACATCACAAGACGAAGTTGCAGTTAAAATTTCATCGGGTTTCGAGAATAAACAAAAAATGTACAATTTAATTGCAAATTCTAATTCGCGTATTTCAAATTCTAACGATGATTAAATTATTTTTAATGCATCATTCGAAAGATATTTTAAAGTACTTTTATATTATCGAAAGTGGGATTCAAGATTTCGCTTCATTTACACGTTTTAAGGTCTCCTGAATCAGTTTTCATTTGTATCTCAGCTACTAATTAAAATAATTTCATAAGTAGTATATCATTAGATAGATTTTTTGATTTGGAATCGAATAATAGATTACAGAAATTTCTACCGCCAGATGGTGCTGTAATATTTTAAAATTTCAATATTTCAATTCCTAATTATGATTAAATTATTTTTAATACATCATTCGAAAGATGTTTTAAAGTTCTTTTATATTATCGAAAGTTTTAACCAGATTTGCACGTTTTGAGGTTTCCTGATTAGGGTTTCTTTTGCATCTCAGCTAATTCAGTTAGACCGTTTAAAATTGGTATATGTAGGTTAATTAGGAAGGGCTGAAAGGGTGGGGAAGATATAGGCGTGCACCGCGCGCACGGGACAGCGCTGCCGAAGGCAGTGGGGACCCGGTACGACTTATTTTCTTTTCTTAAGAATAAAAATTTGATTTGAGAAGGATTATGTGCGCGTAGCGCGCGTATACCTTCACACATGCGCGAGCAGCGCTCATGGGTCTGCGCTGCCGAAGGCAGTGGGGACACGGTGTGAGTTTTTACCCGATCAGTAATGATTTTTTTTTAGGGGGCACGAAAGGTCAGGGAAGGAATACGCGCGTGCAGCGCTTGTATTCCTTAGCTTGAGCGCGCGCAGCGCGCACGGGACTGCGCTGCCGTAGGCAGTGAGGACCCGGTCCGACTTTGTACCCGATGAGAAAGGATTTTTTAAATTTTATTTTCTTAAGAATAAAAATTTGATTTGAGAAGGAATATGTGCGCGCAGCGCACGTATACTCTCACACATGCGCGCGCGCGCGCATGGGTCTGCGCTGCCAAAGGCAGTGGGGACCCGGTGTGAGTTTTTATCCGATCAAAATTTTTTTTTTGGGGGGGGGGGGCACGAAGGGTCAGGGAAGGAATACGCGCGCGCAGGGCCCGACTATGCATTTTGTAGACCCGGAACACTGATGCTATTTGGAGGCCCCCCTTACCCTGCTCTAAAGGACTCGCCAAAAGGACCCAATCTTTAAAAAATAAATAAATAAAAATAGTACATTTTTTAAATTTTTCTTCAATTATACCTTCTATTTCCTCATTTTTTTAGCAACCTACAGAATCATTAGTTTTATGTTCAAAACAAATGAAAACTGAAGCACATTGATCAGCCAGTGTTTAGGAAATTAGTCACAAAATGTAATAATTGTTTAAGATCTCTCATAAAATATAGAAAAAAAAAATTAATCAATTTTTTTTAATAGACATATAATGAAAAAAAATGTACTATTACTTCTCAAATTTTGGAAATGAGGCCCCCTATATTTGGAGGCCCTGGGCCAGTGCCCCGTGTGCCCGTGCCATAGTCTGGCTCTGCGCACGGGGCAGCGCTGCCGAAGGCAGTGGGGACCCCGGCCGACTTTTTACACAATCAGAAATGATTTTTTTTTTTTTTTTTAATTTCTTTTCTTGACACTAAAAGTTACTGTTAGTGATTCATTAATTTTAATGATTCATTTGAAAATACTGACCCGCTAGCGGGCGAAGCTCGCTAGTTTATTAATTAATTACTGGAAAATTATCTATAAATTTTAGAATAAATTTAAGAACCATCATGTTTTATTTATGAATGCAGATATTATACTCAAAATGGAGATGGAGGGTATCGGTAGCACTCTGATACAAAAAATATATGTCAAATAAAACTTGCTATAAAACTATTTTGAAAAAAATGTTTAGGTTTATTCATTCACTATACCAGAGTTGCTAATTTTTATAATTTATTCCAGAGTATGTTAACCCCGCCTTTTTTTCAATAACACTTATTTTTTAAGAGACATTTTCATACTTGCAACTTAACCTGGAAGATTGTTAGTTTACGCCCCTTTTCGTACACCACTTAATTTTTAGAGAAATTCTTTTGAAATAAATTTACGATTAAATAAGAAGAAAAGTACTTTAAAAAATGACTTGTGTGAAAAAAATAGGCGGAAAGGGGCGGGACTAACAATCTTCCGCGTTAGGGTTGCAAATATGCATATTTATTTCCTTTACCAAAGTTATGTATTGGGAAAAAAAATTTATATAGAATGGTGTATAAAGACGAAGTCAAAAATGCTGCGGTATAAATTATAAAAGTTGGCAACTCTGCAATACATCATATATTACCCTTTAATCAGTAATCTGTCTCAGCAGTGCTCAAATGCAGTGAAAGAGAAAGGTGTGTAAGTACTACACACGATTATTTTCATTATCTAAAATACATAATTCGTATATAACAATTCTTGATATGATAGAAGCCTTTTAAAACTTAAAAGGGGATTAATTGTATAAAAAATATTAGTAGACGACTCCTTGAAAAAAGGCGTGTCTGTACGAACCATGCTATAAAATTAACAAATAATAAACAATATTACACTATAATTTTGTTTACGTTTGCTGAATATGATACGAAAAAAAAAAAAAATAAAATAAAATAAAATAAATAAAAAAAACCACATTTCTTTTAATGTAAAAATCACAAATAACAATGTCTTCTTTTTCTCTTAATATATATATATATATATTGTATAATACCTAAAGCCAAAGTGTAAAAGAGAAAAAAAAAGAGCCGTTGAGAGTTTTGATGTAAGTAAAAAAGTAAAGCCGACATTGGTATTTTCAAATGATTTGAGTTTTTCCTTTGCCTGAATCGAAAACGTAATTACTTCATTTTCCGGGGGGCATAAAATGAGTATAAAAATTAGAAGATTGAAGAAAAAACTATTTAGCAATTCACACATTTATCTTCACAACATCAAGGAAAAAGTGAGTACCCGTTGATAAAGGAAAATATTTTTTGAAAAGAAAATTATTTAAAAAATGTTTTCATTTAAAAATGAAAATTTTATTTTTTATTTTATATTATTTCAGTATGTTTTGTTTCTTAAATCTTACAGTCATCCGTAATCATTTTTCTTTCAAAAGTATTTAAAAAAAAACTGATTTTTCAAAGTTATCAAGACCTTCTTAAACAAGAAAAAAATAAATGATATTTATGTTTGAATACAATTTTTTTAGTTTTTAAACAGTACTGTATTCGTATATCAGGTTAGTTGTACGTTATATATATATATATTCATGTTTGTGAAATTTGCAACACCAAGAAGGAATGCGAAAATAAGAATGCCATTTATTGGGCACGTACATTATAGTAGGAAGAACAATTAAATTTTCAGGAAGCTTTGAGTAATATATACTGAGAAAACAGTACATAAAGCAGCGACCTCTTGGTGCAATAACTACAGTTATATGCCGAGGCATTGAATCGAACAGCAATTGGATGACATGCACTTCATGAAGCTTCAACAAGATGCCACAGTTCATAGACTGTAGTTGCTGGTGCGTGGTGGCAGGCCACTCGCTTTTCAACGATTAAACAGTCATTATCATTGGTGCGAGATCAGGAGAATAAGCTATCCGGAGAAACGGTTGAACACATTCTGTATCAAGGAAGGTCCAGACAGTACAGACAACATGCGGTCTTGCATTATCCTGTTTAAATATTGCGCTACGAAGGCCTTAAATATAGAGCAGATGGGCGGGCCTTAACTCACCAGAAATTTAATGACCGCTATTCAGAGTACCGGGAATACGCACAAGAAGTAATCGACACGCGTATCTAATGGGACCCCATACCATCACTGCTGGTGATGGACATGGTGACGAGATCGAATCCCAGCTGACAATGTATTATTCACAATGCCGTTAAATAAGGATAAGGCAATCATGATGCTGTAAATAGTATTGTGATTTGCCTGAAAGGTGACTCTATGCAATTCCTGCGTCCAGGTTTGTCGTTGATCACACATTGAAGGCGCCTCTATCAGTGATGCAGTTTTAAGGGTAATCACAATTTTGGTAGCTGCATACTGGGTCAACACCTGAAATCATGGTATGCGATGCCATTGGATACACGTCTCGATCACCTCTTGTTTTCATTCCCGCTACTCTGAATACCAGCCATTACATTTCTGACGAGTTAAGGCCCATCGCTCTGATATTCAAAGTCTCCAAAGTGCAATACTTAAGCAGGACAATGCATGACCGCAAGTTATCCGTATTGTCTGGAACTTCCTTGATGCCGAATGCGTTATACCTCTGCTGTGGCCAACGCGTTCTCCTGATCTGGCACCAATGAAAATGACTGTTTAATCGTTGAAAAGCGATTGGCCCCCACCACTTAACAATGGCTAAGATCGATGAAGTGTGGCATCGTGTTGAAAATTCAAGAAATGTTTTACCCGTACATGTCATCCAACCGCTGTTTGATTCAATGCCTAGGCAGATAAATGCTGTCATTGCTCACAGAGGTCGCTGCTTTATATACTGTTTTATCTGTATATATTACTCCAAATTTCTTGAAATTTTAATCAATTGTTTTTCTTACTACAATATATGAACCCAATAAATATCGTTCTGATATTCCCATTTCTTCTTGGTGTTGCAATTTTTACAAATATGAGTGTATGTTTATTAATCATATACAAATACATACACTAAAGGACAAAAAAAAAAAAAAAAAAAAAAAAAAAAAAGCCGCACTTGAAAATTTTTGTTATCTCTGTCTACAACCGCCAATTTTACTGTTCAAAAACCAAATTTTCGAAGAGATTTCATTACTACTCCCTCCACATATACTTTAGGATTGAGCTCAATGTTAAAAGCAAAATGACATTGTCAGGAAAATTGGAATTTTAGTAAGTATTTCAAAAATGACAAGGATATAGCAATTAACGATGCTGAAAAATGCATTAATTTCAGATTGAAGGTAAAAAAAATATTTTAATACGTGAGATGTCAAAATAATTAAATGTTAACAAAATATTGGTGAGTGTATAGCAAAACACTATCTTCAAAAACTGTGCGGGAAGAATTAAAGAAAGCAGGTTAAAAACCGGAAGATCTGAACAAAAAAAAAAATAAATAAATAAATAAATAAATAAAAGAAAAATAAAAAAGCTTGATTAAGAAAAAGAGTTTAAAAAATCAAGACACCAGCTGACCAATTTTTTTTTTTTTTTTTTTTTTTTTTTTTTAATATATCAGTTAATTATTGTGCTGAACTGGTTTGCTCTGATGAGCCAAGTTTAATTTATTTCGTTCTGACTATTTAAAAACCAGTAGAACGGCAAAAATGTGACCGACTTAATGAGATTTGCACTTTTATGACAGTGACACATTCTCCGTAAATTTTAGTAAGCAGGTGCGTAACTTTTCAAGAAGTCGGGCAAGTGTTTATGCTCAAGGGATCAATTAACTCGAAATAAAGCTCGGCCATTATAAAAGTGGTGCCTAACCGACTATTTTGAAGGTATTTCAGACTTTTCCACAAACAGCATTTCTAGATGATCATAAACCTAGCTAAAGGACGTCTGTGGTAAGTTTATTTAATTCAAATTGTTAAAATTACCTATTCATTCCCATGAATCCCTATAATCCTGAAAATAATCATATGTTTTTTTCATTTTAAATTAAATCCCACAATGAATATCGTAGAAATTCTCCTTTACCAGACCTGGAAATAGTACTAATCTCAATATGCTCGAAAATGTTTAGTTTAAAAAAAGGCGGAGGAAGAGGGGGGCGAATTCGAAATTTGCAACCTAGAAAAAATTATTTATGATATTTGGCACAGCGAAATTTCTGAGATTTATACAGTTTTGCCAGGTTGGGGACATTTTTTATTAAATTGCCACCACTAAATCTTAATTGTAATGGTTGCCTAATCACTTGGAAGATTAATCATCTTTTATATATATGAAATATCACTTCTCAAAATTATTGGTGGTAGTTGAATAAAAAGTGTCCCCATTCTGGCAACACTGGATTTACATTAAAATACTGTATGATACTATGCCATTGCGCATTAAAGCAGTAATCTATATATATAAAAGAGTAAACTCACTGACTGATTCACTCACTGATTCACTCACTGATTCACTGACTCAACACGGTTGTGGCGATCCTATGGGAGATAGAGTCACAATTTTTGGTGAGCAGGTTGATTTTAGGACCCTGACGCTCATTAAGACGGGATTTTGCGAAATACCCCCCCGTTCCCCCCCGGGGGGGCAGAAGGCAAAAACCACCTTTATAAGAATAACTCGGCTCCAAATTGCTTCACGGTGAAGAAATTGCAGATGGGGAGACTAGACTTGAATACAAAAAAATCATTTTCTGCGATTTTGGAATTTTGGATTTTTAATGGGGATAGGGGGTAAAAATGAGATTTTCGGGGGCGCATAAGGCAAAAACACATTTAAGTATAACTCGGCACCAAATTACTTCACAGTGAAGAAATTGCAGATGGGGAGACTAGACTTGAATACAAAAAAATCATTTTATGCGATTTTGGAATTTTGGATTTTTAAGGGGGGGGGTAGGGGGTAAAAATGAGATTTTCGGGGGCGCATAAGGCAAAAACACATTTATAAGTATAACTCGGCACCAAATTACTTCACAGTGAAGAAATTGCAGATGGGGAGACTAGACTTGAATACGAAAAAATTGTTTTCTGCGATTTTGGAATTTTTGATTTTTAAGGGGGGAAGGGGGTGAAAATGATTTTCGGAGGTGCAGAAGGCAAAAACACCTTTATAAGCATAAGTCGGCTCCATATTGCTTCACGAGGAAGAAATTGCAGATGCGGATACTAGACTTGAATACCAAAAAATCAATTTCTGCGATTTTGAAATTTTGGATTTTTAAGGGGGAAAAGGAGCTGAAAATGATTTTCGAAGGTGCAGAAGGCAAAAACCACCTTTATAAGCACAACTCGGCTCCAAATAGCTTCACGGTGAAGAAATTGCAAATGGGGAGACTAGACTTGAATAGAAAAAAATCATTTTCTGCGATTTTGGAATTTTGGATTTTTAAGGGGGGAAGGGGGGTATAAATGATTTTCGGAGGCGCATAAGGCAAAAACACATTTATAAGTATAACTCGGCTCCAAATTACTTCACAGTGAAGAAAGTGCAGTTGGGGAGACTAGACTTGAATACAAAAAAATCATTTCCTGCGATTTTGGAATTTTGGATTTTTAACGGGAGAAGGGGGTATAAATGATTTTCGGAGGCAAATTTTGAAAAATATGGATTTTCGAGTAAAAATAATAGCTCAAAGATGTAAAAAAAAAAAAACCGCCAAGCGTCTTCTTGAAAATATTTCCAAAAACTCATTTTTTCATTTTTTCCGATTTTTTTTGGGGGGGGGGGAGAGGGGGGGGCAAAAAAAATAAAAATAGTGTCAGATCGTTTAAAATTGGTACATAGAGGTTTTCGATACTTACAAATCGATTGCGGATATTTTCGAATTTGTAAAATTATTAGAAGGGGGGAAAGGGGGGGCAGTATAGGGGGGGCTATGGGCAAAAACAAATAGAAATACAGTTAGGCCGTTCAAAATTGGTACAGATAGGTTTTAAAGGCCTGCAAGGCGAATGGGGATATTTTCGAAAGTGTAAAGTTATTAGGAGGGGAGAGATGGGGGGTGGGAAGAGGGGGGGGGGCAAAAAAATAAAAATAGAGTTAGATCGTTCAAAATTGGTATATAGAGGTTTTCGATACTTACACATCGATTGCGGATATTTTCGATTTTTTAAAATTATTAGGATAGACGGGAGGGGGGGGGGCGAAGGGGAAAAATAATAGAAATGAGAGTTAGAGCATTTTGGGAATTTTTTCCGAAGGCAGTGAGAACAAGGTGCGACATTTTTCCTAATAAGATTTTTTTTCTGTTTTTTTTCACGTGATAAAAATTAATGCAATTTTGAGAATTCAGTAATTATAGCGATTCATTTAAAAATAGGGACCAGCGAAGCGGGCGTTGCCTGCTAGTTCCATATAAAGGTGAAATTAACCCAATGCAGAAAGCATATTTTTAATAACTAATCTTTTAGATCTAACAAATAAATAGTTTTATTTCATATATTAAAATATAACTTGTTTATTTCATATAATAAATCATAATGGAATACAAAGTATACATTTATCATATTACGTTTAAAAAGAAAGTTTTATGTTGATTTTTATTAAATTCTGCGTAGAATCTAATAATACGAATTGCTAAATTGAAAATGTACATAGGTATCATTTCATCTCTTTGATATTATACAAACCATAGCCTCCTAAACTAGATGCCTGTCGCGTGGCTCAGAAACTTGGAAACATTTCAAGTGATAAACAGCGCCACCTGGTACAGATTGCGCGACTTTTTTTACTTAACATCCACCAAAAAAAATTTTTAAGTGAGATTTGATATACATAAAAGGCGAATAAAATCGAAGAAATGCCGATTATATATATCATATATCACTTTTTAAAATTATTGGTGACAGCTGAATAAAAATGTCGCGAAATCTGTACGAGGTGGCGGTGTCTACCGCTTGAATTGTTGTCAAGTTTCTGAGCCACGCGACAGACATCTAGTTTAGGAGGCTATGATGCAAACACGATAGTTCTGTTTGTTTTAACCATAAGTTTTGAAGTTATTAGAAAAAAAAAAAAAAAAAAAAAAGTATAAATCAAATTTTCTGCAGTGCGGCTTTCTTTCATTCATTATTATTATTATTTTTTTTTTTTTTTGTCCCTTAGTGTACTACATATCATTGCCAATAATCTCATTGCCAGTAGTGGCAAACTTAGGGAGTTTTTTTATTCAACAGCAGCAATAATTTTGAGGAATGATAATATTATATAGTTCTAACAACCACGTGACTTTTCTTCTTAGCAACCGTACTTTACTGAATGACAATGCTACTTTTTCCATGCCTTTGGAAGCGTAGTAGTCGAATTTTTTTATGCTTTTACAAATACATTTACAACACTGTGTTACAATAAATTTGTAACACTATTCCGCAATGATAAAATGGGTCAGTGGAGTCAACTGTCAGACTGTCCCTCAGCAAACATGCTCGTGACGTCATTTGTTAGAACTCTATAGACAATTAATCTTTAAAGTGATTAAGCAACAGTTATAATTAAAACTAGCAGGTCTACATGACGTTCCCTAGGTTGAAGTAGTGCTTATAGAATTTGAAATCTATGAAAGAACTGAGAAAAGGTATATAATAGAAGAGAAATGCATGAAACATTTACTGAAGTCTTTAATAAAAATAATGCAAATAAATAAATAAATAAATAAATAAATAAAAATAAAATAATAAATAAATAAATAAATAAAAATAAAATAAATAAATAAATAAATAAAATTAAATAAACAAGTAAATACAAAAGGCACAGCTTTAGTATGGGACACCCTTGGCGAATTTATATATATATATATATATACATATATATATATTTTTTTTTTTCATTTTGACGATGAATTAAAATGGTTATCGCAAATGCGTAACTAAAGACCTTGGCGAGAAACTTACGAGCTACTTCGGTGCCAAATTTGAAATGTCAAACGAGTCTGATATTAAAGCTGTTTCATTAAAAATAAATAAGTAAATAAATAAAATAAAAAAGTAACTTAATTTTATATTATTTACAAAAAAAATAATAATAATAATAATAATAATAAAATATAAATTATAACTATTAAAAATTACGGTGAGAACGTAAAAAAATATCATAAGTTACATACAGAAAAAAAAAAAAAAAAAAACATAAATAAATAAAGAAAAGAAAAGAAACATTTTTTTAATTGTAGGAAAAAAAAAATAAATTAATTAAATAAAAATTTCACGCTAATGCCAAATATATATATGAAAATACTTATTTACACGCGAATTTCTGATTAAAATGTGTACCAATTTTCGTAGCGTTACAAACTTTTTTTTTTTTTTCAAATTTTTCACGCGAAATTAAAAATATTTCATTTTATATCGGAGAAAAAAAAAAAAAAAAAAAAAAAAAAACGTATATTTTATTTATTTATTTTGGCATCAAATATTTCTTTCTTTTTTATACTTTTAAACTTAAAATAGGTTTTCATTTTATATCTTTTGATCCAATTATCCGATTGAATGGCTTAACTAGATTTTGTCCTCATTAATAAGTGTACCAGTTTTCGTACCGGTCAATTGAACGGTGTAGCTTTGTGTAGCGAACTAAAAACCGGACAGACAAACAATCATGCTTTATATACAATATAGAATCGTAGTTATTAAATAAAAATGCACAAATAATATTATTAAAATACGCAGGCTATACTATTTAAATCTCCATGATGAAATAGAATTTATATTGTAGATGGTATCGAATTACAAAAGTAGAAAAGTATCATAGTTGTAAAGATAGGTATTTTGATTCATCTAAAACATAACCAAACAATAAACAATATTTCTCAATAATTTTTAATTCTGATTTCTAAAGTATCGTTGTCTATATAAATAAAGAGAAGTGCCTGTGTGTGTGTGTGTGTGTGTGTGTCTGTCTGCGCTCTGGTGCTCTCACTATTGATCGGAGAGCTTCCAAATTTGGCATATAGGTGCCTGAGACCCTGCAGATGTGCACCTCATCGAGATTTTTTCGAATTTCGAATTTGAATTTTTTAAATTAATGTTTTTTCGATTTTAAATATTGGCTTTAAGGCTTCATTTTTCATGAATTTTTTCTTCGATTGTAATCGTTTGCGTATCTTAGCAACGGCCATTATGCAATTCATTTTTTATTTAATACATTCATTTGAAGGCGATTTTCTTTCTTTTTCTTTATTTTTTTATTATTATTATATTTATTGAAAATCAAATGGTAATGCAATAGAAAAAAATTGTTACGTTTATGTATAAATTTTATACTATAGCAACTTTTTATTTTTCATATTTTTAATTAATTCCTTTAAGAGAAAAATCTTTTTTTTTTTTTTAATTATTATTATTTATAATATTTATTGGGTGAAAAAAATGGTAGTTTATAGTAGAAAGGATAAACTGATTAAAATTCGTTTTTCATGTATTTAATTCCTTTAAAAAAAAAAAAAAAATCTACATTTTTATTTTATTTTATTGCACTGGTCGGAATCAAATCGTAATATAGTGTAAATAACTGGGGCTATAAAACACATGGTTCAAAAACTAAAATATATAATAGATGCTGAGATACAGTCATCTTTAAAATCGTAGTTCTTAAATAACAGATAAAATATTTTTGTAAAAAAATAGAACCGAATCCAAAAAGGAACTACTATTCAAACAACTGAAAATGAAAGAAAATTGGCAGAAAATGGAACTGTAAATTGCACCTAAAAGTATAAAATAATTTCCTTCGCCAAACAACCTATAACACTACAATTAATCATAACTTTTGAAGTCGGCGCAAAATTAAATAAAATTAAATTAGTTTTTAACGATTTGTCTTTAGATCGGTAGCAACAAATGCTGTTGATTCGAATGATCCGTTTTCATGTTTCCTTTATTATTTTATCACTGTATACAATTGGTCCATTAGTAGCATCTACATAGAACAGTGAACATTCTTCACAATGCGGTATTTATGTTTCTACGAAGTTAGAGTTTCCTTTGCAAACTTGATATAACTTTGATAACTATCATCCTTGATGGCTTTTGGATTTGGTGATCAAAACGTAAGGCAAAAATATACACGCAAGATGTATATTTTCGTAATATACATTGTACGATGTATTGTTTCATATTATTGATTTCTCTCTTGATATACCTTATCAAAATAATCATGATATCCCAAAGAAATTAAAAATGTTTGCCAGATAATTTTGCGATTTTTCTTTCACCAAGGACGTCAGATACTAGCATCTTCGCCAACTTTTGCTGCTTACCAAATCTTATTTGTTTTCTTGAATCAAATTAGTTCTCGGTTGCGTTTTGCAGGTAACAATGTGAGATGTGTATTTTGAATAGGATTTGATTTTCGTATTCAATAAAGGTATCAATTTTTATTTAATTTTGCGCCGACTTCAAAAGTTATGATTAATTGTAGTGTTATAGGTTGTTTGGCGAAGGAAATTATTTTATACTTTTAGGTGCAATTTACAGTTCCATTTTCTGTCAATTTTCTTTCATTTTCAGTTGTTTGAATAGTAGTTCCTTTTTGGAGTCGGTTCTATTTTTTTACAAAAATATTTTATTTTTCTCTTTTCAGTGAAAACTTATTTATATAGCAGAGCATCAGAAGACGTTCGACGGCAGTTTCACAAATCAGAAGTTTTAAGAAAAGTGACATTACTCAAAAAATGGTTTATGTCACTGAAAAATACATGAAATGCACCCAATGTGAACAAAAAAGTTACATCTCCATCTAGAAAGTTATCTACTCGAGAGACAATTGCGCCAGTTTTATTCTAGTCTAGTTATTTTTAAGTTGATTTTTCTGAAATACTGCATTTTAAAGTTGTGCTACTATTCTTGCCTTTATCAGATATGAGCAAAAAACTATCTATTGAATGAACATACGTGAAATTAAAAAATCTTTAGAAATGTAAAGGACGGATACGCTGTATTCGTAACCGAAAATTCTGTTAGGCATATATATTGAATTTTACAGTGAATACGTGTCACCCACTGAAATTGCGCAGCGTAAAGTTCAAACAAAGAGCAAAATATGCATTGCAGCTGAAGGACAGAAGTTTCAACATCGATACTTACATACTGCTTTTACCAGTGTAGCTGCATGCGTTCAGCAGTTAGAGTGAGAACAGACTTTTGTGAGTATCTTGTAATTTGTTTATATCTTAATTAAATCATAATTAAACCTATTTCAGGCGAAGATCATTACGACAACAAAAAAAGTATTAAAATTAAATCATCTCTAACGAAGTTATAAGCTAACAAATTTCAACAACAACGAGAAACATGGTTTGCATTGAGAACCTCTTCCTTTATGAAGTCGGTTTAAAACGTCCATGCGTTAATCGATGTGACTGCTTACGATAACCGTACTTTGAATTTTACACAGCATAAATGTCACCCGCTACGCTACAACATATGCAATGTCGTTCAAGTGTGCACAAAAGAGGAAATTGTGAACAAACAAATGCACATTTTAAGCGTTCTGTTTTTAGCAATAATGTCTAAACTATCTTTTTGTATTAAATCGATGATGCTCTGCAATTTTATAATTCACTTTTTTTCCCCTGTCTTCAAACGTTTCCGAGATAGGATCGCTAACTCCACTCTTTTCCACCAGATGGAGCTTTAGACGGTTGAATCGCGTAGCACATGTCCACTTTACTATACCTACATACCACTTTTATAACTATAGCTGCAGCTGTTCAGAAGTTAAAAGAGTCGGGACTGACTTTTTTGGGCACCCTGTATTTTCTTTTGATCGTAAAGATCTTACAACGGGATTTATTTCATACCAAGACCTTTACAATAAAACGAAAAGTATCAAAATCGGATTATCTGTTCAGAAGTTATGAGCTAACAAACAAAAACAAAAACAAAAAACATACGCTTTGAATTGAGAACCTCCTCCTTTTTGAAGCCGGTTAATTAGAGCATCTCTTACGAAGTTATAAGCTTACAAACACGAACAACAACAACACATAGATTGCATTAAGAACACCCTCCTTTCTGAAGTTGATTGAAAACGACTTTGTGCTAATCGATGTGACCGCTTACAGTAACAGTATTTTGAACCACAGAGTATACGTGTCATCCGCTACGCTGCAAAGTGTGCAACGTAGTTCAAGTGTACACAATGTAGGAAATTGCGAACAAACAACTGCACGTTTTAAGCGTTCTATTTTTAGCAATAATGTCTAAAAACTGTCTTTTCGTAGTAAATCGAAGATGCTCTACAACTTCGTAATTAACTTTTCTCCCATCTTGAACCGTTTTCTGGATAGGAGCGCTAATTCCGCTGTTTTTCACCAGGTGGCGCTTTATTTTCTTTAGATTGTAAAGAAGTTATAATGGGACCTACTTCAGACCAAGATCTCTACAACAAACCAAAAAGTGTCAAGTAACCGTATTTTGAACTATATAGCGTATGTCTCACCAGCTACGCTACAACGTGAGCAATGTAGCTCAAGTATGTATAGTGTACGAAATTGGGAACAAAAAAATGCACGTTTTTAGCCTTGTATTTTCATCAATGTCAAAACTATCTTTTCGTACTAAATCGATGATACTCTGCAATTTTATAATTCACTTTTTCCCCCTATCTTGAACCATTTCCGAGATAGGAACGTTAGCATGAATGTCTAAACTATATTTTTGTACTAAATCGGTGATACTCTTCAGCTTTGTAATTCACTTTTTCTTTAGAACCGAGTAAAATTCAGATCCCGGTTTCTGCTTGATTGGAGACACAATCACTTAATATTAAATAAATTCAGACGTGGCTTTGAAATAAAACACCTCGTACTTAAAGACGAAAACATTTAATAAGACACTACTAAAAAAAAAAAAAACGCACAAAACATAGATAAACATTTAGAACACAAATAAAAATATTCTTCTCTAATTAACTAAACATGTCATTCCCTCGTTCCATCCAAACTCCGTTCTCTCTTCCTTGGCTGTTGCCACCTATCTCCTGTCTAAATACCACTTCATGATGTCATGGAACTTTACTCGTCCCTCCTTTTTGAGCTCATACGTCACAGGAGTGAATATGATACTACCAAACTTAGAAAACTGTTTCATGATATAGAGAGTTTCTACATAAATGTTCGCATTGATACTGCTGAACAGTTTTTGATGTGAGTTTTTCATATAGAAAAAACACCAACAGATAATACTAAGAGTTTCTAAGAAAATGTTCATGTAGGTACCACAAAAATTCTTTTTAGAAAAAGTTTATAAAATAAATGTTCATATATGTAAATCCTAAAAGTTTATATCAAGAGTTTATTTAAAAAAAAAATGCATATATCATAAAATCTTTAGGAAGAGCTTCTGCATATGCCCAAAGAAAAAAAAATTAAATGCATAGTATATTCAGCAATAAACAACAACAGCAATACACACAAATAATTGATCTAACATTAAATATCTTACAAACAACCCTTATAATATGCACATGAATTATATAGTATATCACGAGATAAATTAAATTTGAATAATTAGATATAACTGAAATACTATTAAATTATTTTAAGGAAGTCTAGATAAAGAATCGGCATTGCCATGATTTTTTCCTTTCCTATACGTAATTTTTAGATTATATCTTTGCAAAGCCCAACGTGCTAACTTTGCACCGTGTGGCATTGTTTGGGTCAGAAAAGTCAGAGGATTGTGATCGGAAATTACTTCGACTTCTGCACCGAAGAGCCAAGTATCAAACTTCCGTAGAGCAGTCAGCACACTGTAAGCCTCCCGTTCGATCGTTGACCATCTGACTTGGCACGGAGAAAGTTTTTTACTAAAGAAAGCAATCGGATGTTCTTTGCCAGAATCGTCCGCCTGAGATAAACATGCTCCTATAGCTTTGCTCGAAGCATCAGTGTACAATTTGAATGGCTTTGCTATATTAGGCGTATATAGATAAGGCATATTCATTAAATGGTGTTTCAATTTTTGAAAGGCTGTTTCTTGGGCATCAGACCAGGAAATTTCATTAGGTACACTTTTCTTTGTTAATTCAGTCAAGGGAAGAATTTCTAACGCAAAATTTGGAATGTATTCCTGGTAATAATTAGCCAAACCAATTACACTACGAAGTTCTTTTTTGGTGATAGGCCTGCAAATTTTTCTTATAGCTTCGGTTTTTTCGGGATCGGGTGTATGTCTTCCTGATCCAATAATATGGCCTAAAAATTTCACTTCATTCTTTCCGAAATCGCATTTCTTTAAATTAACTGTAAGACCAACTTCTTGGAATGTTTTGAGAACTGCTTTCAAATGTGTTATATGTTCACTCCAAGTGGTAGAGAATACTGCAACATCGTCGATATAGGAACGACAATAATCTTTATGACACTCTAAAACTTAGTCTATAGATTTTTGAAATGTACTACCAGCGTTCTTCATACCAAATGGCATGACATTCCATTGGAAATGCCCTGAGTGGGTAGTAAAAGCAGTATAATGTTTGCTGTCTTCTTTCATAGGTATTTGCCAGTACCCTTTCGTGAGATCTAGAACAGAAATAAACTGCGAATTACCAATCAAGTAAATGAGATCCTTGGCAATCTTCATGGGGTATGCATCTGGGATGGTATAGCTGTTCAATAAACGAAAATCAACACATAACCTAACAGTTCCATCCTTTTTGGCAACGCAAACTACAGGATGAGCCCATTCGCTGTTACTATGTTCGATTAGTCCAAGTGTAAGTAATTCTTGAATCTGTCGATCCACTTCTTTTTGCATAACTATCGGTATTCTATATGGACGTAGTCTTTTAGGACGGCAATCTCTAGTAACGCGGACACTGTGTCCTTCTACTTTAGCTATTCCGGGTTTAGTGCTGAAAACATTATTATATTTGCATATTACATTTTTCAAATCATTTTTCTTTTCAAAATTTAAATCTAAACTATCAATATGATCCGCTATTTCTTTAGGGGTTAAGCATCCATTTCCGAATGGTGCATAATGAATATCACCAAAATCTTTATGTTCATCAATTATTAGGCCAACATGGTCAATTCGAGCAACGTATGGTCTGAGCTTATTAAAATGTAGTTCTCTTCTGGACCCATTCTCTAATTCCACTAAGGCTGAATGTGGTCTAGTGATTTCAACAATAGTAGCTGGGCCAATCCAAGTTTTATGCGAAGATGAAGGAACTAGTATTAGTACTTTATCACCAACATTAAACTGTTTATCTCTTGCTCTCAAATTATACCGCGAAGTATATCTTTCTTGAGAATCCTGAGCATATTCTGATGCAATTTCATGTGCTTTTTTTAGTTTCTCAACTAGTTCTGATATATATTTTTCAACTGATGCGGAAACTGAAGTGGGAATTTTCCTCTCACCAGTCCATACGTCTTTCAATAGTGACAATGGTCCAGGAGGCAAACGCCCATAAACTAACTGAAACGGAGAAACACCTGTCGTACTATGAGGAACTTCTCTGTAAACAAAAAGTAGATATGGAAGATGCAAATCCCAGTTAGATCCATATTCCTGTATATTTTTATTTAACATATCTTTCAATGTTCGATTCCAACGTTCCACTGCACCCATACTTTCTGGATGACCTGGCGTTGCAAACCTCGGAGAAACTCCAAGAAGTTCCACAAATGCTTCACTTAATTTAGCAGTAAAATTAGTACCTTGGTCTGTACATATTACTTTGGGGAACCCTGTCTGTGTAAATATTCTCTACAGATTATTGCAAGTTGTTTTAGCATTGATGTTAGTCACGGAAATAGCTTCAGCCAATCAAGTACATAAGTCAACTGCACAAATCACATATTTATGTCCTCTTCGAGACGGGGGTTCTAAAGGTCCAATACAGTCCAAACTCCAGACTTCAAATGGAATTTCTGGCCTAACGATGGGTTGTATCGGTATACGATCCCTATAGGAAACTGTTCTGCGTAATTGGCAGGTTTTGCAACTTTCACAAAATTTTTTAACGTCTTCTTTGAGACTTGGCCAATAAAATGAATATTTTATTCTCTGCTTTGTTTTCTGTTCGCCTAGATGACCAGCCAATGGTATTTCGTGTGCCATCCTAAGAACTTCTTTTCTTTTGCATGTGGGCAGAACACCTTGATCAACATTTTCTCCACATAAGCATTCTGAATGGACAAGAACTCCATTACTAATTTTAAATGAATTCTTCCCATTTTTGGCATAAAACCAGGATTTCTTTAAATCTTCATCGTCTAATTGTAATTTTATAAAATCTTCTTTATTTCCATTGCTTTTATCATCGGTAATCTCAGCATTAAGTTGAAGGGACGTTGAGATGTTTTTCTTTTCATCATGTTCTTCCTGATTTTCTTTTTCAATGCTCTCATTTAACTTTGCAAGTGCATGATTCATACATCCATTTAATTCTACATTCTCCATTAAAACTTCATAGGCAGTTGAACAAATTAGCATATCATTCACAAGTTTCTTCGACACTGCACAAGTTACAGGTACATTGCCGTGTTTCCCATCATCTATCTTCAGGTTAAAAATCTTTAGAGCAGCTACTTCTTTTTCACCGAAAGCCGAAATAATTTGGATTGTTCCATCCCCTTCTCCAAAGTCGGTATCGACCAAATCTGCACGTAAGACTGAAATTTGCGCTCCAGTATCCACTATTGCCTTCAAAACCTTTTCTCCACATTTGATATTTACGTATTTCAAATCATCAATTCCATTTTTAATCGGCATAGAGGTTGACACAGGAATTGACACCTTAGCAGTTACAACTTCGTTCGCTGTCTTTGGCTTAACGTCTTTGGCTTTAACCACATTACTTACGGCCTTACGAGTTGATGTTTTCTTGGAATTCTTGGGACAAACTCTAGATAAATGCCCCACAGATCCACACGTAAAACAAGTAGGTTTAAAACTTGTATTTTGATCAGTTCTTGCAGGAAATGATGTCCTAAATTTCCGAGATGGCTGTTCGTCTTTTTGTTTGTTGCTAAAGTTTTTAAAATCAGGTTTATAATTACTAGTTGTTCTATGTTTCATATCAGCCAAACCGGATCCCTTAGCATTCAATCGTACACTTTCGTACTCATCCAACTTATCAGCTAAAACACCCGAAACAAGTAACTTAGCCCAGTCATCGACGAAATGTTCTCGGATATCACCTGGAACGCTTCTTTTTAACTGATCCGTAATCATAAGATTCTTCAATCCTTCAAAATCATTTACTGCAACTCCTTCAAGCCATTCCTCAAAGTAGCTTGTTATTTCGAAAACAAAGTCTCGCCAAGATCGAGTAGGGTTTCGCTGATGTTTCACAAATTTTTGTCTGAAATGTTCAGGGCCTAATTTAAATCGTTTTAATAATAAACCTTTGATATAATCATAATCGTCAAATTTTTCTTCTGATTCACGAGCTATTAATTAAGTGATTTCTTTTGGCATAAGAGCTAAAAGAGCTGACACCCAGTTACCTTTATTTAGATTAATTCTCTTGGCTTGACGCTCAAACAAAGTCAAGAACAGCACTATATCTCCATCTCTCATTTCGAATTTTGGAACGATTTTTGTTAAATCTTGCGTACTACTCTTAGCTTCAGAAATCGGTGCTACTTTAAACTTTTCAGCTTCCAAACGGATTTTTTCTAACTCAAATTCATATTCGCGTTTTTGTTTTTCAATCTCTTGCTCTTGGAATTGCTTTTCAGCGTCTTGTTTCTCATGGAGCTTCCTATCTTCGATAATAATGTCGAGCTGATTCTTAGTAAACTCTTCGTCATATTCTTTATCTTTGGTAATTAATTTGCGTAAATCGCTTACAGTCATTTCATTCGTGACCTGAAGATTCAGCTCCACAGCCAACAATTTCAAATCCTCTTTCTTTGCGCGACCCAAATATGCCATCTTATACACCTAAAATTTTCTGAACCAGAAACTTAGCAAAAATTCCTCAAGGTGGTGCTGATTAAAACACTTTGTTAAATATTAATGGAAATAAAATTATATACCATACGCAAAACCCATAATTTATACCTAAAGCAATTGATATCTATATAAATTTCTTTACTTAGCTTATGAATCAATTTGACTTTAAAAATACATGAATGATATTTTCACACATTAGAAATAATTTAAAACACACTGTCGTGCATATTTACATTTCCTTACGCAATGAAATATAAAATAAAATTCTTTTCTTATTTATCCAATTTTTTTTTATTGAAACCAACACTTTTATTTCATATGAAATGAATAAACAAACAATTCTATCATAAGCTTACTTCAACGTTTGTAAAAAAAATAAACAATAAAAAAATGTAATCTTTAACACTTTTTATATAATTACCATTTGTCATAAGCATAAACACAGAAAAGAAAAAAAAATTACTCTTTCTATAAAATAATGAAATGGAACAAAAAAATAAAAATAATAATAACGCAGACGATTTTCGTCAGCATTAGCTATTTCGTTCGAAAACGAACTAATTTATTATGGCTCGTTATTAAATGAAATAAACAAAACACTATTTGTGTAATTTCAGCACTTAATAACTAAAATGAATCAACTCTCATAATATATTTCATATTAGGTACATTCATT
This sequence comes from Salticus scenicus, assembly GCA_963930645.1. Taxonomy (NCBI): domain Eukaryota; kingdom Metazoa; phylum Arthropoda; class Arachnida; order Araneae; family Salticidae; genus Salticus; species Salticus scenicus. Next base: position 221,843,065 of record OZ005653.1, on the reverse strand, counting down.
AAAATATAAATATTCTAAAGAAAAATAGATTTTCCAATGTCAGGAACAAAATACGATATTTACTCTTATTTATTTCATCACACAAAATACTTTTAACTCTTATTTCGGAGAGCAAACAAATAAAATATATAGATATGTATATATATCAAACTGAGGGGGAAAATATCAAGATCTACTGTTGTAGATATTTAACAGATAAACAGCTCTATATTTTTTGAAGTAAATAAAAAAAAAATCACATTGTATTAAAATTAATATTCACTTTCGTGAAATATTAAACCTTTATTCACTGCCGTAAATAAATGTAATTAATACATATACGCTGTATTAAAATTAAACAATCACTGGCGTGACATCGTATGCTGTTATTTACCAGCGTAAAATATAATACACTTAATACATTCACACTGTATTAAAATTGGCATTCACTGGCGTGAACTTTATTCGAATGTATTTGAGAACAAAAACTTAGAACTGGCGTTCTATTATCATTTTATGTTATATATATAAAAAAAATTAAAAGGTACACTTAAAATATTTGGGCATATACACGAAAGCTCTTACCTTCCCCATTTTCTCGGTATCGTTTTCTATCCTAGCAAAAGGCTGCGCCAGTAAAATTCGGATCCCGGTTTCTGCTTGATTGGAGACACAATCACTTAATATTAAATAAATTCAGACGTGGATTTGAAATAAAACACCTCGTACTTAAAGACGAAAACATTTAATAAGACACTACTAAAAAAAAAAACGCACAAAACATAGATAAACATTTAGAATACAAATAAAAATATTCTTCTCTAATTAACTAAACATGTCATTCCCTCGCTCCATCCAAACTCCGTTCTCTCTTCCTTGGCTGTTGCCACCTATCTCCTGTCTAAATACCACTTCATGATGTCATGGAACTTTACTAACCGTTTTCGAGATAGGAACATTAACTCCGCTATTTTCCACCAGGTGGCGCTGCAAGCGGTTTAACCTTGTACAGCATGGCCACTTTGCTATACTTACATACCATTTTTATCACTATGGCTGCAGCCGTTTAGCAGTTAAAAGAGTTGGGACTGATTTTTTTGGGCACCCTGTATTTTCTTTAGATCGTAAAGATATTACAATGGGACCTATTGTAGACCAAGACCTTTTCAACAAAACAAAAAGTATCAAAATCGGAGCATCCGTTCAGAAGTTATGAGCTAACAAAGATAAAAAAAACATACGGTTTGAATTGAGAACCTTCCTTCTTTTTTTGAAGTCGGTTAAAAATCCACAAGTCATCGATAAATACCCAGATTGAAGTGCCCGGGAAAGACCTTTCTGTAGACAGTGGGAAACTGGACCCGATGCAGTACGGGTAGAAACCTTAGGCAACGGGTACCCAAAGAAGCAAGATCTAAAGCGATTTCAGTGTTTTTTTTTTTTTTTTTTTTTTAAGTTTGTATTTGTAATGTTATGTAAAAAATAAATACTGATCCAATTCTTTTGAAAATTCATTTAAATATAGTGACTAGCGAAGCGGGCGTAGCCTGCTAGTATAATAATAAGCTCAACCCTTCTTTCATGACAAAAATCACAAACAGTAATGTGTTCTTTCTTCTTTAGATTTTTTTTTCTTTTTACAGAAAAATGTCTAAAGCCAAGCGGAAAAAAAAAACTATGTAGATTTCTTGTGTAAGTAAAAAAAGCAAATCTGACATTGGTATTTTAAAATAATTTCAGTTTTTTCTTTGCGTGAATTGGAAATGTAATTACTTCATTTTCTGGAGGCATATAACTACTATAAAAAATATCAGAAAGTAAAAATTATTTTTCCGTTTAGATACTCACACATCCCTATTCAGAAAATCAGAGAGGGAGAGAGTATTAAAGAGAAACGGTCTATGATGAAAGGAAAATATTTTTTTTTTAAACGATATTATTTTAAACTTTGTTAAGTATAAAAATGAACGACGTTTCCTTTTAGTATCTAACAGTTAATCGTAAAAAGTTTTCTTTGGAAAATATTTGTGAAAAACTAAATTTCGAAAGCCATTAAGGCCTCTTTAAAATAAAATACTTATATTATAAATACTTACGTTTGAAATAATATTTATATTTGAATATATAATTACTTTTTAGTTAATTAACTGTACTCTCTAGTATTTCGCAGTATTAGTATATTATATGTGTTAGCTCCTTAACAGGTTCATTTTTTAAACTAACTTTATATTTCAATGCACACCACTATTACTGCATGCTACCATTCATTCCATTTAACCTCTGAAACCTCATATTCCTTTGTCAAAAACTATTCCAAAGAAATACTTTGAAAAAATACCGGTGTCAGTATGTACAAACTGTTACAGAAGTAGTACCCCTACGGTTAAACCCATTAATGGCCGCATATTTTTCAAAGATGCCCCCTAAGATCTAAATTTTTGTTGAATTGTAGAAAATAAATTAAAAATAAAAAATATTTATATGTATATTTATTCAATACATATTTCTAAGTGCGATATAGTTTTGTGCTGGCTGGTGCTTTCTGTTACCGTAAAACAGTCATTGAAAAATAAACAGTCGAAGTAGTTACTGCTCGAAGTAACTCGAGCGTGTACATTAAAGGGGTTAAAACTCATATATTGATATATATTACAATATATGTATATGATATTGATATATATTATAATATATATATATAGTATAAGCGCTAATTCTCCCGTTTTCCAAGGAAGACGTAATACCGTAAAATTTTCAGAATAGAGAATTTGCACGTTTTCTGATTTTATTCTTATATGGTAGAAAATGAAAAGGTAAGCGAAAAACTTCAAACGATATAACAAAATGCAACCAACATCGTTGCTTTCTTTATTCTATTCTATTTCTTAAAACAATTTTTACAGATGCCACACGCAACACATAAACTTTAAATTTTATATCTACATCATCATATAGCACGTGATCATGTTTTATATAAAAATTAAATCATTAATTTTTTTTTTACTTATTTTTATTTCATTTCGCACTCGCACTTTTTATTTCCTAATTCAAAATTATTAAAAAAAAAAAAATTTCGTTAGTGTTTGTTTCGATACTGATTATTATTAATTTCCTTTTCTTTTTCTTTAAAAAAAGAAAAAAAAAAAAGATTTTGATACAATTCTGGCAAAATCAGAGTTTAGTTTAAGACGGAGGATTATTATTATTATTATTATTATTATTATTATTATTATTTTCAAATTATAACATCGCTTTCAAATTATTCAATTATATTTTCGATAAATTTTAGATTTCTATAAATGTCCAACTATCGAAAAATGACTCCGCAAAAATCCCATATTGAGACTAATAGTCCTCAATCCTAATAAATACATACATTTTCTCTATTTGAAATATAATTACGGGTTTATAATAATTTTAACATCGCACTATTTACTCTTTCGAGAAAACGCAGTATAAGGTATCGTGACGGTGCGACCACGTTTCCTACGGCTAGCAGTGAGGCCGAGTCCAAAAGTTTAGAGGGATGCAAAATTGGCCGATAGATAGTTATTTGGCAAACATCCAGTTATTCGGTGTTCCCTTATCGCTTGTTTTCTCTCAGTCACCCCTATTTTAACACTGGACTCGTTCAATCCGCACTTGCGCAGAGGCTTCCATTGTCGCAAGAAATGTGGTTAAAGAATAATCGTTGTTTACATTCGATTTCGTGCTTTGCTTTGCTTCTTGAATCAGTGAAATAGGTTTTGTATTTTATAAAAATGTCAGATATTAAAAAATTGTAGTATAAATATTGTATTTTACCACTCTGCACTAATACAACGGCTAATTCTTCTCAAAAGCCATTCTTTAGCGTTCCACAGGATCCTATTAAACGAAAATATTGGACAACCGCCATGAAAAGAAAACAGTTGAAAATAATGATAATGGAAAATGGTGATAATGATATTAAATGATTATAAGATGAAAAAGAAATGCTCAGCAATCACATAAACAATTAATAATTACGTAAGTTAAAACGAATTGCTACTTGCTAACTAGGCTAACAAAATGTAAACCTTGAAGCATCATAAAGTGTGACATCAGACAATGTCTTGAAATCACGTGATTTTTGATTAATTTTAAAGTTATTACCATGTTTTTATTAACTTCTATTCTTGTTTGTTTGTTTGTGTGTTTGTTTGTCCGGTACAAATCTTGCAATCTATTTTTAACTAACTTCCCTACTAGACATTTGAAACTTTCACAGTACCTCAGAACCCGGTGACAACACGATACTTTGAAGTAAGATTTTCGAATTCCCAAATAGTTTTCTTTTAATTAATTAAAATATGAAAATGATAAGCTCCTAAATGCAATAAAAATAGTCATTAAAATATTAGCTATAATTTAATTGTTGCAAATAAATAAATAAAAAAATAAAATAAAACGAGTTCATTTTCTTTCGACATAAAAATAAATACATTTAATTAAACGTGAGCGTTAAAAAATTGTAAAAAGTTAAATTATGCATCTGGCAGAAATTGACGTCATTATCATTTTAAAGATTTTCTACACATTGATAAAGTGCTAATGTAGTTCATGATGCAAATATATGTTATTCGGAAGGATTAATATTTTACTTTTAAAACCAACTTTTTTTTTAAATTCAAATTTCCCGTAACTCTTTTACCAATCACATTATCTTCCATCTCATCACATTATCTTCCATCTCACCATCTTTGGAATATCGATAATAAGGATTTTCTCGCCAAAAGTCGCCAAAAAAGTCGCCAAGGGCAAAAAGTCGCCAAATCCATTACCTGCCTATTGGAGCTTTTTAATGCATTTTAAAGGGAAGATTAAGCTATTTTAACGCGAAAAAAAGCTGGAAATGCAGAAAATTGACATTTTTTCAACTTACTAAGCCTCTTTGAAAGAATTTATACAAAAATAAATACAATTATTTATAATTTCGTAACAATACGCATTGATAAAGTACTAATGTAGTTCTATTGCTATGATTCAACAGAAAATTTAAAAACATGGTTTATAAATTTTTTTTATCTTATAATTATTTTTAAAATTAATGAGAACTTTTTTTTGCATTTTTAATAAACTCTTGAAATTTATGAACCTAAAACTACCAGAAAAATGTTCAAATTCCCCATGTGTGCAAAATCCCCATTGTTTTCTGCTTACTTAATCGTCTAAAATATCTGTGACATATTAATTAAAAAAAAAAAGATTGTGGTATAAAGTTGATTAAACAATTGGAATATATTGCAGCTATGTGTAATTGGTAAAGATTTTTTTGCATGTGTACACATGTATCAAGTTATTACTAGTTCTTCCTAACCTTGGTACAGTAAATTTTGAATTATATTACTTTATAAGAATTATTTGCGATTTTCTATGGATAAGATTTGCTATTTATAGTGGTATGAAAATGATTTTTCACCATTAGTAACTTGGCACCTCTGTATTATATACTTTAAGAAAGGGTAAAATAAAAATATGATTTCATTAAATAAAATGTCATTCATTTGTTTTAGGTTAAAAATAATTCTGAAATAGTCTTTATAGTATATTTTTCCTATGAAAGCACTTTATAACGCAATCAGTTTAAAAGTGATATCTTTTAATAAAAATAATCTGGCGTGAAACAACCACACGACTTCCATTACTCACTTTTACACGTTTTATATGCACTTTTTGGAATTTTCCAGCAAGAGAAACTTGATACACGTATAAAGACATATAAACCAGAGTTAAAAAATAAGCAAGTTAAAAAATAAGAAAAAAAAATAGATAAAGTTATTTTTTGAAACACCAATTTCCGAGATCTAAAACAGAACTACCTAATCAGGATGGTCATTAATATTCCTTGCCACGTAATACATCAAAAAAGGTATCTAAAATGGAATAATGAACCAGTTTTCAAGAAAGTCGTAAGAGCCGTTTTTGAGATACCAACTTTTACTAAAAGTTGGTATACTCAATTGTTGACCGGAAAACAGTAATTATGTACATACAAAAGGATATTTAAAAAGGAGTTGAAATGGTGAGTTTGAAAAAAATCCGTACTGCCGTTTTTAAAGGAATGCACTTGCGAGACCTGTAATTGAGCTATTTATACAGGACGCCTATAAATTTTCCTGAAGTAACCAACTATATCATTCGAAGTTGCATCTAATAGAGTGTTTATGTAGCAGTTTTGAAGAAAATCGTTAGAGCCGTTTTTGAGATACGGACTTACGGTCCCATTTCCGGTTTCTGGTGAACCTTTTCCGGATTTCACCAAAATTTGGAAAATTCATCCGTACACCAGACCTGTATCAGTTGTGTCGATTCGTAGTTCTATCTTTATTAGTTTCGGAGATATGATAACTAGAAGATTCCACACATACAAACATACACGTATATATATACACACACACTGGCCAACTGCTGAAAACTAATTTTTTGGACTCAGGATGCATTAAAATGTGTAAATCAGGTGAAAACGCGACATCGAATTTTTAGACCGAATACAATACTTGGAATAATGGAAGTAAAAATGCAGAACAATTATCTCTCTTGATCATCAACTAAAAGATATGGCAAATTGAAAATAAATGAATAAAGATTGAAATATCTTTAACTCAACACATATATAAACCAAAACATAATACACTGAAAACAAACCTATTGTTGACATCTTGAAATAAAATTGTGGCTCTAGTAAAAAAAAAAATTCCATGTCATCTTTATAAGTTCTTGTTCCATTTGTTAGCGAGTTTTAAAAACAACTATTATAATTCTAGAGTGTTTTCCTGTATTGGCATGGTTAAATATATTAAAAAAAAACTCTGTAAATACATGGGAACACAAGACGCGAGTTTTAGTAAATATAATTTTGGTTTGTGATCCAATTCTATGAATTCAAGCGAGGATCTCTCGCTCATAACATTGTTTTACCATCTAGAAAAGTATAGACTAGAAATTCTCGATCATATCGTCTATCCAGGTTATTAGTTTACCTTGTGCGTATAACTTCGAAATCTATATTTCTAGTTTAGAGATTTAGAAAATGAATAATCTTTCGTTGTAGATCAAGGAGGTATATATACTTATACAGCAACTAAGTAATTTCACATACAAAAGGTTTTTACATATGACAAAAGATCAATTCCCATGTTATTCATTTACCTACTAATTATTCAAAGTTATTCGATGATGGCGTCAGTACATCTTTGTTTCACACTACTTTCTTTAAAATATTTTTTTATTATTATTTAATCGAAAGTTCAAATTAACCCTTTGCCGGTCCAATTTAATTCCATTACTCTGGTCAGTGTTGCTAAATTTAGACAATTTCTTATTCAATATCCACTGCTAAATTATAACTGTATTGGTTATCTAATTACTTTGAAGGTTATTCGTCCATTTTATATGTCAAGTACCACTCCTTAAAATTATTGATGTTAGTTGAATAAATTGTCCTTAAATTCAGCAAATACTGTTTAGAGCGCTTTTAGAGCATTAGTGCAGGCAAAGGGATAAAAAAAAATTTCTACAAAAAAGAAAATGTGGTTTGAATAAAAGACGGGTCCTAGAACACTATTACAGAATAAAGTAAAATAAATGACAGGGCTAAATTAGTGAAATAACGTAAGAAGCATACTATACAACTTTCATTCTCTTTTAACATCGTTCTTTTGCAAGGTGTTAGAAACTTAAATATTAACAATAGATTCTTATCTAAAGAAACGTTTAATGAATTCTCTTGAAACTTTAGACGTGTAAAGTGCAGGTTCAACAACATATGCGAAGAATGGATGTTTGGGTTTTTACGTCGCACTAGTGCTGCGCAGATGGGCAATTGGCGACGGTCTGGGACACACCCCTAGAGGTGGTCCGAAGACATGCTATCACAATTTTGATCCTCCACGGAAGGGATGGCTCTCCCGCTTCGGTGACCCCCAGAGGTATAAGTTTTGATGGGAACATGGAGGACATTGCGGCCACTACAGATTTTACGTGCACCAGCCACCATTAGTGTACACGACGGTTTTTTTCCGGCTCGAGTACCGAACCCGCAATCTTCCAGTTACGAGGCCGGCGCTCGACCGACTGGGCTACCGAGGCCCCATATGCGAAGGTTCTATATTTTGCTATATTTTACTATATTTTGCTTAAATGAAAAAAAAAAAAAAAACTATGTAAAAAATAAAATAAAAAGTAACTTACTTAATTAAAGGAGTTCATTGATGTTTTGTTTATGAGTATATCAAATACAAGTATTATAGCATGTAACTCCCTATTAGAAAAACAGACACAAACATCGAGAAATTATGTGAACTCTTGCAGCAACATTAGTGGTATTGATTAGATTTTCTGAACGAATTTGGTATATCTCTGAAATTGTTCGGAAAAACCTTATGTTGATTTGAAAGAAAAAACAGAGTTTGTTCTTGATTTGTTCTTGATATATCAGTTTATGACTCGAAATTGCGTTAGTGGACTGTTGCAACCACTGTGCACTGTTGAAAAATTCAACAGAAAACTACTGATAATCATGTATCTTAAGTCATAAGTACAATTACAGAGAAAATTCAACGGAGATGTTAAAAAAAATCTTTTACATATGCACTTTAATGACTAATATTAATTTCATTAATTATTGGCGCGAATATATTTGTAACTTAGAATCCTTTATCTGAAGTAGAAACGTTCTTTTTTTTTTTAAATTGAGAAATTAAATTTTAAAAATACATAAAAATACAGAATAAAGATGGAGAATCTCGATTATTTACTTTTAACTAAGTATTATTCTAAATTAACAGAGACTCTGGATAAACATTTGAGTAAATTTAAAGGAATTTTTTTACAGTGTGTACTCTAGACTTATATTGGACTACAATTATTGGATTTCTTTCGTTTTTTGAATATAAATTGTTTCTTAAGTTGAGCATTTGAAACAAATAACATTTGGTTCCAAACATCTGAATACTGTTAAATACAGTAGTTTCCCAAGGTTAAACATAAATTTGTTACTATTTCTTTTTCTTTCGTATATAACTATTATAGAAAGAACATAAACTTGAATGACATATTAATTATCAAATAATTAATATCACTTTACTTATACAAAATTGAATCATTCGGTTCTGGATATCTCCATTTTATTCCTTTTCTGACCATGACAGACATGCGAATCTCATCGCTATTTCATAACTTTTACTAAAGTACTGGCGGGATTGGTATTACACCAAAACAAAGTCATTTATTTTTATTCAGGATGATCAAAATGCCCTTTATTTTATAAATGATGCGCATAGCTGTCAATATTTTAATTTATTCCGGAGTACTTTTAGCCCCGCCTTTATTTCGCACCACTTTATTTATAAAAAATTTTCTTCAATACATAACTTCTATAAAATAAGAAAAAAAAAATACTTTTCGAAAATAAGTGGTACGAAATAGAAGCGGGGCTAAAATTACTCCGGAATAAATTAAAATATTGGCAACTGTGGATCCGTTGTTGTTCTTGACCTTTGGCATCTTTTTTTTATATTCTCCGCAGTTTGTAAGAAATGTAAATCCACATTATCGTGTTGGCAGAAGGCTAAGGATGAAAAATCTTCATGTTTAAGAGGTTCTTCAGCCTTTGAACTATCATTAAAGGAAGTCAAGCTATGTCGTGTCTATGTCAAATAAACTCATACCAAAGTATAACAACTAGCCCCACAGTGATATCACAGAATTCCAAAAAGTAGACCATGAGATTGTTATAAGTGCATGAAACCGCAGTTGATCACACTTTCGAAAACTGCTATAGGTGGAGAACGAATTTGATCTACAAATTTATCAAAAAAAAAAAAATGTACGTTGAAAAAATTTACTCGTTATTTTTTTTTCTTCATATTGCTTCCAAGCAGATTGAATTCACAGTGGATGAAGCATCTATACATACACTCTCCACTACTAAAATGTATCTCTCTCCACTGGGGCAGGAAATAAAAGCTGAGGGTCAACTAGCCCGTTATTCCAACTAACCAGGTCTCCCCCCTATATTTAAATATATATGAAACATGCTTATTTTTTTAGTTTATATGCTAATGTTATAAGACAAATAGAGATCTTAGCCTAAAAAAATATTTTTGATGGAAAAATGAATACATTACTTACTGTTGAACGATTCTAAACATTTTGGCGGTTAATTTATGCTTATACGCACTTTGGTTCGAAGCTTTTATGCAAAATTGTATTAATGTCAAGATTTCACAAGATTAAAAAAAAAAAAAAATGGACACATTTATAGAAAGTATTTGTACAAAACCAGTCAATATTTAATAAAACTAACTTTATTTAATAAAAAAAAAAAATGAATATTTTAATTTTTTAATTTTATTTGATTTTATTTTTCGACATATTATTAAAAATAGTAAACTTTGAAGCATATATAAAGCCTTCTTTATTTTATAAGTATCCTTTATAAAAAAATTTTTTAAATGTTAAATCAATAGGTAAAAAAGTTTTTTATAATTTCGTCAATAATGGAAAAAAGTCTGAGTGACTCTACTCGACTGCCCGAACATTGAGTAATTAACGGTTTTGTAGATAAAATAAAGTAATAAAAGTTGTTAAATAAACGAAAGAGAAAATTATAATATTGTGTTTGAGTATTTTCCCTCAAATAGTACGATGTTTTATTTAATGCTATTGTACTTTGAGCCTATTTTGCCATAACGCTATTGTATTTTGAGCCCATAGATCATAATGATAAATAATTTTTCGTTTTATCCTTGTAAATACCTATAAATGCTAAATTCACCAAAATATATATAGTCAGTGCAACAGTGATTTATAATATTCATATAACTTTTTAGCTCCATTGCATGAGGCATTTAGACGCTATCGCACTTTAATGTTTGAGCACATATGCCACAATGATAAATAAATTTTCATTGTGTCTCTGTAAAAAGAACCATAAGTACTACATTATCTAAAGTTCAGAAAGTTCATGTAACGGTGACCTATAACATGCATATAAATTTTCTGTTCATTTAAATAAGGCGACTAGTCGTTATCACACATTAAATAATTTGAATCAAAAGGCCATAATGTTAAAGAATTTTTTTTTTGTGTGTGTGTTTCTGTAAAACTCTAGAGTCATCAAAATTGATACGATTTGTATGATGGTGACCTTTGACATACATATAAATTTTCAGCTTAAAAGGATAAGGCATTTAGTAGCAATCGTACTTTAAATAATTTCCCCCCATAGGCCATAATGATATAGAATATTTGCTGTGTCCCTGTAAAAAAAACTATGAGTGCTAGATTCACAAAAACATATAGATTTCATGCAACTCTGACCTATAATGTCTGTAGGATATTTTGCTCAATTGAATAAGGCATTTAGACGCTATCACACTTTTAAAAATTTGGTCCCATAGGTCATAATGATACAGCATTTGTCTTTGTGTCGCTGTAAAAAAACTATAAGTTCTTGATTCACCAAAATCTACTATGCGTTTTAAGGTATCTTTGCGTTTTAAGGTCCCATTAGTTCATTTTCGCTATTTTTACAGTTATGTACGCATGCTTGTGTGTATGTGTCTGTGCGAGTAAACACGACAGCGCCTAATTGCCTTCTACAAATTAGCTGAAAATTGGCACGTTTGTCATAGTTCACGGTAACATGAACTGTATTGCTTTCGATGACTTGTTAACACCTACACTTTTTTTTTTTTTTTTTTTTTTAGGGAAACACTCAAAAATTCTTTTGCATTACGGCCTATGGCCTCAAAATATTTAAAGTGCGATAACGTCTATGGCTTATTCGAATGAACTGACAATTTATACACAGGTCACCGTCTCACGAACTGTATAGATTTTATTAAATCTAGCACTTAATTTTTTTTTACAGGAATACAAAGAGAAATTTTATATCATTATGATTTATGGGCTCAAATTATTTATAGTGCAATTGCGTCAAAACACCTTCTTCGATTGAACTGAAAAATTATATACATGTTATAATTTACTGTCACAAGAACATTATGGATTTCGGTGAATCTAGCATTTATAAATTTTTATAAAGACTCAATAGAAAATTCTTTATCGTTATGATGTATGGCTCAAATTATTTAAAATGCAATGGTAATAAATTAAACAATATCTTGTACAGGGGAAAAATACTCAAACGCTGTATTATAAAATTCTGTTTTGTTTATTTAACGACATCTATAAGCTCAATTTATATAAATAATCGCTATTTATTTAATGTATGGAAAGTAGTGTAAAGGCATTCCAGATTTTTTATCTTTTTACAATTCCTTTATCTTATTAAGACGATCTAAAGAATGAAAAATAAAATATAAAACAAACAAAATAAAGAAAAAATGAGTTTCCGGCAAATGTGTTATCACCAGAAGTACTCCTAGTCGAATAAATGTACCTGCCGGAAAAGTAAGATGACGGGAAAACGTAACTGTCGAGAAAGTGAACTGCCGGGAAGGTGAACTGTCGGGAAGGTGAGTTTTCGGGAAACTGTACCTGTTGGGAAAATGAGCTGTAGAGAAAACGTACCTGTCGGGAAAGCGAGCTGTCGGGAAACTGAGTTGTCGGCAAATCGTACCAGACCCATACATACATCATCATCAAAATAGTGAAAACAAACTCAAGAGATCTCAATACGTATAGAAGCATCAAAATCTCGAAGACGAATTTTTGGCATGCTTATAATACTTTCCTTAATGTTCGAAAAGCAAAATGAACGTGTGACAAAATTTCAGTTAGTATTTTTTCATTCCTAACATCAGTTACTCAATACTTTTGAACCAATGTGTGTTAAAGCCTAAAAAAAGGCAACAAAATATTCAGAATAGAACATATATCAACAAATTTGCTTTTTAAAAAATCGATTTTTTAAGGCTAACTACTTTAGACCCTTTAAATGCCATAATAACAATAATAATAATAAATAGGAGCATAATTTTTAGGAAGCAGTGTATTTTTTTTTAAAGGGGTTGATTCGCTGGTGAATAAAAAAAATATTTTTTCGTAGATTACCCTTACGATAAAGTATTTCAGAACTTTTGATAAATTTTAGATTATTTTTTAATAGCTTTGAAAAATATATAAATATTTTATTGTGCTATACATATTTGCGTGTGTGTATATAAAGTGATATATAAAAGGAAATGATTTTGTTTCTAAGTATACATCTTCCTCTTCTTACAAGAGTATTCGTTAAATCGATTTCTCTTTTGAAGAAATTTTCAGATCTTTTTATTACAGTCACTCAAATTTTTAAGAATATGTCATAAGCTTTTACCATCTTCAGTTAGGTTATAAGTTATTCATTACTTGAATTTAATGTTTCATATGCTTACAGTACGAATTCATTATCCGTTACATTTAAGATTTTGATTTAGACATTGACTGAATGTAATCATCGAAAACCTCTGTTTAAAATTTATTAAATGATTTTCTTCATTTTACTGTCTTGGTATAAGTATTCTTGAGGGCGGTTTATAAATTTAAATTCATAAAAATTAATGAAATGTTGAATGCTAATGTTTATATTCATTCAATAAAAGAACCGAATTAAAAACCTTCTCAAGCTAAAAAATTCAATTAGTAAACTTTAAAAAATATTGATATATGTCGTCTAGAAATAATTATTAATTTTCGTCTATTGAAGTTAACTGGAGATGCTTGGAGTTGACTGCTTCACGATATTTATTATAAATTATACATAAATTACTGTATTCCGTAACGATGTTTATCATCGAGCTATAAAGCATAAACCAAACCACATTAAAATCTGTTTATAATTTCGTTATATGTTTGATTTCATAGTGTATTTTGGGGTTTATCTTAGTGAGTTTGTAATGTTCTAAAATTAAATTTTTATTTACGTCATTAATGTGACTTCTGCATATATAATTATTTAAATAAGCAGAGTAAAATATTGCAGTTTATATAAAAATGAATTTTTTAATATTCTGTATGCAATTTTTTCAAAATCAAAAGAGAGTCTTTGGATAATTATAAGAAAGGAAAAAAAAAAAAAAAAAAAAAAAAAAAAGAAAGAAAAAAAGCTCTTGCATACTGCAATTTTATAGAAAAATATATTTACATTTATGTATATTTTATTTTTGATACATCTAATATGATTATTAAGTTTTAGGAAAAAAAGATCGAAATTGATTTTAATATATTAACGGAAAACGACCTTTAAATATTGCATTTATTTTAAACTGAGATAATTTTGTATTCATGGAAGCAAAAGGTAAAATAGCTGAGAGTAAAAGCAAACTAAATATTTTAGCTTTATATATATAACTAGCAGGCTTTGCCCGCTTCGCTGGTCATTATATTGAAATGAATCCCCAAAACAGCATATCATTAATAATAATAAAATATCTTAAAAAAAAAAAAAAAAAAAAAAAAAAATCATTAAAATCCGTCAAAATCTAATTTTAAGTTCCTGCTACTTTCTGTCGCGGTATTCCCGTTCGTCACAGTCGAGTCTGGAGCCCAAATGCCTTCGGCAGTCCCTTACCTGCTTTTTACTCCCCCTCCCTCGCGGTTACAGTTGAAAGTTTTACAAAATCTCATCAAAGTGCATATTTCGCACACTTAATTAACACCCACACACCAAAATTCGCCATTCTTAGGTAATTTGAACGGATTTAAGCTTCAAAATGTGGTTTTTGCCCCACCCGCCCCAAGAGGAAGGGGGGAGGGTAAATTTCCAAAATTACTTTATATTGCATGTTGCATACACGTACCTAACCGACACATCAAAAAATTGAGATCCTGAAATTATTTAAAGCTGAGCTATGCTTTAAAACTGTTTTTTTTAAAGCTCTCCCCCCGTTCTTAAAGGAGGGCAGGAAGAGGGAATTTCTCAAAATCTCTTCATACTATGAGTTAGATACATATAATCGTCCCTTCCATAAAAAATTTCCAACCTTAGGTAATTTAGTGCAGCGTTACGTATGAATACATGTTATTTCCCCCCCCCCCCCATTCTCCAAAGGGCGGTAGGGTGGAATTTCATAAAATTCCTTTGTAGTGTGTGTTCAGTTCGATTTCCTCGTGTGTTGAGTACCCTTCTTCAAAACCTTTTCCCTTCCCTCCCCCCTTAAAAATCCAAAATTCCAAAATCGCAGAAAATAATTTTTTTGTACTCAAGTCTGGTCTTTCCATTTGCAATTTCTTCACCTTTAAGTAATTTGGAGCCGAGTTATGCCTTCTGCCCCCCAAGGGGGACAGGGGGGGGGGTATTTTGCAAAGTTCCGTCTTAGTTGGGGGTCGGGCTCCGAAAACCAACCTGGTCACTAAAATTTGTGACCCTCTTTCCCACAGAATCGTCATGGCAGTGTTGAGTCAGTGAATCAGTGAGTTTACTCTTTTATATGTACAGATTTGTTTATATTTTTATGGACTACTTGGCTTAAGGTTGCTGTCACAAAAATAGAGTCCTTGGCGTAAAATGTCCTATCTACTTCAGTATTAAAATTAAAAATATACCCAGGATTATCAACTAATGAATCTCTTTAATACAGATCTCAATTAGCTTTCATTTTCTTATTATTTAATTTTGATAATAACGTTATGTTGTCATGTGCCTAAGCAAATTTAATATTTTTTTTTTATTTATTATTATTCGCGTGAAATATTCTTTGGCAACAATTAAAAATTAAAATAAATTATTTTAAAGTTTTATTATAGAAGAAATATCTATATTATATATTAATTAAAAATTTACATTTTTTTCGGTATAAATAGTAGCCTATGTCTTATGCCAGACTATTATCTATCTCTGTACAAAATTTCATCCAGATCCGTTTAGCCGTTGTGGCGTGATTGAGTAACAAACATCCATCCAAACTTCCGCATTTATAATATTAGTATAGATTAGTTATCATGTGCATGTGCTAGATTGAGTTATTTTGCTGTCAAATTGACAAAATTTGAGTTTTGAATTTCAAAACTCTGTCGTTCTTGGCGCTTATTGTAGTTAGTGATCAAAAACGTAATACGAAAATATGCATGCCAGATGTATATTTTCGTAATATGCATTGTACGAAATATTGTTTCATATTATTCATTACTCTCTTAATATAAGTTGTTAAAATAACCATGATTTTTGAAAGGAATTAAATTATGTTCGCCAAATAATTTGGCGATATTTTTTTTTTTCTGCTAAGGATGACCGATATCAAATCTATTCCGCTGCAACATATTAGTATCTTATATCAGATACTTTATTTAGACATTTGAAAACAAATTTGACTTCAAATTATGATAGAATATTTATCATTTTCCTTTTAATTAGTATATTAGTTGGATATTTATTGTGTAAATATCATCTTTTGAAATGAAATGCTTGTGTTTTCAATCGAATATGGAAATTTGCCATTTTTTTTCCCCTAGAGTTTTGAAATTAAAAATTCAAATTTTGTCAATTTTACAACAAAAATAACTTAATCTAACGCATGGACATAATAATTACTACATACCTATACCTAAATATGGGGATTAAAATCGGGAAATAATTTTCCGAGATTTTTAATAATTTTTTACAAAAAATCCAATAGACGTTTAACATAGGAAATATTTTTCTTGCATCCACGAACGGCCACTGACGTCATCGCTTCGCTTGCGTATTAGCACTTTATCAATGTGTGAAAGAAATTTTTAATTAAAAATGACGTCAATTTTTGTGAGATGCATAATTTTTTTTTAATAATTTTTTATCGTTCACGTTTAGATAAATGCATTTATTTCCCTGTTGAAAAAAATAAATAAATTCGTTTTTTTTTTTTTTTTTTTTTTATTGGCAACAATTAAATTACGGATAAATATAAATGGCTAATTTTTTCCTATTATTAGCTTACAAAATTGCTATTTTATGCATAAAAATCGCAAAAACAATTTTTTTTCGGAATAAAAGGTAGCCAACTTTTTAAGTTAGGGTATAAGCTATCTCCATTACAAATTTCATCGAAATCCGTCGAGCAGTTTTGGCGTGAAACTCAGTCAAATAAATTCACGGACATTCACATTTATATATATATAAGATTTCTGTATTATTCAAAAATCAATCTATTCACAAAAATCTATTTTATTTTTATTAACTGAGCTTTTCTTATAAAAATACTTTTGAATACACGTGAAAGAAAACTGGACAGATGAATGAACCAAAAAAGAAAAACAAGTCCTTCTGGCTCACTCGGAAGGGTAGGTTGATTTCTTTTATCTTATCAGGTAGCCGCCATTTTTAAACACAATGGCGGCTACAAATTATTAATGGACATGGTAGAAATATTGATATGGACTATGTACATATGGAGTTAAAACAAATCGGTTCATATTATTATTATTATTATTATTATTATTATTATTTATTATTTATTTTTTTTAATGTGAATTTGAAATATTCAAGTGGCCGGCACGGCACGGTTTAAGCTGGTAAAGTAATATATCAAATGCATTTTAGAGATTATTCTACTCTTACCAATTTAGTTCGAAATAATTCAGAATTTTAAAAGTTATCTGTTGAGAAATTAAGTGGCCGCCACTTGGATAAAAAAGGCGGAGCAAGTTGCTCAGCAAACGAATCCAAGATATCTGTAAAATTACGCCTCTGTCCAACATTGGTTCAAACAATCTAAGTGCTTCAAAAGTTATCGTGATAACAAATTCTCAAGTCGCAGCGTTCAAGTGGCCACAACTGGGGAAAAAAAATTGCAGAGAAACTTACCCACCGAAATCATAGATATATGAGTGAGAAATCCATTGTTCGACTTTGGTTCGATTTGGTTAAGTATTTCAAAAGTTATCGTGAGAAAAAAATTTTAAGTGGCAGCCACTTGGAAGCAATTTAGCGGAGCAAGTTGTCCAGCAAACACATCCAACACATTTGAAGAAAATGCTCACTGTCTAAATTTCTTTGGAATAAGTGCAGTATTTCAAAATTAATTGTTATGACAAATTTTCAAGTGGATATCTGATTTTAAATGGCTACAACTAGGAAACAAAATAGCGGAGTAACTTGCGTAGCGAAATTATAAAAGATATTTGTATGATAAGTTCACTGTCTAACTTTGGAACGAATTAAATTAATATTTTAAAAGTTATCGTGGAAATTTCAAGTGACAGACAGTGGCTGCAACCTGGAAAAAAAAATTGCGGAGCAACTTTCCCAGCAAAATTGTCCAAGATAATTGCATAATAAATTCACTGTCCCAACTTTAGTTTGAACTGATTCAGTTTTTCAAATATTATCATGATAAGAAATTATCAGATAAGTGGCACCCTGATTTTAAGTGGTCACCGCTTGAAAAAAAAAGAGTGGAATGAGATGTCGAGCAAATTTATCTGAGATATTTGAATGATAAATCCACTACCCAAATTTAATTCTAATTGATTCAGGATTACAAAAGTTATCATAATGACAAATTTCAAGTGGTCGTCAATTGATAAAATGGCGGAGCAAGTTCCCTAGGATACTTATACAAGATATTTGAACGGTAAGTTCACTATCCAACTTTGGTTTAAGACAGTTTAGTTTTTCAAAAGCTATCGTTACGGCACATTTTCAAGCGGCAGCATGATTTCAAGTGGCTGCAACTTGTAAACAAAATGTCGGAACAAATTGCCCAGTGAACAAAGTGGCGAATATTTCAAACAAAGCGAGGCCACTTCAAATCAGGCTACCACTTGAAAACTTTTAATCACGATAACTTCCGAAATAATATTTCAAAACGAACCAAATTTGGATAGCGAACTTATCTTTGTATATATCTCGGATATCCAAGTTGCCATCCAAGATATTTGTATGATAAGTTCCCTGTCCAAATTTGGTTCAATTTTTTTTTTTTTTTTTTTACTTTTAAAATATTTTAAAACTTTTTATTTTAGTATCGAAATATTTGTCGCATTCAAACAAAACTGAACTTTCATATTCGATTATATAAATTCAAACAACAAAATCATTAATATAAAAAATTTAATTTTTTATAGGCATGAAAAATTTCAATTTTTATCAGATTAGATGTATTTTAGACATAAATTACTTTACAACAGATTTTACTTAATATAATTATGTCAATTTAATTATAATTATAATTATGTCAATTATTAATATAATTATGTCAATTTAATGATATTTTCTTTGCAAATAGCATCGATACAACGTAAAGAAATATTTATTTGGCGAAAAATGATACAAATGGAATGTATTTTGAAAATAATTAGTTTTACAACTATCTAAAACACGAACAAACAACAATAGAGGGAGACCGGGATTAAATGGAATAAGGGGCTAGTTTGCACTCAACTTCTATTTCTTACCATATTTGAGGTAGAGCGTTCATTTTGCTAATAGGGAGAATATACACATACAGATATATATATATATATATATATATATATATATATATATATATATATTTGCAACATCGATTGTAAATTCACATTGTTTGCGTCGTAAAAAAAAAAAAAAAAAACTAGTTGGCATAGGTGGACTCTGCCCCATCATGTTTATGTTCTCATAAATTTCTAGTGCGGGATATATTATCACCATGTTAAAAAAAAAGCACTTGGCCAAAGCTTGATACAGTGACAGAATGAAATCCCCGCTTAATAGGCTATCCACCGTTCACTTCGATATATTTATCTTATTCTAATCTATTAATTTATTTTATCAGGGTCAATTCCGTTGTTTAGTTTTCATGCTACTATTTCCAATGCAATAATCCTCAAAATTCAGACTTATATAAAAAATTTACAATTTCGCTATGTTGGTAAAATTGTAAATTACAAATAATTTACGAAATTTTCCTATTAGAATATTTGTATTTAATCATGTTCAAACAAATATCATAAATGTAAATGCCTAAAAGAATTGTCAGATTTGGTAAAGATAATTCAAAAGGAGGAGGACGGAGGCAAGGGCAATCGGTGAGTATAATGCGAATGATAAGTGAACTGAAATGGCATTTGGTACAAACAGGCTACCAGAGGAGAATGATGCAATTATGTACGAACAAATTAAAATTGTGAAAAATTGAACCCATCTCTTCAAATAAACGAGCGTAGTACTCCAACATTCGTAGGTTATTTCAAACATGGAATTAATTTTATATGAATAACTATAGTAGATATAACAGTTAGCAGAATTTAGTATACTTTCATTATATGTTTTTACATTTCAGCAGAAATTTTTGGTCAGATATTTTTAAAATAAAGTGATTTGATAAATGAAAATGTTTTTTCTTGAAATTTGCTGTGTTCTGTTTTAATATCCCTATTCATATCACGTTATGCCAACGGACCCTTGCGGGTATGCAAGTTAACCTCGTGTGCGGGGTTAGTTAGTATAGTTACAAACTCATAAGAAAAAGTCTTTTGGAGAGTTCCTTAAACAAGTATTCAGTTGATGAAAAATGATTTTTTGTATCTAAAGAGCTTTACAATGCATTCATCAAAATTTCTGTATGTATTACACAAAAAAGAGTAAAATAATAATAATAAAAAAAGCTATTCTAAATATATATCAAAGGTCTCCCCTACAATATAATTTTATTTCTGTTTTCTTAAGTCCGTTCTAAAATAAATAATAATAATAATAATATAAATAATAATTAAAAGGAAAAAAAAAAAACAGAAGCTTTCTTTTAGTATAAAAATCACAAACAACAATGAGTTCTTTTTTTCTCATATTTTTCTTCTTTCACAGAAAAGTGCCTAAAGCCAAGTATTAAGGAAAAAAAAAACAGTCGTGGAAAGTTTGAAGTAAGTAAAAAAGCAAATCTGACATTGGTATTTTCAAATAATTTGAGTTTTTTCTTTGCGTGAATCGGGAATGTAATTACTTCATTTTCCGGAGGCATATAAAGAGTATAAAAAATATCTGATAGCAAAAATTATTTTTCCGTTTAGCAATTCACACATCCGTGTTCACAAAATCAAAGCGAGCGAGAGTATTAAAGAGAATCGCTTTGTGATGAAAGCAAAATATTTTTTCAAAAGAAATTTATTTCAAACAAGGTTTATTTTACAAATGAAAGATATTTTTTTAGAATTTCATAGTTAATCATTAAAATTTTTCTTTCCTAAGCATTTTGAAAAACTTAATTTTGAATGATATTAAAACATTTTTAAACTAAACAAATAAGATTTATTATTTATATTTGAAAATATAATCATCATGTATTTTAGATATTTTACTGTATTCTTTTTTAACAGTATCGGCTCGTTATTAGTGTATAGTAGTAATCCTATATAATAATTTAAATAATAAAAATGAATAATAATAATCAAAATAATGTTCATCAAAATATTTTTATCAACATTCTTTACCAATATATGTAATTGCCCATTGCGCAGCACTAGTAAGACGTATAAACCAACCACCAACCAACATATATATATATCATGTATATTGTAAAAACTAGTTGGCATAGGTGGACACTGTTCAGTTCCTCATCATATTTATGTTCTCATAAATTTCTAGTGGGAGACATATTACAATCATGTTAAAAGAAATGAATTTGACCAAAGCTTGATACAGTGACAGAATGAAATCCCCTCCTAATAGGTTATCCACCGTTCACTTCGATATATTTATCTTATTGTAATCTATTAATTTATTTTATCAGGGTCAATTCTGTTCTTTAGTTTTCATGCTACTATTTCCAATGCAATAATCCTCAAAATTCATATTTATATGAAAAATTTACAATTTCGCTATGTTGATAAAATCGTAAATTACGAATAATTTACGAAATTTTCCTATTAGAATATTTGTATTCAATCATGTTCAAACAAATGTCATAAATGTAAATTTGGAGTTGTCTAATATATTTATGATCCTCAAAATGGAAATTTATGCTCAATTTTGCTTTATTCTGCCATTTTAAGTAAACCGTAAATTCCAAATAACTTACGAATTTCTTAAATTGGAAAAATCATAGTCTGTGATATTCATGCCAGTATCCAAAATAGTATTTAAAAAGTGGTTTGACATCTTTACGATGAAAATATCCCTCAAGATTGACGTTTATGTGAAATTTTGCTCTATTCTGCCATGTTAAGAAATTCGTAAGTTTCCAATAACTTACGAAATTTTTATATTGGAAAACTCATAGTCATTAATATTCATGCCAGTGTTCTAAATAATATTTCAAAAGTAGCCTGACATCTTTACGATGAAAATATCTCTAAAAATTGTCATTTATGTGAAATTTTGCCCTATACTGCCATGTTAAGAAATTCGTAAATTTCCAATAACTTGCGAAATTTTCAAAGTAGCATATTTATAGTAACGGATGTTCATTCCGGCATCAAAACTGATATTTTTAAACTGGTCTGACATTTTTACAGTAAAAAGTTTCCATTTAATGCACGTTTAAGTGAATTTTTGTTCTATTCTCCCATGTTAAGAAAATCGTAAATTTCTAATAACTTACGAAGTTTTTTATTGGAATATTTCAAATGAATAGGGTTCTTGCCAGTATCGAAAGTAGTATTTTAAAACTGATCTGACCTCTCTGCGATCATTTGTTCGTGAGATATAGTGTTAACAGACTAACAAACTAACGGACTGACACACTAACAGACACCCTACAGACAGATGCCATACAAATTTTGTCATTTTCGGATTCCTCACTCCTGAAAACGTATAAAAAAGTAAAAAAACCGAGGTCGAAATTTTTCACGATTACCTAAGTTCCCCATACCTATAGTATGATGGGGAACTAATAATGTAATATAATTTTTAAATCATATTGTATATTTTATCCCATTAATCAAAAAGATTTCATTACGAAATGAGTTATCTAATTACTTTAGGTAGTTATCTAATATATCACGTATATTTCATATTCATTAAATTGTTCATTAATCTATCGAACTAACAAAGGCCACTTGTCTAAAACAATCACAAGTCAAGATCTTTAAGGTATTCGATATATTTTACGTTACTAACCAACTGGCGTTGAGAATATTTAATCATAGTTTCTTAGACTAGACGCCTTCCGCGTAGCTCAGAAATTTGGGAACAGTTCAAGCAGTAGACAGCGCCACCTGGTACAGATTGCGCAATTTTTTTATTCAACAGCCACCAAAAATTTTTAAAAGTGGGATTTGGTATACATAAAAGGCGAACAGAATCGAAGAAACTTCAATTATATGTATCATATACCACTTCTTAAAATTATTCGTGACAGTTGAATAAAAAAGTCGTTCATTATACCAGATGGCGCTGTTTACCTCTTGAAATGTTGCCAAGATTACAAGCAACGCGGAAGTCATCTAGTTTAGGAGGCTATGATTTAATACACTTGAAAAGGACCATTAAGGTAAAAAATGGT
The DNA here is from genome assembly GCA_963930645.1 of Salticus scenicus. Classification (NCBI taxonomy): domain Eukaryota; kingdom Metazoa; phylum Arthropoda; class Arachnida; order Araneae; family Salticidae; genus Salticus; species Salticus scenicus. The sequence goes on along the minus strand of OZ005653.1, from coordinate 221,819,726 downwards.
GAATTTGCGAATAAAAATTATCATATTATTATTATCTATATGCTCTTACAGATTCCCTACTTTTTATTTCACACCTTTTTGGTCCTTTTTAATCACAATTAGATTTGGAGAAAATTACTGTAAATAATAAGTGGTGTGCGATAAGGGACTTTGCTAACAATTTTATGGAATATTTATTAGGATGCTAGCAGGAATGCGAATGTATCAGATGATGAAATTTAATTTTTTGCATCCAAAGAGTTCAGCTTTGCAATTCATTCATCAGAATTTCTCTATGTATCACATAAAAAAAAAAAAAAAAAAAAAAAAAAGTAAAATAATAATAATAAAAGAAAAAAATCTATTCTAATTATAAATCACAGGTCTCCCCTACAATATAATTTTATTTCTGCTTACTGAAGTCCGTTCTAAGATTTTAAAAAACAGAAGTTTTCTTTTAATGTAAAAATCACAAACAGCAATGAGTTATTTTTTCTCTTAAAATATTTTTCTTTCTTTCACAGAAAAGTGCCTAAAGCCAAGTATTAAAAAAAAAAAAAAAACAGTCGTGGAAAGTTTGATGCAAGTAAAAAAGCAAATCTGACATTGGTATTTTCAAATAATTTGAGTTTTTTCTTTGTGTGAATCGGAAATGTAATTACTTCATTTTCCGGAGGCATATAAAGAGTATAAAAAATATCTGATAGCAAAAATTATTTTTCCGTTTAGCAATTCACACATCCGTGTTCACAAAATCAAAGCGAGCGAGAGTATTAAAGAGAATCGTTTTGTGATGAAAGCAAAATATTTTTTCAAAAGAAGTTTATTTCAAACAAGGTTTATTTTACAAATGAAAGATATTTTTTTAGAATTTCATAGTTAATCATTAAAATTTTTCTTTTCTAAACATTTTGAAAAACTTAATTTTGAATGCTATTAAAACATTTTTAAACTAAACAAATAAGATTTATTATTTATATCTGAAAATATAATTATTATGTATTTTAGATATTTAACTGTATTCGTTATTAACAGTATCGGCTTGTTATGAGTGTATAGTAGTAATCCTATATAAATATTTAAATAATTAAAAAGAAAATAATAATAATCAAAATAATATTCATCAAAATATTTTTTATCTTTATTCTTTACCAATATATATAATCACCCATTGCGCAGCACTAGTGAGACGTAAAACCCAACCAATCAACCAATATATATATACTGTAAAAATAATGCAATATAATTTTGTAAAAACGTATTCTATATTTTATCCCCTTAATAAAAAAAAATTCATTACGAAATGAGTTATCTTATTACTTTAGGTAGTTGTCTACTATATTCCGTATATTTAAGTTTCATTAAATTGTTCATTAATCTATCGACCAAACAAAGACCACTTGTCTAAAACAATCACATGTCATGATCTGTAAGGTATTCGATTTAATTTACGTTACTAACCAACTGACGTTGAGAATATTTAATCATAGTTTCTTAGACTAAACGCCTTCCGCATATCTCGGAAACTTGGCAACAGTTCAAGCGGTAAACAGCGCCACCTGGTACAGATTGTGCGACTTTTTTATTCAATAGCCATCAAAAATTTTTTTAAGTGGGATTTGGTATACATAAAAGGCGACTAGAATCGAAGAAACTTCGATTATATATATCATATATCACTTCTTAAAATTATTCGTGACAGTTGAATAAAAAAGTTGCGCAATTTGTACCAGATGGCACCGTCTACCCCTTGAATTGTTGCCAAGTTTCTGAGCCACGCGGAAGGCATCTAGTTTAGGAGGCTATGATTTAATACACTTGAAAAGGAGCGCATTAAGGTAAAAAAATGTGAATTTGCGAAAGGAAAATTATATTATTATCATCTACATTCTCTTACACATTCCCTACTTTTTTTTTTCCACACCTTTTTCTTCCTTTTTAATCGCAATTATGTTTGAAGAAAAATATTGAAAATATTAAGTGGTGTGTGAAAAGCGGCGTTACTAACAATTTTATAGAATATTAATTAGAATGTTGGCAGGTATGCAAATGTATCAGTTATTTCATAAATGCTGATAATTACATCAGTGTTTGTGTCCCCTATTTCATCAGACATCCGACCATCAACTGCGCCAGTAGGTATGGGAATAATAGTAGGATGGCTCCAGTTTCGTCCAAAAAAAAAAAGTTTTTTATACCACTCTAAACTTGGTATAGGGGGTGTTTATGTAATGAACGCAAAAAAGAAAAAATAATAACAGTCACATAAATTATGTGTGTCTATAATCACACTCCCTTTATTTACTATTTTTAACAATTTAAATGATTAAATACTATATTTTTAATAAATGAAAGATTCTATTAAAAAGTCTAACGCAATTCTAAATTAACTATTTGTTATTTTAACAGAAATTACATTTGTCCCTCTATAAATAAATATCACGATTTTAATAATATTCTATTACCTAATCTATTCAGTAATTTCTTTGGAAATTCAAAGCGTATTCTTAAAGAAATAATAACACATGCCTGCAAAATTTGAGTCATGAAAAAATCTTTGCAATGTAAGGACTTGTTTTGATATTATATGGTGCGCTGATTTCAAATATGGCATACATTTTTCTCAATCACGTACGGATTTTTTTTACAAAACGAGCTCTATATATACGGGCAAGCAAGCCTACAGTACATTTTTGAGGGAAAGAAGGCCCTTTCAACGTATTTTTCTGTGTTTTATAAACAAGTTAACTAACATACAAGAAAATTGGGAATGTTTGTTAAATAATTATAAGATAAAAACTTTTTAATACCATGTTTTTAAATTTTCTGTTGAATCATAGCTATAGATTAGTACTTTATCGATGCGTATAAAATTATTAAAGTGATAATGACGTCAATTTTATTTAACCATTTACAAATTTTTAACGTTAAAGTTTAATTAAATGTATTTATTTTTATGCCGAAAGAAAAATAACTCTTCTTTTTTTTTTTTTTTTTTTTTTTTTTTTTTCAACGATTAAATTATAGCTAATATTTTAATGGCTATTTTTAAAGCTATTAGGAGGTTATTATTTTCATATTTTAATTAATTAAGAGAAAACTAATCAAAAATTCGAAAATCTGGCATCGAAGTATTGTGTTGTCATCGGGTTCTGAGTTATTCTGAATGTTTCAAATGTCTAGCTCGTAAGGAAGTTAGTTAAAAATTGATTGCAAGATTTATACCGGACAAACAAACAAGAATTGAAGTTAATAAAAACATGGTAATGTACATTAGTTTTACATTAATTCGAAATCATATTAATTAGAACAGATAATAGCTTGCCATTCTTTAATACATCCTGAAATCATATACCCATAATGCTTCCTTTTTCATTTGCTCTGGAAGTTCCTTTTGGCACTTAGTCTGTTGTAGGCAGTATGAGGAACTTCTCTGTGTGGCATCCAACAGTAGTCCAACATCATAAATAACATCATAACCACATCAATAATAATTTTAATAAATTATTTTTTTAAAAACAGAATTATTTTTTAATAACCGAATTAAATTCTATATAAATGTAGGTGCATTAATGACACGGGGGCCCCCCTCACATAGAACTAATTATCATATAAAACTCTCCCGAAGCCTAATTTAAGTTGTTTAATAGAGGTTTACATAACAGTACTCGTTATCTTATCTCTTAATCTCCAACCTGTATTTATAGTATTAAATTTCAGGGTAAGAGAAAGTCGTGTGAGTGACACACCAGATTATTTTGAATAATATCTAACCTTTATATATGCTTGTAGCCAGATGATAGACTAAGTATAGACTAAAAATCAGCTATTTTGCATGATTTATTTATTTATTTATTTATTTTACGTCTTGACTTTTTTTTTCTATTTTTTTTTTTTAACCGGGACTTTTAGTAGGAATAACACTATTTGTGATAATAGTTTTTTTTTTTTTTTTTAATAATTACAAGATAATAAGAACTTTTTATATACCGCGTTTTTAAATTTTCTGTTGGATCATATAAACATGACAATTCTTTGTATTAATATTAATACTTTATTTTATTTATTTATTTCTTTATTTATTTTTTTGACGAATTATCTAATCAGTTAGAAAGAAAATGATCAATAGCGTAAGAAAAGGAGCAATTATAATAAATTTTTAAACATGCTTAAAGATGGCTAAAAGTATTAAAATAATATAATGCGTTCTGAGCTATTATAAAAGTATCAAATGTCTAGCTAGTCGGGAAGTTAGTTAAAAATCGATTACAAGATTTGTACTGGGCAAACAAACAAGAAAGCTAGTTAATAAAAACGTGGTAAAATATCGTTATAACTGTCGATTACATTACAAATTGTGGATAGCTGCTGATGCTGTCTGTTTAACGCCTGCATTTCGTCTGTTGCTACGCAGAAACTGCAAAAATTTTTGAAATAAGAATGCATTTAGTATGGCATGAAATACATATGTATAATTCTTGGAGCATCAAATAATGAGGCGGAAAAAAACAATTAGCCGCTTTAGTAGTAATGGATAGACAGTCATCCGAGGCCACGACAGTACCGTGTCATAAAAAAATCTGAGCGCTGTCGAGTAACATATAAGGAGCAATTGACGATATTTATCTTGTTAAATATACAGCTGATAGTAATATATTTTATTATAGATGTTGAAGCTACGGCATATTTCAGTTTCAAAAAGTACTAAGTCTTTCATAAAAAGGATGTTCAAATTAGTCTGAACGTTCTTGCTTAACACATGGGTTTTCTAATACAGGGTGGGGCATAAAGATCTCCCCAATTTGCCGCTGTCGCCGTGGCGGCGCTAGTGTAGAGGGCGTGTCCGAAGTAGCGATGTTATATTTCCCTGGTTACGCTATTTTAGTTGACAGTATGTCTTGGACTAGTGAACATCGTGTGTTGGTTTTTGAAACTTATTTTAAAAATACGGATTCCATCATTCAAACGCAACGATTATTTCGTAGTCACTTTGGAGTAAGCAGGCATGGAAAAATACCCGACAGAAAGAGAATACCTTATGGGTCGCTAATTTTAGAGAAATAGGTTCGTGTTTAAAATGAAAGTCGCCCGGTAGACCACGTCATGTTTGAACTCCGGAGAACGTGGCAGCAGTAAGAGACGCTGTAACGCAAAACATTTAGACGATATCCTTTTTCATAAATAGCAAAAATTGCTACAGATTGTAAAAATTTTTTAATGGCAAACACTATTCTTTCCGAATGTAAACATAAAATATTTGTTTTCAATGTCCTATATATTTTTATTGACCTCTTAAAATGGGGAGATCTTTATGCCTCACCCTGTATAATTGAACAAAACGTTTCATTTTCGATTGCAATTTCATCCAGGGCAATTCTTAATTAAAATAATTGTTTAATAGTCTAAATCCGATTGAGTCGTGTTGAACCTGGTGGATCGGAACGTGAAAAACTGAAAATATGGACCGCTGAAGATACTTGGTCTATCGGATAAATAATTTGGATTTTGTTAGCAAAGAAAATACAATAATTCTAACAGAAGTAACGCATGAAATTCATTCAAAGTAATAGCCATCACTAGTTACACATTTCTTAGATCTTTCAGGTAGTTTATGGTAACCATCCCAATAGAACTTAGCGTTTTCGGAGACAAACCATTAACAGTTCCACTTTTAGGCTTATTCATGGATTATGAAGTGCTGCTTAGAATGTGCGTGTGACATCGAGCGGAACAAATAATAATCTGAAGAGGCAAGTTTTTGCAAATACGACGGGTGAGCTAATGTTTCTTAGGCCAGACACTGTATCTTTAACAAGTTTTGAATTGTGTAATGGTGCGATCTCATGAAGTAAAATTACCTTGCCGTATCTTTTTACCCATTGTATTTGTTTGTCGATTAAAACATGGTTCAGATTGACTGTTTGTTGTCTGCAGATATAACTGTTAAAGATTTTACCGGGTTTTAGCAGCTCATTTTGCTTGCAGTTGTCCGTCTTAAAACATTTGCGGTTGACCTGGTCGCTTATTGTCGTTCACGTTAAAATCACCTTAAAAAAAAATCTTTCAGAAAGATGTCTACGTGTATCTTGAGGTGGAGCATGTTCACCAGAAGATTTCTGGAGTACAGTAAAATGTCGTACAACGTGCTCCCACAAAACGCGATTTCGTATAACGCGACGAAAAATCTGCGACTATTACTCATACAACGCGACAAAGAGTCTCGTATAACGTGTAAAATAAAAGAAGCACGTGATGACATCTTTTCTACTTTCAACCTGCTCAAGGAAGGATTGCACCGTTACTATGCCAACATCCGACGCTTTGGTCTCATTGCGGAATGAAATCATCTGCTCAATGTATGTCTCCTATAACGCGATTTTCTATTACGCGGAACGTATCCCCCGCGTTATACGAGAGTCTACTGTAAATGATAACTTTCAGCTAAACTTTTCTTGAAAATAAAGTGATGAATGTACACCATCCGTTTATGCTCCTTTTTGGTATGTACTTTGCAACGTTTCAGGGAAAATGTGTCTATGTATTTTTTCTTAAGTATCTGTTGAAATTTTAGCACTTTGAAGATCATGAATTCATGAAAAAGAAAACAGAGAAAACTTAATTTAAAGATTTCAAATTTGTAATAAATACATCAAAAACCATAAGAATTCTTTCCTGAATATATATTTTATTCAACAAACCAAATATAGATCAATTTATGAATATTAAATGAAAATATAAACTTTTACATGAAATCTTCAGTGACGCCAATTAAACAGTACCAAGTATCCTTAGTGTATAATTTTTGTACCAACAGGTTCATCGCTTTTGTTTCATTTATCATTTTTCCAGACAAAGCACTGGTTGACACTTTTTAAACTTCTTAGTTCCCCCATCATACTATAGGCATGGGGAACTTAGGTAATCGTGAAAAATTTCGACCTCGGTTTTATGACTTTTTTATACGTTTTCTGGTGTGAGGAATCCGAAAATGACAAAATTTGTATGGTGTCTGTCAGTAGGGTGTCTTATAGGGTGTCAGTCCGTTAGTCCGTTAGTTTGTTAGTCTGTTAACACGATATCTCACGAACAAATGATCGCAGAGAGTTTTAAAATCAGTTTTAAAATATTACTTTCGATACTGGCAAGAAACCTATTCATTTGCAACATTCGAATTAAAAACCTTCGTAAGTTATGATAAATTTACGCTTTTCTTAACATGAGAGAATAGGACAAAATTTCACTTAAACGTGCATTAAATGGAAACTTTTTACTGTAAAAATATCAGACCAGTTTTAAAATATCAGTTTTGATGTCGGAATGAACATCAGTAACTATAAATATGCTACTTTGAAAATTTCGCAAGTTATTGGAAATTTACGAATTTCTTAACATGGCAGAATAGAGAAAAATTTCACATAAACGTCAATCTTGAGGGATATTTTCATCGTAAAGATGCCAAACCAGTTTTTAAATATTATTTCGAATACTGGCATGAATATCATAGACTATGATTTTTCCAATTAAAAAAATTCGTAAGTTATTTGGAATTTGCGATTTACTTTAAATGTCAGAATAAGGCAAAATTGAGCATAAACTTCCATTTTGAGGATCATAAATACATTAGACAACTTCAAAGTTACATTTACGATGTTTGTTTGAACATGATTGAATACAAATATTCTAATAGGAAAATTTTGTAAATTATTCGTAATTTACGATTTTATCAACATAGCGAAATTGTAAATTTTTCATATAAATATGAATTTAGAGGATTATTGCATTGGAAATAGTAGCATAAACACTAAACAACAGAATTGTCCCTGATAAAATAAATTAATAGATTAGAATAAGATAAATATATCGATGTGAACGGTGGATAGCCTATTTGGCGGGGATTTCATTCTGTCACTGTGTCAAGCTTTTGTCAAATTCATTTCTTTTAACATGATTATAATATGTCTCCCACTATAAATTTATGAGAACATAAATATGATGGGGAACTGAGCATAGTCCACCTATGCCAACTAGTTTTTTTTTTTTTTTCCTTAAGTGGATACTCATAAATCCTCCCATAAAAAAATTGTGGCGATTTATTCGTCTATTTTAGCTGCATATTTTTTTTATTGGAGCTTTTCAATAATCATCCTGTATATATGTATTAACTCATATAAATCAAAAACTGTTACCGTTTAAATGTTCAAGATTACTTTTTTCTATTTGAAACTAGCACCACTTATTAAACAGTTAGAAAACAACACTTTACATTTTATTTATGTCATGCAAGGAAGTTATGTGGTTAATTCAGGCATATTATTTAATTTATAGAATGTTTTAAAGTGTCACTTTTTATTATGTGACATGAAACTTAAGTTTTAAAAGTTATATTTATTTCTAAAAAGTTAAATTAAATAACCCACTTCCATAACAATTTTTCAAATAGAGATTTTTATAAACATAATGATTTATAATCGGTAATTACATTACTTTTGAAAAAGTCTTAAACAATTTTCGAAATGAAATTAATTATTATAAATTTTGAAAGCTAGCATTCTACTAGTAAATAGAAACTTCCTCATTAAGATAATGACGTTTGCAGCTAGCAGACTGTTTTGAAATAGTAACTGATGGATAAAATTTAATATTTTTTAAAAACTGATTTTAGAATTCGAATTTAAGTTTCTTGATGCATTACCTAAATGACATTCCTCATAATATACATATATATATATATAGATATATCATTCAGAAAATAAATATTCGTTTTCATATTATTTTAATAAAAGCAAAATGTATATTTGTTTATGTTACATTAATGAAATGTTTGTTAGTACTTAAAATATATAAGTATAATGACTGTATCATCATACTGGCAATAGTATTAAATATTTTTAAACGGAAAAAAAATAATAAACAGATTAGGAGTAACTGGAGGCACAAATTATAACACTAAATAAGTTAAACAAAAATTTTCTTACAAAATGCAAACAGATTGTAATGAAATTTTTTGGTACTAGATACTGTTAAGATAAAAGTTATGTTCTTTACCCTATGATACCGTGAGTATCATGGTTAAAAAAAAAAAAAAAAAAAACAATCATTGAAACATGAACATAAAGAAAACTCAAGGGTACAATACTTTAACCCCTTAACGCGCGGTGTCCTCGCTGCAAGGACGCAAAATTTAAAATCCAGCTGCAAAAATTAATCCCGGAAATTTTCTAGCAAAAATTTACGTTTATAACATATCAGAAAAGGTCGGTTTTTTTAACCTTAAAATTAAAAATTTCTTTTAGTTTAATTTAGTTCATGAATTCCGGTGGCAGTATAATTTAAATGATCTGAATTGTCTTGCGCCGCAAAGGGTTAAAGTATAAAAGGCCAAATTAATCAAAAATTGAGCCTGCAGGTAGATGTTTTGGTAGCATTGACTATACCGACATCAGAGAGTGGGAGTATCTACAGTAGGCAGCAAAATTATTGAAGCGCACATCTACACTTTTCATTTTTTTTTTTTTTTTTTAAGTTTGATCGATAATTTTTATCATCAGCTTATTATTATTTTTTTAAGCACTATAAGACTAAGATAATGACTCGGCAAATATTTATTTAACAAAACAGTATAAGGTGTGCCCACCTTGTAAATAGGAATTATTGCTAGTGCTTCATTAATTTTTCTGCGAACAGTAGTTCTATATCTCCTTTAGGTTTTTATTTTATGTTCTGTTGACGGTATGCTAAATGTTACCGAAATAGCTGTTGCATTTTAACTCTTCACTTATTTGGCGTACTTTGAAGTCTATTTCTTTTAATTAATTTATCACGCGTCATGTTTCCTTTTAATAATGTGAAAATTATACAACTTATATACATTACAAAATACATTTCAACATTAGGAGATGTTGTTAAAATAACATGTAAAATAAAACATCTATTAATTACTTTTTCAAGGGATCAGTCTCAATGAAAGTTTGGCATTTCGTTAAAAAATACTGAAACAAGAATGAAAAACAATGCGGTTGCATAGATTATTAAAATTTCCAACTGTACCTACTCGTTGCATTCCTTAACATTCAATGCATTTTCCGTACGTGGTCACGCAAAGGACATAGAAAATGAAGCCAAATAGACTAAATAAATTAATAATCACTATTAAATGCTATAAGAAAGCGATAAAAGCGTTAAATATAAACGGAAATGCAATTCCAGCTATTTCCATAAATACATTTTTAAAATTTTAAATAATATATGTAAACGTTTATGCAAGACTTTCAACAATGTTTAATTTTTATAAAATCTTAAAATTTCATTATTATTATTATTATTATAAAATTTTGTTTTACCATATAAAGTTTTTAGAGCAAATGATTAATATATTATATAACATATAATACATTAATCATTTATAACATATAATATATTATCATAACCCTTTGCGGCGCAAGGTAATTGGGAACATTTAAATTACACTGCCACCGGAATTCACGAACAAAATTAAATGAAAAGAAATTGAAGAACATTTCTGCTATGTTATAAAGGTAAAATTTTGCTAAAAATTTTCCGGGAGGGGTTTTTGCAGTTGAAAAGTAAAATAAGGTGATGCTGTAGTAGCATCACAGCCCCTGAAAGGGTTAAAACTGAATGCTTATTTAACTCTTTAATGTATGATTTTTATTTTCTAATAAATAATATTTGAAATCAACCTGGACATGGGTGTAGTTAATGGAAAAAAATCCATATATATATATATATATATTTCCCCCCCCTTCAATATATATATATATATATATATATATATATATTCATGCATTTTTTACATCAGCAAAAATAGCTACATTTTTCGTACACTAATTTGTCTGTATATACAAAAATATAAATATTATTCGTTACTTTTACATTGTTTCATTGCCAAAACATTTTTTTCTGCATGTTTTATTATTATTTTTTTTTTTATAAATAGTCGTAATTTGTAACTTCTGCTGGAATGAAATTGTACTCAGATAGTGCGCCAACAAATGAAAATTATCACATATAAAGAAATAAACTGTCAAAGATTCAAGTTGCGTTCAAAAACAATAAAATAGTTCTGGTAAAAAAAAAAAAAAAGAAAGAAAGAAATAAAAGAAGAAGAAACACTATGCAAAGATCGCCACATAAAGAGATATAAGGTTTTAAACATACAATGCAGATCTACAACGCTATGCATTTAAGGGTTAAATGATCTTCCATTTAGTTTTTATTTAACCGTCGTTTTACATTGAATTTTAAATCTGGAAGTAAAAACTATTAGATATGGAAATATCATTCTTGCCCGATAAGATTGGACACATTTAAATGTGCTTGTTTTGTTAATGTGAGAGGAAATGGAAGTTCTTTTCTTGATACTCGTACTTGAACTTCCGGATGCAGCTTCAGTATTTTTCTGTCTCAGTATCGCTGTTAAAGGAAATGAGTGCCCAAAAGAAAAATATATGAAAACTGTTCTTTTTATCATGCATACAGAATTACATATTATTTTCTTCCATATTATTGAACCTTACTTTATTTTTTTTCCCTTCTCTTTCTATGCGTATATATATGATTTCTCAAAAGTGACTTTATAAAAACAATGATACAGGCAAGAAATATTTTCTCCAATATACACTTTTTTGCTTTACTTATTTATTTAACTTCTTTTACAGGCATAAAAAGAAATTAATGGATTCTTGAAAATTTTCAACCACAGTTTTCTTATAATTTTTCATTTTTGAGATGGCATGAACACGATTTCACGAATTTTAGAAAATACTTGCTCTGTGCGGGTTTGTCTATTTCTCTCTGTGTATTACAAAAGTTTTAAGGGTACTGTATATCAAAACATATGGATAGGATTCTATAAAGTTTCAATTTTTTTTTTTTTTGGACCTTCATATAGATTGATGCTAATCTTGTTTTAGAATATACTGATCAAAAGTAGCGTTACCATATTACAGTTTCTTAGAAATAACATTATAGTTTAGCACAAAATATCTATCTTAGTATTAAAATGCAGGGTAAGAGAAAATCGTGTGCATGACACACCATAATATTTACATACATTTAAATATTTAATTAAAATAATTTAGAATTAAACAAAAACCATTTTTAAAAAATCTCCCCTGACTGGGCTCGAACACTAGACCTTTAGGTTCGTAGCGCGGAGCTTCACCTCACAGCCACAGCGTTCACGTAGGGTAAGTCTTTTTTTACAATATAGATTTTTTGTTTGCTCCCAGCTCGGTTATGCATTACACATACAAACATACAAACATACATACAGGTGAAGCTAATAAAAGAGTGTTAAAAATATATTTCAGTTATAACGCGGAAGTACAAAAATCTTGATATGGGATAGGCCCATTAAGACAAGCTACGGATATTCAATCTGGGTGCTAATCGGACGGCAGATAGCGCTCCTGTGCTCAATATTCTCCGTTTATGAGAAGGCCAGATATCAGCTTCGATAGCGATAAATTGCTCCAAAATTGGATATATTAGATAGCCGAAACAAAATAAACTATATTGATTAAATTTGGGTACGTATCGTCTCGTACTTGGCGTCGCTATGATGCAGTTTTCTCCGTTTACAGGAAGGGTGTAGTTAAATTTATCATACTAAAACTCCGAAAAGGTATATGTAAAACAGAATTTATATTAAGAAAAAGATAAAACTGATAGAATTTGGATGTATACCGACCGATATTTGGCGCTGTTGTTACAAATTTTCTGCGATTATACTGATAGTTATATCTTATCATACATTGTTTAAAATTTACTTAACATGGTATAAACTTACCTTGTATAAACTGCATATGGAAAACTTTTAATTTCTTAAACCTTGTTGATTGAGTTTTTGTGCATATTAGACGATAGGTGACACTAGAATGATGCAGAAAGATTTTTTTGGGGACCACATCACACTAGATTCAAATTAATCTAATACTTTGATCATATTGTTAGATTTGGGTAAATTATGTCAAATCCATTGTTTAAAATTGAAATATTATTAAATATGTTAATCAACTGATATTATTTTAATGGAAAAACTATATTTAGCAAAAGTTAAGGAGTATTTTTTATAAATAAATAAATAAATATGTATTCTTAAAACATTTATAATATTATTATTTTAAACTTAAATTTATTAAAATTTAATAGATTAATTTAAGAAACATTTTTTATCAAGAAAACATCATATTGTTTAGGCGGCAAGAAAAAATAACCATAAAGAACAACAGTGGCAAAAACCATTGTACTTTTTTACTTCATCATCATCATGTCCAATACCCGACCTCAATCCATCTTTTACGTGGCCTCCCTCTATCTCTTCTCCCCCTTGGCCTATATTTTAGAGCTGCCTTTGGTATACGGTCATTTGGCATTCGTTCCAAATGTTCTCTCCAGTTATTCCTATAGTTTATTATAGTATGTATTATTGGCTTAATTTTTAGTTCCTTCCTCATGTCATCATTTCTTATTTTATCCATTATAGAATAATCTTTCACACTCCTTAGAAATTCCGTCTCTGAAGATTGTATTTCTCTGTCATCACTCTTTTTGAGCGTCCATGTCTCGCTTCCATATAAAAGAATTGGTATCGCCATTGTCTTGAAAAATTTTATTCTGGTATCTTTTCTTGTATTTCTTAATGTTCTTCTTATAGTCCCGCAGATGTATTGGAACTTATTTATCTTGTTTTGTATATTACTGTTGTAATTATAAGATAGGTCACACCCTAGATAATTAAAATGGGAAATTTGTTCAATTTTTTTTTTTTCTAAGATAATATTTATTTTTATAGGTTTTTTACCTTCAAAAGCCATCACCTTCCTTTTACTCTTTGAAATCTTTAAGTTATAATCGCTTCCAATGTACTTTTTTACTTATTATCACTTATATTCACAATATCACAAATGTATATATATATACAATCATGTTTGTGAAAATTGCAACACCGTGAAATAATTGTCAGACATTAATGAAATTTATTCCACATATTACTGATATTGGTACAAAGAAACGATCAACTGTACAAGAAAAAAAAAAGAAAGAAATAACGTCTGAAATCAGTACTTTATGCGTCCGCCAGGCTTAGCGATGAGGTACACGTCGTGGCATTGAATCATACAGGTTCTGAATGTAATCCTGGGGAATGACATTCCAGATGGCTTCGACTTGACGACAAAGTTCAATCTTACTGTGTGCTCCACCAGTTGCACGAGCAAATCGCCGACCAATGAAATACCAGACATGCTCGATGGTTTACATATCCGGGGAATAAGCAAGCCATGGAAGAAGCGAAACCTGTTGTGCACTGAAGAAGGCTTGTGCAGTCTGAGAAACATGTGCACGGCCATTATCCTGCTGAAATACAGCACCCAGAATGTGTCGAGAATAGGAAGGACCTCTGGCTCAAAAATTTCCCTCATGTAGCGACCACTGTTGAGGTTGCCCGCAATCTGCAAAAGATGGGATCGATAATTATACTTAAAAGCTCTCCACACCATGATGCTGGGCGTCTGGGCAGTATGACGTTGGATAACAAACTGTGGGAGCAAACTTTCCCCCCTGTAACTTCTGACACGTACTCTTACGCCATTGTACTACAGGTTCTAGCGAGATTAATCGGAGAAAACAATTTGTTGCCACTGCGCACGCCACGTGCTCTCTTGCTGAGTCCATTGAAGTCGTAGGCGTCTGTGATTCAGCGAGAGGGGAATCCTGCGTAAAAGAACTCTTGCACGCAGTTCATGCTGCAGAAAACGGCGACGAACCATGGATCTAGGTAATAAAACACCTGTATCCGTGCTCCAACGTTGTGCTAACTCACGAGAGGACGCTGTACGGCCCGTCACAGCCATGCGGATAAACAATAAGAAAAAACATTTCTTCGTATTGAGCAGCACGGTCCCACGCACAAATGCATAACATAATAAGCTATTCCCCCTCTGCCTCGACAGATATTTTAATTATCCTTATTTTCTGATCAGTTTCATTTCATTCAGTTTGTCTGCACTCATAGCACTATTTTGCAAGTATATCTGATGTTGCAGGAATATCAGATGTCTAAGAATTATTTACTTATTTCGAATGTTTCTGCTTGTTGAAGTAAAGTCGTACTTGTACTTGGATTCTTTTACATAGAGTTACAACGGGATTGCGAAGTCTAGTTTTCGATGAAATTTTTGTGTATGGTTGGATCAGAAAGAATTGAAATAAAATTCTTTTGTCAGATATTTAAAGTGCCACTTCAATATTAATCTATCAAGGTAGAAAAAATTTAAAAATAAGTTTATTTTATTTCTTTTTTTTTTAATTCAGTTCATTTTGGCGTTTAGTTCGAGTGAGTTTGAATGAAGCCTCTGTCCTCTTCTACGAGTTGCAAGTACCACGCAACTTTTTATTCGGGATATATACCTTAGTATTCAGTATTTTTGTACAATTACTTTTCCCTCATAAATAAAAATTAAAAAAAAATTTCTTGAGATTTATATTTTTCATTATTTCTTGTTTACCATTTACATCTGTCAGTTATCAGTAGGTTCAAAATAAAGCAAACTCACAGGTTTCCTATTTTAGTGTTCTTGCAACACCATACTATTTTCAAAGCAAATAAACAATAAGAAATATTATCGTTAAAACCTTAATGAAAAACTGCTTGTCTAATTGTTTTTCTATTTTTACATTAAAAAAATAATAATTCTACAATACACACATACTTAAATGTACACATACACATACTGGATTTCTGATAATTACTTAATTTCAAATCATACCACCTCTAAAAAATATATGCTTAAAAGGAAATTTATTGATAAAATTTCTAGTTTTCCCATTTCAGATAAGTTTTAAAGGAAAACATTGCATTAAATAATGCGTAAAAAATACTTTATTGCTTTTCAGTAAAATTAATGGTGTGAAGAAAATTGATAATTGTGCTTCTGTAAACTATTAATGAATCTTCTTTTCTAAACTATTGGGAAAATTGTGATAAATTTCAAACATGTATCGAAAAAAAAAAAAAAAAATCTCTCTAAAATTAAATAGCTAAAAGTTTTAAAGAACATATTCTAAAAATGTTCGTTACAGCTGAATGAAACGGATTTTTCTTTTTCTTTTGACGTTTATTTTACGTATTTATGTATCTATTTGTTCTTCATCCCCCCCCCCCCCAAAGAAAAAAAAAAAGCTGTCATTTAGTAAAAAATTGGAACTAATGATCTTTTGTAAATAATTTAGTTATATTTTGTTAAATTTTATTTAAGTATTGAATTATTGAATTATTTTGTCCTGGATTATTTTTCTTTCCAAAAACATGCAGCCGAATTATTTGTAAATCTGTTAAATAAAATAAACTTTAAATAAAGAAATAGGAATGATTAGTGATCACAAGAGGTTATATTTTACACACACACGTTGCACATATTTATTGATTATCTCACATATACCTTTTTTTTTCTGTTTGCGATATAAAGGATTATTTCAATTCACGTTTTGCCCCCCCCCCGTCTTGGGTACTGAAATTCCTGAAATTGGTTCTTAGGTATTTGTATTAACTATACATTAGAGCAAAAATTTCACGTATAACTTTTTTCTTTCTTTGCATGTGAAATCACGTTTTGCACCCTTTCCCCCCTTGGGGACCGAATTTCTAAAATTCCAGAAAATACTTTTTAAATATTTGTGTTAGCTATATTTTAAAACAAAAACTTTATTATATCTGTTTTATTCTTTGAGATATGAAGGTTTTTGTGAAATCACATTTTGGCCCCTACTCTCTTTTGGTGGGCGAATTTCGCAAAATCTCTTCTTAGGGGGTGCTTACACTATATGTTCTATAATCTGACCCAGTTTCGAGTCAGTAGCTCCAGTAGATTTTGCTGTGCGTTGATGAGTCAGTGAGTGAGTGGAAGTACTCTTTTATATGTATAGATTTTATAAGTATAGTATTTCAAATCACGCTTTGCCCCTCTCCCCTCCTCTTGGGGGCTGAATTTCTAAAATTCCAGAAATTGGTTCTTAGGTATTTGTATTAACTATATATTAGAGCAAAAATTTCACGTATATATATTTTTTTGGTTTGAGATATATAAGAGCATGTGAAATCACGTTTTGCCCCATTTACCCCGTGAGGATCGAATTTCTAAAATTTCAGAAATTAGATTGTATATATTTGTGTTAGCTATATTTTAAAGCAAAGATTTTAAGGATATCTGTTTTTTTCTTTGAGATATGAAGGTTTTTGTGAATCAACCACACGACTTCCATTACCCACTATTACACGATTTATATGCACTCTTTGGAGATAATGTGATCAGAAGACATAAAATTGACCTAATGAAGTTGAAACTTAAAATATTCCCGGTAAGAGAAACTTAATAAACGTGCAAAGACATATAAAACAAAGTTTACAAAGCGAGTTAAAAAAATAAGAAAAATAATGGTAGAGTTATTTTTTGAAACACCAATTTCCTAGATCTAAAACTGACTTACTAAAGCAGGATGACTGTTAAGTTTCCTGTAATAACAACCTAATACATGAGAAAATATACCTAAAATGAATTTATGTAACAAATTTTAAGAAAATCGTTAGAGCCGTTTTTGAGAAACCAAATTTTACCGAAACTTTGTTTACTGAATTATTGACCGGAAAACAATAATTATATATAAAAAATGATATTTAAAAGGGATTTAATACGGGGAGTTTGAAAAAAATTCGTTCAGCAGTTTTTAAAGGAACGCTCTTGCTAGACCAGTAATTGAGCTATTTATACAGGACACCTATCAATTTTTCTAAACTAACCAACTATATCATTAAAAAGGACATATAATATAGTGTTTATATGGCAACTTTAAAGGATCGTTTGAGCCGTTCTTGAGATACGAACTTCCGGTTTCTGATGACCCACTTCCATTTTTCCAATTTTCACCAAAATTTGGAAAATGCATGTGTACACCAGACCTGTCTCAGTTCTGAAGTTTTGTAATTCTATCTTTATTAGTTTCGGAGATATGATAGCCAGAAGATTCCCAACATACACACGCGCACATACATACAAACTGACCAATTGCCAATAACTACTTTTCTGAAACTACTTTTTCAAAAGACCTTAACCCTTTGCGGCGCAAGATAAATCGGATCATTTAAATTATACTGCCACCGGAATTCATGAACTAAATTAAACTAAAAGAAATTTTAAATTTTAAGGTTTAAAAAACCGGCCTTTTCTGATATGTTATAAACGTAAATTTTGCTAAAAAATTTCCGGGATGAATTTTTGCAGCTTGATCTTAAATTTTGCGTCCTCGCAGCGAGGACAGCGTGCGTTAAGGGGTTAAAACGTGTAAATCAAATAAAAACTCGATATCAAATTTTTTGACCGAATACAATACTTCCATTACTTACGGTAGTCAGGTAATGGAAGTAAAGAAGGAGCAATAAAAACTTATTAAAATTAAAACAGTTGAAAAAGTTCAAACTAAAGAGGTTAAGCTTCATGGTTACTCATCTTTCTGCGAGCTTAAAAAAACAAGATTTCACATGATAATAAGGTGCGGCCAAACTTGCATGAAAAAATAAGCAAATTTAAAAGCTTTTTTATATATACACTGAGTTGCCAATTTATCAAGAATACTGACACTTTTATGCAAAAGAATTATTGCGTCACAGAATTATCCTTACATAGCTAAGGTAATATGAAAAAAGAATAAAAAATTATGATGTTCGCATAGAATATTAACACTTTCCATCTTTACGTACTCCTTCATTATTTAACCTTTAATGTACTTTGTCTACGTGATGACACAACGGTGCGACAGAATGACAGTCAGATAGTTTAAATGAACTGATAATCATTCTAAAAAAGTGTTAAAAAGTGTCTTGAAAGTGTTAAAAATACTTAACACAAATGGAAATGCAATTTCCAACTGTAGTTCTTAATATATGTGAATATTTTTATTTGACCTTGTAAATCTTAATGTTAATGATACTGTATTCTGTAGAAAACATTTTTTTTTTTTTTTTTGTGCATATGAATAAAAGACGTAAATTCCATTACGATCTGAGCAAAATAATGTATTAAAATGTAGTTTATAAATAAAACTACTACTCATAGAACGCAATGGTTTGAAATTATTTCGAGTGACTCTGTATTCAAACCACTGGTGGTATTTACTCCAACTTCAATAGAAAACATCCCAAAGTCAACTTGAATAACATGTATCAAGGAAATATGTGAATATTTACGAGAGTGAAACAATGGATAGATGGGCAGATAGATTTACAAAATGAAGCCATAAATCCATTCCAGATATGTTTTAAAATGTTAAAAATAAGAAAAATTGTAAAATAGCAGTACAGTAAATTCCTTGTGAATATAAAGAGGAAAAATAAGTGATTTGACGATCTTTGCATTTATAAGTGATAGTCATGACGCGTGAGCAAGTAATAACGGAAGTGACGCATTTGTGAAATGTTACAACTAGACAGTAATGAAAGTGTATCAAAACATAAAATGCCAGGCAAAAGACTGGGTATGAATGGGGAAAATTATGGCCGTCAGCAAATTATAAATGATCACTGGAATGTTGTATATCCTGCAGTGTAACAAAACATAGAACAATAACAGTGCAGAAAATAAAACCAGATATTAACCAAGATCCATTTCTTATTAACTATCCCTGAGCGCTCTGTGCGTCGTACCATGGTTCGTCTGGGCGATGGAAGCCGAAAGCCAGTGCGAACAGTGAGGGGGGGTCATATTAGTTACGTTACTCACTTTACATATACCAAAGCGATTTCAAGGTAAGCGCTACGGAGAATTGCTATAAAACTCTCCATTCAAAGAAGGGAAAAGATAAACTGGAGAAAATTAACAATCCCAAAGTTATATGCGATCGCAAAATCAGGACAAATAACACTAATATAGAACTCATTTTTATAGAATATTTCCAATATGAAATAAATAGTATATAAGGCTCTTGCCAATCCAAATGGACGTCAATCAAGTAGACACTTCCTCCATAACATTGAGTTATTTACTTTGTACATATTTTAATAAACATCAAATCATGTACAAAGTAAGCAGTGCAACGTTTATGAAATTAACAATTATGTCTGTGGAATATCTTTCTTTGATAATCTTTGCAATATTTTTCTTTGGTAATCTTTAACAATCCTGCTTGAATCCATGATTTTTCTATAAACAAGGAAACTTTATGTTTACAGGCTGATGTTGTAGATTTATTACAAAGGAAATTATAGCACACGAGCGTAGTTTGATTAAACAGGGAATATATATTAGATGGTAATTGACAATTATGTATGTAGAACAAACAATATTTTTCTGTGATAATCTTAAACAATACTGCCTGAATCCGTGATATTTCTATAAACAAGGAAACTTTATGTTTACAGGCTGTATTTGTAAATTTATTAGAAAGGAAATTATAGCACACTAGCGTAGTTTGACTAAACAGGGAATATATATTAGATGATAATTGACAATTATATTTGTGGAATAAACAATACTTTTCTGTGATAATCTTTAAAAATTCTGCCTGTATCCGTGACGTTTCTGTAAACAAAGAAACGTTATGTTTACAGGCTGTATTTGTAAATTTATTACAAAGGTAATTATAGCACACTAGTGAAGATTGATTAAACAGGAAATATATATTAGATGATATTCAAACGACTTGTGTTTTTTGCTGATTATCTACAACGCATTTTTATAGTTTTCAAATACGACAATATGTATATGAAACAAAATTAAACCTAAAATTATAAATTAAATAAGCCATACTCTTTACCAGAATAATTAAGATTTTTCAATGCATCGTCCAGACTATTTAAATAGATAGATGTTTCATTAACTGTAAGAACTAAATGTTAAAGGAAATATGACAGTGATAATTATTTATTCGTTTAAAATAAAATCATTATTTTGGCTGAACATTTCAAAAGAAAACGCGTTTGTATAAAAAAGAATGTGATATAGATCAAGCTTATTAGCAATTTATTATTATTATTATTACTACAATCTGTTCAGAAATTTTATATAATAATCGACATGTAATAGTTCTTATAGAAAATTAAAATTGTATCATTAAAATTTAATCAGAAAAAGATGAAATAATTAAGACATTATAATAAAATCATTAATAAAAATATTAATATTTGCATATATTCAAACAGCTTTATTTGTTTTTATAATAAGAAATTAATTTATATATGAATTTGAAATCATAATGAAAATATATAATGGGATGCCTCTCTTAAAAATTCCTATATTCAAAAATAAACAAAAACAATAATTACAAAAATTAAATTACAAAAACTAAATCTAAACGAGCGATAAATTAATCATTGCACAATATCATGCAGAGATTTTCTTATATCATTTAATTAATTCTATTTCAAAGGCAATGGAAAGAAAAAAGAATTGTTTTCCTGATAAAAGTTTACCGGAAGAATATTAATTAGTCACCTTCTTTTTTTTTTTTATTATTATTCTGGTGGAACAAGCATCTCAAGTTTTCTTTAATTAAATTCTTCTCCCAGGAAAAAAAATCTATTCGATTTCAATTAGGATTCTTTTCTATTCTTAAGTTTTTTCTTTTTTTTAATGTCATAAAAAGTAAACTTTTTATTATTTCATTCTTAAAAAACACGATCTGTATTACTTCATTCCTTTGTATTTTTGTATTAATATTATAGAATAATACTAAAAATAAGCTCTAACAGTTGTTAAATTACACGACCGCGCAATAAATGGTCAGTCACTTTCGGTTTAAAATGTTTTATCAAATAGTTTAAAATTGATTCATGAATTATCCTAAAACTTCAATATTGGCACAATAATGTAATACACCTCATTCTTTTTCATTGAAAGTTTTGTCTCGGAGAAAAAAAAAAAAAAAAAAAAAAAACGACTCGTAACTAATTAAAGGATAATTAGAATTTTCGGGATCACCCTGTCAAAAGTATTGTTTTTAATGCATTAAAGATGTAAAATGTGATTATGAGTGTACTTATTCTTTTAATTGTGTGTAATAATTTGTATCTCAGTTCAGTGTATATTTGTGGGGATATAAAATATACCTTATATATACATACATACATATATACATATATATATATACATATATATATATATATATATATATATATATATATATATATAATGATTTATTAAGCGTAGTAGAAGCCAAGCAACAGATACAAGATCACTGAAACCACAAAGACCAATATGAATGAAAAATTTCTTTATGTAGGAGAAGCTCAGAATGGTGAAAAAAATTCATCAGGGAATGAAATACCCATATTTAAAGAAACCAAATTTATTAATTAACAGCCTACAAAACAAACGAAACAATAAACTAACTCAACGAAATCTTAACATAGAAACATAAACTAAATCGAAATTTATGAAAAAAAAAAAGAAAAAAGAAAAAAGAAACTTAAGAAAGGAAGGCAGGTGGCAGGCGGCAAGACTTGCCTCTGGGGTTAAACTAGTTTCACGCCGGCAACACTCCCCCAGCTTGCCAAGACCAGAATAGGAGTCATATGGATTAAAAAAAGGAAAATTTCATGGCATATGAAAAATAATGAAACTAGGAAGCAACAATGAAATTTATTGATTGATTACTATGTGTTTAATAGTATGATTAGATTTTTAAGATTAGTTGACAACTTAACAATGAAGAAACTGAAAATTTAATGGAAAAAGATAGATTGCATATTAATACAAAGTAAATGCATAAAGCCTTTTGCCTTTCTTCTTCTTCTTTTTTTTTTTTTTTTTAGTTTCACAATCCCACCCAACCATCCAGCCAAACAACACCATCCATCCTCCGCAATCAAACCTCTGCCCACCCAACCGCCACCTTTTTTATTGTCTTTTATTATTTTATATTTTTTTGTTAAGGTACACTAAAGTTTACACTTTTTTAAGTACTGACAGAGACATGGTTATGGATATAAAATAGAAAATACACAGTAAACTCCCGACTATTCGGCCTAATATGGCGAAAGGGTGGGCCGGATAACAAAAAAGCCGGATAGTCCGGAGTTCTTATAAATATTTACTCACTTCATGCTGCCTTTCTTGGTCTTGATATTAAAAATACATGCTACACATTTTACGATAAATTTTACATATACAGTGCATGCTATTTTAAAATAAACAGAACTTTAAAGTAAAACGTAAGTCTATTGCGTAAATATGAGTAAATCTTTTTTTATTGTTTATTAATAAATAATTGCGCAAATGTGAAATGTTATGCCTAAAATAAAAGAATCAAAACTTGCAGTTTTTAGTTTTTGAAAAAGTCCTTGATACATATAACTGTTTTTTTTTTTTTTTTTTTTTCTGTTTGCCCTCTTCTGCGATATGTTTGTTGTTGACTTGTTTATATATATATATATTTATTTTTTCCCTCCATTTGTGGAAGCAGATCCTGGAAGCAGATTTTTGACCTAACATCTGCTTTTTTTTTTTTTTTTTTTTCTGTCCTATCTTTCTTTCTTTTTCTCTCCTCTCTTCCTGTTTCTCAGCTCTCTAACCCCTCTACCTCCCTCCCCCCCCCACCACACACACACAGATCTACTCAGATTATTTTCATTCATACATATTTCGTACCAGAAATTCTCATTTTGGTTGCTGCATGTACACTGAAAATCATGTTTGGTCGTCATGTGAAAAACTTGAGTATGTTATACGTAGAACAGAGCCGCTTGCAACATTTCTCATCTTTTTTATGGATCTTTTCTATCCGGATAATACGAAGCGCCGGATAGTCGGGAGTTTAGTGTATGTATTTATTTCAAAGTATGTTGGATATTTAACCCAATACAAAGCCTGTTTTTAAAGCTTGACATGCTACATTAGACCCAACTTCAATCAAAATACCGAAATACTAAACATCGAAGGAACTATGAGTTTTTTACTCAGTAGTATTTAACTGCACATGCACAAGTGTTAACACATTTTCTTTGACATAATGTATTAAGCAAATATATTGAGAATTTCAAATAGAAATCCCAATTAAATATTGTAAAACTTAAAAAATGATTGTTTATAGAATGAACTCAAATTAATTCCTCTCAAAAAAAAAAAAAAAAAAAAAGACTAACTGATAAGATGTTTTATCCGTATATACTTACAATTAAGTTGCTCTACAATAACATGCAGGGCCCGACTTAGACTACCTGGAGCCCCGGAGCAAGCCTATTCTGGGGGGCCCCCTTGCAGTGGCATAAGAGGTCTTTAGGTTGCAGAATTTCTGCATTCGCCTGTAGGGGGGCCCCTTTCAGAAGGGGTGCCCAGGGCATTTGCCCCGTATGCCCTGCCGTAAGTCAGGGCCTGATAACATGAACTGAATAAAGATAATAAATTGAATAAAATTCCTTATACTTTTTTTCCTTCTTCTTTCTTTTCTTCCTTTACCTCTTTTTTTTTTTTTTTTTTTTTTTTTTTTTTTTTTTTTTCTGAGAAGAACTGGATTTCCGTTCAATTTATTGACTATATTTATATTTTTTTAAATTTTTATATTTGCTTCTGATTTTCGCTAATAACGCTAAAAAGCCTTGCGCATGCACATTAAAAAATATTTATTACAAATGCTCAGCTCATATTTCATCAGATATTTAGTCTTTTATATTATGTTTTCAAATGCTGTGTTTAGTGTAGCATCTCAAATTCTCAAATAATGATATTCCAATACATTTGATGTTATACAAATAATAAAAAAACGGTTTTTTTTTTTTTTTTTTTTTTTTTTTTACAGAATCTTTGTTTTTTCATAAATTTTACATGCCATTTAAATACAAACAAGCAGGCTTTGCCCGCTTCGCTGGCCACTAAATTTAAAGGAAACTCTTTTCTATATAGCTTTATAAAAATAAAATAAATAAATTACTGAAATTGTTCAAAAGCTCGCTCCAGGTCCCTGCTGCATTCGGCAGGGATTTGGTCATCCAGTGCAACTCGGGCGCTTGTTCCTATTACCTGCGACAATAGTTTACCAATGAGCTTCCATTTAGGTGCTTATTATATAACAGTTTCGAAATAGATAGTATCGAAAAAATTGGAGTTTCCCTTTTATATTTGAATCCCAGTTACAAGTGAACAATACTATACGTGTTTTTCACATGTAACTCGGACTGGACTCAAATGTAACTGGGTTTAGACAACATAATATTTGCTTTTACGTTATTTCATATGTTTATTTTGTTTATCCAATCAACCATTAAATGACAGCAATTTCACGCCAAATATTACAATATGCTGTGACCGGCTACGTCAGTCGCATGAGACAATTAATTTTTTGTGTTTATATATAATTCATGGGTTGTAAACCTGATAGTACATCCTTAATATAGTTCTCTTTGGCGGCTTTTGAATTTTTGTCACCATTTTAGACTTAATCCATTGTAACAATAAGACTTAATCTCTTGTAACAATATGCTATGAGCGCTTTTTCTGCCGTATTTTAGACAACTAATCCTTTTATGGTTCTATATATTTCCCATTAAACATATTTTTATTTATTTATTTAAATATTAATTTGATTTTTTCAAATATTTCTGTTCGACAGCGTGCAAGTGCAGTAACACACAGAGGCTCATTTGTTTGCATGATAAATTAGCCTAGTGAATATTATATAAAAAAATAAATAAATAGGTAAACATTATCGTGTTACACAACTTTATTATGTCGCTCCATTGGCGGCTTTTGAATTTTTGTCGCCATATTAGCGATGGATTTTTTTTTTTTTTTTTTTTTTTTTTTTGTATGAAAAGTGGAAGACTATTTTGCTAATAATTTTATCAGACTCTTTTTTGTTTATACATAAGAATCCTTTATATTCTGCTTATATTTTTAATGGTTTTTAGGTTTAAAAGAATGCTTGTTGAAATAAATTTCCTATCTTTAAAACTGCATTTCTTCTGTAAATTTTCTGTAAAAATAAATCATTTATGTTTTTATATATTTGATGCGCTATTTAGATTAAAATGGCTGTTGTTATATTAAACTTCTTGTCGAAAAACGTTCGGTGTACTTCAACACCAAAATTTAAAATATCGCCCAGCAGGATCTGTTAATGAAACTGATAAAATAAAAATATGGTTCATAGAGTTTAAATAATCTATTTAAAAAAACTTTTAAAACCCAAATTATTATTGTATCGTATCACATACATAGATATAGTAATAATATATAGATTGATCATTGGGGAGAAAAAAGTGATTCCTTTTCACTCGGGAAAAGACGGCGATTTTACCAAAATATGGCAGTCTTTCCCCGAGTGAATACACACGGGAATACATACGAATGTTTTAGCAAATAAAATTCATGAATAATTTATTTACTAAAGGTGAATGAAAAGCTCCATATAGAGTTTCAAATTCATTCTTCTTTTTTTCCTTTTTTCCTTCAATACCACTTAATGGCTGATTCCAAAGCTTTTTTTTCGGCATCAAAAATCTTTGCACGATAATATGGGGATGATAGATCTATATATATTATTATATCTATGATCACATAAATCTTTTCGAAGATAGAAAAAAACTTAATTTGAAAAAAAAAATAATAATAATAACTTTTGTTTATTAACCAAAATAATTGATGAAATTTGAAATGCAAGTTGGTCTTGTGGAGTACAGGCTGTATATTATATTTTTGTGTTCGTGAGAGAAAATTTAAAAGAATTTGAAAACTGCAATTTTTAATCCCACTTAAAAATCATGTGATTTAAGGGCCCTCTTCACTCACCGCCGCCGGAAGCCGAAACTAATGCTATTCTATGGGAAATTTTTCTTTACAAATAACTTATTAACTAATACATATTTTTAAATTCTGTTTTCACATTCTGAAAGTTCCCGGCTGTAAAATTGACGCACCTTTTCTAAAAAATTATTTTTTTATATTTTATTTTGAAGCTGCAAAATACGAATTTTCAATATGTGAAATTTTTTCATTTTGCAATTTCGAAATAAAATATTAAAAATTAAAAAAATACATTTTTAAAAAAGGTTCGTCAATTTAACAGTTGGGAATTTTCTGAATATGAAAACAGAATTTAAAAATATGTATTAGTTAATAAGTTATTTTTAAAGAAAAATTTCCCATAGAATAGCATTAGTTTCGGCTTCTGGCGGCGGTGAGTGAAGAGGGCCCTTAATGTGAAGCAGATTTTTCATTTTTTTTTTCCCTCCTAACGGTTTCCATACAATCTTCTGCTCTTGCCACCTAAAATTCATACTTTAGTTAATTTTAAAAAATCTAATTGTCCGATTGATAAGCTGTTTAATGCATCGGATTTACAAAAATTTTCCCTTTCATTTGCCATCTTATTTGTAACGATGCGACTGATATTTCTAATTTACTTTCTAATCTTTCTGATTTATTTTCCTCATTTTAAATAAATGTAAGTTTTTTTTTATTATTATTATTATTATTATTATTATTATTATTATTATTTTGTCGAAAACAAAATTGGCAACAATTAAATTATGGATAAAATTTTAAAATTTAAATGGCTTATTTATCAGAAATTAGAAGGTTATTATTTTCACATTCTAATTAATTAAGAAAAGACTAATCATCCGATTGATAAGCTGTTTAATGCATCGGATTTCAAAAATTTTCCCTTTCATTTGGTATCTTATTTGTAACGAGGCGACTGATATTTCTCATTTATTTTCTAATCTTTCTGATTTATTTTCCTCATTTTAAATAAACTAGCAGGCTATGCCCGCTTCGCTGGCCACTATATTTAATTGAATCTCCAAAAGATTTGGATCATTATTTATTTTTCACATCACATTATAAATAAAAACTAAAATAATTACATTGGAATCGCTCTAGACCTCGCATCGGGTACTCGCTGACTACCGCAGCTCTTTCTCTGCCCGCATTGTATCGGGAGCAGGTTCCCACTGCCTGCAGAAATCTCTTTCCTATATATTTCAATATGGGTATTTATTGACGATAGGTGGGTCTACCATTATTTAAGAACTACGATTTTAAAGATAAGTGTATCTCAGCGTCTATTAAATATTTTAGTTTTTGAACCAAGGATTTTATTGCTCATGCTATTTACACTGTATTACAATTTGATTCCGACCAATGTAATGAAATAAAATAAAAAGTAGATTTTCTTTTAGAAGTAATTAAATACATAAAAAACAAATAAATTCCAATCAGTTTAATCCTTTCTACTATATACTACCATTATTTCCTGACAAATACTATAAATTAGAAAAAAAAAAAAAAAAAAAAAAAACTTTTAAAGAAATTAAATTAACAAATGAAAAATAATTGTTGTTATGCTACAAAAATTATGCATAAACATAACTGTCATAAATACGTTTTTAAATTTTAAATTTAATATATTTAATTTTTTCTACTGCATTATTATTTTATTTTCAATAAATATAATAAATTAAAAAGAGAAAAAAGATTCGCCCTCAAATAAATGTATTAAATAAAAAATAAATTGCATAATATAGCCGTTGCTAAGATACGCAGACGATTACAATCGAAGAATAAATTCATGAAAAATGAAACATAAAAGCCAATGTTTAAAATCGAAAAAACATTAAATTAAAAAATTCAAATTCGAAATTCGAAAAAATCTCGATAAGGTGCACACCTGCAGGGTTCCAGGTACCTATATGCCAAATTTGGAAGCTCTGCGATCAGTAGTGTGTAGTATTGTTCATGTTTAGATAAATGTATTTATTTTCCTGTTGGAAAAAAAAAATAAACTCGTACTTTTTTTTTTTTTTTTTGGCAACATTTAAATTATGGATTAAATTTAAGTGGCTAATTTTTTGCTATTATTAGCTTATTATTTTCATATTTTTATTAATTAAAAGAAAACTAAACAGAAATTCGAAATTCTGACTTCGATGTGCACAATGATCCTTCGGGGGGCACCTTTGTGTTAAATCTCGTGACTGTCCGAGCTACCGTTTTCGAGAACAGTGAAATATATATACAAATATTGCTCACTTAGTAGTATGTACGTTTTTTTTTTTTTTTTTTTTTTTTTTTAATTATTATTTTTTTGTCGAAAAAAAATTGGCAACAATTAAATTATGGATAAAACGTTAAAATTTAACTGGCTTTTTTTATCAGAAATTAGAAGGTTATTATTTTCACATTTTAATTAATTAAGAAAAAACTAATCAAAAATTCAAAAATCTGACTTCGATGTGCACAATGACCCTTCGGGGGGCACCTTTGTGTTAAATCTCGTGACTGTCCGAGCTACCGTTTTCGAGAACAGTGAAATATACAAATATTGCTCACTTAATAGTATAAGATGAATATAAATAATTAAATGAAGTCGACAATAATTTTCTACAGTTATAACGCATTTAAATCATTGCTTTTTACAGAGTGAGCACAAGCATTACGTTTTACTTTAAATTTAACGGGCTTTTTATAAAAAATTTTTAGTTAAAATATGTTCTTTGTATGCCTTAAATTTTAGGGTAATTTGTGGAGTATTTTTCGAGATATTTGACAAAACATCTAAAAATCAAAACTGTTCTGTCGTTTGTAGCAAAGTGGTGTATTAAACTACGTATAAAGAAATAAACATATATTTTATTTCGCCTGTTTTCTTTTTATAAATAAAGGGAAATTATTATATTAATTCGTCAAACTTAAGGAAAATTTTAATTTTGAAACAAATTATTTATATGGAACTTACGCAGCTTTCTCTTTCTTTATCTTACAGCTTAAGATGTAACACGTGGAGTGGTTTTACCTGAATATTTCTAGTATATTTTAAACAACAGATATAGAAACAGTTTTTCTGTACTATGATTCCTGTGTAATGGGAGCTACCGGTCCACCCAAACCTTCCGTTGGAATCATGTAGACCTGGCTATTATACTAAGGGTATTGCAGGTAAAGCATATGAAAACTGCACCAGCGTCGAATGAAGAGTTCTTGCCTGCTATTTGTTGTTCTTTATCTGAAACATCTTTTGCACACAATTTTAGACTTCTACCTCAACGACTAGGGAGTAATGGGGGTGGCAACCTAAAACGTTAAATTTAATTAAAAAAAAAAAAAAAAAAAAAAAAAAAAAAAAAAAAAAAAACTATTCAAGATATCTTAACGAGGTTGAAACTATTTATAAATGTTTATGAAGTACATAATATATATATTTTTTTCAGAATTTTCACTCGATTTTAAACGGTAGAAAATGATAAATATATTTTTGATGGGCGATTTTTTATATTATCCACCAAAGTGACACCTACCAAAAAAATACAGTTTTTTTGTTTTTTAGTTAGCTATTATATATAAAAATTACAGAAGTGTCAAATTGGTAGAACGTAGTGAAAAAAATAATAATCATTTAACAATAATACTTGTGGGCAAGTGTTTCACTCTCAAAATAAAAGACTGACACCAGCACTCGTTATCAATAACTTCTATTATTGTCAATAGCAATAAATTAAACCACGAATATGATATAAGTTATTGATAAAAATACGCCGGTATAGGTTTTCCGTTCTGAGACGGAAACTCTTGCACCCTTGTAATAATACCAATGATATAATATTTATTTTTAAAAACTATTTTATAATAATAAATAAACAAGGCAAGCAAATATAAAAATGTTTTTTTAACATTTGTTATTAAAATGTACCAATTAGCAATAAAAAAATATTCTATTTAATTGTTATCAGGGATCTTACATCTAAACTTTTTTTTCAAGACACTTTTACGGATGAGAAATTTTTCTAATTTTTGCTACCTTTATTTTTATACACTAGTCTCTATCCTGTTTAATCACGACATATTACTATGAAAATACTGATATAAAGATTTCTGTATGAAAATAGCATAGATGCCAACATTTTAATTTATTCCGGGGTATTTTTAGCGCCGCCTTTTTTCATGCATCTGTCAAGAGCTGTTTCGCCCTTCATAGTTCATAATGGCCACGCCTTTTTTCAAGAATTCTACCACCAGTACTTTTATGGAATAGATTTCCTTTTAAATTTTAAGACATTTTAAATATAAAAAATTGCTAAATATTAATAGTTGTGCAGAAAATTAAGAAGTTTCAAGGACTGTACGAAATATGTCATTTTTGATGGGCGGAGCTATGTGAAAGATTTATAAAGGTAGTGTGTCAATTGTACCTGATTACGTTTAACAATAGTAGATGATTTATAAAAATCACACTCGAAAATAAATAAATAAATGAATAAAACATTATGCATGTAGAATAAATGAATTGGTAGACCTTTATCAAAATATTATTATTTAAAAGAGCGGAAAAGCTTATAAATATACTTTAGCCAAATTAAATAATACTTTTCAGACGTATAAAATTCTGTGTTACTGTATGTCAAGGGGTTCATTCTCTAGCAAAGTTGTTACAACTTATATATTGAAGTAAGCGCAAAAAGATTTAAAAACTGAGAGTCTTCTAATTCATTCTGTAACATTATCAGTAACTGCCTAACAATGTTACGAATTAAAATAAAAATGTTGGCAGCTATATTTACGGCTAATTATATGGCTCGTATCCCATGCCCCCTTTTACACGTTCGGAGATGGGGGAAACACCCGCCTTTTTTTTTTTTCTACTGCTATTTTCATAGATGCCAAATATTTTGATTTATTCCGGAGTACTTTTAGCCCCACCTTTATTTATAGAAAAATTTTATGAAATGTATAACTTCAATAAAATCAGGCAATTTTATCCTTAAAAAATAAGTGGTATGGAAAAAAGGCGGGGCTAAAAAATACTCCGGAATAAATTTTGCCATCTATGCTATTTTCATATAGAAATTTTTATATCAGTATTTTTGAAGTGTTGTGACGTGATTAAACAGGATAGAGGCTATTATGTAACAATAAAGGTAGCAAAAATTACGGAAATTTCTCATCCTTAAAAGTGTCTTGAAAAAAGGGCGAGATGTAAAATCCCTGATAATAAATAAATATATATATATTTTTTTGCTAATTGTTACGTTTTAATAACAAATGTTAATAGAGCATTTTTATATTTGCTTTCATTGTTTATTTATTGATATTAAGTAGTTTTTAAAAATAAATATAATATCATTGGTATTAATATTAAGTGATTATTATTTTCTTCACTACGTTCTACCAATTTGACACTTCTGTAATTTTTATATGTAATAGCTAACTAATAAACAAATAAATTGTATTTTTTTGGTAGGTGTCACTTCGGTGGATAGTATAAAAAATTGCCCATCAAAAAGATACTTATCATTTTCTAACGTTTAAAATCGAGTGAAAATTCTGAAAAAAATATATATATTACGTACTTCATAAACATTTATAAATAGTTTCAATCTCGTTAAGATATCTTGAATAGTTTTTTTTTTTTTTTTTTTTTTTTTTTTAATTAAATTTAACGTTTTAGGTTACCGCCCCGATTACTCCCTAATCGTTGAGGGTAGAAGTCTAAAATTGTGTGCAAAAGATGTTTCAGATAAAGAACAATAAATAGCAGGCAAGAAATCTTCATTCGACGCTGGTGCAGTTTTCATATGCTTAACCCTTTATCCGTATTAGTGTAAGGCTCTACCTATTTTTCACACCAGTATGTTTGTAGAATTATAGTGCTCGTATGTAATCATTAGTATATATTCCTCAATACTACACTACAGATTTACTGGTGGGAAAAAAAGGCGGGACCTAACGCTATTACGGATAAATTAGCACAATTGGCAGGTCTAGAATCAGGTTACTGAAACCGTAAATACAGTTGTTATTCACCAATAACTTGAACTCCCGGTTGAACACAAAAATCTGAAAAGCGTATAAAGGCGGGGGTGCAAATCTTTAGCAAATTTAGACGCGTTATTTCTGCCATCTAGCGATATAAGTTATTTTAAGATTTTTCAAGTGAAAATAAATCAGTAAGAGATTATATGAAATACTCGAAGCTTGATGGCAGAAACAGCATGCTAAATTTTTCTGGAAAACTGCACATTGCCTTTAGACATTTCTCAAGTTTTCGCGTTGAACCGGGAGTTGAAGTTAATGGTGAATACGGCCATGAGATTTTCGACCCTAGTACCCTTGATCGATCGTATTTTACTCGGTTTTTCAGTGCATCCTCAAAATTAGCCTGAGCATTTAATAGACATTTTTAAAATAGCATTTAGACAATTTAGGGCAATATCTAAGACCAGTTTCTGATGAGGAATATTTCTTCGAAAACAGATAACAAATCACATAAAAATTCGACTAAACTCATGTCTTTTCATTGGATTTTCATTTAATCAGTTTGTAAAATTCATAGGTTTCCGATCATTTGATTCAACTTTTCCTGACGAGACATTTCAAATGAATTTCCGATGAAATTCCGATTATAGGCCGCTCATCATTTCATTGGTCTTCGATGAGAGGCGATTCAAAGGCCAACTATATTTTGCTGTTAAGGGGATGAGATATTTTAATTTTGCTATTTTCGTAGTTTTACTTTAAGAAACTTTAAATTTTGGAAAATTGTATTGGAATTTATTTTATTTATTTAGATGAATAATGAAATTAATATAGTAATTTACTAAAATAATATTACAACTTATAAGTTTCCATAGTATTTTATCACAAGTCTTTCATTTATAAATGGAAAGTTTCATGATATTACATTTTGTGAAAAGAAGATGCAATAAAATTAAATATTACTGTTAAAAAAAATATTATAATATTACTGTTTAAAGTAACTGTTAAAAATACTTAATAAGTGAATAACTCAAAGAGAAGTAGGAATAAAAAAAGTGTGAAATATAAATAATGTTAAATGTGCAAAAGAATAATAACAATAATATTTTTTATAAGATAAATAAAGTCTGTTTTTTTTTTCTCTTATTCATATATGGTAAATAAAAGTTTGTTTTGAGTTTAAACTTTCGTAAATGGTCTTTTTGTATGCATATGTATGTATATGTGTCACTGATATCAAAATAAATCAAGAATAATTCTTAGCAGAAATTCAAAATTACATATTCCAAATCAGAATCATATGGGGGTGCTTCTTGAAGTTTGATTGAGAATGATCAAATGTTTATGAACAGGAACATCCAATAGAATATAAACACAATACAATTGTGTGTCAAAATTTCTGTTAGGTACACTTTAACAAATTTAGACTTTATTGAACAAAAGGAAATAAAAATGTAATATGTATTTACTTACATAAAAGCATGATTAGTTTAAGATATAGTATGAAAATCATTTACCATCAGTTTAAAAAGCTAGACAAAAGAATTTGGTAGGGATGTGCTAGGGAGGACATTTCAAGTTACGTTAAAAAAAAAAAAAGATTCAGTGCTAAATTTATGTTTACTGTCTAGTGCCTTTATATTTTATAAACGTTAAAGAGTTATTCAAAAAAAAAAAAAAAAAAAAAAAAAAAAAAAAAGAAGACTCATTCTTTTGTGTTAAACAAAATTAATCAAGTTCGTTACTAAATTTTACCATGTCCGGAAAACGCATTTTGGAAATGATAATTATTTTATCATTTACATATATTAGACAAAGCATTATTTGAAGTACAAATTTTAACACCGATTCTCCACTCTATTTACTCATTTTGATGTTACCCATATACGAAAATCGATATTTTGACGGCTGCCCTGTATGTATGTATGCCATCAGTATAACATAAAAACAAATAAATTTAGGTAATTCAAATTTCGTATACGGAAGTTCATAAGAGGTTACTGTTTGAAAAAAAAAAAAAAAAAAAAAAAACACCAGTATTGGGGCATTTCAAGGACTGGTGCAAATAAAGATTTTCTGAATAATTTGGAATAAAGTTTTGAAAAATATAACTGCACTGTAAAATATAACGGTAGTTTTTACATTGTACCTTACTTCATTTATGAATTAAGTAGTATATTTAAACGGAGGATCTGTGCGATCGGCATATGTATGTATATATATATATGAATGTATATTGTTTCCTCTAAAATTTAGTATATTATGCCGCA
Source organism: Salticus scenicus (assembly GCA_963930645.1). Lineage (NCBI taxonomy): Eukaryota > Metazoa > Arthropoda > Arachnida > Araneae > Salticidae > Salticus > Salticus scenicus. The sequence continues at coordinate 221,784,721 of OZ005653.1, read as the reverse complement.
TTTTTTACCTTATTGCATTAATATGTAATCTGTCTGCATGTGTATCTGTCTTGAAGGGAAAATTTAAACGCTTGCAGTTTATGTCAAACAAACGTCACATTAGCATGGAAATAAACATATTTATCCCCTTTATTTATTTAAAGGCATTTAAAGAAGAGCAATAAATATAATTATTGTACGATGTGCCTATGAGTGGAAAATATCAATTTGAAATATTAAAATTTTTGATACTAAGAATGTTTTATGATCTTTAAAAAAAAAAAAAAGAACTATATATTCATGAAGTTATATAAAACAAATTATATAATAATAATAATAATTCATATTTATATGACTAAACACCAGGAAGGAAGATTTAAATTTCTTTATAAACAATTACAATGGAAATGTAACTTTACACAGTACAAAACATATTAGAATAGATTATGAAAAAGTAACTTTGTAATCCCCCCAAATATATATATATATATATATATATATATCAAAAAGTATTATAGCAGAAAAGTGGTAAAAAATGAGTTGTTTTAGAGACAGTGATATATGATATCATAATAATTTAAAAACATTTAAGATCCGACAAAAAATGAAAACAAAAAGTTTACTAAGAATCATATTCATGCATAAATTGATAGGTAGTTAGATAAAAAGATTGAAAGATACATAGACAAATCCATAAATCAATAAATATTTCAATTTATGAAAGTTTTTGCGGTAAACCTCTCTTAGTCAGAGGAGCCGATAAAGTCAAACACATGTATTTTGGGAGAAAAACTTTTTTTACATAATCTTTTATAATAAAGGTTGAAAATATATACAAATATTAAAAGAATGCGTGTATAAATGATGTAATTTACAATAAATAAAATTAGATTTTAATCTTATCTGTAAATTACATTTTCAGTAAATTATGTAAATTATATTTGCATTGCATTCGATATTTCATAAAGCAGTAACTCTATAACTCGGACTTTCTTCCTTTCAATGGGTGAAAAGAAAAAAAAAAAAAAAGAGCTGAATAAAGTTATAAGGAACATTTTCTTATTTCCTTATTTTTTTATTTTTTATACTGTTTAGTATTTTCTTTTCTTTTATCGGGAAAAGGATAAGCGTAACAGGAAAAATTTCTACATAACTATTTATCCAATAACTGGAAATAAAAAATCTGCAGTAACAGAAGTAGAAGGATTTTTTTTTTTATCTTCTCTCTAACTTTTAGGTATCGTGATTGTGTCAGAAATGCAATGAAAGAAAAACAAAGTAAAATGTATTATAGTTTTATTAAAAGAAATTCTTTAATTTCAACCAGTTTTTGCTGTATTTGAAGCTCTGTATATTTATTTAATTAACACGTTTATAGAAGCAGAGAGTATTTTTATCTATGATGATAAATTGTAGCATGTGTTAAGGGCTGTGTAAACACAAAGTATTTGTTAAATATAGTGGAGAAAGAGTCTTGGGATAAAGGTGGGTCAGTAGAATCTTTGTAAGAAATTAGCAGACGCAAATTATAAGCATGTGATATAAATTCTCCATTCTTTGCTTACTCGTTACGTTTTTCGATGAGTTAAATTTATCAGAATTCTCTGCGTAATTTTGTTGGTGCACAGTTTTTTAAGCATGTAAAAACGTATTTTTTATTTTTTATTTTTTATTTTCATGTTATGCTTTCTAGTTTTTATTTTTAATGAGCTATTATGTTGCGGTAGGCATAAGTATAGGTATTATAGAAAGACCATGTGAAATGAAACATATTTTTTATTATACCGTAAAAATATTTTTTTCTCACTTCCGTGCAAAGAGGTGCTTATATCAGGTTTACATCGTCATTTTACAGAACTACACATTGTAAACATACTTAATAAAGTAATATAGAATAAAAATTAAAGGGGACTAATGTGCAAGTTGTACATGACGGGACTAAAGTGAAAGTTATACCTCAAGGGACTAATGTGAAAGTTGTACCTCACGGGACTAATGGGCAAGTTGCACCGAACGAACAAACTATTTCTTTCAACGAAAATGCCTACTAACCCTGGACGATAGGTCTAATGAATCGTATCATATTATATATCGTATTTATCGTAATATAACTCAATACTTATTTCGCTTCCTTCTTCGACTCATTTTAATACGCATTTTTTACATGCATGAGCAGCCCCCGGAAAACAAAAACATTAAATCATTAAATTCATTATTTTATTTATTTTTATTTCATATTATTTCACGCGCACTTTTTATTTCCTAATTCAAAATTATTAAAAAAAAAACTTTTTCGATATCGCTTGTAACGATACTGATTATTATTCATTTTCTTTTCTTTTTCTTTCAATAATAATAAAAATAATAAAAAGATTTTGATGAAATTCTGGCAAAAGCAGAATTTAGTTTAGGACGGAGGACTATTAGGTTTTTTTTTTTTTTTTTTTTTTGAAATTATAACATCGCTTTCAAATTATTCAATTATATTTTCGATAAATTTTAGATTTCGACAAATGTCCAACTATCGAAATCGACAACGCAAAAATCCCAGATTGAGACTAATAGGCCCTCAGTCCTAATAAAATATGTTCTTCTGAATACACAGCGGTAGATATAGATTCTGATAAATATATTCAAGTTCAGAATTTGAAGACACCCACGGAGGGCATCTCGCACAGGCCTAGGTCCTAGTACAAACACACGTAGCCCTACACTACCACCACCACCACCACCACCTATATCGCAATGTAAATGCTGTGGATGGGAAAATATCTCATTTTGTCCCCTGGTAAATTTGCGGCCGGCTGTACATTACAGTTCATTCGCTTGTGGAAGTTGGGAATACCGCTGGCGGGCTTTCTTTTAACATTGAGTTTTTCCAATTTTCTTGTACTCACTTTGTGACAGGATGGGAATCTACGATACATATTTAAAAAAAAATACAATAAAATAAAAACTGATTAAAAAATCTTTAAGCCTAATTCTGTTTACTAATTACTATATAAAATGTTCTGCATAAAATAGAAATTAATTTAGTTTTAGTGTTTTTAATATAAAAGTTCATAATTGTTTGTGAGATTTCCAATGTCTTCGCAAATTTTTCTTTGAGTTAAATTATTAACAGGTGAATAGAGAAATATGATATTTGCTTGGGGGTTGGCAGGCATCTTACTTGATTCAAGGTGATCCAGCCGCTAAATGGCAACAACCTCAGCAACCTGTTCATTCTGATGTTTGTCAATCTTATTGTCAACAATCAAGTTTTCTATCAGCCTTCTATATTTTTTCTCAATTGTTGCATGATTAATGAATTACTCCTCAATTTTGAGCAGCTAGTTAAATAATGGGAAAAGTACCAATCCTGAGCATGGCATCTTTCTTTACGTTATGATATTAACTTCATATTAACTTTTTGCATTTTTATTGAGTAGTTATAAACTTATACGAGTTATAGAATCGTTAGATATGTAGTTTTTATAGTTTTAATACATTTTAACAGTCAAATTTATGTCACAAAGTTTGTTTACTTCAGATTTTTTTTTTTTTTTTTTTTCGAATTTAACATCATTATTTTAGAAATTTATTTTCAATAATTTAAAAAATATTAACTATAAATATTTTCAAATACATTTCTTAGTTAATTAATGAAGGTCTATCCTTTTGAAATTATAATAAACTAGCAGGCTACGTCCGTTTCGCTGGTCACTATTTTAAAATGAATCACTATAGTTAATGAATTCTCAAAATTGCATCAATTTTTATCATACAAAAAAAAAAAAAAAGAGAGAGAGAGAGAGAGAGAAATGTGATTGGAAAAAATGTTGCAACGGGTCCCCACTGCCCTTGGCAGCGCAGGCAATTGTGCGCTGCATGCGTACATTTATGTTCAACACTCTTAATGAATCACTATATCGTCGTAAGGGAAAAACATAAATTAAAAAAAAAAAAAAAAAAATTCTCCCATCAGTGAAATAATCGGTTCGGGCCACCACTACCTGCGGCACCGCATACAGGCGCGCAAGGCTCGCATGCTCCTTCACCTACCGTTCCCGCCTCTCCTAATGATTTTAGATTTTAAAAAATACTCGCAGTCGTTCTCTCGGGCTTTTAAACCTAATAATACTAATTTCCAACATTTTTATCTGAATTTCTTTATTTTTACCCCTGCGCCCGATCCCTTCCCGCCCTTCATAATAATTCTGTACTTTCGAAAATATCCGATATCGATTTATCAGGCCTCAAAACCTAACAACACTGATTTTCAGTGCTCTAACTCTTATTTATATGTTTTTGCCCTTTCACCTCCCCTTCCCGTCTATCCTAATAATTTTACAAATTCTAAAATATACAAAATCGATTTGTAGGTATCAAAAACCTCCATGTACCAATTTAATAACTTTACAAATTCGAAAATATCCACAATCGATTTGTAAGTATCAAAAACCTCTGTGTACCAATTTTGAACGACCTAACTCCATTTTTATTTTTTGCCCCTCCGTCCCCTCCTCCGCCCCTCCTAATAACTTTACAAATTTGAAAATATCCGCAATCGATTTGTAGGTATCAAAAACCTTCATGAACCAATTTTGAACGGTCTAACTCTATTTTTATTTTTTTGCCCCTCCGCCCCCCCCCCCAACACACACACACACCTTTCTGACCCTCCCAATAACTTATCAATTTCAAAAATATCCTCATTTGACTTGCAGATTTCTAAAATGTATCTGTACCAATTTTGAACGGCCTAACTATATTTTTATTTTTTTACACCTTAACCCCCCTTTCCCTCCCCACCTGGGATGAATTTCTAAAATTAAAGAAATAAGTATTTATGTATTTATGGGAGCTATATTTTAGAACAAAAATATCTTACACATATATTTTTTTCTGTTTGCAATATAAAGGATTATTTTAAATCACGTTTTGCCCCCTCTCCTCCCCTCTTGGGGGCTGAATTTCGAAAATTCCAGAAATAAGTTTTAGGTATTTGTATTAGCTATATATTAGAGCAAAAATTTCACATATATCTGTTTTTCTGTTTGAGATATATAGGAGTATGTGAAACCACGTTTTGCGCATGTGAAATCACGTTTTGTCCCCTTTTCCCCCTTGGGGACCGAACTTCTAAAATTCCAGAAATTAGTTTTTAGATAATTTAATTAGCTATATTTTAAAGCAAAAATTTACGGATATCTGTTTTTTTCTTTGAGATATGAAGGTTTTTGCGAAATCACATTTTGCCCCCTACACCCCCTTGGGGAGCGAATTTCTCAAAATTGCTTCTTAGCGGGTGCTTACACTATATGTTCTATAATCTGATCCAGTTTCGAGTCAGTGGCTCCAGTAGATTTTGCTGTGCATTGATGAGTCAGTGAGTGAGTGGAAGTACTCTTTTATATGTATAGATACATGCAAGTTAACTTAACTTTTAAAATTATTTTTTAAACATATAACAATAATAATGATAATAATGATTCATAATATATATCATTCTATACTGAAGCTGTTCCATTTCTTTTGCATGATTTTTCTTAATTTCATATTAATTATAAAAAAAAAAAAAAAAAAAAAAAAAAAAAAAATGCATGCACGTTCATGTTTTTCGACATAAAAAGAAATAAATTTACTTATTTATTTATTCTTGGCATCAGTTTGCTTTTCTTCATAATTTAAAATTTAAAATGGGGTTTTTATTTAACAGCCTTTGAACTGACTAAGCTAAAAATCACGATATTAGATAGATTTTGTCCTAACTGATAAATGTACCAATTTCTGATTAAAAAAAAACTAATAATACGAACTAAAAGTCCGGACTGATACAATGACAAAAATGTTTGCACGTTCATTTACGATGATAGGTGAAAATTCGTTAACGGCTTTATTTTGATTATGTATATATATATATATATATATACAGGATATCCCATAAGTCTGTAGACAATTTAAAAATTTATAACTATTGAAAGAATTGATTGAACGCGTTTTTCGAAAAAATCATTCTCGTGAAGGTTTTCTTTTCTTTTTCTTTTTTTTTTTTTTTTTCTTTTTTTTTTTTTTTTTTTTTTGGAAAGAAATAAAATATATAGTTAAAGTTTTTGTCGACGGTAGTTAGAGAAATAGTTAAATTTTTCGCACAGATGTAAAAGAAAAATATGCAAATGAAAGTCATATAAACTGCACAATTTTGCGATTAGAACAGTTTTTTTTTTTTTTTTTGCCACCGATTTGTGCATACATGAAGTTTTAATTGCGATGCTGACTTGATGGATATTAAGCGTTATTGCCCAGACAGCACATCGCCTCCCCAGGATATCTTCAAGATGTGTTCTGGATGAAAAGACATCCCAGAAACGTCCTTAAGGTGTACTGTGGATAAGTTAAGCCTAACTGTGCTGTTAGGGTGGTGAAGATGTTTTCCTTCTGGTAAGAACCGCCGACTGAAGCTGCAGTTAACAGTGTTACAACTAGTTTGCAAACTGTAATTTGTGGTGATGATGGACACATAGAATAGGATTTCTATGCCTGAAAACATTTTCATGCGAATAAGTACAATTTTTCATGAAAATGTGTGATTTAGTCACGCACAGTGCCCTCTATCGACAAATAGATTAATTATTATTTTTTCTTTACCGAAAAAGAAAATCCCTCTTTACGATATTTTTTTTTTTTCAAACCGCGTTCAATTGTATCAACTCACTCAATACTTCTGATTTTTTAAAGTATCTACAGACTTCTGGAACACCCTGTATTATCAAAAAAAAAAAAAAACTACTTTTTCAGAATAATTATTTTAGTCTACGATATTATATAAAATCCAACAAACCCAACATAAAGTTTGTAAAAATGATCGCATTCATATCTATTGGAATCTGCAAATATTTTACTCTCGGTGCTAAATTGCACAAACTGATATAAGAGTAGTGTATAAACTAATAAATACACCTTTTATAAACTGTTTTTTTTCCTTTTAATTTTCAGATAGCGTACCCTGCGACTGTGAATAAAAAATGCGGCATCTATATATTAATAGGCAAACATGAAATTTGTTGCACACTTGTAACATACTTTTACGAATTTGTAAATAATTCGTAGTTATTTTTATGTAAATTCCTTTAGAGAGGCTTAGTCAGGTGATGAAATGTCAATTTTCTGCATTTCTAGTTCTTTTACGCGTTAAAATAGCTAATTTTCTCTTAAAAACGCATTAAAAAGCTTGAGTAAGGCAAGTAATGGATTTGGCGACTTTTTTTGGTGACCTAGGGGAAAAAATCCTTATTATCGATATATCAAATATGGAAAGTCTAACTCGTATATCCTATGAGTTACCAGAATATTCTGAGTTTTATAGAGGGGTATAAAAGGAGGCACAATGCGACTAAGCACTCAGTTTCTTGCCATCTGTCTTACGATAAAGTGCTCTTCTGACTAGTTTCCTTGATTACAGCCTTACTGTGTGTTAATGCTCTGATACAGTTTGTACAGTGAATTTGCAATTGAAAGCTGTTATCTAAGCTGTGTTTTATGGTGAAATTGAAGTTGACACGTGGTTTATTGACCTGTATTTTCTATAAATAAACTGTTGAGCTTCTGAAAGCTTCGTCACTCATTCAGAGACTACTCACGAACCCTCAAATACGCAACAATATTAATTATGGGAGTAGAGGTTTGAAAGTTGTATCATTCAAAAGGTAGGATTAGCCGTATTTGCAGAATACAAAAATTATTTTCTTACCTAGTCAAGAAGGTAAATGAAATACCTTTATTTATTATGCACTTTTTTATTTTACATACATAATCTTTTGTATTAAAATAATTCTTTAAAAATAAAGTTGTTAAATCTGGCAATTACTTAAAATTCAAATAAAATCATGGACACAGTAATTTGTATAGATGTTGCATTCTTAAACTCTCTTGACTACAAATTTCGCATTCTATGAAGCAACGGTCATTAAAATGGTAAAAATCATTATGTGTGAATGAGTGGTACATCGAAGTTTTATACCATTGAACATATACGCAAATTAAAAAGGATTTGATTTATGTAAGTTCTATTTAAAAAAAAAAAATTATAATATATATATATTGTGATTTTCGTCAGCTCTAATTTAAAGACACATATTTTAGTTAAAATATAATGCTTTCCAACTAACTGAAATTGACTACTTTAAAAAAAAAAAATAAGTGGATTTACTACTATATCTTCTGTATATATATGAAGAAAGTATAAGATTCAGAAAAATTTTCAATTTATGGTTTTCGGTTAATTTACACGTTTTGCGATTTCTTGAATACGATTGAATATTGATTATATTGATTAAATTTTTGTTCATGTTAATCGATTGGTGGCGCTGTCATATAGAAAAAAGTATTTGATTCGCGAATATTTTTTACTTCCGGTTTTCGATGAGTTTAAACGTTTTGGTATGTCCTAAACTTAATTCGCTCATTTATAGAAAATGAAATTAAGCGCATCTCTTAGTTTACTTTACATATGCAACCGTTAATTATTTAATGTTCGGAAAGTCGTGTGGAGTCACTTCAGGTTTTTTTTTATATATATTACTTAAATAAACTTATACCTTTGTGATGCGTAACTACTGAGAACTGAAATATTGAAAAAAAAAAATGAATTATGTTATTTTAATTCTTTATATATAAATGCCCCGTTACTATAGCATTGCAATTCAGATAATAAGACGATTCAATTAATATGAAAATAATTACTCCTTATTGAATAAACAAAATAAATACATACATACATATATATATATATATATTAGTTACATTAAGTTAATCTGCATATTTATTTTATTCTAATTTACCAATCACAATATGTATTCTATAAAAAATATTATTAGAAAACAGATTTTTCTGATATAAATCAGATTTGGTACTAAATATTACGTTTTACAAAATCAACTTGAAAGGAAACGCATTTTTTTTTTTTTTTAAATAAAGTTTTCTGGATTCTTCTTTTATTTACAATCTTGTACCATGCATGATATATAGCTTTGAACAAATTTTCTTCGCTTAGGAAATAAATCTTTCCAATAACCGTGCAGCGTATCCGGTGTTCCGTTAATAGTTAAGTTCTGTAGTTCCAGAAGTTTATATTTATCTTAGAACTCCTCTTTTGTTATCTATCCTTGTGAGGATTCAGTTTTAAAGAGTAATTTCTTTTTTCTCCTTTTGCTGGAAATCTGAGAAAAGATTGATAATACAAATGGCTCGAATTTCTATCCTCTTACTCACTTCTTAATTTGATAGTTACTTTTATCACGTGACTTTTAAAATTTTCCTTTATTTTCTTAGCTATTGTGGCTTTAATTGGATTTTAATTTCTGTGAGTTTGTGGTATACTTTGAAAAATACAGTAGAACCTCGATTATCCGAACCTCGATTAACCGAAACTCACCTCGATTAACCGAAACTCTCCGTCAACCGAAGTCGGTTTCTTCTTCACTTTTTTTTTTTTCACTTTCTACTACCATCCAAAATTTTCTCTTAACAAACATGTATTTTTAAAGTTTTTTTTTTTTTTTTTTCCACATTCCTTTTGTATGCAAGTCATCCTTTCCAAACTACGAGTGCTGATAAATATTTTAGATGATTATTGATGAATTCTCGATTATCCGAAAATTTCGATTATCCGAAGTCAGTTCGCTCCCAATTACTTCGGATAATCGAGGTTCTACTGTATATTAAAATTTATATTTGCTCTCAAATGAAGATTAAATTGTTAAAATAAATAAAAATAAAACAAGTTTTGTCTTAAAAAGCTTTAAAAATAATTTTTTTTTTTTTTTTAGTTAGAAATTTATCAAAAACATTTTTTTGGGAAAATGTTCTAAAGTAGTATAAATGTTTTATATGTAGTGTGAAATTATAGAAATCGCATAACTAGCAATCAAACTATTATTGTTTAAAACATTGCGGTTATAATATTGTTTAAAGAACGATTATACTTTTTACTTGTTACATTTTTCTATACACATAATAGAAAATTATTGGAATCGTAAAGAAAACTCAACTTCCAGTTTTTTATACATTTACACGTTTTCAAGTTACCTAAAGACAATTCGACCATTTTCACAAAACGTCTGTCTGTGTATATGTATGCGTGTTTGACTGTGTGTATTAGAAAAATATTTTTGACGCTGTATCTTGAAACATTGGGTGGAATTTAACAAAACTTGTTACATTTGCTATTTTTTCGTCTAAAGCATTAGGTTCTTAAGTTGACAATTTTTGAACTAAAAATATCTTACTTTTTTCAATTCCCTCGGTTCCTTTCAAGAATGTTTCCCATACCAAATTTGGTAAAATACCGTTTTGATTGCAACTGGCGATTGTGTAGTTTTCTTTATCAGCCAGCATTATATATAAAAAAAGGTCCAAATACTCAGCTAAAGTAGAGCAAAACTTGAAAAAGGAATAGTTAAAATGAGTATGATAATTAACAATAAATTTAATCTTTTTAAGAATGAAAAGTATTTTGTTTTCTTGGACACCACAAGAAAAACTAAATTATGATCAAAACATTTTACTAAATTAAAAGGAAACTTAAAAAAAAAAAAAAAAAAAAAAAGTTAGAATAATTGCGATTAATAATAAAATGTATAATCAAGTTAATAACATTAAAATAAATTAATAATAATAAAGGATAATTAAGGATAATTAATTCAAGCCGAAAAAATTATGCTACTATTATCGGAATCAAATTCACAAAAAGCTAATATATTATATATATACAGTTATAATAATAATAATAGAAGTAAATAAATAAATTTTGGAAATTTAGGTGTTACCTTTTTGACAAATAAACTAGCGAAGTTTTTGGTAAATTCGCGCTGACGTTAATTTTCATAAATAATTAAATTAATTACATTTCATGACTCGAATTGTACTATTTTGATTAAAATAATGGTAGTAATTATTATAAACAGTAAATTTGTAATTAATCACGTCCAAATACTTTTGTACACAAAATACGTACTAGATATACTACAGAATAATTAAAAAAATTCGAGACATTAGGGTACGAATTGGGAGGGTTCGACTCAGACCAAGTGGATTTTTTTTTTTTTTTCTTTTTTGTAAAAGTTTCTATTGCCTCAATCGAAAAAACATTTTTGTAGAGTTCGATTAAAAGAAAATGAAAATTATGTTGCAAATAAGCGCCGTTTTAATACAAATGAAGAATTGAAAAGTTTTTTTCTAAATTTCAAAATTGCCATTTAATTAACAATGTTTCTTTTCTTTTCTTTTCTTTTCTTTATTTTGTAAACGAATGCCGAATTGTTTTGCTTTTAAATGTAAAGTAATTCAAAGTTGAATAACTGCAAAAAACTTCCAGTCTAAAACACTTCATACAAACCAAAATATGTTTTTTATAAACACACACACCGGTTATTAGAATCTCATTCATCCTGAGCCAAAGTGATTTTATTGAGCGACTGATTTTTATATCCAGCGAACGTTTCTGTACTCAAGAAAAAGATATTACGTACTTCTCTGAATTGAAGAGAAATTTGAAAATGTTACGAATAATAGAATTAATGAATAATATTAATTAATTTTCGACATATAATTAATTTGTTTCTTCAAAATAAGTTAATTAAACATATCACAAGTTTCGGTGCGCTTTCCTTTGAATAAAATAATCATCTTTGCCAAACATTCACGCTTTTCTTTTAAATTTAAAATATTTTATTTAAACCTCTCGTTTTTTTGTTATTTCAAAATAAGAACCAGAAATTGTTATTGTATAACTTAAAAAAAAAAAAAAAAAAAGAAATCACTTGCGAATCAAATAAAATTTTTAGATTATTACTGCGTTTTGAAGAATACTTACCTCGAAATTCTTACTGAGACAATTTATTGGGCGAACTGTTTCTTCGGGCCTTTACGTGCAGCACAATCATCATAGGATTTGCACCATTTTTCCACGTCCTCCCTTGTCTTGCATCAGTAGAAACATTCTCAAATTCCAAATCATCACTCCAAAATGGCCTGCGGTAGGGCTACTTAGCAGCTAAACTTGAACACCTTGGATCTTCGATTTGGTAGTAAAATCTGCCTTTTGAAACCCATTCCATCGTCAGACCATTTTCTTCATAGTACGCCATTTCTAATATGAAGAGAATCCTAGAGAGACCAGTAAAATTTGCTGATGGGGCTAAATGGGAAAATGTCTTGCTGGTCACCTTTATGAATTGAAGTGCTGGCTTTATGTCAAGATCTTCCAACTGGGCTTGACTAACTTCCTCATCACTTGATGGATCTTCTTCCAATGGCACTGAGACTGTAGCTTGACAAGCAACTGGATTTATCACTTGATATTTTATTTCGGCCCTAGAGCAGTACTTGCGATCTTCAGAGCAAGACTCCCGCATGAAAATCTAGAATTCCATGTAAAGCTCCTTCCCGATGATATATTTCAAATGTCTTCTGGGTAGTTTCTTTAGATTGTCTTACTGGGCAGCTTCGTTTGATATGTCGATCTTTCCCACAGCCCCAGTATTTAGTCGTTGGATTCATCGCTTTTTTCTTACTCTCAAGACTGCATAGTCTCGGAATAAAATCTTCCAGATTTTTCTTCATTTTCTTAAGATCATCTTGAGAGTTATCCAAAGTGGCTGCTGTGTTGCTTTGGTTGTGTTTACGGGTGCCTTGATAGGCTGCTTCAATCTTCAGGTAATACACTAAAGCTGAATCAACATCACTGACGTTGGAGAGTCTAAGTGCTATTTGAATCTCTGGATCTCGCACGGCATCGATGAAATATTCGAGGGCCAAATCATTACGAGTTTCGGAGTGACAGTCCGGGAAATCTTAGTGTGATAGCCTTTGAATATTTGATGCTAGTTCTTGTAAACTTTCTCCAGATCTTTGTTGACAGGACTTTAACTGGAATCGACTATATATTTTAAATCATTTTCCTCCAAAATTCAGCTCTAGTGCTCTGGTCAAAAGTCATATAGAGTTTCCAGGGTATCAGCTGCATTGCCCCGTAACGATGCTACCAAATGAGCTGTCTTGGCAGTAGAATCCCAGCAATTAGTTTCAGCTACGACGGAAAACTCGTGTCTTGAATGCTTGTCAAGATGATCTGTCATCATGAGTAGGAAATTTTATTGCTTCTCGATTCAGTATTCTTTCATCTTTTCTTTCACCTTCCTGAAGCATCGATGTTAACTTTACTACAGACTCCGGCTTTTCTTTTGCAATTCATTTCCTTATCTTTCTTCGAACTTCTGAAATTTTCCTATCAATTCCCTGATGCACTTTTCTTCAATTTTCCTCACAAATTCTTCCTCTATTCTCTTAAGTTTGCTTTTAATCTCTGTAAAACATCCTTTAAGCTCATGATCGAAATTTTCTTTAACTTTCTCTTCTAAACTATCTTTTATCTTCATAACTTTCTCTTCAATTTCGTCCATTCGATTTTCCATTACTGTTAATTTACCCTCTATTACTTCTTTCATTGTTAAAAGTTCTTCGTCTCGTCTTGATTAGATTTAATTTCTTCACTCAAATTGTCTTTCATCTGTTTCATTTCTTAGGTCAATCCGGTTTACAACTTTTCCTGAACGACTTTCATTTCTTTTATTTCTTCAGTCAATCCAGTTTCCATAATTTTCTGTACTGGTTTCATTTATTTCATTACTTCACTCAAACTATCTTTCATATTTCTTTGTCCCCTTTCATTTCACTCATCTGGGCAGATAACAGTTTGAGAAGTTTCTTCATTCCTTGCTCCACACCTGCAGCTATAACCATACAACAGACAACCTCATTCCTAACACCAGAAATGGTGCGTTCTCAGGATTCGTCAATAGTCTGAGAATGAAAAGCGAATCTGAGAATGAAAAGAGAATCAGAGGGTTAAAAGTTTATTCGCAGAATTATCTAGCAGATTACAGTTATACAGTTATACCAAGTATCAATTTCAGTTTCATGAGAAATTGCAGCTTCAATAACGTCTGACAAGACAAAATTCACGGTATAAACTATATTACAGCATTAACACACAGCGATGATCTGCAAACAACACTAGAAAGAGATCACTCAGGAGCACTTTATTGTAAGGCAGTTGGCGAGAAAGTAACTCACGGTCGAAATCCAAACCCTTTATATACCCTTCTATTAATCTAGAAATTTCCAGTAACTTTTGAAATAATAAGGTTAGAATTTAGATATTTAGCATATCGATAATATAGATTTTCTCACCAAAGTCGCCAAAAAAGCCGTCAAGGAGGGAAGAGGTCTCCAAATTTGGCGCCAAAGCCATTACCAACCTTAACGAGATTTTATGAGAAAATAAGCTGTTTTAACGCGGAAACAGGCTAAAAATGCTGAAAATTAACATTTTATAACATAAGCCTCTTAGAAAGACTTTACATGAAAATAACTACTCTTATTTACAAATTCGTAACAATATATATATATATATATATATATGTACATTGTGTGTGTGTGTGTGTTTAATTTTAAACATTACTTTAAATATAAAAAGCAAAATATTTCTATTAAAATTATTTTTAGTTTCCGTTATACCATAAGTATGTGAAAAAAAAATTTAATTAAAAAAAAAAAAAAAAAAAAGAATAAAAGAGGGCGATTGATTAAAAAAAAAACAAAAAAATAAAAAAACACAAATCTTACTTGTCAAAATCTATTTTTTCTATATCTAATTTCAGCTCATTTGCAATTTACATCTCTTATTGATTCCTATCCTACAAAACAAATATTCCAAAGTTTAAAATTTCCTTTTGTTTTCAAATAAAAATAAAAATAAAAATAAAAATGAGATAGAAAAAAAAAAAAAAAAACATTTTATAAGAAAAATAATAAAAACTGTCTATAGTGAGAAATCTTGTAGGGCAAAAAAGGATTACGGAAGTAAATGAGGAAACCTCTCTCGAGTTTTGAAATACAAACAACTTCGAAAGGTCGTCGCTTGGGATTCTAGACAGTTTTAAAATTTAGATCCATTCAATAAAATGAATAGATTTATCGGAAATAGGAATGACAGGCTGTTTGCAAAAGAAATATATAATTTACCTGCTATTTTTTGTCTAGAAAGTGCATATTTACACTATTATAGAATGAATTACCTTCTTATTTCTATGTTTTTTCCCCCTATTTACATACATGGTTATGACTGAGTAGATAATCATACAAACTTTAAATTTATTGTTATCTTTATTTTGTTATTAGTAGCAATATTCACGAAATTGCTAGGAGTTGATAATAAAATAAATGTTTTAAATTGAGAGGATGAATTTATCAAATTCAACCATGCATGATTATATGAGTCGTCTAGGTTTAATTTTTAAACTCTATATATGTGTTCCACATGTTCTTATCGAAATAAATTTGTTCCGTCATATAGCCGTGTGTGCTATTTTGTTTTCAAACTTCAAGAAAATAGTCCATTTTTTAAGCGAATGATCACTGGTGATGAGAAATGGGTTCTCTGCAAAAGTGTTTAACGCATGAGATAATGTAGTAAAAAAGATGGACCGGCTCAAAGCGCTTCAAAATTCGATATTCATAAAGAAAAAGGAAAAAAAAAAGTCTCTTTTGTAGAGTTTCCTGGAAATGGCTCTTTTTAACTTCTACTGGATATTACCACAATGGGCTCTTCCTACTTGACGTCAGAGGTCACATGATAGAGGAAAAACAAATAGCAGACAAGTTTTGTTTATCTATAGCGATTGCTGAAATAACATATTTTCTATTCTTATTTTTGATCAATCGTATTGAATCTGTGTTATTTTTTTTTATACATCATCATTTTTAATCCATTTTATGACATTATTCATCATCTTTTGTTTGCTGTATACATTTACAATCATCATTTAGTTTATATTTGTACTTCAGTTGATGGATAACATGTTAAATACTCTGATTTTTGGTACTTAAATCAGTGACAGTGCAATATCGTACTGCGTAAATCCATTTAGACCAGTAACCAAGCTAATTAACTTGTTGTAACACCTTTATGCAATTAAATTAAATGGAAACATTTTAAAATTTCAAATTAGAATCCATAAACAATCCACAAGAACAAATCAGTTAATTTAACTGTTACACTAGAACATATAAAAATCGATTCTTACAGTTGAAAATAAATAAACTCATAAAATGTTTTTAAAAAATTATTAAATTTACAAATACAACTATTCTACTGTCCAGAAATGCACAATATTACTTTTATTTTATTTTATATTAAATATTAAAATTTTTGTTCTTAAGAACAATATTTAATTTTCAATTCGATTCTCAGAATTCGATTACTCGTTTTCCTCTATCATATGATTGAGCAGACGAAACTGGAAAGAGTCCATTAATTCTGAAGTACACTGCCATGAACTGGACAAACTGAACAGTTCTTTCAAATAGACAAAGACAGAATCCATCAATAGAAGAGGTGTGGTGTTTCACCGAGATAATGTGAGACCGCATATAGAGATTTGGTAATTTGCCAAAAGCTTTTAGATCTTTGATGGGATGTATTTCTGCACCCACCGTATTCTACAGATCTATTACTTCTGAATAATTACTTGTTCCGGAATCTACAAACATTTTTGGAAGTGAATTTCTTACTTCGAATGAGGCTCTTCAAAAAGGACTTTGATAAATTTTTGCCAACAAGTTCAGAAACTTCATGAACGTGGAAACATGCTACTGCCAGAAAAATGGCAAAAGGTATTAAAACAAAATGGGGAATATAAAATTTAGTAGAATATTTGTACATTATAATTAAATCGTCTTTCATTTTCATCAAGAGAAAAAATGAAAAAAAAAAAAAAAAAAAAAAAAAAAAAAAACGAATTTACTTTATGATTTTAGTATAAATATTTTGAAATTATCAAAAAATAGTTAAAGAAGATAAATAATTTCGTACTAAATTTAGAAAGGTAATGAAATTTGTTGCATAAAATTTACTGATATGTATATATATGTGTGTATATATATATATCAGTAAATATTCTATCAGTATATTTCTGCATATGTACGTTTATAATATAGTGATATATAAAGATGAATAAAAAATATAAATACATATATAAATAAAAATTTATCATGATATACATGCAGAATATGCTAGGAGAACTATTTGAAAACCTAACATTTGCGATATTTTTTCCTGATATTACCTAGAGGTATTATTTATATAAATACTTTATTCTTCGTAGAAGAAAATACGATACACTATAAATGAAAAGTGTAAAATGCAGTATATTTTGCTTTCATGCCCAACACAGAAATTTTAGAATAACAGGGAAAATATCATTCGTGCTGAACCGTCGTAAAGAAAACTACACTTGTTATACACGTGATAAACTTTGAGGCACTTTGCAACACATTCCTTTATTGCCTCAAAGTTACAAACTATCAGGAAAAAAACATTCGATTTTCCGTGTAAGATTTCATATATTTTATTTGAAAAACATTTTGTTTCACATTCTTTTTATTTCTCTTAAAATATCTAGTTTCCGTTTAAGTTAAAATAGAATTTCACTTGTTTTTCATTTTAGAAAATGTATTGCGGAAATAGTTTGAAAACTTTAGTTGAGCAGGCCTTTAAATTTTAGGTAAATCGTTTAATCTATAAAATTTAAGAATATTTTTTTAGTGTTTTAATTCTCTCATTCATTAAATTTAGCGCAGTACATTTTCTAATACAGTACATGTTTATTAATATATCTATCTATCTATCTATCTATCTATCTATATATATATATATATATTTTTTTTTTTTTTTTTTTTTTGAAAAAATACTTAAGGTAAATAAATAAATAGGTAATTATAATAGAATCTTTCAATTCACACATTCATTTAATTAAAATTTTTGACTAATAAATATTTTTTAAAGCTAATTTGTTTTTAATACGCTCCATAATTAAACTGCGCTGAAAAAAAAAAAAAAAAAAAAAAAAAATCGAGCCCGACACTATTTATGATCATTCTTATGTAAAATTCCTCCAAATCCGAATATGCCACGCATTTTGCCTTATTCCCCACCGTTTTCTGGACACGCCGCCCCCTCCCCTAATTTTTATCACTGTTCGGTAATTTTATGGCCATGAATTTGATTTCAAGAATGGAAAATTATTATTATAACACTTAAAAAAAAAAAAAAAAAAACTTATAATGTATAATAAACAATAATAAATAATTAATAAAGTATAAAATATGTGATTCATAATGTCAGTGGCAAATCCTCCCCTAAAGTTTCTCCTTGCTGCAAATATTCATGTTTCAGACTTTTTCAGTTCTACGGCTCGTCAGAAGATATTTAACAGTTAACCCCCCCCCCCTCTACAAATCCAATGTATAACCATTAAATTACTAAAAAGTGATGAAAATAGGGGGAGACCCACCAAAAATGGTAGGTGATAGGACAAAATGGGTGTCATACTCAGATTCAGGAGGTCATGTTACATAAGAGTTTGCAAAAATGGTGTTGGGGCTATTTTTCATACAGAGTAGTGTTATTATTGTTTCTTATGTAAAGTTTTTAACATTAATAAACATTACTTCATTTTCGGTTCATTTTTATTACTATCAATTTGTTTTTGTATTTGAACTTTAGAAAACTAAAATTTTAATAACTGTATCTAACGGTTTTGTGATCACAATGTCATAACTGCATACTTTTATATCTTTTTTAGCTATCAGTATTAATTCTAATAATCGATTATTTTAAGTAATGGAAGTACTGTTTTCAGTCAAAAATGTTGATACCGTGTTTTCAACTCATGTACATGTTTTAAAGTCAAATGAGTCTAAAAATGATGCTTTTAAAATGGTCAAATACTATGTGGGTGGATGTGAGTGGGGTTGGGGGTTGGGGGGTGGGGGGTAGGGATCATGATTTTTAGACTATAATATCGGCAAATGAAAAAAAGATAAACCGACGGAACTTCTTATTTAAAACATGTCTGGTGTAGAAATGATTTTGCAAATTTTTGAAGAAAATTCGACAACCGAAAATGGAACAGAGAAAGCTCAGATCGGGACCTTAATTGCATACCTCAAAAATACAAACTTTAAAAGTTTTTTATTCTGATAAATTATTACATTTTCAAAAAAAAAAAAAAAAAAAAAAAGGATAAATCATGCAAGTGAAAACAATTACGATAAAGAAAAATAGAGCTAGAGCTTAAGTTTTGTTCAATACACTGATGTAGTTATATTATGTTTAGAAAATTAAAAATGTAGAAATTTATATCTTAAATTAAAGATGACGAGCATCCGTATGCAGAATAAGAAGATATGCATAAATTAACATTTAATGAAGTAAAAGAAATCCCCATTCTATTGTGCAGCACTCTACGCAATTTAACATTTGTTGCTGCAGAACGTCATAAAAGTATTTACTAATGTCTGTTCTACATTTTCTGTAATAAAAGAAAATTTGATATTCCACTGAAATAGACATTATGCCTCAAACATATTGCATAAGTTTATATTTGAGAACAATCCAGATGGAATAAGAGCGTATGCGAGGCATTTTTTTTTCTTTTTTTTTTTAGGACAGAGGACTATTAGTCTCAATCTAGCAGTTTTACGATAGTTTAACATTTATCGAAAATATAACTGAATAATTTGAAAGCGATGTTATAATTTAGAAAGAAAGAAAAAAAAAAAACTAATGTTCCTCCGTGCTAAATTAAATTCCGCTTTTGCCAAAATTTCATGAAAATCTTTTTTTTTTTTTTTTTTTTTTTGTGGTGTGTGTGTGTGGGGGGGGGAGAAAAAAGTAAGAAAATTAAAAATAATCAGTTTCGAAACGAACAGTACCGAAAGAGTTTTTTTTTTTTTTTTTTTTTTTTTTTTTTAATAATTTTGAATTAGTAAATAAAAATTTTTGCGTGGAAAATGAATTAAATAATTAAACAGATAATTAAGTTTGAGTTTCAATTGGTAATTTAAGGATGCCGTTGATATAGTAACTTTTATTACTATTATTTTTAAAAAATTGTAATAATACGGATAATAAACGGTCTAGATTGCAGATTACATTCCTAGTAGATTTCTTTAATATTTTTTTAAGTCGTAATTAAAAAAATATATATACATACATTTAAAAAAGCAATTACTGCAAACTGTTAAATGTAGTCTAAAAATAGCCACAATAGTTTTCGAAATCTCTGACATCTTTCTGACATCATCTATTCTTTAACCACACTTCTTGCGACTATGGAAGCCTCTGCGCAAGCGCGGATTGAACGAGTCCAGTGTTAAAATAGGGGTGACTGAGAGAAAACAAGAGATAAGGGAATACAGAATAACTGGATGTTTGCCAAATAACTATCTCTCGGCCAATTTTGCATCCCTCAAAACTTTTGGACTCGGCCTCACTGCTAGTCGTACGAAACGTGGTCGCACTATAGTAGAAGTTCTTTCTGTTTGTGTTTATGTCTTCACCTTATAGAACACTGAGCATGTGATGTTGAAGTTTTTTGAAAATTTAAAAAAAAAAAATATTGGTAAGCAAAGTCCATAGAAAGGTGAGCATTTTTATTCATCGTTATGAGTGTTACCTTTCTTTTTTTTTTTTTTTTTTTTTTTTTTTAGACAGAGGAATATTAATCTCAATCTGGGATTTTTGCGGTGTTATTTTTCGATAGTTGGACATTTATCGAAATCTAAAATTTATCGCAAACATAATTGAATAATTTGAAAGCGACGTTATAATTTGAAATAATAATAATAATAATTTTCCCCAATTTTAAAGATTTTTTACAAAAATAAAAATAAATAAAATAAATAAATAAATAAATATGTAGATGCCATATAAACATGCCACATAAATTTTACATCTACTTTTTAAGATAGCACGCGATCATGCTTTATATAAAAATTAAATCATTAAATTATAATTATTTTTTCTTTTACATATTATTATTTTATTTTACACGCGCACTTTTTATTTCCTAATTCAAAATTATTTTAAAAAAACTTTTTCGATAGTGTTTGTTTCGATATTGATTATTATTATTATTATTATTATTTCTTGTCTTTTTCTTTCAAAAAAAAAAAAAAAAAAATTTTGATGATTTTTTTTTTTTTTTTTTTTTTTTTTTTTTTTTTTTTCAAATTATAACATTGTTTTCAAATTATTCAATTATAATTTCGATAAATGTCCAACTATCAAAAAATCCCAGATTGAGACAAATAGTCCTCAGTCCTAAAAAAACTAATAGTCCTCCGTCCTAAACTAAATTCTGCTTTTGCCAGAATTTCATCAAAATCATTTTTTTTTTGGAGGGGGAGGGGGGGGGGAAGAAAAGAAAAATAATAATAATCAGTATCGAAACAAATACTGTCGAAAAAGTTTTTTTTTTTTTTTTAAATGATTTTGAATTATGAAATAAAAAGTGCGAGTGCAAAATGAAATAAAAATAAGTAAAAAGATGAATTTAATGATTTAATTTTTATATAAAACATGATCATGTGCTATCTTAAAAAAGTAGATGTAAAATTTAAAGTTTATGTGGTGCGTGTGTCATCTACAAAAATTGTTAAAAAAATAGAATAGAATAAAGAACGCAACGATGTTGGTTGCTTTTTGTTATATAATTTGAATTTTTGAATTTTATAGAAGTAATATCTACCATAGGAATAATTTCTTACATTAAAACTATAGGGAATTGTTATGCGAGCACAAGCGATGCTACTTTATTTATTTATTTATTTTATTTTATTTTATTTTTATTTTTTTTTTAGCATTTAAATTAAATTTTACAATTTGAAAAATTAAATTAATTTTAATTTATTTTATACGACTTTAGAAATTGTCGCATGCAATGTTGTTTGGATGCTTTATAAATAATTTATGGAAGAAAAAATATATATGTCACGCACAAATGTTATAGAAGAAATTAAATTAAAAAACCGCATTGTTGAAATATTAACAAAATATGAGTGTGTAAGTTATGGAAAATTTTAAAGCATTTTTGATGATGCACATCCTTCGTCTAATGAAATATCACAAAATTCCGATGAAAATGAGCATACTATCTAATTGCCTCTTAATGCTATATAAATAAATGTCCGTACTGTTTTACTTTAAACCATAATATTTAAAGCTCAAGTAAAACTCAAGCTCAGTTTAAGTATTTCACTTTAAGCTATAGGTTGTATAATTCGATCATCAGATTTACTTATAAATATATATGACAAAATTGTAGCTATTAAAGAGTATTTACTAAAAGTTAAAATCCAATTTAGCGATATTTTAAAATATCCCTAAATTGCTTAAAACAGTTAATATCTCTACTAGCTTTAAACATCAACTCCGTAAATATCGTTAAATTGCCTAAAACAGTTAATATCTCTACTAGCTTTAAACCTCAACTCCGTATTAGTAACTTTCTCTCAAACTCTAAACCCGCTACCCCCCCCCCCCCCCTCCCCTTAAACGTACTGGTGTAATCTATTGTATCCCCTGTAAAAGTTGTGATTCTACATAAAATGGTGATGGTGAAACAGGCAAAACAGGCGAAATTAGATTAAAGGAACATGAACGCTCATATAAAACAGGTGATTTAAGATCAAAACTCGTAATCCATTCCCTCAACAGTGATCATATTCCTGACATTGTCAACTTCAAAATTGTAGCCTATAATGTAAATGTATATGAATTCCGTATTTTTCTAGAGGTATTTTGGTGCTTTCTTTAAAAACAATTTACTCTTTATGAATTATTTAAATTATCAGCTTTCTTCTAAAATAGTATATTAAACTCTGCCTGGATTTTTATCCTTACTAATAATAAATCTGATCTTCAAATAAAGTTTGTTATCTTTATAAATAATTATAATAAATATTTTATTAACTATTAAGTTTCTACAGATTACAAACCTTTTACTATATTTTCATATTTATATTCTAAGTTCAAAACTCAGAATTTTTCCTGGGTTTCTCCAGAACTGTCAATTGCTTAATGAAGATTAACTAAGAAGGCACCAGAATTTTTAGCCATTTTCATATAGTGTAATAAAAAAAATTTAAACTCTTTACCCCTCTTCAGATTGAATATTAAAAAAAATATAATTTTCCTTACTCAATCAAACAAAAGACCTGCGTTGTGTAACTACAAATTTATACCCAAGTAAAAACAGCAGTGATAACAGTGCCAAATTGTTACCTAACTTGGAGAAAACTTCACCTGTATGCAAAATTTTATCCTTTAATATGTTCATATATTATAATTACTACAAATCTTTTTCTTAAAATCCTCAAAGATTTTTTTTTTTATCATGATTCAAGTACTTAAATTATCACCAGGATAGGTCAGTTCTTAGATTAAAAAAAAATAAATAAATAAAATAAAATAAAGGAAAAATATTTTTATTTCTGCAACAAATCTGGACCTGAAAAGAAAACTGTTACTCCAGTCCTCCTCTGGAATTGCTAACAAAACCAAAATTCCTTTATTCTTTTATCACCATCAATTGAAAAATTTCCTTTATACTTTTATCACCACCAAATCTTTTTTTTTTTTTTTTTAATTTAACTATTAGCTGTCAACACACAATTCCAAAATAGAGGACTAAACTAACTCACTGACTTAATCCTGGTCAGATTTATGTTCAAAACACACTAAAATTTTACTGGCTAACACTTTTATCTATTTCTATAAGACAATCATTACGAGCTACATTTAATATAGATTAAAGCTTTACTATTAAAAATTTATAACATAGTTAACCTGCTCAAAATCTATATGTATACCTATCAGGCTTACTATCAATTAATCATACTCAAGAATAATAAGGGCACTGCCATCAATGCGGATTATCGAGAACTTTACTTTTTGCAAAGTTATTATCATCTTACATTCTTTCTCTACTATTAGATTTTTCTTTTATTGGTTATCTCTCCTTTTTTGTTGAATAACATAATTTTTCTACCCCAAGAATTCTTTAATGAATTAGAGAACCTCTTCAAATAAATAAAAATATGTATTAAAAATGATGACATAATTCTTGAAATTCCAACTTAAGCATATTATCATATAAACTCAAAAAAATACATAACAACAAAATCAACAAAAACAAAATCCTCGTAAAGAAAAAAAAATGATATTTATTGATCTCGATATCCTCCACTGATAAAAAAAAAAAAAAAAAAAAAACATATGAAATATATGAACATTATGAAGTATTAAGATTTTTTTTTTTTTTTTTTTTTTTTTTTTTTAACAATTTCTGACGTAAAACAATTCTCCCTTTCCAAAGTACAGTTCGTATAAATTATCTCATGTCGAAAGCAAGGGTGTGAAATTTTTTTTTTACTTACATGGTACATGGTTAAGGCTTTTTAAATAATATAATGATCATTTTCATTTGAGATAATCAGTCCATACATAGTATTTTGGATAGTTCTTAATAACTCTATCAAATCATTCACATCTTATATAAATTTTAATGGACTTACATTTTAAGGAAGACTTCTCCAGGAGAGGGGACTCTGTCCGAAGAGATATACCTTCTGGCCGCTCGTCATAGGCAGGGCTTTTTGTACATAAAAAAAAAAAAAAAAAAAAAGGAAGGATTACCGAAGCCAGGTATTTCAGCTAGTCTTAGAATGGAGTCTACCTAGACGACCATGGAAAGACACCAGAGATCCGTCACTTGACTTGTACAAAGCTCTAACGAAAAGAGCATTCTGACGAGGTACCTATTGCCGCCCAGGCTCCCAGACAGGGGAGTCGAATCTGCTTTCTGGACCACACTAAACTTTGTCTTGAGCTCTCTGACTGACATCTATCAAATCAAATCCTGGCAGCAGGTCTGCGAACAGGCTTAACAGCTTTGGCGGCCACGCACAGGGACATGCGCCGATACCACGTAGATTCTAGGCATATCATCTCTCGTTTATCGGGCAACAGAGAGACGTATGAAGGGGCGACCATGCAGGTCGAAAGCTCAAACATTTCTGTCTTATCTGAGGGAGCCCGAGAGCTCCCTTTCCTTTTAAAGAGCCCACTTACTACATGTCTATCTGTTTTACTGGCCTAACGTCGAAATGCCCCATTTTTCCCCAAAAAAGAGAAGAACATTCGGTGCAGTGTTGCCAACGACCCCTCTCAAAAAATTTTTCTATCCAATGAAAATTCACCCATTCCGAAAACACTCCTCCTAGTAACATGAACATTGGCCAAGGGGCCCCTGTCAAGGAGTGGCCTTATCCCATCCCTAAGCGAGAGAAACAAAAATGAGAAGAAAAAAAATATCCTCTCTGCGTTACCTGACACGATGGCGGGAGACTTATTTCCCAGCCCGCTCCTTTTTTTCAAGAATTTCGGCTTAACATTTTTGACCTAAGACCCAAGCCAAACTTGACTGAAAACAATGTGTCACCAAACTGCGAATTTATGTAATCCACAGATAACATTAAACTCTAAAGTTACCTCACTCCCTTGCCATTTTTCGAGTAAGATAGCATTTTTTGAGTCCCCAAAAACACAAAATTCATGCGAAAGAGATAATGACCTCACACGAAACATTCCTACCGCTTGTTTTTTTCCACGAAAACTGCATCCCTGCGAACCTGCTGTCAACAAACAGCTGTGAGGATTTCTCTAGAAGTGAAAGAGAACAAACAAAAAAAGTCATTCTAACCGCCTATCTTGCTCTCTGAAATAAGCTAAGAAAATTCTTACGTGCAATTACACAAAGTCAAAAAAAAACTTAGAGTTTTTATAAAAATTTAAAAAGAAAAAATTTTAAAAAGAATAGACTTGTAAGAATATAAAAGTTTTTGAATAAAAATGAACAGTTCGTGTAGCATTTAAAAATTATAGAAACATATAGTTTTTGTAGAATTGATAAATCTAAAAAAAATAGTTTTCTGTGACAAGGGTTTAAAAAAAAATTTAAAAAGAATAGACTTGTAAGAATATAAAAGTTTTTGAATAAAAATTAACAGTTCGTGTAGCATTTAAAAATTATAGAAACATATAGTTTTTGTAGAATTGATAAATTTAAAAATAATAGTTTTCTGTGACAAGGGTTTAAAAAAAAATAGTTTTCTGTGACAAGGGTTTAAAAAATATAGTTTTGTAAAAATATACAAATTTTGAAAAAAATGAAACAGTTCGAAATTAGTTTTGTAAAAATATACAAATTTTGAAAAAAATGAAACAGTTCGAAATTCACCCTAACAGAGGGCACTTTTACTAAAATGCAACATTCTGCCTTGAACGAGACTAAAGCATTTTCCGCTGAATATATAATCTTGTTATAAAGTGTTATGATTTTTTTTTATTTTATTTTTTTGTAAATGTTGTGTTTGTATGTTTGACAGTGAGGAGGGCTAGTGTTCTAGACGAAACATCTGTCGTATATTTTAATGTTTTTAATTAAAATGTATTTTTAAAGCTTTTAGAATTTTTGTATTCACTATCTCATTTTAAATGATACATTGGTTTTAACATATATATATATATTTAATGATATTGCACTAAAAACCTCTCGTTTTTTGTAAAGTTAATTTCGAAATTTGACTAGATGCCTGTCGCGTCACTCGGAAACTTGCAAAACAGTTGAAGCGGTAGACAGAGCCACCTGCTACAGATTGCGTGACTTTTTTATTCAACTGTCACCAATAATTTTAGGAAGTGATATATAATATATATAATCGACGTTTCTTCGATTCTGTTCGCCTTTTATTTCAATAATGATTAAAATATTATGATACTCCCACTTATATATGCAATTATTCTGTATAATAATGATGAAAGAAAGAAAATATATGCTGCTATATAGTATAGAGGCGCAGAATTGGCATTTTGAAATATTGTCCTTAATTTATTGTAAAACTAATATCGTGTAATAAATATATTTAAAACACTTTAAACACACGTAAATATAAATTTATTTAAAAGATGATAAAATTTTTTTTATCCAAAGCTTTTCGCTTTAATAGTAAAGCATCATCAGGGATTTATGATTCGTTTCCATTGCGCAGTTTTAAATATGTTTTCTTTTTACAGTCAACAGTTAAGTCTTTTAATAACGTGATATATTTTAAATATCAGCAAAAAACAATATGAATTCCGGTAGAGTGACATCACTAAAACATTATCTTCTGGAACTCGTAGTGTTGCGTTGATACCAATTTTATTAATATATACTCTACCGGAATTCATATTGTTTTTTGCTGATATTTAAAATATATCACGTTATTAAAAGACTTAACTGTTGACTGTAAAAAGAAAACATGATTAAAACTGCGCAATGGAAACGAATCATAAATCCCTGATGATGCTTTACTATTAAAGCGAAAAGCTGTGGATTATAAAAAAAAAAAAAATTAACATCTTTTAAATAAATTTATATTTACGTGTGTTTAAAGTGTTTTAAATATATTTAATACAAATGACACGTGCTCAATTTAACTCTTTATTTTTTAAAGATTATTTATAATATCGTGTAAGTTAATCTGAATGTCGAATAATTAAATTCATTTAGATTAAAGACGCACGGTTTTCATTTTTTATTGTTCATGTTAGCTATCATTGAATACAAGTTTTCTATGTTTCTTGTTATACATCTTACTTAATATATATATATATATATTCATTTTTTAAAGTATTTATTATACATATAAATATTTATTTATTTATTTATTGAAGTATTTACTATTTATATATATTTATTACTATATAATATATATATATATACATACTTATTCGTTTATTAAAGTATTTATTATACATATAAATACTTATTTATTTATTTATTGAAGTATTTACTATTTATATATATTTATTACTATATAATATATATATATATATACATATTTATTCGTTTATTAAAGTATTTATTATACATATAAATACTTTTTTATTTATTTATTGAAGTATTTACTATTTAAATATATTTATTACTATATTATATATATATATATATATATATACATATACATAACTTTTATATAACATATGATCTTTTAACTTTTAAAAGCCACATAATTTTTATAAGTCAACTAAATGAATTTCCTTTAATATAAAAATCATAAATAAGTGTTGATTTAAAAATAAAATATTAAATTATTTTTTTAATTTTAAACTCCAAGAAGTAATGTATAGCAATTTATTTAGTGACATGTCACTTTAAATTAATTTTTTTATTTTCCAGTTTTACCACATCTGAAAAATCTAAATAAGCATTCATAGTTAAAAATTACAGACAATCTCTCTCTCTATCTGTATTTTATTATTTTTATTATTATCATAAAAAAAATTAAATATATATATATATATATATATTTGTTTTTGTTTTTTTTTGTTTTTGTTTTTTTTGTTTTTTCAAATATACACTAAATTTTTTATGTGCACGAGCTATAAATCCCTTAAATTCAATTTCAGGTTAAAAGAGTACATCGGAAAAAAATATGTACCCGAGGGATAAACAAAATTGTATATTTTATTGTGGTAACTTATTTCACTATTCCCACGAGGCATAAAAAAAACATGCATGCACCATTTAATTCTTTAAATCGATAAAAGTTTACGTGCTTTACATGACTTTTGTATAAAAAGAATGCATTCTTTTCTGCTCTTTTTTACGTTTGTTTTTTCTTTAACTGAGAGATGAAAATACCGAATTTTTAGTCATCTAAATATAAAATTAAAAAGCCAATTATAAAAGTGAATTTTTGAATATAAATTTTTTTATAATAAATATGTATTATACATTTCTTTTTATCTGCTCTTTGAATTTAAAGAAACATTGAAAGTTAATTTTAATATATATATATATATATATATATATATATAATACGTGAATAAACACATTTTAATAATAATAATTAAAGATGTGATGGTGGTACTTTTATTTCTATAGTTGCAATCATAATGGTTTTTAGAACTGATATATAGATTAAAATTATAAGTTTTCAATCAGCGTTTTAGTCATTGCTACATATTTAATAAATTGAAATAAATTTATTTCATTTGGTAACCCCCAGTTTTTACAATGAGTAATAACCCTCCACTGACGTCGTTGTATGATATAAATGTGATCTGTATCGATTGTGTTAGTCTGCTTTTATGTTCATGTTCATTATGTAAGTTTGTGTGTGCTGTCTCTCTCTGGAATTCAAGAACATATTCGCAATGCCAAGGAAGGAAAAAGTTCAGCCTTAGTCAACTTTATTTATGAAAACTCTGCTTCACCTCTTTTCGAATCAGGCAGAAATTATCTCCTCTCCACCTATTATTTCAGAATTAATATTTTCCGAAGCTATAAACATAATAAAATGTAATTCAATTAATTCTAAAGATGATGCCTTCCTTCCAAAAATTTGGTATTTCCTAATACAACTATATATCTAACATAATTTTCTTTTTCAATAGAATGGTTGTCTCAATAGATGTTAAATGCGAAAGTTTTTTTAATCTGCTCTGGTTTCCTCTTGCTGCTAGTCCAACCTCTCCTACTTTTAATGAAAATGATCCCGGAAACTTCTACAGTCAATGTCTCAAGGTGGCTCCAGGTCACCCAAAACATCAACCAACTTCAGTAACTCCAAGCTGTTTTTTTTTTTTTTTATCTGCCCTGATGTCGCCAGTTTACCTCTGTAACTCTACCCAATGAAATCTCCATAAGTGTCTCAACCTTTGCTGCTTCAAAGTTTCTCCATATTTCCTGTAAAGATCCAATTAAAAGTCTTTTTACTAAAGACTGTTGCTCCATAGAACCACAGTAAAGCTCAACTAAATTTAAACCCTGGAAAGCCTCAACTGTTGTACAGCAATTGTCTCCATGGTGACCCAGCGAAGCTCGGCTATAATTCAAAAGTTACGTTTATAGACTGTTTTGATTATATTCACTGTAACTGTAATATATTTTATTAATATATATTATTCAACTGTTACTGCACTTGTAACTAAAAATGACTTGAGTTTGTCCTGATGATGCCCTAATAGGCAGAGCGAAAAGCTTTGACAAAATGAAAAATATTTTGTGTAATTTTTAATGATCTTAATTAAATTTATCTTTTTATACGTGTTTTAACGTGTATTTTTGTTTTAATGTTTGTGGTTCTCTACAATGACACGTGTTTCTGGATATCTCTATATGGGATATGATTTCATTTATTCGTTGCTTAATGTAGATCACATAAATTTCGCTGCCAGGGAGCGCTTGCTGACGAAAGTGGCGTCATGCGGCTGACAGTTTCATTATTTTACGAACAAACCCTCTATTGCATTTCGTATGAAAAAGGTTAATAATTTAGGTCATAAAACAATTACTGTGTGTTTTGAAAATTATGATGTTACGATAAATTTTTCATTCATCTTTATACCATACTGGTATTTAAATGTATTTTTCTGAAAATACTTGCATAATTCTAAGTGAGAGTCAAAGCGAGTACAAAATCAGCCTCACAATGTAATTCTTATAAAATATGACCCAACATTAAAGTCAACTGCTTGAAAAGGTTAAACGACAAAAAACAACCAACTGCAAAGGCTTATGATTAAACAAAATAAAATGTTTAAAAAAATACAACATTTACACGGAGGATTAGGTTAGAGAAACTTTAAAGACCATAATTATATGTAATCGCTTAATTAAAGCAATAATAGTGCTAGTATGTATTTTTAATAATAAATATTACATGAAGCTTATCGCCCCAAATTTTTCGACAATCAAACGACGCATTCCCCATCAGATATTGCGCTGTTTAACTTCTACATGCTTTGATTAAAGTATAACAAGTACTTGGGATAGGAATATTCAAGTAATATGGTAATTTTTATTTATTGTGAAGACTTGTTTATTTCTTACATAATGAAATGAATGGCGTTTTACATTTACTACCTGGCTTCACCAGCTAGCTGGCCAGAGAACCATGAAACTTTTTACCAAAAAACATGCTCTCGGGCGCCTTAGGCGCCAATCGTATTTTGTTCTCTGTAAAAGTCGCAAAATATTCGCAAAATATTCGCAAAATATTCGCAAAATGAAAATCAAATAAACCAATCAAATCTCTCGTAATTCCTCATAACGTAGCTCTATTTCACCGTAAAATACACTCAAATCAATGAAAATCAAATAAATCAATCAAATCTCTTGTAATTCCTCATAACGTAGCTCTAGTTCAACGTAAAATACACTCAAATCAATGCAAATCAAATAAACCAATCAAATATCTCGTAATTCCTCATAACGTAGCTGTAGTTCAATGTAAAATACACTCAAATTAATGAAAATCAAATAAACCAATCAATTTCTCCTAAGATTCTCCATTCTGCGTCATTATAGAAATGGGAAGTTTTTTTCATATTTTTATTAATTAAAGGAAAACTAATCAAAAATTCGAAAATCTTCGATGTGCACAATGACACTACGGAGGGCACCTTTGTATTAAATCACGTGACTGTCCGAGCTACCATTTTCGAGAACAGTGAAATATACATATATATATATATATATATATATATATATATATATATATATATTTAAATATTACACAGTTAATAGCATAAGATAATAGTAATTAGCGAATAAGAAACTATGCAGAAGTTACTAACCAGTGAAATTTTTAAAGAATGTAAAATATCTGGTTAAAACTTCAAAGAATACAACTAAATTCTTTTGATGAACAAAATATTTTTTAATAAAGATTTTTAAGAGCGCCATAATTTTTAATATTATTTAATAAAATAAAATACCACAAAAATAAATTTTTGAAAGTTTTCCTACTTACGTGAGACTACGTTAATCCAACAACATTTGTATTAAATTTTCTTAAATTTTCTAGTAATTTGGTGTAATAAAAGCATATTTTAAAAATTTAAATTAGTAATTTAATTCAATGGAATTAAGCCCGAATTTAACAAATTAAACTTATTTACATATTTATTTATAATGTTTAAAAAGCAAGTAAATGCATGAATTAAATTAAAAAAACATGAGAAATCTAATAATGGAAATATTCTATTTGTCATATTAATAATTCATTATATGAAACTTTATTTTGTCGATGAAACGTGTATCAAAATTCTTTTCTTTTCTTTCTTTTTTTTTTCTTTTATTAGATGTCATAACCTGTAGACTGTACTTTACTTTTTTGCTTCGTGCTTAAAATGACAGAATGCAAAGATACCCTTTTGTTTTCTTGAAATACTTTTTTGACGTTGGCCAAGCAATTTATTTATTTATTTATTTTTAATAAAGAAAATGTATTAGGATTTTCATTATTTTTTACTTTTGAGACATTCAGTTTAAATTATTTTGGAAATTTCTGACATTTTCCCCATTTTATATATATACATATATATATATAATAATGATATAAAGCTTTTTTATTAAAATAAGTATTTTTTTCAAAACGAATAAACTAAGATGAAGTATATTTTCGATAAAATATTAAATAGAATACTATTCATTAAATATTTTAAGTAGGTCATATTTAATAAAAAATATTTTTATTCCACAACAATATTAAGATTAAGAAAATGCTTAATGCACTTGACAATGAATTTGAGCTTTCATTAACAATTAATATACCAAAACATACTGTTAGTTGCTAAATGTAGCCTTTTATGGCTATAAGAAAATTATAATATAAATTTTTATTTTATTTAATTAGTGAAAACTGCTACAAAAATAGATTTTAAAAAATTCTAATAAAATTAGTCAAAAATAGTTAAAGTTGGCAACTACTCACTATATACGGTAAAATTTTATTCAGGAAATAATTAGCTATAGATATGACACACGCTGAGAATGCCACATATCGTTAACTTTCTTTTACATTTAATATTCAAATAACTTTTCAATATAGTTAAGGAAGACTTGTATATACTTGATTTTAATCATCATGAAGAGCGTCATTACTTAAAAAAAAAAACAAAAATCCGTTTTAAGATGGATAATCAGGGACGTAGTAGCTATTTAAAAGTCAGGAAACAATTTCGTTTTAAAATAGTTAAAAACTAGTTTAAAAATATCAAGCAATTACTAAATTTTAATTAACATTTACTCATTATTAACATTAATTACAATAACGCACCAAAAAAAAAAAAAATGAATATTTGTAAGACTTAAATTTTGTTTTAAAAAGATAATTCCTTAATTTTGCATTAAAATTATAATGATATTCAAAGAGCTATCTGAACGTTTCTTTTCCTCTCTGTGCACATCATTCTAGCATTGGAAAAAAACTGTCCCTTATACGAGACGAAAATGTCCCCTATGCATCCAAATGTAGAGCATTCTGTTTCGCCTTTCACTGAATTTTTTTAATTTAGTCGAGTAATCATATTAGCTTATTGCTCCGAATTGTATTTAAGACCACTTTCCGGTGAAAAAAAAATGATTGAAAACAGATATTGAGCCGAAAAAAAATCTATAGTGAAAATTAGATGAAAAGCTTGTCTTTTTATTGTATTATGACCGATTGAGTTTTTAAAGATCTTTTTAAGATGCATTGCAAATGAGATTCATCCCTCTCTATTAGATTCCGATTATCGACTGCTTACCAAATCATCGTATTTCGATGAGAAGCCATTACATTACCGATAACATTTTGCTGCTACGATTTTTAATTTTTATGGCACTTCTTTCTAACATAATGAAGAGTGTATATAATTGAAGAGTGTATATACTCATTTGATAAAGAGTATAAAATAGATTACATTAAATTATAGCTGTAAAAATTATTGTCAAGACAAATAATTAGTTCTCAAAATCCTCCAAGCAATGTATTAAACTTTTTTTTCAGCTACCGTGGACATAAAACATTTCCCTAAACGTTTTGTTTTCAAACTGCAACGACTTCGTAGACACTAAACTCCAACCTTTACCAGTAAATTGTTTTCTTGCGTGGTTAAAAGTGTACGATGGAAAACTCAAATAAGAACTCAAATATTAGACTCTACGTTTTATTTTTCTTGTAAGGAAAAGGGGGGGCATTACGATACGGACATAACTTTTAAAATTAGTTCAATTGAACAACGATATCTAATCAAAACTAATGAAGTTAGTCTCACCACATGAAAGCTCCGTAGCCATCACTTGGATATCTCTGCGTGGAATTCTTTAATCAAACTACTAAGTATTAATCGTAGAGAGTACACTTTAATGATGATACAAAAGCACGCTTTAAGAATAATACAAAAGCACACGCTTCCTCTATTCGGAAGTCCATTTATAGTAAATAGCTACTGAAACTATTTACGTCATCTTCCCTCAAATACTCATCCTAAAATTTCTTACATACAACTGACCACTACTTTCGCCTATAAACATGTTCTCAAATCGACAAACGAATTTCAAAAAGCAAGTAACATTTTACACCAATCCTCTTTAAACTCAACTCGACACTCCTATGTTCAATCTGATATTTCAATTAAAACATCACCACCTTTGGATCCAACTAGAAACTTTCACTTTCTTAACTCAATATTCCTAATTCAACTTGAAACTATCACCGAAAACATCACCAGCACTAGATCTGGCTAGCAACCTTTATTTTCTTGTTAGTACTTCTAACTCAACTCGACATTATAACCGAAATCATCACCAACACTAGATCTGAATAGAGAACTTGATTTTACCAACTCGACACATCTCATACCTTACAACATCTCTGAACAGCAGAAATATCCTTTAATAAAGCACGTAATTTATATTATATTATTAGCAGCAGAGCTTTATTCTATCTTAGAAATAAATTTTATTCTATCTAAGTCTTCAACTATTGATCCAAAGTTTCAAACCAGCGGCAATGAACATTCATATCGACACTGTGACTTAACAGTGTGCTTTGAGATTTTACCTTCACGTATTTGTGATTGAGATTGCATTGTTAAATCATGTATTCTTCTCACTTACTTGTGTCAAATATTTCTCCATTAGATTTTTTTTTTTTTTTGTGTGTGTGTGTTATTATCATAAGAAGTATAAGTTTTTAATGAGATTATTCTTGCTCAACAGACTCAGATAACATAGGAACCATTTCAGTCATAGACAAATTCACTTTGGAAAAAAATAATGAAATAAAATTCATTTTTTAAAATCCTCTCTATTTAAAGTAGAAAATAAAGTTTTTACTGCCTTTTTTTTTTTTTTTTTTTTTTTTTTTTTTTACGAGGGTAGCTATTGATCATGATCATTAACACCGGAATGACCCACTTTACACATCTGTATCAATATCCATCTAAGCATTTAGTGCAATATTCCTTTACACAACAAAAGAAATGGACGCAATGACTTTTTAGAACAAGATGTTTTGTGAGAACTTAAAAAATATAGAGGTATAAAATTGTTTTTTGGTTATTATCTTTTAAATTGTTAAGTTCACCCAAATTTTGAAATTTTCTGACTGTTTTATTGCTATATATATATATATATATATATATATATATATATATATACAAAGAAAGGAAAAAAGAAAAAAACATTACTGCCAACGGCGTCAAATATTTTGTGTGCGACCGCATATCCTTGTGAATGGAAGAGTCCTTGACGGCTTTAGAGGTATCAATATTTGCCGAATACGCCGATGAACACATTTCTGTTGTTTAGAACTTTCTGTCGCCTTAATTAAGAAAGTCATCAATTAAAAACTTCGTGTTAAAAAGGTACTCTATTTGCTAACTTACAAATAGTTTCTCTTATTATGATGGTTTTTTTTTTAGTCTCTGCCGTTACTTCACGCAAAAAATTAAAATGTAATCAATGGTGTAAAATAAAACACGTGTCAATGTTGCTATTAGTAACAAAGAAAATATTTCGTCTTGAAATGCATAACAAGATCGAAAAATCATGCGGTACGTACTCATTACCAACACTTTCCAACTGTACTCATTCGTTGCATCGTTTAATTTTGGATGGTCTTTGCCTACGTTATAACACAGCGGACAAACAGAAAGACTGAAATGAAGGCAAATAGACTGATTGAATTCATAATTACTGTCAAACACTGGTGGAAAGTGTCAAAATGTTTTACACAATTGGAAATGCATTTCCAGCAATTTCCTACTGTAGTCCTTAATGCATCTGAAAATTCTAATTTAACCATGTAAATGTAAACGCTAAGCACATAATATTCTACACAAAAGATTATTTTAGCATATTAGCCATAAATATCAATTTCATTATAATGTTTGTAGTAGAAATTTATTGTGTGATTTCTATAACTGTCTCTCCTAGATCGCAATGTATTATTATTATTTTTTTCAAGTGTCCGTGTACATAAACTCGTTGTGCAGGTACGAATAATGTAATTTTATATAGGGAATATTCCATAGTAAACCTGAAAAACATACATTTCAAAAGCCATTTATTAAAAAAAAAAAAAAAGTTTAAGAGCAAAATATTTATATATATATATATATAAATTCAAATTTGAAACTGTTTTTTACACATTATTTTAATTCATTTTTGTAATAAACTTTTTAATTTTTATTCATAATTATTAAAAATATGAATTATAAATTGCATGATAAACTGTTTTGAAATACAAGCTATTTTATTTTATTTATTTATTTTTTTTTTAATAAATAAATTAAAAAAAAAAAAAGAACTTGAATTTGAAGATTTTTAGTTTTTAGCTCAAAACACTTAGAATCGCCGATGATTTTTTTTTTTTAACTATAACAGTTATTAGATGCTTTTTATAAATGTTTTAATATTTAAGTATGAAATGATTGAAAACACTTTTTCTGTATTGTAAGTACCTTTCAAACGATTCAAAATGCGATTTCAAGATCTACTTTTTAACAGTTTTCTGCTATGTAGAAGCAAATTTTAAATTTTAATTTATTTAAGGTTTTTTCTTTTTTCTTTTTTTTTTTTTTAAGTTTTTTAACAGCTCTGGAAAAAATAAAATAATAATGATGATTAACAAAATATTGAGGAGAGTGCATTTTGGATTAATAGGAAGTATTGCAAAAGGAAGTAGTTCTCTAAAAACGGAAACTGAATTTAGAGAATAAGAAGAACTATATATTATGCGGTAAGCATTGATTATTAGCAGTTTCCAGCTATATACGAACTAGTTGTGTTATGTAAATTTTAATATTCTTTGTCTACTTTATTACACAATGAACGCACAGAAAGGCAGGCATAGAGTCAAAAAGAACTCATAATCAATCTTAAACATCGTTGGAAACTGTTAAAAGCGTTTCTAAGACAAACGGAAATACAGTTCTTAATGTATCTCAATAATTTAGTGCAACTCTGTAAAACTAAAGGTTTAGCATATCGTATTCTATACAACACATTATTTTAGCATATTAACAATGAATGCTTTCTTCTTTATTTTTTTGTTTATTTATTTTATTCATTTATATATATATATATGTGTATTTTTTTTTTCAGTAGAAAGTTATTAACACTTAACTTATTTACACTTAACAGTGTTTTTACATTGGTGTTTTTAACATTGTATAAATATTGATATTTCTGTTCTTCGTCAAGCCTAGTTATTTATTTTTTAGTATTGGTCTAGGAATTCAAAATAATTTATATATATACATAAAGTTTTCTGAATATACTGTTAAAGAAATGTTTCAATATGATGCATTGCTTAATCTTTTCAGTTGCAATTCTGATTTTTTTCATCGTGAAGTAGTTGATGTAGAAAGCTAGAGCAACAAAATTTTACAGGAAAAGATTTTTAATTTTTTCATCATTTCTTTAAAAAAAAAAAAAAAAAAAAAAAAAACGGTTGATAAATATCTTTAATATCCAGAAACGAATTTTCCTATCTGTACATTGCATATTATTATTATTAATATGAATCAGTATGCTGGTGTGATTACGCTGAAATGTTTAAATAGCAGCCTATGTATTTCTTCAATATTTTATTAAATAATAACTAAAAATCACTTTCATTATAGCTCTTAAATGACCAATATTTTTTCTCATATTTTTAAACGTCAAAGAAATAATATTTGGATTGAAAAGCTTATTTATACTTCTCTGAAATAGATAAATTTAATTTATAATAATCTTTTAAAACAATTTAATGTTCATTTTGTGATATATTCAAATCAATACCATTTACGTTTTAAACCCTGCTTTTATATATATTTAAAAAGCTTAAATCGTTTGTTCATGTTAATGAAAATGACATGTAATTGAGAATTGTAAGTATTAAATATTTTACTTTAAGTACTTGTTGCTTGAAGAGTTATTTTGATTCTATATGATTGGGCACGAACTTTTTTAAGGAGAAAAAAAAAAAAAAGAACGCCAAAGAAAAAAAATCTGGAGTGATTCCACTCGACTTTCCGAACTTTGAGTAATTAACAGTTTTGTAGATAAAGTAAAGAAAGAGGAGTTGTTAAAAAACAAAAGAGATAAAACCATAATAAAGTGTTTGAGTATTTTTCTCCATATATTACACGATGTTTTATTTAACGCTACTGAACTTTGAACCCATAGATCATATTGATAAATAATTTTCGTTGTGTCCCTGTAAAAAACCTATAAATGCTAGATTCACCAAAATGCTTATAGTTAGTGCAACAGTGATTTATAATATACATATAAATTTTCAGCTCAATTGAATAAGGCGTTTATATGCTATCGCACTTTTAACTACTATGTTGCGGCCACCACATGACTTTCTTCTATATTTTCCTATACAAATTCACTCAGTAAAAATAATTCATTAAAATTATTATTTAAAACAATTATCTTCCATGATAATGCAGATGATTTCCATATTAGAGAAGTAGTATAACACTAAATATCCAAAAAATTCAATTTTATTCTCAATATTACATAAAAAAAAAAAAAAAATCGGTAACTTCATTTTAAATTATCGCAGATCTATGGTTCAACCATTCGTTTTAAAGGTACTGCCGAGCTCTTTTGAAAGATACCCATCATGAAAATTTACTCCCCTCGAGGGGGAATTCCCCCCCCAAGGGGGGAAGGCGAGGCTCCTACACATACAAAAAACTTTTCCCAGTTCACTATCTATATTATAAATAATTCTGGTAAATTTCATAATGATTATTAAAAAATAATTTTCTTTATGCACATTTATACAAAATTTTGTACTATACCACCATGTTAAAAATTTAGAAAAAGCGGGATGGCAACGCAACCTGTGAGAAAATTTTTACCAAAAGTTGATAGGCACTAATTTATGTCAAGGTGCAACTACATACCCATTTGTATGAAATTCTGTGAAGTAGTTCCTGAGATACAGTTTTCACAAAAGTTTGTCACACCCACGCAGAGACTGACAGACAAACGGACATACATTTTCTAAAAATGGTCAAATCGTGTTCTACAGCGCTCAAAACGTGTAAATCCATCAAAAACCCGAGTTCGAAAATTTTTACGAATCCAATACTTTTCTTCTATTGAATATAGAAGAAAGTAAAAACTTGGTCCCACAGGCCATAATGATAAAGGATTTTTCTTTGTGTCCCTGTAAAAAAACTGTAAGTGTAATTGTAACTGTAAGTGTAATTCACCAAAATCTACACAGTTCGTGCAACTGTGACCTATAACATGTGTACAAATTTTTTGGTCAGAATAAATAAGCGTTTAGACGCTATCGCACTTTTAAAAATTTGGCTCCATAGGCCATAATGATAAAGAATTTTTCTTTGTGCCCCTGTAAAAAAACTGTAAGTGCCAGATTCTCCAAACTCTATACATATTGAGTAACTGTGACCTATAATATGTGTATACATTTTTTGCTCAATTGAAGAAGGCGTTTAGATGCTATCGCACTTTTCAGATTTTGGTCCCATAGACCATAATGATAAAAAAAATTTCTTTGTGTCCCTGTAAAAAAACTATAAGTGCTAGATTCACCAAAATCTATAGGGCTTGTACTATGGTGACTTACAGTATACACACCAACTTTCAGCTTATTCGAACAAAGCGTTTAGACGCTAGCGTGTTCACTCACAGACATACACAGATACATACACACATACATACACACATACATACATACATACACAGATACACACACATACATACATCATCGTAAAAATTGTGAAAATGGACTCAGGGGACCTCGAAACGTATAGAAACATCAAAATCTCGAATTCGGATTTTTGACATGATTACAATACTTTCCTCACTATAGTGTTCGGAAAGTAAAAATCTAAGCTAGTGATAAGACATAATATATATATATATATATTTAAACATAATGATATATGCTTAGTTACATAAAATGTAAAAAAAAAAAAAAAAAAAAAAAAAAATCCATAAATAAATATAAGAAATATTTTGTACTTTTTGGCTTACATAAATCTCTGGATAAAATACAAAGAATTACTAGCACAAATTTCAAAATATTAGATATGTGTACAAAAAGATAAGCGTACCTTGCAATTTACCGACAGATCTATTTCATATTTTACGAAAGACATAGACATTTAAACTTTTAAGTCCGAAATTTCATTTTAAATAATTGCTGTATTAAACTTCTTTAAAACCAGATATATATTTTTACTTCATATTTTATTGTAATTTTGGATAACTGCTTTTATTTTATGTGATTCTGTCCACTTCTTTTGTATTTATTTATAAGTGATGTTACGTAATCCAAAGTCTCCATCGTTATTTATGGATTTGGAGTTAAATCTGCAGTGATGCCAAAGAAAGAAAAATTCAGTTCTTTATATTGACAGTAGGGTTAAAATAAAATTTAGGGAATTATTTATGTTATACGTATATATATATAATATATTAGGGTGACCCTTAATGAAGGGGAAATTTTGTTTTTGTTTTCCTTT
Source organism: Salticus scenicus (assembly GCA_963930645.1). Lineage (NCBI taxonomy): Eukaryota > Metazoa > Arthropoda > Arachnida > Araneae > Salticidae > Salticus > Salticus scenicus. The sequence continues at coordinate 221,743,977 of OZ005653.1, read as the reverse complement.
ATTCATTTATTTATTTATTATTATTATTAGTGGAATTTCAATACGCATACTCTCTATTTTTTTTTAACCCTAATTGTTATGATTTGACAGATATTGGGATTTTCTTGTTAATGGGAACATGTTTACATTATTCAAGAGAGCTGATATTTTGCTAAAAGTGTTTAGGGTCAAATAGAAAAAAAATAGAAGGTATATGTATCAGATTAAATTAAAAAATCTCCTTCATTTAATGGACACCCTAATATATATATATATATATATATATATATATACATACACTCTAAATAGAAGTGTCTTAACTTCAGTCAGAAATGTGTCTGAAATACCAATTTACACACATAAATGTCTGAAACACTTACGCATGCAAAATTTCAGAAGCATGTGCTGCCTTAAATTAAGACACATATGTGTCTTTTTATAAATGAGCTGAGATAAGTGTCTGAATAAGGTTGATAGGTCTAAAATTAAGACATATTACAGTTTAGACACATAAAAATTCAGACATTTTATAATTTAGGCACTTGGAAATTCAGACATTTCAAATTTCAGACACTTAAAAATTCAGACATTTTTATTATTCAACAAAATTTCCATATGGAATCTCTTTAATCAGTATGCATATCCTGTTTTATTTTTATTTATTGTTTTTTTTTTTTTTTTTAATAAATGAAACTAATATTTTTTTATATAATGTAAGTAGTTAACTTATTTAAAATACTTAGACGGGAAACTTATTCGGTTAAAAATGAAAAAAACAAAGTTAATTATTATTTAAAATTCTCACATGTAATAAAACAAAAAATATTAAAATAAACGAAGCATGTAACTTGTAGTTAAGAAAGCTAATTTGTAACTAAAAAATCTTAAACAATTTGTGCATAATTGATTTTTTCCCCCCGTTTTGAAAATTATTTTCTTTCGCAATGTTTGCCTACACTTCAAAATGCAAAAGAACAATGTTTTTGGTTTTCATGTATATAGTTTTTTTTTTTTTTAAATATCAGTTTTAAAAAAAAAATCGTTTAAAATCCATAGTCTACTATTTTTTCACATTTACTGCGCATTTTACAAAAAACTCTAAATCTCTATACATAAAATTTCAGATAATAATATGTATTAAGCTTTAGTTATTATAGATAGTTTTAATTGCAAAGACAGAAAGCTTCGATTTATTTTACGGATACTAGAATATATCAAGAGACTCGGCAGAGTCTCAAGTGACGCAAGCGCAAAAACAAACGAACGCCACGACACTCAGCGGAAACGGAAAAACGAACGAAACTGCGACACTTATATATACAGGAATTTAAAGATCAAAGAAAACGCTGGAAGCCGACACTTAATATCTCAGGAAATATAGGAGGTTATGTTCTGATAATTTCAAAATAGTCTTTCACCTTCTGACTGATCCTACCCTGAAATCGCTATATTTCTGCGTGTAATATATTTCGAGATATGAATTGGCTCATTTAAGCTATAAATGGGCGGCCTAATGTGTAAGAATTTTTTCTCGAATATGGCTCGAGCGAATTTAGTTTAATTTATATATGATATTAATCGCTTTTATCTGATGTGCCTGACATCTCCCTTTTCCCTAGGAAAACTCTTGTTTTTTTTATAACTCGGTTTAAAAATCGAACTATTTTTACTACGCGATGCAAAGATTTGATAATTCTCAGAATTCTGAACAGGTGTTATTCGGTTTGGTCTTGTAGTTGGTTGGTTGGTTCAATCTGAATGCAGTCAATAAAAAATTAAGATTTTGTTTTTTAATGCAAGAAAGAAACTTTATTGTTTCTTTTAAATATTTATTGTATATATACGAAATAGAATTTCACTTAAATATATATTTTTTTTTGTTATAAACGAAATATTTAAGATTTAAAATTTCGCATTTCGTGAAAAAATTATTTCGATAATATTTTAAATAAGGAAGTATTTTGTAATTTTAGATATTCCATTTTATCATAATAATGATGAATTTACAATTTTTTAAAGCAAAAAATTTTTAATCATTCATAAACATCGATTTTATAGTAGCTCAATGATTTGGGATTCCTATTCATGTATCATTCCGCGCAGAGATGGGAAAAAACAGTAAATGGTGTTTTGGCGCCATCTTTTGTCTTTAATTTAAATTAAAACATACACTTTTGCAAATATATATATATATTTCTTTTTAAAATACAGTTAGTTTATTCATATATTTACTTTTCTGACTTTAAAATGATACATATTTTAAATATTAGCATAATAAAACTAATATTTTTATTATTATTTAAAGCTATAATGACTAGGAAATGAAAGAAGGGATATTCATGAAACTGTATATTAAAAAAAAAAAAAAAAAAAAAAAAAAAAACATGAAAATAGAATAAAAATTCATGAAAAATGTGTCAAATAGCAATTATTGAAAAACACGTCAAAATAAATAAATAACATCTTTACTTTGAAACCCATAATTTATTTAAAAAATATAATTCTCTCTTTCTTTTCTTTCTTTTTTTTTTTTTTTTATTAATTAATTTCTGCATGAAAAATTCCATTTCATAACTATATTTAAAACTACACTAAACACCCTCCTTTAATTTTAAATATCTATTTCTACATGTTTCTAAGCAATTAAAAGTGTTTTTTTTTTTTTTTTAAAGAAAATAGCTTAAATATCGGAAAGTATATGGTTTTATCATAAAGGTAATAATTTGGCCATCTAGTGGCGCCATCTCGTAGCTTGTATTGAAACCATATACAGCCCTATATTAAATTTATTTTTCTTTTAAAAAAAAGACACTTTTAATTGCTTAGAAAAATGTAGAAATAATTATTTACAATTAAAGGAGGGTTTTTTTTTTTTTTTTTTTTTTGCTTATTGTAGTTGTAAATATATTTATGAAATGGAATTTTTCATGCATAAATTAATTAATTTAAAAAAAAAGAAAGAGAGAATTATACTTTTTAAATAAATTATTATGGGTTTCAAAGTAAAGATGTTATTTATTTATTTTGACGTGTTTTTCAATAATTGCTATTTGACACATTTTTCATGAATTTTAATTCTATTTTCATATATATATAGCGTGTTTATCCCCTCTTTCATCCCCTAGCCATTGTTGCTTTAAATACTAATAAAAAAATTAGTTTATGTTAATATTTAAAATATGTATCATTTTAAAGGCTGAAAAGTAAATATATGAATAAACTCTAACTGTATTTTAAAAAGAGATTTTTAATTTTTAAAAAGAAATATATATATAACTTGTATTTTCCATAAAACTTAAGCTTAACTTGTATTTTAATTAACTTGTATTAACTTTAGCTTAACTTGTATTTTCCATAATTTTTTTCTCCAAATGATTTTATCTTATTTTTAAAATTATAGAAATGTAGAGCTTAATTTATATTTTGTCTATTTTTTTTCCACCAAATATTTTTATGAAATAATTTTTACCTGCATTTTTTAAAAAAATTAAAATTGTGAATATTGGAGCTTAGCCTCAAAAGGGAAAAGAAAATAAATAATTTTCCATTTTTAACATTAACTTGATTTTTTTAAATTGTTTAATTTGCATTTGTAATTCTCTAAAAAGAAACTTGCAAAATGTAAATTACGTAATTCTAAAACTTAAATTTGAAATTTCCCACTTATTATTATTATTATTATTATTTTAAAGAGTTTGAGAATCCCACTCAATATTTTTTTCTAGTGTGAAGCTTCTCCATTTTGTTTCGAAGTGACAGGCTACTTGAAAATTTGTCGGCATGATAACGTTTGAAATATTGAATTAATTCAAACTAAATTTGTAGTTTGGATTTATCTCAGAAATGTATTTGTTATGTCCATTTGCCAACTTAATCTACCCTCTTGTTTCCCTGTGCCAGCCCACTGAAAATTTCACATTTACATTAGAAAGGTTCTATGTTAAAACTCCATATATACAAGACTTCATTAATAAATCCACCAAGTCCATTAATAAATTGTAGAATTGAAAAATTATAGAATTGTAGAATTTTGAAAAAAAAAAAAAAATGGTGGCAACTTCATGATAAAAGATAAATCAGCTTACCCTTTCTAGGAGCCAGAAGGACTTGTTATAATTTTTTGATCAATAACCCCTAAAAAGTAATGATATCAGTACAAAAAACCCTTAACGGGTTAAAAGTTTTTGACGCCGCTACTTTATGGCTATAAGAATTAGAAATATGAGTCTTAAAAATAATGATATCAAATTTTAAGTGACGCTTTGCAATTAGTTAAAATATACATAGATTTTCTTATTTGATAATTTACTTTCTACTTTTATTTATATTTATAATGCAAACGTAATATTTTTAGCTTCAAGATCAGACAGATATATAAAATACACTCACTGATGCTTTTTCATTCACATTTCAAATTCAAAATAACAGTTTTAAAAGGAATGATATAAAAATTCCAGTGGCGCCTCGGTGTTATTTTAAAAGATTTGTTTTTAGATTCCATTAAAATTACTTTTGTTTTGTCTAATAAAGTATATTTACATATTGAAACAGTGCTTTTAATTTTCAAATATACTGTCAAATAATTATACTTTCACTGAGTTTGCATTATAAATTAAAATTATTTATTTCAATAAATTGATTTATCTTTTGCGTCACGCTATCCAAAACTGCAAGTAAAATCTGTGTAAATATTTTCTTTACGTTACACTACCTCTTTGCGCAAATTTTCACTCAGCTGGATACTATGATAATGATACTATGTTTTGGATAGTGTGATGCAAAAGATAAATCAATTTATTGAAATAAATAATTTTAATTTATAATGCAAACTCAGTGAAAGTATAATTATTTGACAGTATATTTGAAAATTAAAAGCACTGTTTCAATATGTAAATATAATTTATTAGACAAAACAAAAGTAATTTTAATGGAATCTAAAAACAAATCTTTTAAAATAACACCGAGGCGCCACTGGAATTTTTATATCATTCCTTTTAAAACTGTTATTTTGAATTTGAAATGTGAATGAAAAAGCATCAGTGAGTGTATTTTATATATCTGTCTGATCTTGAAGCTAAAAATATTACGTTTGCATCATAAATATAAATAAAAGTAGAAAGTAAATGATCAAATAAGAAAATCTATGTATATTTTAACTAATTGCAAAGCGTCACTTAAAATTTGATATCATTATTTTTAAGACTCATATTTCTAATTCTTATAGCCATAAAGTAGCGGCGTCACAAACTTTTAACCCGTTAAGGGTTTTTTGTACTGATTTTATTATACAAGCAAAACGTAGCGTGTATCTCAGATAATAATATGTATTAAGCTTTAGTTATTATGGATAGTTTTAATTGCAAAGACAGAAAGCTTCGATTTATTTTACGGATACTAGAATATATTTTATTATGCAAGCAACACGTAGCGTGTATCCTGGTGGCTTCATTGGGAAGACGCTCGCCTTCCAATCTGCTGGTCGTTGGTTCGATTCACAGCACCGGCAATGGAATTTCTTTTGCAAAAATTATTAATGCTTCTTTTTATGCTCTAGGACATACTACAATCTATTTTTCACTGATAAACAGTGTAACACGCAAATTTTTATTTATTTATTTATGAAAAATATTCACTGTAGATAGGATAAAATATGGTGGAATTTCAGACACTTCAAGTGTGTGAAACGGTGTGCCTTTTAAGATACGTCAAGTGTCTGAAATAAATTAGACACTTTTTGGCATCTTAAAATTGAACACCCCATTTTAGACACATTTGTGTCTGAATTTCAGACACTTGTATTTACAATGTATATACATATACTAGCAGGCTTTGCCCGCTTCGCTGGCCACTAAATTTAAAGGAAACTCTTTTCTATATAGCTTTATAAAAATAAAATAAATTACTGAAATTGTTCAAAAGCTCGCTCTAGGTCCCTGCTGCATTCGGCAGCGATTTGGGCATCCACTGCAACTCGGGCGCTTGTCCCTATTACCTGCGACAATAGTTTACCAATGAGCTTCCATTTAGGTGCTTATTATATAACAGTTTCGAAATAGATAGTATCGAAAAAACTGGAGTTTCCCTTTTATATTTGAATCCCAGTTACATGTGAACAACACTATACGTGTTGTTCACATGTAACTCGGACTGGACTCAAATGTAACTGGGTTTAGACCACATAATATTTGCTTTTACGTTATTTCATATGTTTATTTTGTTTATCCAATCAACCATTAAATGACAGCAATTTCACGCCAAATATTACAATATGCTGTGACCGGCTACGTCTGTCGCATGAGACAATTAATTTTTTGTGTTTATATATAATTCATGGGTTGTAAACCTGATAGTACAGCCTTAATATGGTTCTCTTTGGCGGCTTTTGAATTTTTGTCACCATTTTAGACTTAATCCATTGTAACAATAAGACTTAATCCCTTGTAACAATATGCTATGAGCGCTATTTCTGCCGTATTTTAGACAACTAATCTTTTAATGGTTATATATATTTCCCGTTAAACATATTTTTATTTATTTATTTAAATATTAATTTGAATTTTTCAAATATTTCTGTTCGACAGCGTGCAAGTGCAGTAACACACAGAGGCTCATTTGTTTGTATGATAAATTAGCATAGTGATTATTATATAAAAAAATAAATAAATAGGTAAACAATATTCTGTTACACAACTTTATTATGTCGTTTCATTGTCGGCTTTTGAATTTTTGTCGCCATATTAGCGATGGATTTTTTTTTTTTTTTTTTTTTTTTTTTTTTTTATGAAAAGGGGAAGACTATTTTGCTAATAATTTTATCAGAATCTTTTTTGTTTATACATAAGAATCCTTTATATTCTGCTTATATTTTTAATGGTTTTTAGGTTTAAAATAGTGCTTGTTGAAATAAATTTCCTATCTTTAAAACTGCATTTGTTCTGTAAATTTTGTGTAAAAATAAATCATTTATGTTTTTATTTATTTGATGCGCTACTTAATTAAAATGGCTGTTGCTATATTAAACTTCTTGTCGAAAAACGTTCGGTGTACTTCAACACCAAAATTTAAAAATCGTCCAGCAGAATCTGTTAATGAAACTGATAAAATAAAAATATGGTTCATAGAGTTTAAATAATCTATTTAAAAAACTTTTAAAACCCAAATTATTAATGTATCGTATCACATACATAGATATAGTAATAATATATAGATTGATCATCGGGGAGAAAAAAGTGATTCCTTTTCACTCGGGAAAAGGCGGCGATTTTACCAAAATATGGGAGACTTTCCCCGAGTCAATACACACGGGAATACACACGAATGTTTTAGCAAATAAAATTCATGAATAATTTATTTACTAAAGGTGAATGAAAAGCTCCAGATATAGTTTTAAATTCATTCTTCTTTTTTTCCTTTTTTCCTTCAATACCACTTAATGGCTGATTCCAAAGCTTTTTTTCGGCATCAAAAATCTTTGCACGATAATATGGGGATGATAGATCTATATATATTATTATATCTATGATCACATACATCTTTTCGAAGACAGAATAAAACTTAATTTGAAAAAAAAAAAATAGTAATAAAAATAACTTTTGTTTATTAACCAAAATAATTGATGAAATTTGAAATGCAAGTTGGTCTTGTGGGGTACAGGCTGTATATTATATTTTTGTGTTTGTGAGAGAAAATTTAAAAGAATTTGAAAACTGCAATTTTTAATCCCACTTAAAAATCATGTGACTTAATGTGAAGCAGATTTTTCATTTTTTTTTTCTCCTAACGGTTTCCATACAATCTTCTGCTGTTGCCACCTAAAATTCATACTTTAGTTAATTTTAAAAAATCTAATTGTCCGATTGATAAGCTGTTTAATGCATCGGATTAACAAATATTTTCCCTATCATTTGTTATCTTATTTGTAACGATGGGACTGATATTTCTAATTTTTTTTCCTCATTTTAAATAAATGTACGTTTTTTTTTTTTTTTTTAATTATTATTATTTTGTCGAAAAAAAAAATTGGCAACAATTAAATTATGGATAAAATGTTAAAATTTAAATGACTTATTTATCAGAAATTAGAAGGTTTTTATTTTCATATTTTAATTAATTAAACAAAAACTAATCAAAAATTCGAAAATCTGACTTCGATGTGCACAATGACCCTTCGGGGGGCGCCTTTGTGTTAAATCTCGAGACTGTCCGAGCTACCATTTTCGAGAACAGTGAAATATACAAATATTGCTCACTTAATAGTATAAGATATATATATGTACACAAGCTTTTTGTTATCATAGTTGCTTTTTAAAAAAGCGAAATTTAGTCAGAGACGAGATCGTTTTGCGTTTGTAAATGCGATTTTTGATATATTGTTCTTCTTATAAGTGTTCTCTTAAGGTCACCATTTAAACTTTATTTTGAGGCTGATAATAAAGAAGAAATTGACTCTTCCCACCTGACATCAGAGGTCACATGATAGAGGAAAAACAAATAGCAGACGAAGTCTTGTTTATCTAGAGCGATTGCTGAAATAACATATTTTCTATTCTTATTTTTGATCAATCGTATTTAATCTGTGTTATTTTTTTTATACATCATGATTTTTAATCCATTTTATATCATTATTCGTCATCTTTTGTTTGCTGTATACATTTACAATCATCATTTAATTTATACCTGTAATTGATGCTCATGACGACATGCTTAAATACTCTGATTTTTGGTACTTAAATCAGTGACAGTGCAATATCGTACGTCTAAATCCATTTAGACCAGTAACTAAGTTAATTAACTTGTTGTAACACCTTTATGCAATTAAATTAAATGAAAACATTTAAAAATTTCGATTTATAATACGTAAACATTCCACAAGAAGCTATTATTTATTGCTAAATCAGTTAATGTTACAGTTACACTGCAATATACAAAAATCGATTCTTATAGGTAAAAATAAATAAACACATAAAATGTTTTTTAAAAATTATTAAATTTACAAATACAATTATTCTACTCTGTACAAATGCACAATATTACTTTTATTTTATTTTATATTAAATATTAAGTTTTTTGTTCTTAAGAACAATATTTAATTGAATTCGATTCTCAGAATTCGATTATTCGTTTTCCTCTATCACGTGATTGAGCAGACGATGGTGGGAAGAGCCCATTGAGTTGGATAAATGAAAAGTTTGACCATAACTGCATAGTATTCCGAATATTTGGAATTCATTTTTTTGGAAAATAATTTGAATTGATTTAAATTTTCTAAAATAATTAACAAAACATTTAAGGATATAGAGGATGTTAAAAATCTTTCTTTGAAACTACTGTCTTAAAGTTTTAAAAGTTAGCATATATGAGCATTGAAATGTATAAATATTACATATATTAAAACTTTTCGAAAAATGTTGAAATTAAAAAAATAAAATTCAAAATTTTAATTTATTTTACTTATTTTTATTTTTTGAAAAAATTTAAAATGCTCTAAGCGATTGAGTTTTTAAATTTTCCCCTTAGATTTTACATTATTAGGGCCAATTAATACATTCTAAACATATTTCCGCATTACTTAGCTAGTCGATTGATAGATAACTAAAAAAGCATTTTTATGTTTTAGTGTACAAAATGCATGCAAATTTTCAACATTCAAACATAGAAAAAGAAAAAAAAAAACTTATTAATCAATCTACAAAAGAAAGCACAAATATACTTAATATATATTGATAAATTATAATAATGTAAAATCGAGAAAATAATAACATTAGTAATAAAAGTTTTTAGTGCAAAATTACTGGTTTATAAATTTTTTTCTAAATAAATATAAATAAAAAACGTAATGGATATATTTGTCTATGTAAACGTACCAATCAGTTTGTTATATAGAACGTTTGAATATTGAATTCATGTTTTTCATACGTCTAAAATGCACGATCCGATTTTCTTTTTCAATGGTAAAAAATAATTATTATTCTAATATGTAGCATTAACTAACATTTGGAAACATTTACATGCACATTACAGACTATAAATAAGAAATTATAAATAAAACATTTTAAATGAAATCTTCGGGTACAAATGTATTTTTTAATTAATATTTTAGCGAAATTTTGATAATTAAAATTTTGTCAAATGTAAAAAGACTATTTGATTAAGAATTTTGTCATATGAAATAGCCAGTAAAATTTAGTTTTAGCTGACGACGAACTTGCAGAAAGTATAAGGTTGTCCCTGGAAGAGGAAGAGTTGGGATAGTGTAAGAGAAGGTTTACAGTTTATCTAGTTTTGCTTGGCGTTTGGTTCCAGCGGAAATATGGTTTTAAAGAAAATTGAGATTTTTAAATGTTCAGGTGGATGTGGTTATTATTAGGATAGCTATTTTAAAGAAAAAGAAAAGTGAAACATTTTTCCATTTTTTGTTTTAAAAAGAAACTTTGTGAGGAATAAGTTGTCTCCATATCTCAATTCCTCAATCTTAAAGATTAACGTAATTAAATTATAAAGTAACGACAAAGTCAGATATATAAAATAAACAAAGAGCTTTTATTTAGAGCTTAATGAAAAGGTCGGCGTTTGAATATATTCACATTCAATACCTTTATAAACTTAAAGGGGCAGCCTTCATAAATATTCTAACTATCAATAGGTAACCATAATTAATCTCAACTGCTTCACTTAACGTCGTTACCTCTCACGACTTTACTCGTCTTTCGTCAGTGGGAGGATTCCCTAAACCACTATACTACTCGACTAACTATCTTCTACTATAGCCGCTCGCTACTAACTCCTTTGACCTCCTACTACTACTACTTCTAATTCCCTATCCACATTCTCTCTCCTACTCTTACTTCTCTTACCTCTACTACGAAACACATCACCTTTTATATCCATCTTACTTTATAAAATTAACATATCGCTAATTATCATTTAGTTTATCATAGGAACTAACTCCATTAATCAACTGAATCCTAAAACTCTGCACATTCACGTGTTATTCGTAAAGTGCGAACTTCGTTTGTAGCGTTACGCTAACATAACATTACGTCACAACTTCTGAAATTAGGGTGGCGTGTTTTTTTTTTTTTTTTTTTTTTTTTTTTTTACTGTGTGTTTGGACAGTGCTAAAGGATGGTGACATTTAGATTGTGAGTTTTTGTTATGAGTAGTAAGTCTCTGAAGCTTAATCATTTCTAAAGTGAAAGTAATGTACATATTCTCCTCCTGACAACTTTAGAATTGAGGTTATAATCTTGCGGTAAGTTTTGTAAGAAATTGATTTTATAGATTATTTACTATTAAGTTCTGTTCAAGTTTAGTTACATGAAAGTTAAAGTAAAGTGTGAAAGTTCGACCTTTTCCTCTCTTTAAAGTTCAAAATAAAAGAAGTTTGCTTCGTTTGCATTAGACAATTTAGTAGTTAAAGTGGGAGATGAATTAGTACTGAAAACAAGCCTTTAAATTTGCAGATAATTTTAGCGTAACAACGCTATCTATCAACTGATAGATATGCATCGAAATTTGATAAATGCCAATTCATGTCAAGTATATTAAAATATAAGTGTCATGAAATTATGTGGTTTAGTTTTTGAGCTAGAGCTCCAAGAAAGTTTTTGTCACACATACATTTTATAAAAAAGGTCAATCGTATTCATGCCTTGTGAAAACGTTTAAATCTATCGAAAACTACAGTTCAAAAAATTTTTTTATAGATCCAATATTTTATTTTTTATGAATACAGAAGAAAATAAAGTCTAATCCTGCAAAATCTTACTTTATAGTTTATTTTCATACGCAGGAATAAATGCTTTCAGTTTTTAATAATTTCAGAATTAGATTTTTTTTTCTTTTTTCTTTCAGTGAAATTGAAGCAATTAATCTTGCAAAACGTTTGTAAAATTAGTTTATTATTATTATTATTATATTTCATTTAAATGTAAAAATTTTATATTCATAATTAGGTTAATAAATAATTTTCATAAAGTTTTTTGCAATAAAAATGACATTTAAAAATAAATAAATAAATAAGAAGAATAAGAAGAATAATCCTTTTTTCTAAATTAGAAGTTCACTAGAATAAAGGATTGACGCAATTAATCATCAATCTATTGCTTAGAAAAAAAAATAGTATTAGAGTTTGCAGCTCCTTTAATGATAATTACGTTGAAGTAATAGTTTTAACTTAAAAAAACTTAATTAAATTCATTGCTGTAATTTTTGTGTATCTAAAAAAATAGTACTTTTAAAATCCGTAAAAACAAATAAGATATATTTAAATTGCAGTAAAACAAATTGCGTTGCAATTTGCCTCTCAAGTGATTTAGATTTTTTTTTTTTTTTTTATTTAACGCATAATATACAAAATCTTCTAAATTCATTTGATTTTAAATATTTATTCGAATAGCAGAAAGTAAAACTAGCATTTTGCTGCGATCACAATTTATGTCAAGATTTCATGAAATTCTGTACTTTAGTTTTTTCAACCAGAGCTCAGAGAAAATTTTTGTCACACACACACACATTTCATAAAATGAATCAAATCATATTCATGACCTGTGAAAACGTTTAAATATATTGAAAACTAGAGTTAAAAGTTTTTTATGTATCCAATATATATATATATATATATATATATGTATGTATATATATATATATATATATATATAGAGGGTGATCCAAAAGTCAGGACCAACTTTAAAATTGAATAATTCGAAAACGAATCAAGATACAAAGATACGGTTTGCACCAAACGGATGGAAAAGAAGCCGGGTTTTGTGTGGCAAAGAAAAAAAAATAGTTCTGTTGGCGACCAACAGATGGCGCTGTCGTATTTCTGATGTAGGATTATGCAAAGCAACAAACTATATAAATAGGAACAACTACAGCAGGTAATGGTAGTCGAAGCTTATATGCATCGAAATATCGCATTCTCAGTCGCTACTTTAATCACGCATGGCCTCCAAGATCTCCCGATCTGACACCCTGTGACTTTTGGCTGTGGGGATTCTTGGGAGTCAAAAGTGTACCGCGACCAACCGGCATCACTAGCAGCACTGAAAGATTCCATCCGCCAAAATGTGTCTGCCATAACGCAAGAAATGCTACTAAATGCTGTGAACGATGTGGTGAATCATCTCACAGCTGTACTTCTGAATGATGGACATTGAACAGTTACTGCAGTAGTACTAATTAACTGTAATTAAGCTGACTTGTAAGTTGTCAAATTTTTTTTTCATTTGTAAATCATCTTTTGGTGAAATAAAACACTATAGCGCCATTTGTTGGTCGCCAACAGAACTAATTTTTTTCCTTTGCCACACAAAACCCGGTTTCTTTTCCATCCGTTTGGTGCAAACCGTATCTTTGTATCTTGATTCGTTTTCGAATTATTCAATTTTAATGTTGGTCCTGACTTTTGGATCACCCGGTATATAAATGCAGAAAAAAGTAAAAAAGTAACCCGACAAGATCTTATTTTACAGTTTCTTTCTTTTTTTCCTTTTCTTTTTTCTTCCATATGAAGGATTAAACGCTTTGAGTTATTAATAATTTCAAAATGTGATTTTTTTTAAGCCTTACAGTAAAATTGAGGCAATTAATCTTGCAGAAAAGTTAAAAAAAATAATTTTTAAATAATTTTGCATTTAAATTTAAAAACTTTTGATTCATAATTAGGTTAATAAACAATTTTCATAAAATTTTATGCAATACAAATTGTACATTTTTTTTTTAATTAAATAGTCTCATTACTAAATTAGAAATTCACTAAAAAAAGTAACTAACGCAATTAATCATCAATTTATTGCTTAGGGGGAAAAAAAAGTATTTGAATTTGCAGTTCCTTTAATGATAATTACATTCAAATAAATTTTTTAACTTAAAAAAAACTAATTAAATTCCTTATTGTCATTTTTATGTATAAAAAAAGCTTCAAAAATACGTAAAAACAACTAAAATGCATTTAAATTTCTGTATAACAAATTACGTTGCATTTTCTCTCTCAAGTGATTTAAATTTTTTTGCTAATGCTTAATGAACAAATTTTCGTAAATTCATTTGATTTTAAATGTTTATTTGAATAACAGAAAGAAAAAACTAGCATTTTGTTGCGATCACAAAACTTCCTTCTGTTTCTTCTATTCAAATTCATGGTACTGAAATTATTTATTTAAAATTATTATTCATTAAATCCAATTTCCATGTTGAATAAAGTTAATTTTCATCTAAAATAAGAATAACACAAATTGTAGAAATAATGTCAGATTTGTGCCGTACAAACGATATTTTAGAAATTACATTTTGTCGGAATTTTATTATGAAAAATAAAATCCTTATGACTGCAAGATTCAGCTATTCACATTAAATACATTTTCGCGTTCATCTGAAAAATACTCTTTTTCGAAATTTACAGTCCCCGGGAGTGTAAAAAAGTGGTGGAAGCTCTTGGTGGAAGCGATGTTTTTACACATATAAAAATGTTTTCGTGGTTACTTGTTACAGTTATTAATATATGTATATATATATATATATATATATATATATATATAATTTCAAAATAATTAATTAAAAGTTGTTGTCACTGTACTTTTATACGGCATTTCGTTCTATTCTGCCATATTAAAAGTTATGAAAATATGGTATGATATCCAGAATTGTCGGGTAATTTGCTCCAAATGTTGATGACAATAACATATGTCAAGGTGCAACTTCATATGAATTTATATGAAATTCTGTGAATTAATTCTGGATCTAGAGCTGAAAAAAAAAAATATTTTTTTTTCAGACACTCCAAATACGCACAGATAATTTTTCTAAACACGTTCAACTCGTGTTCTAGACCTCACAAAATTTGCAGATTAAAAAAAAAAAAATACTAAATGAAAACTATATAGTTATTCAATACTATATTAAATGGAAAAGCGTAATGTTATAATATTGTACGGTGCTCACATTCTTCTTATATTATCCATTTGAGAAATAAAGCACTTTTGTAAATAATTCTCCATTCTTATTTAAACCTTTCTGTGTCTGTGAAAGCTTTTATATATAAGTTGCTTTAACTGTGATATATTTTTAAAAAGTAATTTCACAAGTTGCATCCAATAAAACATCGTGTATTCTATTTATTTTAAGTAGACATGTATGCTGTATATGAACTGCGTACACTCCAAAAAGTCTACTCCAATTTTGCAAAGCTAAAAAAAATGAAATCCACTTCGAAAGACGTTTACTGTCAGTGCCCTTAATATATCGAAATATTTCCGTGTTCTATGTATAGGAATAAAACAACTTTTCATACTATTGCGAAGGATTTCATAACTGCAAACATTCCTTCCTTCAGGTTGAATTTCTTTGATCGAATAACTAACTAACTAAAATAAAATAACATACAATATGTTAGATAAAAGTAAAATAATAACAATAATTTTATCCGTATCGGATAATATTTATTTGTGTAACAAAATCCGCGAAAGGCCTCTTTTCGAAGCAAGAAATTTAAGTCTCCCAAATGAAGAAAAATGATACATATGTAGAAGATTGTAGAAAATTCTGATACACCAAAAGCGAAAAGTTAAAATGTTGCAATTGTACCTTTTTAAATTTGATATGTTTTGTTTTGTTATATCAAATTTTATTGTAATGTATGGCTCATAGAATTATATAGAAAACAGGCAAAACTAGTTAAACCTGTCGAATACATTGCTATCATTTTCATGTTACTGTTATTAAGATTTTTTTAAATGATGTATTTACTTTAGTCCTGCAGTCTTTAGAAAGCATAATTATTATTATTTTACTTTTTATTTATTTATTATTTTATTTGTTCATTACTTTCTTCTATATGAATATATAGAGAAAGTATTGGATTCATGAAAATTTTCGAACTCAAGTTTTCGATGGATTTTCACGTTTAGGGATGTCCTGAACACGATTCGACTATTTTTAGAAAATGTCCGTCTGCCTGTCAGTCTGTCTGTGTGCCTGTCTGTGTGCCTGTGTGTGTGTATCACGAATTTTGTGGAGCTGTATCTGACGAGCCAATGAACGAAATTCAACCGTACTTGGTATTTGGATGGACCCTGGCATAAACTAGTGCTGCTTAGATTTGGGGATCATTCGCTCAACAGGTGGCGCTGTGATCGCATTTGTTCTAGATTTTTAACATGGCAGTATAGGACAAAATTTCGTATAAATGTACATAATGAGAGTTATTTTAATCATGTGATAAAATCATGTGTTATAAAATTAATATGAATTATTGATAATAGTAGTAGTTAACTAGGAAGAAATTTTTGTGCATGTGGGGACATCGCTTCCCCCCCCCCGGGGGAGTAAATTTTCAATACGGGTATTTTTCGAAAGATCGCGTCAATAGCTTTAAAACGATTGGTTGAACTATAGATCTGTGATAATTTAAAACAAAGTTATCGATTTTTTTTTCACTTTTAACGAAAAAAAAAGAAAAAAATTAGAAAAAAAAAAAATCGCATTTCTTCTAATAATTGCAAAAAAAAATTGACTTTCTTTCGACATTAAGTGATATAAGTTTGTCAGATAAAAATCGTCTGCACTTATAAGGAGAAATAATTTGATAATTTAATAAACAATTAGTACTGAATAAATTTTGTGTAAAATTATATAGAATAAAGTCATGTGGTGGCCCCATCATACTAGTTTTTGAAAGCAGACAAAATTATGAAACATAACCCAAATAAAAAATGAATAAATAATAAATAAAATATAATAAAAACAGCATAAAAACTATAGATATTACATACTTCCTATAACGTTTTCAAGGTATTTTAGAGGTTTCTGCAAATATTTTAAAGAAAAATAAAAACTTTTCTTTCAAGAAATATTCAGGTTTGTTTTTTAAAGTTCCATACAGGTTATAAATATATAAAGCTCAAGTCGTTGTAACAGTCCGGAGTTTTAGTCCGGATTATTAGATTTTATCAAATATACGTACACTTATTAATCAGGACAAAATCCAGCTAACGCCGCATTTTTTAATTCAATCGGATATTTGATTCAAAATATATTAAATAAAAATCCCAATTTGACTTTAAAATTGTAAATAATAATAATAGTAATAATAATAATAAATAAATAAAAATAAATAAATAAATAAATAAATAATAATAATAATAATAATAATAAAAATAATAAATAAAAATAAATAAATAAATAAATAAATAATAAGAATAATAATAATAATAATGAGCTGGTGTGTCACTCACACGACTTTCTCTTACTCTGAAATTTAATACTATAAATACAGATTGGAGAATAAGAAGTAAGATAACGAGTTCTGTTATGTAAACCTATGTCAAACAATTCAAATTAGGCTTCGGAAGAGTTTTATTTGATAATAATTAGTTATGTGTGAGGGGGCTACCGCCCACCTCAAACCCCCGTTTCATTAATGCACCTACATTTATACAGAATTTAATTCTGTTATTAAAATTAAAAGTTTACTTAAAATTACACTGACAATTTTCACACGCAACATTCATTGAAACATATCAATCTTGAACAAACTTTTCCAGCAACAAACTTATATTAATTTCAAAATACAACATTTGGATCTCCTAAAAGTATTCGTTTTTAAGTTACTCCAAGAGATACAGACGTTAAAAAACTTCACCACGGTAATCAAGAAGCCTCAAATCGTGTAATTATACAAAAAACAAGGGATGAATATTTAGCTTAAAACATACATTATTTACCATATCTCTATGAGGAATTTATTTCAATCCCCGAACACCTTTCCTGGAAATGGTAAAATATTGTTAGTAAAGCACATCCACTAACAACAAATAACTAATGCGTTGTGGCCACCACACGACTTTCTTCTATATTTCCTTATATCATACAAATTCACTCACTAAAAAAAAATTATTAAAATTATTATTTAAAAAAAAAATATCTTGCATGATAATCCAGACGATTTCAGTATTAGAGAAGTAGTATAATACTAAATATCCAAAAAAAAGTTGAATTTATTCTCAATATCACATAAAAAAAAAAAAAAGTGAAAAAAAATCGATAACTTTATTTTAAATTATCGCAGATCGATGGTTCAACCATTCGTTTTAAAGGTATTGGCGAGCTCTTTTGAAAGATACCCATCATGAAAATTTACTCCCCTCGAGGTGGGATTTCCCCCAGGCGAGGCTCCTACATACACAAACATTTTTTCCCAGTTGACTATCTGTATTTCAAAAAATATATATTCGTTTCATTTTGTTTAGTGCAGTCTATAGATGTTAAACTCTACTTACCTGAAATTTTCCCCATAGAGGTAACGTATTTGAATACTTTTGAGTGACCCTCTACACGAACAATTTGTGTCATCTCAACAAAAAGCTTAGTGTAGCATCCCTATATGATACACATTCAGCATACAGAGTTTGGAATTTTTGCTACTATTTGTTCTTGCGATATGCTGATAACATACACACAGACAGACATACAGACAGACGGACACACAGACCGACAGACACACAGACAGACACACATACCATTCGCTAAAAACATTATTTTCGTATTCAGTGGACCTCAGAACATATAACAAAAACACACGTTCGAAAATTTGACTCTAAAACAATACTTTCTCGACCCTATGGGTAAGAGAAAGTAAAAAAGAAAAAGTAATGCCACAAATTAATAAACAAACAAGTAAATATATTTTTATGTCGAAAAGTATGAACGTATATATATATATTTAAATTAAAATAAAACTGAGGAAAATCGTGCTAAAGAAATGGAAAAGCTTCAGTATAGAAAGAACACTTAATTAACATTTAACACTTAACACTTAATTAACACTTAACACTCACCGCGAAATTTTGAATTTGGCACGGAAGTCGTTTGAAGAATTATCAGCAAGATCTTTACTTACGCAATTGCGGTAGCCATATCATCGTCAAAATGAGAACAAAAAATTTAAAAGCTGACAATGAGCTCCTATGCTAAAGCTATCATAGAGAATTTTATGAAATGAATATAGTAACAGATTCTAGGAAAAGGGACACAGTTACTGCATCCCTTTATATGGAAGAATAAATTAAAATAAGTCTTGTCGTACTAAATTTTTTTTTTTTTCTGTGCAGAAATTTATATATATATATTAATTAGAAAACCAAAATAGGCTTAGAGTTTATTTAGTTTAATTTAATTTATTATAGGTAATTTTTTTATTTTATTTTATTTATTTATTTATTGATAACAAGAAAAAATATCTACTAAAATATATTTTTTCACTTATTTTCATTAATCGAAAAAAAAAAATAAATAAATAAATAAAACAAAATAAATAAATAAAATAAAAAATAAATAAATAAACAAAATAAAATAAAATAAAATAAAATAAAATAAATAAAAATAAATAAAACAAATTATAAAATAAGACACTTCTTTCCCAATATTATATCATGTTCAAATGTGTGAAAAGTACAAAATATCGAGACCTCCGTAACAGAAGAAAAAAGAAAATTGAAACGTCAATCAAGCATTAACTGATCAGGTGGCAATGAAATTTCGTTCATTTTAACCAAGAATGAACGAACTAAAGAGAAGTAATTTACTCTACGCCTTAAATCATTTTCTCCTAAAAATAATAACAAAAAAAAAAAAAAAAAAAAAAAAAAAAAAAACTTTATGACATTACAAAAGAACTGAAGCATGATGATCAAAAGTTACTTTCAGTAATTCGATTACATGTGACTTTTCTTTTAAAAAGTTTTGGCATTTAATTAAAATTTGTTTCATTTTTGAAATGGTATGTCAATTGTTTTTTTTTTTTGGTGTCTTTTCAGAAAAAAGAATTTTGTTTACATTCACGTAAATTACACACGTCTGGAAGTTTTTTTTTTTTTTTTTTTTTTTTTTTTTTGTTTTAGCAGTATTAAATTTGTTTGGTAAAATATATGTTTTAGGGAAGGGTGAATACAATTTATTTATTTATTTTTCGTGCAAAATAAAAGTGGTTCATAATAAAAAATCATTAGACTTATTACATTGAATTAAAAGTCTTATTTCTCATATTAATACGAACCATTCCTTGAGGATATAGTATATGTAATATTCTGTGCTCATTTGTCACTTTCTCATACCCATATAGGGTAGGTGCTCCAGTGATTGACATGCTCCAGTAATTGCCATATTCCCCGAAATAATCAATAAAGAAGAAAAAAATAAAAGCAAATAATTTACACATCAGAATTTTAACATTATATGTCAAACACTGGAGTATAGTGTGCCTATTACTGGTAAAATGAAAAACTAACAGTGTCAAACACTGGTGTATAGAGGGCCAATTACTGGTAAAATGAAATACTGGAACATTGAGTGAGTGCAAAAAGAAAAAAAAAATCATTAAAAAAAATGATCAAATGTATATATTTCAACATGTATGTGGTTCTGAAAGTCTTTCATTCCATATATATAAACTTAAGGTTTCTAAAAATAGTTTCAGATGACTAAAACATTAAAAACATCAGAAGTTACTCTAAAAGTGTCAATAACTGGAGCACTTACCGTACATGGTAGAGAAAATATTGTTTTTGGAACAAACATTCGATCTTGATTTTTTGTTATATTTACACGTTTTGAGGTCGCCTGAATCCGAAAAACAGGTTTTTTAACGGTTGGTCTCTGTGTGTGAGTATCTGTGTGTCTGTGTATATGTTTTCAGCATATCTCAAGATTAAATACAGAAGGAAGTCCAAACTCGGTATTCTAAATGTGTATCATATAGGGATCCTTGAGATAAAGCAAATGGTTCGTGTACAGGGTCATCCAAGAGGTTTCAAATACATTACATCTATGAGGGAAATTGTAAGTAAGTTGAGTTTAACATCTATAAGCTGCACTAAACCAAATGAAATGAATGTATATTTTTTATAGGCAAAAAGAATGTTTGATGTAGAATATGGCATGAAAATCATTGACTGTTTGTTTACAGGGCTGCAGAAAGAAACTAGAATATAGTGGGATAATACTTGGAAATTCACGGAAGTGCATTTCAGGCTGTGCTAGATGTTATTTATACAAGATTATAATCAAGTGCACAATGTGGCGTTCACATAATTATTATAAGACAACTGCCAATAATTAAACGAAAATATTCTTTTTTATTGAATGTAATTAGTGGTTGGTTGGTTTAATGGGTTTTGCGTTGCACTAGTGCTGCGCAATGGGCAGGCGACGCTCTGTGACTCACCCCTAGAGGTGGTCCGGATACATGCCATAACAATTTTGATCCTCAACGGAAGGGTTGGCTCTTCTGCTTCGGTGACCCCCCAGTGGTATAGATTTTGATAGGAACGTGTAGGAGATTGCAGACATGACAGACTTTTCATGCATCAGCTCCATTAGTGTAAACGACGGTCTTTGGCCGGATCGAGTACCGAACCCACAATCTTCTAATTACGAGCCCGGTGCTCTACCGACTGGGCTAACGCGGCACATGTAGTTAGTGATGTTGCTTTACTATAATATTTTACCATGTTCAGGAAAACTGATCAGAAATTAAATATAATTTCTCATACACATGTAGTAAATAAATTATTTTTTAAACTAAATAATTATTGTCTGTTTTTGTATATTTACACGTTTTGAGGTTCCCTGAATAAGTCACGACTTTAATGTTTAATCTATGTCTTTTATCAGAATGACTTAAAAACAAATAATTTCAGACAATTCAAATGTTGTATTTTAAGTTAAATAAGGTTGTTACTTGAAAAGTTTCATCAAAAATTGTTATATTTCGAAGAATGGTGCGGGTGAGAGTTGTTTGAATAATTTGGAATGAACTTTTAAATTTAATAACAGTTTTTGAATTTTGTTTAAATGTAAGTGCCATATTGAAACGGGGAATTGACGGATACGGTAGCCTCCTCATACGGAATTATTTGTCAAATAAAAGTATCCGAAGTGTATTTTAAATAGATTTTAACGAAGGTTTATACAACAGTATTCGTTATATTATCTCTTAATGCCGAATCTGTCTTTATGGTAATAATTTCAGAGTAAGAGAAATACTTGAGGGGGACACACTAGATTAGTTTGCCTATGAAACAGTTTTCTTGCTTTTGAACGTCTTTCCGAAAACAGTTTCGCCCCATCCCTCTATCCTCTTCCAATGCCTAAAAATCCTAAACTTTGAAGTTAAATATCTCGGTCAATTGTAGGCGCACATATATTAAACTTTCGTTTATAAGTAAAAAAGTTTGTGAGCAGTAAGTATTTAACCATGTGCTATAAATATTTAAACATGTCTTACCTCGAAGGCAAAAGCGATACAGCTTTTGTTTTCATGTGTTTTTGCACCTGAAGAAGGAAGGCCATGTCCTTTCGAAACCTCTTGTGCTTCCTTTTATATTATGGTTTCTGAAGATGATTTTATGTTTAAATAAAGTTTTTATTTTTCTGTTAACTTGAATTAAATATGACTGTACCGACTTAGGGTCTGTACAAAAGTTAATTTTTGAAATGATTTTTTTTTTTTTAAGATGCCATTCATAAACGTTTGCATTAAAAAAAAAATAATTAGAAGTACATGTCCGTGACCAATAATTGGGGAGTTAAAGGCCTCTTCGCGACTTAGCTTTGTAACCTGTGTATATATATCTTAATATATATAAATCTCGTGTCACAATGTTTGTCCTCAATGGACTCCTAAACCACTTAACCGATTATAATAAAATTCGCACACCATGTGCAGTTCGATCCAACTTGAGAGATAGGATAGTTTAAATCTCAAATTATAGTCGCAATTTTAATTTATTGCTAATTATTTGTCTGTTATTATTTGACAGTCACAATTATCTGATAACTCCAAATGATTCTAACAGATGTCGATACCTTTCGACTGGGTTGAAATGAAAGCTGAAATATATTTGGTGCTGCCATCTACACAAAGAATCTTCAACTTTTTAACCTATTAATAAATTTCGTATAATTCAATTATTTCCACTTAACAGATGTCGATACCTTTCGACTGGGTTGAAATGAAAGCTGAAATATATTTGGTGCTGCCATCTACACAAAGAATCTTCAACTTTTTAACCTATTAATAAATTTCGTATAATTCAATTATTTCCACTTTTTAAATTTTTGGTGTTAGCATAGCCGGCCACGTGTTACTTAGACTGAAGTGTAAATTGAATTCATATTATAATGAAGATAATACAGTGAAATTAATCCTGTTTTTTACTTATTTGTGCTTCATTGATCAAAACTTTATAATTTAATATAATATATATATATATATATATCTTTATATATAAAATTTATTATGTTTGTCCGCGATGAACTCCTAAACTAATGAGCCGATTTTAATGAAATTTGGACACTGTGTGCAATTTGGTCCAACTTGAGAGATAGGATAGTTTTTATTGCAAAATTCGCCTCCCAAAAGGGGGGGGGAGGGGCCAAAACGTGATTTCACAAACAAACAAACAAACAACAACAACCAAAAAAAAAAAAAAAAAAAAAAATAGAAATGCAGATAGACTGTTCAAAATTGGTATAGAGAGGTTTTAGAGGCCTGCAAATCGAATGAGGATATTTTCGAAAGTGTAAAGTTATTAGGAGGGGCGGGTAAGGGGGCGGAGGGGCAAAAAAATAAAAATAGAGTTACATCGCTAAAAATTGGTACATAGAAGTTTTTGATACGTACAAATCGATTGCAGATATTTTCGAATTTGTAAAATTATTAAGAAGAGCGGGAAAGGGGGGGGGCAGAGGAGTAAAATATAAAAATGGAGTTAGATCATTCAAAATTGGTGCATAGAATTTTTGATACCAACAAATCGATTGCGGATATTTTCGAATTTGTAAATTTATTAGGAGGGGCGGGAAGGGGGGCAGAGGGGCAAAAAATAAAAATATAGTTAGATCGTTCAAATTGGTGCATACAGGTTTTTGACACCTACAAATAAACTGTAGATATTTTCGAATTTGTAAAATTATTTAGAATAGTGGGAGGGGGGAGGGCAAAGGGGCAAAATAATAGAAATAAGAGTTAGAACTTTGAAAATTAGTATTATTAAGTTTTAAGGCCCGATAAATCGATTGCGGATATTTTCGAAAGTATAGAGTTATTAAGAAGGGCGGGAACGGTGGATGAAGAAACGGTGCGCATGGTTTGCGCAGGTATACACTGCCGCAGGCAGTGGGGGTCCGAACAGATTATTCCACCAATGAGAGAAGATTTTTTTGTATTTTATATCATTTTCCTTTCGATAATATATGGATTCATTATGAGTGTCGAACATTTTTCCCGATCAGATTTTTTTTTTCTCTTTTTTTTTCACATGTTAAAAATTAATGCAATTTTGAGAATTCTTTAATTATAGTGAATCATTTAAAAATAGGGACCAGCGAAGCGGGCTAAGTCTTCTAAGATCAAGGATGTTATCAAGGATGGTCTTTATTCGTAAATAATAATTTTAATATATTGAATATTTTACTACATTATAATTCAACGTATAACATAGCCACAGCAACGCGTGGCCGGGTCTGCTAGTATATATATATATTTCATTACATTCATTTATATAATATTTTTCATTCCATCCTGTGAAATTTTTGTAAAAGTGTATGTATGTATATATATATACCTTTTCAAAAATTGCACAGGATGGAACGAAAAATATTGCATAAAGAAATGGAAGATTTGATTATAAATGAAAAATTCAAAATTCAAATAAAGAAAGCATACTATACTCAGTATGTCTTCAGGAGTATTAATTTAACACTGTACTCGTACAACTAGGTGTATTTTTGTAAATATATAAGCATACAGCCAAAACATATTGAAAATGTTGATAACCTATACATCTAAATATGACGAGGCAGTGATTAAACAGGAATACAAGTTATTTAATCCGTAAATTTATGGGAAGGTAAAATAAAACTGTGTATATACATGTATCTGTATACAAGGTTTATTATTAAAAAAAACTATCCCGACATATGAGACTGTAGTTATTATAGAGTTCACAGAAATTGAATAAAAGTTTGGTATATGGTATTTTGAGGTATGCGCTCAAAAATCATATGATAAATAACAGTTAAACTCTAACAGTTACGTTTGTATTGACAAAATTTAAAAACAAATGAAATGAAATGGCAACACCTACTTTTTTTTAAATTGAATGTGCTCTCCACAGCAAGGGTGATTGTGACTCACAGATAAAAACCGTGAAAATTACAGCCTCAAATTTGAAAAAATCCAAAATATCAAATAATACTCAAACTATTTAGGCCAGAAGCCCTCAATCTTTTCACATTTCTTTCACATATCACCTGGATGACAAATGAACAACCAATGAAAACGAAAAATAACTTTATAGGAAATATGAAAATACAGATGATTAAAGCAAAAACCTGGAAATCAAGGGTAAACCTTAAACACAAACACCCCTGTCGTAGCAAAAAGACATAAGCAGCGTTGAAACGGTACCTGTAGCACGAAAATCGCCATCGCTAAACAGATTAAGTAGAAATGAAAAAACTACCAATAAAGACTGGGGAGCAACAGAAATCATAACATTTTATTGTGTTTTATAAATTTTCCACATGACCTCTTTCAACCACAATGACACTTTCCGTGTGACCATTGGCGGATATCACAGAAACATGTACCATGGTATATTGGTACATTGGTCTCTCACTGTGGGTCCCAAACCACGTTGTTATAGGGATTTTTGTTCCCACAGGAGAGAAAAAAATGTCTACGGTCCTGCTAGGGCAGAAGACCATAGTTAAATTTATTAATAGGAGATATATAGAAAATTGTATTTAAGATTTAAGAAAGAGAGGAACCTTTCGAATCTCATGTCCCGTTTACATCTTTTACAGTACATGGTCCTCGGCGTTGCCCATGATGTCTGCGATACACGTGCAATGTCTCTGAGATATTTTGTCCGTTCAAATAATGAATATTTACAATTCCCTCATGCTGTTCCCCTGTAAGCGAGATGTTGTTTACAGAGCGAAAAAATAAGATACACATTACGCATTTCGCAGTGCCTTACCTTTCGACTAGTGCGGTGACGTCCGCAGCTACGGTCTCGTACATCAGATAGATTTTTCTTATAATCACCCAGTATATATTAAATCCCTTGGGCGTATTTCATGCATTATCCAAATTCCTAATTTTAGAAACTGTTAGAGGCCCGTTTTTACGGAGAGAGGCTTTTTATAGAAAAGTTATGTTATAATTATAAAAAAAATCATTTCAGGATCTCCCTTTATTCAAGACTGATTGCTTCACATAAAACTTGTGATGTAATATATACGTATATGCGTATATATATATATATATATATATATATACACACATACGTGTGTGTGCATGTATTTATGTATATATATGCATAAAAAATTAACTTAGATTGAAAACATTTTTAAAAAAATACTATTAAATATCAAGAAAAGAATTCATTGATTACATTTTTAAAGTTATTCAGGAGAAAGTTTTGTAAAATCAATTCTTCAAATAATTTATATTCGCTTCAAATCCTTAAAAATTGAACATTTCTTTTTTACCTTACAGAAAATCACTGATGAATTATCATATGCCATTTGGAAAAAAAAAAAAAAAAAAAGAGGAAAAGTTACATCTGTTATCTTTAAAGGTCGATAATACCTCAAGAATAAGTTTTTGAATCAAATATATATATTTTTTTCAGATCTGCAGATCGAATTTTTTACTTTAAATAAAACTAATAAGAATGTATTTCTTACATATATTCCTGTTTTAAAAGTTTATAAGAATTTGAATTCATTTAGTTACATATTAAATAAACAAATAAAAGTATATGAATTGAGTTCATCTGTATCTAAAGTTTTATTCCATTATTTAGTTTATGAAAAATCGCATTCGGTGCGTCCGAGGTTTTCATGTATTATGTGCCGATTTAGAAATTCGGCTAGGCATCGGCTAGGCAACTACACACATACTATTGCAAATGAAAGTATACGTTTAAATGTATTGTATTTGCAAAGACGCTTTTTTAAAAATACTTTAAAGGACAATAAAAAATAATTTGCGAAATAGCTTTATTTGAAATAAATTTATGGGGGAGAATTGTTCGCCTCCTCACTTTCCCGTATGAATATTATAGCAACATGCATGAAATATTTTAGTCTGTTACTAATTGCATTTAGTCTACATTTTAAAAATTATTTTAAAATATTTAGAAAATTTCACCACTCATATCAATCTTTGAAACTTCTTCCACTGATTTTAAGTAGTCCTGTGAATAATCTATAAGTTATATTTGCCCCAAACTGTGCACATAAATTTAGCACAACAAAAAACAAAGCAATTCATGAGTTAAAATAAAACGAACTTCAATTCTTTTTCTACTATAGCACTAATGTATAAGAATTTTTTTTGTGTGACACAGAAAACGAAGGAAAAATAATTTTTTGGACAATATTCTATGTGAAACATGGTTTTGTGCGTAAAATATTGAATGTTCGCTTTATTTTTTTCAGTGCACTGTAAATAATTTAGGTTGTACCGACGTGCAATTCCACCCATAGATTTGATGTATTTGTATAACTTTGAATAACCATGTGGCATAAACTGTTTATTGGATCATAATAAAATGTTTCAAGTTACATTCCCATATGATACACATTTGAAAGAGGGAATTTGGTTTTTCTGCTGATATTTGCTGTAGTTATGATGTAAAAATACGCTCACACACGCGCATGCAGACACATGCACTGAGACCAAATGTTAATCACTGATTTTCGGAACCAAGGAAGCTCATAACATGTAACTCAAAAAAAAAGTCTTTTGAACATTTCATCCTAAAACAATGTTCATTGTGAAGTTCAGGTGAAACATTAATCATAACAATTAATATTTTTCATATTGTTTTAGAATATCATTTTGTGATAACGATATCATTATTACTGTACCATCTGGTTTTGCCCGCTTCGCTGGACACTATACTTAAATGAGTTGTCAAAATCCTATATCATTACTAATTAACTTAAGTTAAAGTTCCCGCGGTGTTCGGTACAGTTTTTCTCGATAGTAACGTAAAGAGTCTGCGTTCTTACTGCTTTCTGCAGCAACTTACTCGATTCTTACTACTCCTTAGCAGTGGCTAAGTTCGAAGTTTTGCAAAATCTCGACAAAGTATATAATGCGTACACCTAATAAACATCCACACACCAAAGTTTGCCATACTAAGATAGTTTAAGGCGAATTCAAATGGGAAAACGTGTTTTTACACGTTTTTATAGCCTCCTTGACCTCAGGGAGGAAGGGAGGGGGAAAAATTTGAAAAATCCCGTTACAATAAGTGTCGGATACGTATAAAGAATTTACGCACCAAATTTCGTAACCGCAGATTCCGTAGGTTCCCCAGACAAATTTAGTGCTGAAAGAGAATTTGCTACGTCGTACCCCCCCCCCCCAAAAAAAATAAAAATAAAAATAAATAAATAAATAAATAAATAAATAAAAATAAAAAATAAAATAAATTAAAAATAAAAATAAATAAATTAAAAAAAAATCAAAAAACACGGGAAAAAAAAAAAAAAAAAAAAAAAAAAACGAAATGTGTTTTTGGTAATATCCTAAAGAAGACACATGGCTGTTTACAATACCTTTGTAACATCTTTAGTAGAGCTCTACTCAAAAATCCGGAATTTCTGAAATTTCCCCCCGAAAAACGATTTTTTCCCTCTCTCCTTTAAGAATCTAGAATTCAAAAATGATACATAATGTTTTATTTATATTCAAGTCTAATCTCACCATGTGCAACTTCTTCACCGTAAATTAATTTGGGGCCGAGTTATGCTTACAAATTTTCTTTTTTTTTTTCTCCCTGTCCTCCAGGGGGAATTCGGGGTTTTTCGATAAATACCGTTTCTTTAGGTGTCGGATACATACAAACAATCCAAGCACCAAACTTCGTGACCGCAGTTCTTATAAATTTCCCTGAACAAATTTAGCGCTAGAAAGGGTGTCTCGAATTTGCCCTTTGTAACACATACCATCCGCCCCCCCCCCCCCAAAAAAAAAAAATGACAGATTACAAAAAACCAAAAACCTGTTTTGGAAACATCCTAAAGAAGTCGCATGGCTGTTTTCAACATCTGTGTATATGCAACATTTTTTGCCAAAAATGGATTTTTCCTATCCCTCCCCTGAAAATTCGAAATTTCCTTTTAATTGTACTAATGTATAGTCTCGACTTGTGCAATTTCTTCACTGTGAAGTAATTTGAAGCCGAGTTATACGTACAAAGGTGTTTTTGCCTTCTGCCCCCCCCCCCCCTTGGGGAGAATAGGGGTAATTTTGATAAATCCCGTTACTTTAGGTTTCGGATACATTTAAAAAATCAAAGCAGTGTATATAATAAATGTTGTGTGCACTGTATCTCACGAACAAATAACCGAAATTTAACTAAATATCGTATTTTGTTGGACTTTGATCTAAACTATTGCTGGTTATATGTTGGGATAAATCTCTCAAAAGTGTGCTGTGATTAATTTTTTCCATTTTTTTAATGTGGCAGTATAGGGCAGAATTTCGAATAAATGTACATAATGAGAGATTTTTTTTGAGGAATGATTATGAAATATTTATGATTTATTGATAAAAATAGTATTAACTAGTAATAAAATTGTGTGCATGTAGGAGCATCTCCCCCTGGGGGGAAGTATCTTCACCGGGGATGGGAAATTTCAATATGGGTTTCTTTCAAAAGAACTCGTTAATTCCTTTAAATCGAATAGTTGAAACATAGATCTGTGATAATTTAAAGCTAAGTAAAATATCAATTTTCGATTTATTTCTTTTTTAGCGAAAAAAAAAAATGTATTTCCTTATATGTCGGCACAAAATTGTCTTTCGTCTTCTATTGAGGGTTCTAATTCGCTGCTATCCAAATAGATTGCATTTACCTTAGAAAATAATTTGTAAAAATGACTTTTGACTTATGACTTATTAAGGAGGGCAGCCCTCAGCAGGACACTGAGAGCTAGGACACATCGACCAGAGATCTATTGTACCCAGACCCAAACACATTCTTAAGAGAAAAGCCTCGTAGCTGAAGCAAAGCTCAGCAGACACCTGACATGAATATCCTGCAGTTCCCAAGGACCAAGATGCTCAAACCTGCAAGCAGAAAAGGCCTCACAGTCACGTAAAATGTGCCGAGCAGTCTCCTCTTCCAGACAACAACCACGACAGATAGGATCAGAACTGATACCCATAATGTTCAGATGTCTCTTAAGGGTACAGTTACCAATAAGAAGGCCAATAACCTTCCTCAAACCATTCCTGTTAAGCTTTAAAAGCTCCTTATGACGAAGACCAGGATAGTCACGATTTAGCTCTTTTGCTTGCCTTTGACCTTCAGAATTACGCCATTCCCTATAGTGCTCCTTACCAAAGAGCTTGAAGATAGAAGTCCTAAAAGTAGTGGGAGAAATACCCGGAACTGGCTCAGGACCACAAAAGAGTGTGCTGGAACCAGATCTAGCCAACTCATAAGCTATCCCATTACCAGGTATACCCATATGACCAGGTACCCAGAGTAGACTAACCTTATTATAGGAAGAAAGCTCACAAAGTGCCTTGTAGCTCTCCCATACGAGGAGAGAGGTGAACTTACACCTCTCCAGAGAAAGGAGAGCCGCTTGACTCTCAGAAGAGATACGGATGGTTAAATTATGATAACTCTTTTCTAAGCTCACCTTACAGCATAAGATGATAGCAAAGATTTCAGCCTGGAAAACTGTGGCAAACTTTCCAAGAGGAAAATAATGCCGAGTTCCATCCCCAGGACAGTAAACACCTGCCCCAGAATGAGAACCAAGCTTAGAGCCATCAGTATACCAAACCAAACAGTTGTCATAAAGCCAACTAGGAGACAAAAGCCAATCCTCCCTGGAAGGGCAAATATCTTAAAAGGCTTGTGAAAGGCAAATTTCATAACCATGTAATCACTCGCAAAATGAAAGAAGGAAGATCAGCAACAAATGAAATGAGGGAATTACAAGACAGATGTCTAGAATAATCCTTCCACAAGCCAAGACACGTGAAACGCTTCATACAGGTTACAGCCTCAGCTTCAATACGCAGATAAAGCGGAAGAAGCCCAAGCAAACACTTAAGAGCAGCAGTTGGAGTAGTCCTAATGCAGCCTGAAAGAGCAACACAGACCATCCTTTGCAACCTAATAAAGCTAGTTCTAACAGTAGTCAGTCTGGACCGAGACCACCAGACAATACAGCCATAGATGATGATAGGACAGATAATCATTGAGTAGATTCAATGGACAGCCCTGGGACATAAACGCCAGGTTCTTCCAATGGAACTCTTACAAGCCCAAAAGACCTTTGTGGCCTTACGTAAGCAATACTCAATATGCTTACTCCAGTTCAACTTAGTGTCAAAGAATACACCCAAGAACTTGTCCTCACAAGAAGGCAACAGCCTATTACCCAGGAAGTAGACATCACCAAGATTTAGAAATCTTCTCCTAGATAAAGGAACAAGGTTTACCTTAGATGGATTAACAGATAAGCCCGAATCAGAGCACCAACGTGCAACATGCTGAAGAGCACCATTCATAACATCAGAGACACAGTTACCAAACTTGCCCCTGACAAC
This sequence comes from Salticus scenicus, assembly GCA_963930645.1. NCBI lineage: Eukaryota > Metazoa > Arthropoda > Arachnida > Araneae > Salticidae > Salticus > Salticus scenicus. The sequence goes on along the minus strand of OZ005653.1, from coordinate 221,712,344 downwards.
AGTATTCACATCATCAGCATAACCAACGCATGGAATACCAAGGTTGGAAAAATGGAATAACAAAGAGTCAACAACAATGCACCACAGAATAGGAGAGAGCACTCCCCCTTGTGGAAAACCAGAGCTAGCATGAACCTTCATGCAAGTACCCATAAAAGAGGCACAAACATACCTAGAGGATAGCAAATTAGCAATCCATCTGGTAATAATAGGATTAGCAACCCTCAAGTCAAGAGCACGAATGATAGTGTCAAATGAGACCTTATCGAACGCCCCTTCAATATCAAGAAAAGCAACAAGGGCAATTTCTTTATCATTAATGCACTTTTCCAAAAGAAAAGAAAGTTCATACAATGCAGTATTAGTAGACCTTCCAGGTTGATAAGCATGCTGTGAGGAAGACAGTGGCCTATCAACAATAACAGAATCCCTAAGGTATCTGTCAATAAGCTTCTCCATTCCTTTCAACAAAAAATAGGATAGGCTAATTGGCCTAAAGGACTTGGCATCAAAGTAGTTATCCTTCCCAGGCTTAGGAATGAAAATAACCCTAGTATAACTCCAGGACTGAGGTATATACCCATAAGCAATGCAAGAACGAAAAATTCTGCAAAGAAAGGGAGCAAGAAAATTAAGACCCTTGATAAGAAGCACAGGAATGATCTCATCCATCCCTGGCGATTTAAAGGGTTCAAAAGACTTAACAGCCCAAATGACCTTGTCATGGGTAACCACCATTTTAGCAGCTTCCCAACTGTCCATACTGCAAGTATGCGAAGAGGCAGAGCTATGCGTATCACAGTCAGTAGTACCAGAGCCGGGAAAATAAACTCGCAGCAGCTCAGCTAGAGTCTCTTCACTCGACTCACTGTATCTATCAATAGGAAGACGAATAGCATTCAAACTAGAACTATAATCCCTAGTCAAATTTTTTGCTACCTTAGCAGTAGCAGAAATATCATTATTACCATCACAGAAAGACTGCCAAGAACATATTTTTAAAAATAGTAATTTAATAAATAATTTGCACTGTTTGAATCTGCCAATTAATACAATTAATATTTTTGATATTGTTTTAGAATAGCATTTTGTGATAACGATATCATTATTACTGTACCAACTGGCTTTAACCGCTTCGCTGGACACTATACTTAAATGAGTTGTCAAAATCCCATATCATTACTAATTAACGTAAGTTAACGTTCCCGCGGTGTTCGGTATAGATTTTTCTCGATCGTAACGTAAAGAGTCTGTGTTCCTACTGCTTTCGGCAGCAACTTACTCGATTCTTACTTCTCCTTTAGCAATGGCTAAGTTCGAAGTTTTGCAAAATCTCGACAGAGTATATAATGCGTACACCTAATAAACATCCACACACCAAAGTTTGCCATACTAAGATAGTTTAAGGCGAATTCAAATGGGAAAACGTGTTTTTACACGTGTTTATAGCCTCCTCGACCTCAAGGGGAAAGGGTGGGGGGGAATTTTTCAAAAATGCCGTTACAATAAGTGTCGGATACGTATAAACAATTTACGCACCAAATTTCGTAACCGAATATTCCATAGATTTCCCCAGACAAATTTAGGGCTGAAAGAGGGAGGGTCTTGAATTAGCTACGTCGTAACCCCCCCTCCCCCCACAAAAAAAAAAAAATAAATAAATAAATAAATAAATAAACGAAAATCACAGAAAAAACGAAAAGGGTTTTTGGTAATATCCTAAAGAAGACATATGGCTGTTTTCCATACCTTTGTAACATCTCTAGTAGAGCTCTACTCAAAAATCCGGAATTTCTGAAATTTCCCCCCGAAAAACGATTTTTTCTCCCCTCTCTCCTTTAAGAATCAAGAATTCAAAAATGGTACATAATGTTTTATTTATACTCAAGTCTAATCTCACCATGTGCAATTTCTTCACTCTAACTTAATTTGGGGCCCAGATATTCTTACAATTTTTTTTTCTCCCTGCCCTCCAGGGGGAATTCGGTGGTAATTCGATAAATCCCGTTTCTTTAGATGTCGGATACATACAAACAATCCAAGCACCAAACTTCGTGACCGCAGTTCTTATAAATTTCCCAGGAGAAATTTAGCGCTAGAAAGGGTGTTTCGAACTTGCCTTTTGTAACACATACGATCCGCCACCCCCCCCCCCCCCTAAAAAAAAAGGCAGATTACAAAAAACCAAAAACCTGTTTAGGAAACATCCTAATGAAGTCGCATGGCTGTTTTCAACATCTATGTTCCATTTTTGGCAGAGTTTTACTCAAAAATCCAGAATATGCAACATTTTCCGCCAAAAATGGATTTCTCCTATCCCTCCCCTTAAAATTCGAAATTGCAGATAACGTTTTAATTGTACTAATGTATAGTCTCTCCTTGTGTAATTTCTTCACTATGAAGTAATTTGAAGCCGAGTTATGCGTACAAAGGTGTTTTTGCTTTCTGCCCCCCCCTTGGGGGGAATATGGGTAATTTTGATAAATCCCGTTACTTTAGGTGTCGGATACATATAAACAATCCAAGCAGTGTATATAATAAATGTTGTGTGCACTGTATCTCACGAACAAATAACAGAAATTTAACTAAATATCGTATTTTGTTGGACCTTGATCTAAACTGATGCTGGTTATACGTTGGGATAAATCTCTCAAAATTGTGCTGTAATTAATATTTTCCATTTTTTTAATGTGCCAGTATAGGGCAGAATGTCGAATAAATGTACATAATGAGAGATTTTTTTGAGGAATGATTATGAAATATTTATGATTTATTGATAAAAATAGTATTAACTAGTAATAAAATTGTGTGCATGTAGGAGCATCTCCCCCTGGGTGGATGTATCTTCTCCGGGGATGGGAGAATGTGGGTTTCAATATGGGTTTCTTTCAAAAGAACTCGTTAATTCCTTTAAATCGAATAGTTGAAACATAGATCTGTGATACTTTAAAGCTAAGTTAAATATCAATTTTCGATTTATTTCTTTTTTAGCGAAAAAAAAAAATGTATTTCCTTATATATCGGCACAAAAATGTCTTTCGTCTTCTATTCAGGTTTCTAATTCGCTGCTATGCAAATAGTTTGCATTTACCTTAGAAAATAATTTTTAAAAATAGTAATTTAATAAATAACTTGCAGTGTTTGAATTTGTATAATAACATACAGAAGAAAGTCTTGTGGTGGCCACAACATACTAGTTTATTTTATTAACAGTTATTTTTCAATAGATATTTTTTTAAAAAATGTGTATTTCAGACTAATATTGAATAGTGTAAAATAATTCTCATTTCAATTGGACTCTCAAACAAAAGTCGTATATTTATAATGATATAACTAATTTAAATATGTCTGCAGATAATATTAACGCGATGAATTTTTGATTTTCTTTCAATTAATGAATAAATAATAAGTATAAAACTTTGAATGGACACTATAAATTTCAATAATGGTGTCTATTCAAGTTTTGTAATCATTACTATAAAAAGCCAGTTCTGTGGTGCTTTCTTATTATTAATCAATAAATTCCAACGTAAAAATATAGTTTAATGTGTTAATTTTTATTAAATCTATTATACAATTTAAATCAATTTAATGTAACATATTGCATGTTAAAAAAATAAGTTATACAGGTTTTGTGTGAGTCTTAAAATTTATTTCTTGTATCAAGTATATTTAAACTAAAAAGTAAATAATTATGTAATCATACATAAAACGTTTTCAGTTTGTGTCACAACAATGCAAATATAAAGTATAAACTAACAAGAAAGAAAAATCATGCAGTACGCATTGATTAGTAACACTTTCCAACTGTACGCAATTGTTGTATCGAATAACTATTAATATTCTTTGCCTACGTTATCGCACAACAGACAGAAGGACTGAAAAACATACAGATAGACTAATTTATTTTAAAATTAATCTTAGGCGTTTTGGAACGTGTTAAAAGGCTTAACGCAAAAGAAAATGCAGCCTTTAGATTATAATTACAGCTTTTAAACTCACTGAATATTTTACTGAAGCCATGTAAATCTGAAAGTTAATCATATCATATTCTATACAAAACAATATTTTAGAATATTAATAATACATGTCAATGTTTTTATGATTTTTATAGTAGAAAGTTTTTTAAATATAACTTTTAAAAAATTCTGTCCTAAAACGTAATACATTGTTTTTTTTTATTGTTGTTATTGTTGCCCCTGTAAACAAGCTAGTTGTACAGGACCTATTAATGACATTTTAAATAGGGAATATTCCATAGAGAACTTGAGTGAAACATTTTTTTAAAATTCTCAAAATATTCAAGGATGATAGGAGCCGGAGACAAAAAGATAGAAAGCAAGACAATCGGACAGACAAATGCACAAATTGAAATCATATTCCCACTGAAATTATAAGAAAGTGTTAAAACGCTCATGTAAACAAAAGTGCAATTCAAGCAAATATTTATTAATAGCTCTAATGTGACTGATTATTTTTATGTGGCCCTGTAAATCTAATGCTAACCACACTATATTCCATAGAAGGCACACTCTTTTGAGCATACGGATATATATTTCAATTGCATCATGCTTTGTGGAAAATAAAATTATTAAAATTTGGTTTATAAAAATAATTCTCATAAAACACAATGCTTTGGAGCACTTTCAAGTGCCCCTGTACACAAACCAGTTAGAAATGTACTCTATTTTACATAGGAAACATCCGATTGGGAATTGAATAACATATTAAAATTTCATTAAAGTTTCTATATATTAAAGGTATTAAAATATGGTTTATAGAAACTCCTCTCATAGAACACAATGCTTTCGAATACTTTGGTTGTCCCTGTACACAAACCAGAAGAGATATTCATTCCATTTTCAATAGGGAACATCCTATAGTGAACTGGATTAAAATATGTGACTAATCACATCAGTCCCTCTAATCAGTCACTCTAATGTGACTGATTATTTTTATGTGGCCCTGTAAATCTAATGCTAACCACACTATATTACATAGAAGGCACACTCTTTTGAGCATACGGATATATATTTCAATTGCATCATGCTTTGTGGAAAATAAAATTATTAAAATTTGGTTTATAAAAATAATTCTCATAAAACACAATGCTTTGGAGCACTTTCAAGTGCCCCTGTACACAAACCAGTTAGAAATGTACTCTATTTTACATAGGAAACATCCGATTGGGAATTGAATAACATATTAAAATTTCATTAAAGTTTCTATATATTAAAGGTATTAAAATATGGTTTATAGAAACTCCTCTCATAGAACACAATGCTTTCGAATACTTTGGTTGTCCCTGTACACAAACCAGAAGAGATATTCATTCCATTTTCAATAGGGAACATCCTATAGTGAACTGGATTAAAATATATCGGTTTAAGGAAATTCCATAAATATTTACGGGAATTAGAGCGCAGAAAAACAGACAGAGAGACAGAGAGACAGACAGACGGACAGAAGAACAGTCAGACATATACACAAATTGAAATTATATTCACACTAAAAAATGATAGAAAGTGTCAAAAACGCTTAATGTAAACGAAAGTAGAATTCTAGCACTTTTGTATTAGCAGCTCTTAATATAACTGAACATTTTTATGTCACCCTGTAAATCTAATGGTAATTATGCTATATTATATGCAAAGCATTCTTTTGTGCATATAAATTATATATTTCAATTTCCTAAAACTTCGTAGAAAGTAAAGTTATTAAAATTTGATTTATAGAAATATCTCACAAAGACCGCAATGCTTTGGAGTACTTTGAGTATCCTTGTACATAAACTAGTGGTGGTATGTAACCTATTTTATATAGGAAACATCCAATAGTGAACTTGGATAACATATTTCAATTTCATGAAGATATTGTACAGTAAAGGTATGAATATATGGTTTATAGAAATACCTCTCATAGAACACAATTCTTTGAAATACTTTCGGGTGTCCCTGTACACAAACTAGTAGAGGCATAAACTCCATTTTCAATAGGGAACACCCGACAGTGAACTTGAATAACATATATCAGTTTCAAAAAATTCCATCTATATTTACCGGAGTTAGAACGCGGGCAGACAGACAGACGGACATACGGACAGATACACAAATTGATATCATATTCCCACTTAAAAAAATATTAGAAAGTGTTTAAAACGCTTAATGTAAACGAATGTAGAATTCTACCAAATTTTAATAATTGCTCTTAAAATAACAGACTATTTTTGTGTCCCCCTGTAAAACTAATGCTAATCATGCTATATTCTATGTAAAGCATTCTTTTGTGCATATAAATAACATATTTCTATTTCCAAAAACTTCGTGGTAAGTAAAGTTATTAAAATTTGATTTATAGAATTATCTCTCATAGAACGCAATGCTTAAGAATACTTTTGATTGTCCTTGTATATAAAACAGTGTTGTTATTTATTCCATTTTAGACAGGAAACATCCAATAGTGAACATGAATAACATATTTCAATTTCCTTAAGATATGTGTGCAGTAAAGGTATGAAAGTATGATTTATAGAAATACCTCTCATAGAACAAAATGCTTTGAAATACTTTCGGGTGTCCCTGTATACAAACCAGTAAAGGTATAAACTCTATTTTAAGGGAACATCCTATAGTGAACTGGATTAAAATATATCGGTTTAAGGAAATTCCATAAATATTTACGGGAATTAGAGCGCAGAAAAACAGACAGAGAGACAGAGAGACAGACAGACGGACAGAAGAACAGTCAGACATATACACAAATTGAAATTATATTCACACTAAAAAATGATAGAAAGTGTCAAAAACGCTTAATGTAAACGAAAGTAGAATTCTAGCACTTTTGTATTAGCAGTTCTTAATATAACTGAACATTTTTATGTCACCCTGTAAATCTAATGGTAATTATGCTATATTATATGCAAAGCATTCTTTTGTGCATATAAATTATATATTTCAATTTCCTAAAACTTCGTAGAAAGTAAAGTTATTAAAATTTGATTTATAGAAATATCTCACAAAGACCGCAATGCTTTGGAGTACTTTGAGTATCCTTGTACATAAACTAGTGGTGGTATGTAACCTATTTTATAAAGGAAACATCCAATAGTAAACTTGGATAACATATTTCAATTTCATGAAGATATTGTACAGTAAAGGTATGAATATATGGTTTATAGAAATACCTCTCATAGAACACAATTCTTTGAAATACTTTCGGGTGTCCCTGTACACAAACTAGTAGAGGCATAAACTCCATTTTCAATAGGGAACACCCGACAGTGAACTTGAATAACATATATCAGTTTCAAAAAATTCCATCTATATTTACCGGAGTTAGAACGCGGGCAGACAGACAGACGGACATACGGACAGATACACAAATTGATATCATATTCCCACTTAAAAAAATATTAGAAAGTGTTTAAAACGCTTAATGTAAACGAATGTAGAATTCTACCAAATTTTAATAATTGCTCTTAAAATAACAGACTATTTTTGTGTCCCCCTGTAAAACTAATGCTAATCATGCTATATTCTATGTAAAGCATTCTTTTGTGCATATAAATAACATATTTCTATTTCCAAAAACTTCGTGGTAAGTAAAGTTATTAAAATTTGATTTATAGAATTATCTCTCATAGAACGCAATGCTTAAGAATACTTTTGATTGTCCTTGTATATAAAACAGTGTTGTTATTTATTCCATTTTAGACAGGAAACATCCAATAGTGAACATGAATAACATATTTCAATTTCCTTAAGATATGTGTGCAGTAAAGGTATGAAAGTATGATTTATAGAAATACCTCTCATAGAACAAAATGCTTTGAAATACTTTCGGGTGTCCCTGTATACAAACCAGTAAAGGTATAAACTCTATTTTAAGGGAACATCCTATAGTGAACTGGATTAAAATATATCGGTTTAAGGAAATTCCATAAATATTTACGGGAATTAGAGCGCAGAAAAACAGACAGAGAGACAGAGAGACAGACAGACGGACAGAAGAACAGTCAGACATATACACAAATTGAAATTATATTCACACTAAAAAATGATAGAAAGTGTCAAAAACGCTTAATGTAAACGAAAGTAGAATTCTAGCACTTTTGTATTAGCAGCTCTTAATATAACTGAACATTTTTATGTCACCCTGTAAATCTAATGGTAATTATGCTATATTATATGCAAAGCATTCTTTTGTGCATATAAATTATATATTTCAATTTCCTAAAACTTCGTAGAAAGTAAAGTTATTAAAATTTGATTTATAGAAATATCTCACAAAGACCGCAATGCTTTGGAGTACTTTGAGTATCCTTGTACATAAACTAGTGGTGGTATGTAACCTATTTTATATAGGAAACATCCAATAGTGAACTTGGATAACATATTTCAATTTCATGAAGATATTGTACAGTAAAGGTATGAATATATGGTTTAAAGAAATACCTCTCATAGAACACAATTCTTTGAAATACTTTCGGGTGTCCCTGTACACAAACTAGTAGAGGCATAAACTCCATTTTCAATAGGGAACACCCGACAGTGAACTTGAATAACATATATCAGTTTCAAAAAATTCCATCTATATTTACCGGAGTTAGAACGCGGGCAGACAGACAGACGGACATACGGACAGATACACAAATTGATATCATATTCCCACTTAAAAAAATATTAGAAAGTGTTTAAAACGCTTAATGTAAACGAATGTAGAATTCTACCAAATTTTAATAATTGCTCTTAAAATAACAGACTATTTTTGTGTCCCCCTGTAAAACTAATGCTAATCATGCTATATTCTATGTAAAGCATTCTTTTGTGCATATAAATAACATATTTCTATTTCCAAAAACTTCGTGGTAAGTAAAGTTATTAAAATTTGATTTATAGAATTATCTCTCATAGAACGCAATGCTTAAGAATACTTTTGATTGTCCTTGTATATAAAACAGTGTTGTTATTTATTCCATTTTAGACAGGAAACATCCAATAGTGAACATGAATAACATATTTCAATTTCCTTAAGATATGTGTGCAGTAAAGGTATGAAAGTATGATTTATAGAAATACCTCTCATAGAACAAAATGCTTTGAAATACTTTCGGGTGTCCCTGTATACAAACCAGTAAAGGTATAAACTCTATTTTAAGGGAACATCCGATAGTGAACTTGAATAACATATATCAGTTTCAAAATATTCCACAAATATTTACGGGAATTAGAGCGCGGAGAGACAGACAGACGAACAGACAGACAGACAAACCGAAGTCATTAACACTTTTCAACCTTTTTGGAAAATGTGTGTGAAATGTTAGAAAGTATTAAAAATGCTTAATGTAAACGAAAGTTCACTTTTAGCAAATATTTATTAATAGCTCTTTATATAACTGAATATTTTTGTGTCTCCCTGTAAATCTAATGCTAATCATGCTATATTCTATGCAGAGCATTTTCTTTTGTGTTTATAAATAACACATTTCAATTGCATAAATTTTCCTGCAAAGTAAAGTTATTGAAATTTAGTTTATATCTCTCATAAAACGGAATGCTTTGAAATACTTTTGTGTTCCTGTACACAAATCAGTAAAGGTATTTACTCCATTTTTAACAGGGAACATCCGATAGTGAACTTGTATAACATATTTCAATTTCATTAAGATTTGTGTACAGTAAGTGTATGGAAATATGGTTTATAGAAATGCCTCTCATAGATCACAATGCTTTGAAATATTTTAGGGGGTCCCTGTACACAAACCATTAGAGTTATAAACTCCATTTTGAACAGCAAACATTCGATAGTAAACTTGTATAACATATTCCAATTTCATTAAAATTTTTGTACAGTAAGGGTATGAAAGTATGGTTTATAGAAATGCCTCTCATAGAACGCAATGCTTTGAAATATTTTCGGGGGTCCCTGTACACAAACCAGTAGAGGTATAGACTCCATTTTCAATGGGAAACATCCGGTTGTGAACTTGAATAACATATATCAGTTTCAAGAAATTCCTTAAATATTTACGGGAGTTAGAGCTCGGACAGACAGAAGGACAGACAGACAGACAAACCGAAGTCATAAGCATTTTCAACCTTGTTGGAAAGTGTTAAAAATTAATCGATACGATTATGAAACATTTATTAATATTTTAATTAAATGTAAATTTATTGATGTATTCATTACAAATAAAAAAAAAGAAAAAGAAAAGAAAAGAAAGAAAGGAAAAAGAAAATAAAGAAAGACGAGGTGATAAAAAATCGAAGAAAGAAGAAGGGAATGAAACCATTGAATTTCTTACTGAACTATTCAACAAATGATATGAGACGTTCCAAATTACTGGAAAAATGCCATCATAATCTTACTCTTTAAAAAAGGAGAAAAAAAAAAGATATTTGAAACTATCGTCTAATGAGCCTGCTCTCAATTTTGTATAAAATTCTGGTGAAAGTTCTGACAAATCGATTACTGAAACAATTAGATGCAGCGCAACCTAAAGAACAAGCAGGATTTCGAAGTGGTTTTAGTACCATCGACTATATTCAGACAATTAGAGAAATTATTGAAAGAAGTAATGAATACGAACTCCCTCTGTGTGTGGCTTTTGTGGACTACAAAAAATATTTTGACTCTGTCTCATAACTAGTCGTTATGGATGCATTGAGGAATACTAATATTAATTCAGGATATATTCACCTTATTGGAAACATTTGTAAAGAAACAAAAGAAAAATTAAAACTCCACAGAATTAGTAATGCATTCAAAATTTGAAAGGGTGTAAGACAAGGGGACACAATTTCACCCAAACTCTTCAATTCAATGCTTCAAGAAAAAAAAAAAAAATTGGGAACAGAAAGGCATAAAACTTGATGGAGAGTTTATAATTCGTTTGAGATTTGCAGATGATATTGTACTGCCTGCCTTCCCATTCGAGAATTTGTAAGAAATATTTCAGTAATTAAGGAAAGAAAGCAAGCTTGTTGGATTGAAAATGAACTTTAGCAAGACAAAAATTATGTCGAATTTGTTTGCTTCTCCACTGAAGACCACTGTTGATATTGATGAATTAGAAACGGTATGCAGTTATACTTATCTGGGATAAGACCTTACGATGAATGGGAACTTCATGGAAGAAATCAACAACAGAGTTTTCATGGAAAACATTCGGAAGTAATAGCGCTAAATTCAGAAGCGACCTCCCAATTTAATTGAAAAGGAAAGTTTTTGATCAGTGGATTTTTCTGTTTTAACTTATGCTTCAGAAACTTGGACATTATCATGTAAAGCTGTACAGAAACTTCAAACAACCCAGAGAAGCATGGAGAGATGCATGTTGGGATTCACCCGAAGAGACAGAAAACGAAACAATTGGATTAAGAAACAAACAAAGTTACTGATCTTATTTCTAGAGTAAAAATTTTAAAATGGAGCTGAGCTGGACACTTTGCGAATCGAAATGATGATAGCTCGACCATTTTGGATACTAACAGATGAGAAAAGACCGAGGAAGAGATCACTGTGTCGTTGGAGAGGTGTAATTGGAAAGTTTGGACGTGCAGAATGGAGAAAAATTACGGAAAACAGAGCCGTTTGGAACGCCCTATGAGAGGTCTTTATCCTGCAGTGGATTGGTAAAGGCTGAAATTGATGATGATGATGATGATGATTTCATGATATCTCACCCCTATCAAAAATTGTAAAAGTAATTGTAGAAAATTACAAATTAAGATTGCTTTAAATTATGACGTTTAATTTTTACACTTACTTTTTTTAATATATTTTTTGTAGAAATCTATGGTATTGCAATAGATAAATAGTAAAACATAACTTTCTTTCTTTTTTTTTATTTTACGTAGAAATCTAAGATATTATAATATAAAAATAGCAATATATTTCTACTAATTAATTTTTAAAATTTAATTTTATATTTCTCAATCAATGTGACATTACTAGTTAGTGGAATAATTCATATATATATATATACACATACATAAAATGTATGTAAGAATAATAGTACTTTTATAAAAATATGTTGATAGAATAATATTGTTTTCATTATTTAAAATTTTGACCAGGTTTAAAGGGGTTGTATATTCACTTTCACTTTAAAAATTAGTTAATATATATATATATATTAATTATTATATAATAAAATTTAAATTACAACTTTATATTGAATACAATCGTTATAATTATTTTATAAAGACTGAATATAAGTTACTTACGTTGTCTTGTAAGAGAAATAAATTCACCAAAATAAATCATGATTTTATTTTAAAGCGTATTGAAATATACTTTTGACTTACAATTTTTAGAACCTATGTTTTTAATTTCTTTTATCCGCCATAACTTGGTATAAAATGTATTTTATATTATTATCATATATATATTTTTTTCATTTTTTGTTTTAATTTACCTTGATTTTCATTATTATTATTTATATATATATATGTAATTTTTTATGTTACGCTACTCTGTATTTAGTTATAATGTTTACTTTTTAAATAAACATTTGTGTATTACTTTTAATTGCTTTGCATTCCATGCCTCTTTTAAGTGAGTGTACATATATTTCTGTGCAGATGAGTTGTTTGACATTGCTGAATTTAATAATGACTTTTGTACTGCAATGGCATTAGGTGAAAAATAAAAATATCTTTTATGTATTTAGCATTGATCTTCAATATTTCTAATTGTCGAAACGTCAGTGGAGGCCTACACGTGGGAACTCAAAAAGTTCTTGGGTTCTGTCTATGTGTCTGCCTGCATGTCTGTCTGGCGGTAGCGGCTCCAAAAATCACTCTGTTGACTTGCAATGTGGTAAATATCTTCATTATACGCACATAATTAGCTGTATGGTTTTGGTTCTATTAGTAGTTCTTGTACACGAAACATTTTCCTTTCATTACGGCCTATGTATAGAATTTGAACGTATTGCAATAGTGGCCGCAAAAATCCTTCGATTGACTTGAAGATTGGTACACATGATTAGGTGCCATACAAGAATAGCTGCATAAGTTGTGGTATACATATTGTTTATTCTTCGTGTGCAGGGACACGCCAAAATTTTTCATATCATTACAGCCTATGGGTAGATTTCTGTTTAAGCGCATTTTAACGTAGTTACACTACTTTCAACAAAATGAAATTAACAAAATTTCTTTAGTTGTTTTAAAGCATGTTTTCTGTATAAAATGTGTGCTTAAACTTGATAATTCACACACAGGACCTTACAGGAGTGTTTCAAAAATATCGCTTAATCATCCAAATTACGTCAAATTTCAAACAAATTTTCGTGAGAACATAGAATAAGTTGTATAGTTTTTACTGTTGTATATGAGAATATGATGTTTATTATTAATTTACAGAGACACACAAAAGAATGTCGTGACATTAGAGTCTATGGACAGATTTCTGTTTACATTCATTTTAACACGATTATCCTGCATTCAAAATTATTAGTTTAACTTACTTTATTAAGATTCTTAAAAACGAGTTTTCTATTAGATAAAAGAGAAATATATATATAAAATATATAAATTATTTAGTAGGGGAGACCGGGGCAAGATGACTATGCTAACAATTTTTGTTGTTTATTAATTTATTTTAAAGGATAGTAAAATTAATTTTACATGAACTGTTAGAGTAGTCCTTTGTAGTATTAAATATATTTCCATTTAATTTTTCAAATAAAAAAAACAAAGGATAATTTTATTTTTTCATAACCTTAATAAATCGTCATCTTGCCTCAGTACTGGGGCAAGATGACTTTGTCCTTGGGGCAAGATGACAACACCGAAAAAGGTTGAACATATTTTATCTTTTGAATATGTTACACGGTTTAACAAATGATAACTGCGTTTTTACATCTTACAAAGTATCGAACTAAGCGTAATGCATTGTAACGTAATGCTGAAGTATTTAGTTGTGTAGCTAACAATAGTCACAAATGAAAATGCCATTTTCATAATTGGAATATTCCTTATGCCACCGTTCTTGGCATTTACAGCACTGGATCCATTCTTCTGTTGGAGGGTCACAATATTCCTCTTCACAAGCAGGACATCCTTTGAAGTTGATGCAACTGGACTGTTTGGCCTGGATTTTATAGACTTAGGCCTACAGGAACTTAGTTTGAGTTTTTTTACTCCCTTTTTAGCTTCACAAGCTTCTTTTCTCTGTTTTTTAAACCTTCCTGTTCTTCCTTCTACTTTTCCATTTGTTCTAACATTTCTTTGATGAGCGTGCTTGTAAGAATGCTTGAGCTTAGTTTTTTTTTGCTTTTTTTTTCTCACACTGTGTTGCTTTAGGCAATGGTTTGAAATCAAAAACGTTAACAGGCTTCTGTGGTGCATCGGAATCAGCATTTGCCATAAGTTCTGGTTCTTCTGAAGGGTTTATATGTTGGTTTTCTTCTACCAAGGTCTGAAAATTAGCACTATTATTCACTCGTCATCTTGCCCCGGACTGCCTGTTTAAAAATATTCGTTTTCATTGCCATGGAGGAAGGCGATTAAATGACATTTATTCATGGTAATAGGTAGTATTTAAACTAAGTTACTCATAAATATTAAAGAGAAACTATATATCTTACCAGTTGCTGTAGCAGAGCTTATTTACATATGCATAAAAGTTATAACGTGGCAGCGGTAAACAATCAAAGCTTCACAACTAACACAAAAATGACGATTTCAGCGTTTCTATACTATTGTTTAACGAACGGCCGATAGAAGAGCCAGTAGTGCCCGATTGAAGCTGCCACCCAGTGGAAAACGGAAAAATTAAGACATTAGTCATCTTGCCCCGCTCTTCATCTTGCCCCGGTCTCCCCTATATATATACTTACTAAATAATTTATTTACAGGCAACACAAAAGAACTATAAAGAGATTCTGTAATCATACAAAAGATGTGAAATTTGTATCAAACATTAATGAGCTAGAATGTGTTAGTTGTATACTTTTTTTTGTGTGTGTGTGTGTGTGTGTGTATCGGAATGAAAATTGCCTCTGACACCATTTCAGCATATTTTTATCTAAAATGACCTCCTTAATCCGAATATGACGCCCATTTCACCTTATCACCCACCGTGTTTTATGAATGGCCCCCTATTTTTATCATTTTTCGGTAATTTTATGGCTATAAATTTGAGTTTTAGGAGGAAGGAGGATTATTTTAACCGTTAAATATCCTCTGAGGGGCTACAGATTTGGAAAATTCTAAAACATGGACATTTGCGACAAGGGATTTTTTTTTTCGGGGAGGGGGGGGGGGGTCTGCCACTGAAATTAGACTTAACATATCTTATATATTTTTAATCTGTTATTAATGTTATTTTTTAAACTTTATATATTTTTTTGTTTTTAGGTGTTAAATTAATTATTTTTCATTCTTCAAATCAAATTCGTGGTTATAAATGTATCTAACAGGGAATGAAATTGAGGGAGGGTGTGGTTTATCTAGAAAATGGTGGGTGACTGGGCAAAATGGGAGTCATATTCAGATTCAGGCGATTATTTTACATAAGAATCAGCAAGAATGGTATCAGATCTCGAAAAAAAAAATTATTTTGAAGAGCAGTATTATATCGGCTGGTATACAAGGACATAAAAAGAAATTTCGCAACATTATGGTTTATAGACGTTATTTCAGATAAGTTCATTTGAACATGGTTCGCTCCATTAAACACATCAAATATATGTACGTTATTAAAATGATTAAAAGAATGTTTTCTGTGTAAAATGGTAGTCATAGAATTGGCAAGTGTACATACACACAAAAAAATAATATCTGTTACGCTATTTAATCATTTCGCATGAAATTTTGTACAAGTACTTACGAGTTACAAGGAATTAACACAAGGTATGAGGGACAGGTAAATATATATATATATATATATATATACACGCATAGAAGGATAGATATAGACAAGCAAATGCAACGAGGGGTTCAGGGGGCTGTAGCCCCTTCCCTTAAAACCCTGTATAGTTATGTAGTGAATTAATAATAATAATAACAATAATAATAATAATTCAATAATAGCACATATATTTAACTATTTTAAATAATATGGAATAAATAGAAATGGGCTGCTAAATAATATCGCAGAGGCCGCTGACCTGTAGATCCACTAGTTAATCCCTATCCTATTAAAATTTTATAAGTATTCAAAGAATTGTATAATATTAAATTTGTAACGTATTGAGAGATAATAAAACGAATCAGCTATAATGAATATATTTTCCCAAATATTATTGAAATGAATACTTTAAAATCATGAAGCGCGGTGGTGTATAATATAATTCAGCTATTTTTGATACTCAGCTGCAAATATTTTTCCGTAATTTTTCAACACCAATTTCCTTTAATATTTTAGCTAAAACAAGGTAAACAGTACAGCGTAATATTAAAAAATACCAGCCGACAGCTCCTTTATTTGCTAGAAACTTTCAGGTGGTAGAAAAGCAACCAACGGCAACAGATTATGAGTTGACAAAAGAAATTAAACAGCAGCATTGACAACCATACGATAATTATCGTACAATTGGTTCTCACGTCTTCGATTAAGACGGCAAACTTCACACCAGAAAATTTCTATAGTAAATTTCACCTTATTTAATTGTGGTAAATCAATATGAAATATTTGTATAAAAAATACTGGTGTAAAATCCAGAGTTAAAAACAAGAAATATTAGCAAGTATTATTGTGTGGTTGGCAATAATAATAATACACATTCAAATTGAAAATTTACAAGACAGGAAATCTTTTTTTCTGAAATATTTCCAGTTTGAAATAAAGATTTGTATATGATACTTAACACCCCAACTAGGCAACTGCTGGGTGGACACATTTCCCATTGACTTAGCATTGCTTAGCGAACAAGATTTTTTTTTTTTTTTTTTCTGTTTTTAACTCTTCTTTTTTTTTTTTTTTTTTTTTACTCGCCTAGTATGGTGGTTTTTAATATTAAAAGAGTGTAATTATCTTGCCCCTCAAAAGGCAAAAGGGCACATATATTTACAATAGAATCTCACTTTTTACTAAGATATATAAATATATATATATATATATATATATATATAAATTAATGATTTAAAATTACTAAACAATTTTTCTTTAATTGTTAAATTATTTAAATATTTAATATATATAGACACGATCGAATATGTTAAACCACTAAGTATTTGGAAGAAATCAAAAATTAAGAAAAATTCATACGTAAAGCAATAATTTAATATCATATTAAAGAATTTTATTCAACTCTAACCTTTATTTTCTCAATAAAGTAAAAAGTAAAAAGTAAAGGGAAAATATTTGAACTCTTTAATTAAAAACTGAAACGAAGTTATGAAGTAAAATAATATAACAGTAAAATAACATTTTCATCTTCAATAAAATTTTCATATTAGGGGAATATTTAAATCAAAAAATGTTGAAAGGCCGTCAACGTCAGGAAAGATTTTCTTGTCATTCTTTCTCGTATCTATGGACAGATAATTATCTCGGAATTTTGAGATGCATATTCTTTGAACCTGAAAAATTTTCTTCTCTTTTGCATCACTTACTTACCTTATTATAGACTAACTTTATCGCTATATTAACTTATCAAACTTTTCTTCATGCATTGCACACCATATAATTAGCATATATCAAGCATTTTAATAATAGGACAAACGTTTTAGAAAATACAGTGTTTTCTTTTAGTAAAGGTATATTGCTTAAATTTTGATCAAAATTTATCCTTTTTCTCTTTGCATGTAATTAAGAGGATTTTAAAGTATATAAGAAATATATATATAATTGTTATAAGACATCGTGAACACTAGTAATAGCCATTTTTTTTTTTTTTTTTTTTTTTTTTTTTAATTAAATCCATATATTAGCTTCAATTGCATAGGATATATGTTAGTATACTATACATACAAAAATAATACAAATAAACAATTAACATCGTATAAAAATTTCAAGAATTAAATTAAATACAAAATAATAATAAAAATTTCTGACGTACACATTTAATTCTAATAAATCGCTTTTTAGAACAAGATGGAACTATAATACATATTAACTTGTTAAAAATTATGCAATTAAAATGTATATACAAATAATACATGTAGTTATTAAAAGTTTTATTATTATTATTATTATTATTATTATTTATTTTATCTATCATTAAAACTCAAATTTTAAAGAAATGTTGTAAAAAGATAAAAAAAAAAATATTATATCATTTTATAAAAAAAGGGATACAAAAAATTAATTTTTAATTGAACTCAATAATCAAAGTATTTTAAAAGCAAGCAACTGATTATACTGCTCTTCAAGAATTTTTATTAGAGGTAGCGAGATATAACTATTATTTCATAATTTACAAGTTTAAATTTGAGTAATAAGAATAATTTATTAAATTTGTAAGACAGTAAATTCGAATACAGGTAAAAATGTATCCATATAGTTACATATGCATATAATACGAATAATTTTATTTTTTATTCTTGTATATATAATCATTCGTATATAATAAATGTAAAAAGGAAAAAAAATGATACTCGTAAAGGAATAAGACTTATTATTTAACTGATTTACTATTAAAATGTGCGCAATACATTTTAACAGAAAATTAAAGAAGAAAAACCGTATGTTATTACATAAAATACTTGAATTAAACTTGAAAGGCAATCTACAAATAATGAAAATATACCCAATTTTAACAAATGAATATATATATATATATATATTTCTTTTTTAAAAATTAAAACTTCAATATTATCTTCTTACTATATCGTAAAATAATATTTTTCTCATGTTGAAAATTTGTGTGAACATATTACACATACACACACACACACATATATAAATATTGAATAATGAACATATCAGTCTTCTAATTCCTAAATTTATATATCCTAAAATATCAATGATTTAATTCTACAGTTATACTTTTCATAAACCTAAATTTATCAAGCAATTAATTCATAAATCCCTTTTACATATGTGTCGACATTTTAATTTATTCCGGACCATTACTAGTACTCGCTCGTGTACTACTAATTACACAATTATGGGACTAAAGTCACAAAATTGTAGAGTTCGCCCTTCGGTTTTAGCTAATATCAGTACTTTTAAATATTTTAATATATTTTCTTGTTTTTACTTTCTTCTTAAGAAAATAAAAATAAATAGATAAAAAAGAATTCGTGAAAATTTTTGACTTTTATTTTTTTATAGATTTATACGTTTTAAGATGGTTTGAAAACGTTTTGAGTATTTTTAGAAGTGTCTGTGTGTCCCTGCTTGTGGTTTACCAAAATATTGTGATCGCCGTATCTCATGACCCAATGAAAGGAATAAAAAAAGTGAATATTTCGGTAAAAATTGTCAGAAACTGATGATGCTTAGGTTTCTTGAGAATTGTCGTCCAAAAGATTGCGTTGATATGCTGTGATTTACCCTGTTTGATTCAAAGCTATATCTCATCTTTTACAGTGTAAAAATAACCGAAACGCAATAATATGTATGAGGCGCCATGATGAAAAACTGTGTTAATTCAGATTGTATGCATATCGGTTTATAAGTGGCACTGCTGAAGTAATTGACCTCAATTTATGGAAATTGGCTATCATAGCTTCTATGTAGGACTGGGCTTTATATCGATGTAAAATAAAATATCGATTTAACGCTAATATCGTTTATCCGATTTAAAAATTTCATCTTCCGTAAAATATCGATGCAGAAACATCAAAGCACGGGAAAATCCACAGACTAAGGAAATACTTAGACCGGGCAAGGCGGTTCTAAAAGTGAAGTCTCAACTGTAACCGAGCCGCCACATTGGTATAAGCAAAACATTAATGCGTTTTTCATACAATCGTATTGGTATTATTCTATATTAATTGTAAAGGAGGCTATAAATCGTGAAAAATGGCTTGTGCAGCCTATGGTTGCACCAATAGACCATCTAAGAAGGTTCCGGGAAATACGTTTCACAGGTAAGTTCCAGTAAATATACTTGATCAACAAAAAATTTCCATATTTATTTTAGCGTTATGAGGTGTGGTAGACATTTGCCAGACAAGCATTGCAGATTAACCATTACGTCGCTGAATAGAATATTGGATATTTATTTTTTTCATTGAGAAATAAAACAAATGTGAACTAGTATGTTGTGGCCACCACAAGACTTTCTTCTATATTTTCCTATACATATTCAATCAGTAACAATATTTTTAAAAAAGGTACGCTTTTTTTTTTTTTTTTTTTTTTTTTTTTTTTTGTTAAAAGCAATACATATTCAAACAGTAACAAAAAAAAAAAAAAAAAAAAATTAAAAAATACGATTTTTTTTTTTTTTTTTTTTTTTTTTGGTTAAAAGTAAAAAAAATCGATAACTTAGTTTTAAATAATCACAGATTTATAGTTCAACATTCATTTTAAAGGTATTGACGAGATCTTTCGAAAGATACCCATCTTCAAAATTTACCCCTTCCCCTTGTGTGGGGGGTACTTCCCCCCCAGGGGGGTAGCGATGTCCCCACATGCAAAGAAATTTTTTCTTAGTTAACTATTACTATTATCAATAACTCATATTAAATTTACAATCACAAGTTAAAAATAACTCTCATTATGTACATTTATACGACATTTTGTCCTATACTGCCATGTTAAAAATTTAGAAAAAATGAGATCACAGCGTCACCTGTTGAGCGATTGATCCCCAAATGTAATCAGCACCAGTTTATGTCGGAGACCAACTAAATACCAAGTTTGGTTAAATTTCGTTAAAAAAAAAAACTGTTTTTTTTTTCTAAGTTTTTTTTGTTAAAAGTAAAAAAAATCGATAACTTTGTTTTAAATTATCACAGATTTATGGTTCAACCATTCGTTTTAAAGGTATTGACGAGACCTTTCGAAAGATACCCATCTTGAAACATTGCCCCCCGGGGGGAGTACCCCCCCCCCAGTGGGGGGGGGGAACCGATGTCCCCACATGCACAAAATTTTTTCCCAGTTAACTATTACTATTATCAACGAGACCTTTCGAAAGATACCCATCTTGAAAATTTACTTCCACGGGGGGGTACTTCCCCCCCAGGGGGGGGGGGGGGGACCGATGCCCCTACATGCACAATTTTTTTTTCCTAGTTAACTATTACTATTATCAATAACTCATATTAATTTTGCAACTCATATTATTTTTGGTTCGTGAGATACAGCGTCCACAAAAAAAATGATACAAACAGACAGACAGACATTTTCTAAAAACTATTAATTCGTGTTCTGGACATCCCAAAACATGTAAATCCATCAAAAAAACGGAGGTCGAAAATTTTCGCGAATCCAATACTATATTACATATAGAAGAAAGTAAAAAATATGCTTTAATCCCGTTCTTGCCCCTCCCCCCTTCTCCCTGAGGGGGGTCGATATTAAAAAAAAATTATGCCAGAAATCTTCGCGGGAGTGTACTCGACAATTTCATACAGTTTCATGGCGATCGGATGAATGGTGTTGTAATGGATGAAGGATAAACAGACAGACATGCATTCGTTTTTACATATACAGATTGCAATGTTACTGGTTTCTTGCTTGTACCAATATGGCCGCCGGTCGCTCTAAGCGCCTTACAGTTACTTCACTTTTCCCCATTCAAGAAAGCCGTCTGACCGGGTCTAAGTATTTCCTTAGTCTGTGGGAAAATCTGATTCCAGACTAAACCGATTCTATGCTGGAATAATGCCAGATTAAACCGATTCTATGCTGGAATAATGCCAGATAGCTAGTCATATTCATTCAACGGGATAATAATTTAGTCAAGCATGCGTACTCATAGACAATTAAATCATAAAAATCTTGACTGAATGAAACCGCAAAAAATCAAGCGAATAATATTCATTCGAAATGACGTTTCGATTTAGTGTTACGCAGGCGCACTGGGAAAAAGAGAATATCGGTTTAAAAGATGCATTCTTTCGATGAGCCATGATTGCGGTTTTAACGCATGTGCAGAAGCAAAATGAAAACCGATTCTGATTTCTGATGCAAGCATTCCGGAAGTTTGGGTAGATGAAATGGGATTATTCATTCATTCAAAATTCGTTTGATTACAAGAGATTTATTTTATCAATATTAGTATTTTCTTCTGCTATTTTTTGTTATATTTTTTGCCAGTTCCTATAATTTATAAATAAGAAATCCCAGTTTATGTCTATTAGATAAGTGAATTAACTATTCTTTATTAATATTTTATGTAATTAATAATATTTCTTCATTAAATTCATTAATATTAGTACACAATACGACATTGTCATATTGTCAAAAATAAATTAATTCAAACAACGGCGTTATTTTAGATATGATTATTTTAATATCTAATTTTTATTTATTTGGAAGGTATGCGTATTTAAAGGGTATGCGTACTCGAAGGTATGGGTATTTCGAACAGTATGAGTATTTAAAAATAATTTTAAATGCTGTGAAAATTGATCTTTTTTTTTCCTCTTCAAATGCACCAAATTTTTCTTCCTATCAAATTTATTTCCCTATACTGAGTTATTTAAGTCTTTTTGTCTTTTGTAATACGTCATGTAATTTAATCTAAAATAAGTAAAAATTTTAAAATTTCAATAAAAAAAAAGTAAATCTCGTAAACTTTTTAAAAAGAATTATATTTTAGAATATTTTAATTAAGAATTATATTTATTAGGAGATTCAAGGCACTAGAAATTTAATAACGTGTGTGAAGCGTTTCTCTTAATTAGCAATTTTCTGCTGATACTAGCAATTTTGCAATTTATTCGCATGTAATTGGGGCATATAAATATTTTAGTGCATTACAAAGTAGTACGAAATAGTAAAATTCTGAATTTATCAATTAGTTAAAATAATAATAATAAATTGGGGTGTTTTAAATGTTCTGAATGTTACTCATGAAATGTCACGTCACGAGTCCATATAATATAATTTGTGATAAAACAAAACTGCGCTATATTAATTATACTGATGTATAAATTTTGAACTGTGGAAAATAATGAATAATTTTATAATAATTAGTATTAAAGCATTATATCTTTATCAGAAGGCTGTTTCTTAGACGGACTAAGAACATGATTTGACAAGAATTTATTTTACAGAGCAATATTAAGCGTAAATTTTTTATATAGAAAATATTGCTAGCGCTCGAATAATTTTATATCCGACTATATACGGAGTAATGTTATAATCAATACCATTATATGGCTCAACCTCATTTTTAAGTTTTCTACTTCCTGCGATTGAATTTAAGTTGAACCAAAATTGGAGCTACCATACATCCACTCACAAGGGAAGTATAAATCAGTAAAATTCCTATTGAAACCAAACCAAGATTAAATTAAAAGAGAGGTTGAAAACATAGGCTAAATGGCAAATTTTGAGCAACAATTCACTTATGGGTTCAGATAAGACCCTAGAAAATTTAATCCCTTTTATGAAAATCAACGAAATATAATAAGTGGGCAAAAAAAGCGTGGCACAGTGTCAGAGTGTTTGACTTGAGACAAGAAGATCTTCAGTTTAATCCCCGTCTAGGCAAATTCTGACTTTTTTTTTTTTTTTTTCATAATACTAATATTTGGTTTATCTAAAATTAACAAATGATGGTAAAAAGTTAAACCATGAGGTGGTTGCAGCTACTTCAGTACCAAGTTTTGGTTCAAACTAACACCAAACTTTTTATATTGTAACGCTGTACTACTGAGACATTAAACCCAACAAACTAACTATAAACTGTCTCTACATTCTAAAGAAAACTGCTAAAAGTCCTTACGTGTCGGGATTATACCCTACAATTGGTAACGCTGCATTAAATCGATATATCCTTATATCGGTATTTTAGACGAAAGATATATCGAATTTTAGACGAACGATATATCGATTTAAGAAATGTCAACATCACCGAGCACTACTTCTATGATATATAATTTCACCAAATTTAATATATGAGAACAGTATTTTTAAAACATAGTCTGATTTAATTTGAATGCATATCGCACTTTAGAAAGCTTTGCTAAATCACAGAAGTTATTATGTATAAGAAAACTATGCCTCAGTTTCTCAATGCACAAGTCTTATTATATGAGATAGATATTATGTAAAATATGTAAATTCATATTTTTTAAATTATTTACTGCAAAATTCTCACATTATAAATTTCTGCAATATATCAAATGTGCAAATTATCATTCATCTCTAAATCGTAGATAACATGCACAATTTTATTGTTAAAAAAAAAAAAAAAAAAAAAAAATATTGATGCAATAGTTTCTCATTAAAAAGGACTTACTTTATTACATAGTTCATTTCAAAGTCTAATATTAATATGAATGTTGAAAATTCAAAAGATTCTCTTACAAACTCCTATTATTTAATAGCAAGAATTATTAAAACGAGATATTTTAACAAGCTCAAGAATATTTAAGTATCTATTGAACACAATCTCTAGAAGATTATAGAAATATTATATGAATATAATATTCTCATGAGCGTGCGCTAATTATATCAATCTATAAACAATAATTAAACCACTCGGGGCTTAAAAAATGCATGATTCTAAATTTATAAGATCTGAAACAGGTTCTAATTATTTTGAAATGTCTGATTATGATGGTATAGATTCATTTAAATATTATATATTCTGTTTTCAATAAAATGATTAAAATCGTAGCAGAAATATTATAATTAAATGAAATTCGCTGGAGAAATAAATTCAATTTGTCAATAAATTTGTAAACTATCACTAAAACGAAACTTTCTTTTGTGCGTGAGTGCAAGTATGTATCTACTTGAATGGGGAATCTTCTGATTATCATATCTCCGAAATGAATAAATATAGAGCAATGAAGCATCAGAATTAAGACTAGTCTGGTGCGACTAGCCTTAACTTAATATAGGACATCACTAGCGACTTTTGAATTTTGCAGCCAAAGTAGCTTGTACCTTTTTCGCCAAACATTTTCTTTTCCAGACGTGATATTCATTTTAAAACTGGCCACGCGATAAAATAAATAAGTAAATACGATATCCTCAAAAAAATTAAATATTAAAAATAACAAAATAAGTTATCTATCAGAAATTTATCTGAGTAGATCATATCACAGAAAAAATGCATTTTTAAAAAAATTCCCTTTACTTCTGCATGATCCATTTAAATCTAACGGTAAGGAAGAGTGGGGCTGAATAGTACGCAGGATGAAAGGGAAAATAGCAATTTTTTTTTTTTTTTTTTTTTTTTTTGCAAGCACCGGAAACTTGACGATTTTTGTGATAGATGGCAGCACTGAGGTCATTCATCAAGTGTAGTTTCAGAATTGTGCTATTCGTTGAAGGGCAGAAAAAAATTAAAGTGTCTTTTTCAGCTGCCAAAGTAAGTTTTTACTGATTCAACTAGGTAGTAGTTAAAAAATTAACTATTTGTTGATATAACTCTTATATGGTGAAAAGGAATAATATTTTATTGTGTTTATGATATTCAAGAAGAATATTGGGAATTGTTCATTAAGCCTATTTCCTGTTTTATATGATCATGTGATGGTTGGGAGGAATAGGACAGTTTAAATGGAGATGAATGGGACATTCTCCCATTATGTACTAATTTAAAATTTTGCACAAAAATTATATTTAAACGTAAATTAGCCATATTGATTATCAGGATTCTTAATTTTCTGGATTTAGACAAAAAAAAAAAAAAAAAAAAAAAAAAAAAAAAATTGAAATAAATTGTTTTGATTTTTGTTTATAATAATAATGATTAAAAAAAATTATAAGTTAGAATATTCAATTCAAATTAAATCAATAATTAAAACAAACAAATAAATAAATAAATAAAGTAATAATAATTTGATTAAAATCACAATTTCAATCAAGCTAATTAAATAAATTCTGGTGATTATTTATGTTATACAGAATAGAATGTTGATTTTCCCGCTTAGTCGGAAACAAAAATTTATCTGGATAATATGTACTCTATTATAATGATTTATAACTTTCTAGTGTCTTATTTAATTTTTTATTTTTAGATTGGGTCTTATTATATTAAATTACCAAAGCCTAGAGCACTAGGAACTGCAAAAACCAAAGGACTTTTGTCTTTTGATTTTAATTTGAGTCAATACATCAGTTTACGTTAATTTCAGTGAATTCATAGTGTTTAATAATGTCACATAAACCAATTTAACTTTAAAAAATTATTTACTTTCCATTTTGCTTTCTTTTTTTTTTTGTGAACTACTGTCCTGTTCCATTCATCCTCATAGGTGGGGATGAATGGGACAAAGCACATGCATGTAAAAAAAAAAAAAAAAAGTTATTATTAATTAAAAATGATAACTTTTTATTAAAGTTAGTATATTTATATGTAACTGATTACTGAAGTGTACTTATGAGCAATGTTGCAAAATTCTGAATTACATATAGCTGACGTTATCAATAAAAACATAAAAAATGTCCCATTCATCCTCACTCTCCCCTACGTTAGAAATATAAACAGAATACAAAATTCTGCTATACATTAAATAAACAAATAAAATAGTACGTGATATAATCAAATTATGCTCTAGATTTTTGAAACCTGACTAGTTAGTTTTGTATTCAGATATGAAACTATATTATTTAGCAATTAAATTGTTAACTTGATATGAACTCAACAGAATTATAGCATATATACAAATAAGAATCAACCTACACTTTTAAAAATAATTGTACAATATTTCACCTCATAAAGTGAAAATTAGAAAAGTTTAGCTGGATCCAGCTTTTTAAGAAATTTGAGCCTATACGTTTTACCATTTTAGGTAGTTCTGTTTGAATAGTAAGCATCATTAATTTTTCTAATTTGTACATTTTTAGGGTAAATATTGAACTATTATTTTTGACAGCGTATGCAGCAACTTGTCAAGCTCAATGAAATAACTTTTTCTTCTTTCTTTTTTTTAAACTTACAAAAATTTAAAAAAAAAAAAAAAAAAATTATTGACTTTACTTATTTATAAATATATTGCAATCATAAAATAACCGTTATAAACCATCTAAATAATTAATTTTTTTTTTATTACTTTATAAGTTTAATTTTTTTTAAATACATATATTTAATTTTATGATTTAAACCTCGAGATCAGTGACCATCTCATAATTGTTAATACTACGTTTATGCCATTTTATGCAAACATATTTAATCTATAATAATAAATGGAAAGGTTTGCCTGTCTGTCTGTCTGTCTGTCTGTCTGTCTATCTGTCTGTCTGTTCTTTTATACGTTCAGCCCCTATTGAACGCAGAAGTACAAGAATTGACATACGGATGCTGTGGAGCCTTTCCGATGTTTTCCTCGAAACAGAATTTAAAAATCTTAATTAGTTTCGGAGATATTAATTAAAATGTTGACCTATGTCGATCGAACAATGACCAAAAATCCTTATTGCTTAAAAAGAGGCATTCTATCAGCATTCAGCAGACGATTTTAACGGCTGTCTGGAACGGAAACAAAACATGTGCAAGTCATTAATGTCACATGATCTTTAACTGGGGTTAAAAATTGCAAATTTCAAAGTGCTTCAAATTTTCTTTTTTCCACACAACACTTAATATACAACCTATTAAGCACAAAACCAATCTGCAGTTAAAACTTCATCAATTTTCATTAATAAACAAAGCAGTTACATTTTAATTGCAAAATAAATTTTATTCTAACACGTAATCTATCTTTCAATAGACGATAGGAGTTTCCATAGCAACAAAATACATTTGAAGGAACTAAAAACTACTTTTTCTTTTTCTTTTTACTTCCATTTCCCGACTACCGTGGTATATATAGGTTTTGGGGGGGAAAAAAAATATTTTTCTTTTTACTTCCATTAATAAAACTACCGTAGATAATGGAATTAGAGATTTCACGTGATTTAGATGTTTTAGAATGTCCTAATTACGTTTTCTTTTGTATCTCAGCTA
This sequence comes from Salticus scenicus, assembly GCA_963930645.1. Classification (NCBI taxonomy): domain Eukaryota; kingdom Metazoa; phylum Arthropoda; class Arachnida; order Araneae; family Salticidae; genus Salticus; species Salticus scenicus. The sequence continues at coordinate 221,684,362 of OZ005653.1, read as the reverse complement.
CTAAATAAAATAATTTCATAAGTAACACATTATTTGAAAGCTTTGTTGATTTGGAATTGAACAGTAGATTACAGAAATTTCTACCGCCAGATATTTTAAAATTTCGATATTTCAAATTCTAATTAAATTATTTTTAATGCATCATTCGAAAGCTATTTTAAATATCTTTTATATTATCGACAGTTTTCACCAGATTTACACGTTTTGAGGTTCCTGAATTAAATTTCTTTTGTATCTCAGCTATTAATTAAAATAATTTCGTAAGTAATACATCATTAGAAAGTTCTTTGATTTGGAATCGAACAGTGGAATACAGAAATTTGTACCGACAGATGGCGCTGTAATATTTTGAAATTTTAATATTTCAATTTCTAATTATGATTAAATTATTTTTAATACATCATTCGAAAGATATTTCAAGTTCTTTTAAATTATCGAAAGTTTTCACCAGATTTACACGTTTCGAGGTCTCCTGAATCAGTTTTCTTTTGTATTTCAGCTACTAATTAAAATAATTTCATAAGTAATACATCATTAGAAAGCTTTTTTGATTTGGAATTGAACAGTGGAATACAGAAATTTGTACCGCCAGATGGCGCTGTAATATTTTAAAATTTCAATATTTAAATTTCTAATTATGATTAAATTATTTGTAATACATCATTCGAAAGATATTTTAAAGTTCTTTTAAATTATCGAAAGTTTTCACCAGATTTACACGTTTTGAGGTGTCCTGAATCAGTTTTTTTTATCTCAGTTATTAATTTAAAAAAGTTCATAAGTAACACATCATTTGAAAGCTTATTTTAGTTGATACACATTTTAAAGTACTTTTACATTATCGAAAATGGAATTCAAGATTTCACCCAAATTACACGTTTTTAGGTGTCATGATTAGGTTTTCTTTTGTATCTCATCTACTTATTAAAATAATTTCATGAGTAATACATCATTTGAAAGTTTTGTTGATCTGGAATGGAACAATAGATTACAGAAATTTCTACCGCCAGATGGCGCTAATGCATCATTCGAAAGATATTTTAAAGTTCTTTTGCTTTATAGAAAGTGGAATTCGAGATTTTACCTGATTTACAATTTAAAGTGTCCTGATCAGGTTCTCTTTTGCATCTCAGCTAATTGAGTAAGACCGTTCAAAATTGGTATATGCAAGTTAATTAGGAGGGGCTGGAACGGTGGGGGAAGGAATAGGCGCGCAGCGCGCATGGGTTTGGGACCCGGTGCGAGTTTTTACCCGATGATAAAAGATTTTTTTTTAATTTTATTTTCTTAATAATAAAAGTTTGAGTTGAGAAGGAATATGCGTGTACAGCGCACGTATATCCTCAAAAGTGCGCGCGCAGCGCGCATCGGTCTGCGCTGCCGAAGGCAGTGGGGTCCCGGTGTGAGTTTTTACCCGATGCTAAATGATATATTTTTTAACTCCTTTTCTTAAGAATGGAAGTTTTTGGGTAATAACATGGAATTTTGAGAAGTCATAAGGATGGTGAAGGAATACGTGCACGCAGCGCACGGGTCTACGCTGCTGAAGGCAGTGGGGACCCGGTGCGACATTTTTCCCGATCAGAATATTTTTTTTCTCTTTTATTATCACATGATAAAAATTAATGCAATATTGAGAATTCATTAATTATTGTCATTCATTTAAAAATAGTGATCAGCGAAGCGGGCGTAGCCTGCTAGTAATGATAATAATAATAAGAAGAAGAACGTATACTACTTTTTACTTTCTCTTACCCATAAGGTAGAGAAAGTATTGTTTTTGGCTCAAATTTTCGAACGCAAGATTTTGTTATATTTACACGTTTTGAGGTCCCCTGAATACGAAAATCATGTTTTTAGCAAATGGTCTGTTTGTCTGTGTGTGTGTGTGTGTGTCTGTGTGTGTGTCTGTGTGTCTGTCTGTGTGTCTGTCTGTTATCAGCATATCTCAAAAACAAATTATGGCAGAAAGTTCAAACTTGGTATTCTAAATGTGTATCATATAGGGATGCTACAGTAAGCTTTTCGTTAAGATCAAGCAAATGGTTCGTGTACAGGGACAATCAAGAGAATTCTAATACATTACGTCTATGGGGGAAATTGCAGGTAAGTAGAGTTTAACGTCTATAGACTGCACTAAACCAAATGAAACGAATATATATTTTTTGTAAAAGACATAGTTAACTGAGAAAAAAATTTTGTGTATGTAGGAGCCTTGCCTCCCCTCCTGGGAGGGAAGTCCCCCCTCGAGGGGAGTAAATTTTCATGATGGGTATCATTCAAAGGAGCTCATCAATACCTTTAAAACGAATGGTTGAACTATAAATCTGTGATAATTTAAGACAAAGTTATAGATTTTTTTTTTTACTTTTAACAAAAAAAAAAAAAAAAAAAAAAAAAAAAAAATCGTAATTTTTCTTTTTTTTAATATTGAGAGTAAAATGGACTTTTTTTGGATATTTAGTGTTACACTACTTCTCTAATATGGAAATCGTCTGCATTATCATAAAAATTTTTTTTTTTAATAATAATTTTAATAAATTATTTAAAAAAAAATGAATTATTTTTAATAACCGAATTAAATTCTATATAAATGTAGGTGCATTAATGAAATGGGGGGTTGAGGGGGGCGGTAGCCCCCCTCACACAGAACTAATAATCGTATAAAACTCTTCTGAAGCCTAATTTGAATTGTTTAGCATAGGTTTACATGACAGTTCTCGTTATCTTACCTCTTAATCTGCAACCTATATTTATAGTATTAAATTTCAGGGTAAGAGAAAGTTGTGTGAGTGATACACCAGATTATTTTACTTTCTTCTATATTCAATAGAAGAAAGTATTGGATTCGTAAAAAAATTTCTCGAGTTTTTGATGGATTTACACGTTTTGAAAGCTATAGAACCCGATTTGACCATTTTTAGAAAATGTCTGTTTGTTTGTTTGTCTGTCAGTGTGTGTGTGTGAAATTTCTACTTGAATTAACAGTCAGACATTACAACTATTAATGATATTTTTCATTTTCGAATTTTAAAATTTCGAATGTATATATATAAAATGCATACAGCTTTATAAAATTAAAATACGACTAAAAATTACAATATATTTATTACTCTGCCATTGAAATGTAAACAAAAATAATCTTATGAAGCATGAGTGTTTTCATTTAATTAGGAAAAAAAAGATGGAAATATTGATAATATGGTGATAGTGTACATTAAACATGAACATAAAAATATTATTTTTAATGAATATAGAACTTAAATTTAGCGACTTTTACTAAACTTAATGCTCAATAAGGCTTCTCTGTACATTCAAAATTGATTTTATTATATGCTTTAAATTGCAAAACAACGCACATTTTTGAAGAAAAATAAACATTTTCATACCAGCACTAATCAGTATCTTTTGTAACAAAGTTATCATTATTAAACAAATTAAAGTCATGTATTTAAAAAAATGTTCACTTGAATTAAAAGATTCATTATATTACTTAATTTGATCTTTGTTTCATATAATTAACTGAGGTATTTTACATTAAAATACTTCTATTGTAGGTAAAATGCGATCTTTTGTTCTCTTTTCGAATATTCTATAAATTCTTTTAGCTGAGACCATGATATCTGTTCCGGAAAATTCCGATTTTTTAAAAGAAAAATTAATCAGAGATAATTAAGTAACAACAAAGAAATCTAATCATCATTAGACTTCCATTCGCAGCTCAAAATGAAAACAAGAGTATCTGGCTGAACATTCTTCAGTCAGCCAATTTTCTTTAGTTACATTTTTTATCCACTATCAGCTTTATAATCTGATTTACGTCATTAGATCCAAGGGTTTTAATATAATTTCTATATTTATCGAATTACGTTGTTTCACGATAATTTAATCTTAGGTCGGTTTTCTAAGAGTAGATAGGAATATAAATAAAAGAATGAATTTCTTTGATGAAGATCTTAGTAATTATTTTAAACTTTCAGAAAACATAATTTCATTAATGATGTCATTTTGTAAAAATATGTTTTTTTATTTTTTTAATGACAATTTTTATGTTATTGTAAGTTTGTAGAATTTAAGTACACAAAATAAGGTATAATAACTATAAAATTGATCGTTAAAAGTTTGACGGAAGTAATTTAATTTATGAATAAAATTAAGGACGAAAATTGATTTATGAGCATTACTGCGCATCAAAATGCAAAATAAATAAGTTAACTTTTGTCTAATGAAGTTGGTTGCCGCAATAGTAGCGCTACCGCGGAAGCCATATTGAGTCTACCAAAACATTGGATAATTCTGTCCCTAACAGCACACCCTCTGCACATGACATCCTTAGGCTATCCTATGTATGATAGGACATCTTATAGTCATCTTTAGGATGTATTATGGATAAGTGTGTTGTTAGGGGTGTTGCTTAATGGCTTCTGCGGTTGCGATTTTTTGCTTTATATTTTCTTATACATGTGTCGACTAGACATTAGAGCAAACCTGGGCTAGTAACCTTTTCGTTCCCGAACATCTCATCCCCACCAATCCATCCTCTCCAACAGTTCCAAAAGTTCCAATCCATCAGTTCATTCTCCAAACTGGTTTTCTACCACCAAACCGACATTCCACTTCTACCAAAGCAGGCATTCAACCTCCTTGAAATCAAGTTTCCACCAAACCATTTAAAATATGCCAAATCTCAATAACTAGCTTCCAAAAAAGCGATTATCGCCAAAAGAAGGCGCAAAAAACGCAGTGGTGTTCGCGGAATTTTTCGCCATAACCAGAAAAGGAATCCGTACTCTACTTCTATCACTACTCAGTGTATACCTGTCATCTCCTACTATACCATTCCTTCAAGTCTTGTAAAAACTATGGTAAACTCTTATAAAGAAGAAGTTTTAAACTAAATTCATATTAAAACATTTCCCTCTTCTCTTGATGGGATGATAAATGTTACACACACACACACACACACAAAAAAAAAAAGTTTTATTTATTTATTTATTTATTGGTAACTAGTCTTGACGGCTTCTTAGCTCACAATCTTCTATTTCGCAGCTGTATGCTTTACTTCGGCAACATGATATTCACCGAACAGATTAAGAGGTTTAGTTTTAATACATTTATTGATTATGCAAAATTTACTCTTCGTTAAAAATAATAAAAATAAATAAAGTGTACTATTTTGTAAATTAAATTACAGAATTTTACTTTTCAGTGATGGGACAGCTTACTTTTGCTCGTAATTTTTTATTTAGAACATTTAGAGGCATTTGAGGATCGTAAAATTTGAATCTTGCTATGCCACTCTAACTCTCAAATCCTGGTAAACTTAGGTATATGAGGTTGAGGGATGGTGGGAACTACAGGAAAACGTTTTCATTCAAAACAGTTTCTTCTGTTTTAAAAAATGTATTTTTTTCTATAAAAAATAAAGTTTTTTTTTTTTTTTAACAACGCATCTACATTATTTAAGAGATACCATCAGTATCAAAGGGCATATAATAAATAAAAAAAAATTCCTTTAAAGATGAAAATTGCTCCTCAATAAAGAAAAAATGATCGAAAATTATCGGGGGTTTCAAAATTTTATCATGATAATTTCTTAATGGCACGTACTTAAAAATAAATAAATAAATAAATAAATAAAAATAGTAATTTATATAATTTGTGAGGTTCAGACTACAGAACGTCTCCACAGTTGTTTGAATTTAAGCTGGATCAAGCAAAGTAGAAAGTGGGGACGGTTAAAATTGCTTCGACGCCAGTGACTCGGCGAAAGTTTCGGTTGGGTTAGTTTTGTGTCGGCAGGGTGCTTCAACGAACGAATTAGGTTCGGAGAGTTAGATAAATTGGAAGTGATTTTGAAAGCTTGATTGAAATGAAGAGAAAGGAGGTTGGTAGGAAGAAGTATAAGATGGAGATGGTTTTAGTAGATTGGTGTGGATTTTGGAGTATATTATAGTGGATGGTGATGTACCGGGTGATCCAAAAGACAGGACAAACTTTAAAAATGAATAATTCGAAAACGAATCAAGATACAAAGGTACGGTTTGCACCAAACGGATGAAAAAGAAACCGGGTTTTGTGTGGCAAAGAAAAAAAAAAAATAGTTCTGTTGGCGACCAACAGATGGCGCTATAGTGTTTTATTTCACCAAAAGATAATTTACAAATGAAAAAAAATGTTGCCAACTTTCAAGTCAGCTTAATTACAGTTAATTAGTAATACTACAGTAACTGATAAATGTCCATCATTCAGAAGTACAGATGTGAGGCGATTCACCATATCGTTCACAGCATTTAGTAGCATTTCTTGCATTATGGCAGACACATTTTGGCGGATGGCATCTTTCAGTGCTGCTAGTGATGCCGGTTGGTCGCGGTACACTTTTGACTTTAAGAATCCCCACAGGTAAAAGTCACAGGGTGTCAGATCGGGAGATCTTGGAGGCCATGCGTGATTAAAGTAGCGACTGAGAATGCGATATTTCGATGCATATAAGCTTCGACTACCATTACCTGCTGTAGTTGTTCCTTTTTATATCGTTTGTTGCTTTGCATAATCCTACATCAGAAATCCGACAGCGCCATCTGTTGTTCGCCAACAGAACTATTTTTTTTTCGTAGCCACACAAAACTCGGCTTCTTTTTCATCCGTTTGGTGCAAACCGTATCTTAGTATCTTGATTCGTTTTCGAATTATTCATTTTTAAAGTTTGTCCTGACTTTTGGATCACCCGGTATATTATAGTGGATTGTGGAAAATCTTTTTTTGGCGAGTACTGTGAAGTAAAGTAGTGGAGATTTAGTGGTGTGAAGATTAAGTTTTGATGAGTGTTGGTGTGCGTATCTGCTAGCATTCGTAAAGGTAAAGTTGGATCTGAAGGGAATCCTCTGATCCACAGAGAAGTCGCAGTAGCGGAGTATACGAGTGCAACCGTCTCTACACCTTCAACTATTTGCTGGGGTGAGATATTTAAGATTATCTAATTTAATTTCTGATACATATATTTTGATTAATTAAATATGCTGACTAAGCTAGCTTGATTGCCAGACCGCTCTCCCGTTAATTTGTTCAAATAAACTCTTATTTATTGTTTAATTCAAGTCTTGTACTCTCTTACTTACCATTTAGTTATCTAATTAAGTTATTAAGATGGAGTTTGCATCAGCGCAAACTTCACAAATTTATGATTATATAGTCATGAGTTTAAAACTTATTGTTGTACATTTACGCGTGAAAGTAAAAAAATTAATTCAAAGATTAAATTTTCTGTTTAGATATTGGTACGCAAGATAAATTAATGCTTACAAACATTCATTTAATTACCAAAACTAAATTAAAAAACTGGCGTACAATCAATAGAAAGAAATTATAACTTCTTCACACACCATAAATTTTAATTCAGCACAACCAGTTTCGAAAGGACGTAGCCTTTCTTCACCAGGTGCAAAAAAACCCGTGCTACTGCCTTGGAGGCAAAAGCAAGACTCAAGCAAGACTCTATTCATTTAATTAATTATCATTTTTTTTTCATTTTTGTCAGCCCTTGCATATATATAAAATTTTGCACTATTGAGTTCTAGTTAATATATCTGACATAAAATTGGCAATTTTACATTTCTGTAATTTGCAATAGTAAGTCAGCGTTTAAAAATATTTTATAAAACGCATTCATAATCTCTCTATAATCTGGTCTATTTCACTCTACATTGAATTCTAGTATCGCTTCATTTGCCATGCAAATGATCATCTCTCCCATAAATCTCTGTGCGTTCAGTATTAAATGGACCGACATTTGTTGTTACAATCTATATTCTGCTGTGTAATTTAGAATTTACTACGCCCATTAATTTTTCGTATTTTGCGTGCTTTCTCCTACAAAGTTTTCGAACCGATTTCATTATTCTCCCCTCTTTATTAATGAGAATAAATTTAATTGTAACAATTAAAGTTGTAGTATATCATTACTCCAATAATTATCAAGAATTAAAGAAGCAATTAATTTTCAAATGGCGCTTACATTCCACATTTAATAGATTTTAGAGAAATTAAAATGGTCTCGAAAGTTTAGTTATATTATTGAAAATACAGTGCAATATTCATAAAATTATTATTATTTTTTTTTTTTAAACAATATTTTGGAACATTGAATTCTTAAACAAGTTACGGAATTATTTTTTTAACTTACATGAATCATTTTTATAAAGTAAATTATCGCAATACTTTAAGCTGTTACTTTTGCATTTATAATGCTATTAATTATATTTACACAACATTTATGATGATAGGGTATGTTAGTGGGTTATACATTGCACTAGTGCTACGCTATGGTCAATTGGAGACGGTATGGGATAAACCCTTGAGCTTGGTCCAAAGACATGCCATAACAATTTTGATCCTCCAGGGAATAATGGTTCCTACATATCAATGACCCCAGAGGTATAATTTTATTATGACAGACACGTACTTTGAAAGAAAAAAAAATTAACTTTTAAGAACTAATGTAACTATAATTAAAATCTAGTTTACGTATTTTTATTCATATAATTTACTTGTTAACCTGTTAGTAGTCGCTATAGACAGCGCTACCTATTACAGATTGCCACTTTTTATTTAACTCGCACCAATAATTTTAAAAAGTAATTTGATCAACGTTTCTTTGATTTTATTCGCGTTTTATGTGTATGAAATGCCACTTCTAAAACTTTTTGGTGGCTATTGAATAAAAAAATCTGGAAAAACTGAAGGATGGGCGGGAAATCGACCAACTAGCGACTACTAACTGGTTAATAAAACTTTACTTTTATACATATTCATAAACTTATACGTATTAATAGCATAATACGTTTACCGACTAATAAAACACGTCATTAAAAAGAAGTCGTGTACATATTGCGATTTGATGTACAGTCGGTAACAAAAGTGTCCGAACACTAGCAAAAATTCCTATGTAAAAAAAGTACGCTTAATACAGTTTTGCTAAATAAATCCTTGTCGAATCTTGTTCTTAGACTGACTAAGAACAGGATTCAACAAGGATTTATTTAACAAAATAGTATTAAGTGTACATTTTTTACATAGGAATTTTTGCTAGTGTTCGGACACTTTTGTTACCGACTGTACATGGTCTATTTATACATTGAAATCTATATTATCGTTTTATACAACTTATTTATCGTCTCTTAAATTTGAAATAAAAATTAATCGATTTCTTTTCTTACGTTTTATAATGTATTTTGTACACATATCAAAATTTCCAAGTGGTACTAGCCATCTTTGTTAGCTTCTCTGCTCACTATAATTACGTGATTACTTTATTTGTATATAACTTTGTTGGAAAAATATACTAAAAGTGGTATTGGCTAGTACATATTATTTTGAACTTAAAGGTTTCTCTAATCTATACCACTTCTTGTATATTTCTATTCAACCGCTGCGGGCAGTTGATGCTGTTGTTTGGCGGAGACGTTTTTAGACGTACAGTCGGTAACAAAAGTGTCCGAACACTAGCAAAAATTCCTATGCAAAAAAAGTACACTTCATACAGTTTTGTTAGATAAATCCTTATCGAATCATGTTCTTACACTGACTAAGAACAGGATTCGACAAGGATTTATTTGACAAAACAGTATGAAGTGTACTTTTTTTACATAGGAATTTTTGCTAGTGTTCGGACACTTCTGTTACCGACTGTACATATACTTGTTATCTTGTACTAGTTTTGGATTTTGAGTTGACATCATTTTAACTTACTGGAATAATTTAGTTTACACGGTCAACTTAAAATTCATGGGTAATTTTGCACCTTTTGGTACTCTTTACATATGTATCTACATTCGGTGTTTCGGGAAGATATAGCCGGAAATACACAAAATCTACTTTAATAGCATTATTGTTAACGACATATATTTCATAAATGTGTAAAAATAAATAAATAAATAGATAACTGCGTTTATTAATTTTAATCAAAAAAAATAAAATCGTAGTAGAAATCTTTGCAGATGTAATAGCATTCTAAAATTAATATTTGGTGTATAATGTATTGAATATAGAATATATCAAATAAAATTTTACAACTAATAAAAAACCTGTAAATCATTCTTTTCTTAATATGTTAAAAATATGTTCATATTTTATATATTTTATTTTAAAAATTTCTGGTTTCAAAATTTCCATATTTATGGAGAGCATATTAAACATATATGCTATTACCAAAATATCGATTTTCACGTGTGGCGAAAAAAAAAAGTAAAGATAAGGCACGTTCTAGTCGATGAATACACTTTATTCAATATAATTCCTTAAAACTGTCAATCAGTTGAATATTCTTGAAACAGTCTAATGACACTGTCAATTCAATGGATATTCTAGAAACAGTCTAATAAAGTTATTACTCGTAAAAGTCGCTCTTCAAGGAATATTCTGAAAATAGTCCAACAAGACAGTCATTTGTTCCCCAAGAGTGAAGCAAACAAATACTTCACAGAGGATTAATTTCACTCATTCTTGAGCAAGGTAAATCTTTTGAGCACAATCCTTTGGAAGCAATCACTTAGAAAAACTCTCTGAACACAACTGACACACAGGGGTCAAACTATGAGTTATTTGTATCCTTGGCTATGGCGTTTGCCGATAGTTCTGGGCAATGCAATCTGGGTTCAATCCAATGGGAAACAGTTCTAAAATTAATTTTCTATTCAACATGGAACTTCGAATCTTCTGAAACCTTAAACTGACTTTTTTCACTAAATTTTGTCTCCAAGTCGCTCAGATTGTTGCCAAGATTGATCTAAATGGACATCAATAAATTTCGATTTATTTCCACATTAAGTTTTAATTTACTTTTACTGTAATAGCCCAATTAAGGCAGAAACCAGATTTAATGCGTTGACAACAATACACGTACCTGAATACTGTTAAGAGTTTAAGGTTTCGAAGGCTAAAGAAAAGCATATTTTCACTATTTTTCTACATAATAAAAAAATTCTTTTTTCAAAATTTTTAGCAGGTAAAAGAGCAACATTTAAATAATGTATTTTATGAATTTTGTTTTTAAATAAATTGGAAAATTCAGTCGGTAGGACTTGGTTTTCAGAGAACCCTACAGAAAACGATAGACATGATAACTCATAATAGACTTATCTGAAAATAAATAGTTAGCAGATAAGTACAGTTACTGTTTGAATAAAGGATTTGAAAAATAAAAATAAAAAAATAAATAAATTTTTACTTTGACACAGTTTTATGCAAAAAAAGTACAATTTTCTATGCATTTTACATTCATATATCCTTGCAAAATTAATTATAATCGAAAAAAAAATCCTTCTCACAAGCACTAGTCAGTTCTGTTGAATATTGTTAGTTTTCTATATATTTTTTTTTTACTTATTCCAGACTAGATCACTTAGCAGGAGTCTCAACCAATTCCAAGAGGCTATTAATCATCGTAAAAATTTTATTTCAAAAACAAATTCATTATAAAACATATGCGAATTGCCGGTCATCATCGTCAATTTCGCAAATTTAATTCCTTCTCAAAACATAAGCATACATAAAGCTTCTAAAATTGTGAGAAGCAAATATGTGTAATTGGTCTGTTATGTCACATAAGTTATATATATATATATATATAATCTACAGGGTGATTATAATTAAAGTTACGATTTCGAAACGCTAGAATTTTAAAACTACCCATCACAGCGATTGGATATTTTACCAGAGCAATCGTGAGGCAATGAAATTTTGTTTGGGGGAGGAAAAAGTAGTTCCAAAATGTTCCTACAGATGGTGCTGTCATGGTAATGTCAGGGGAAACACCTAAATCACGGACTTAGAGAAGAAGGACTGTTTTCTCCAACGGCAGCCTTCCCTCAAAAATGGACCCGAAATGGTCGCTATTATTCGTTCGCCGCTAGGGGTCGTATTTGTTCTTTGACTGTCCACTACCTCCGTAGAATAGCATTGTACGCAGACGAAATTTTAGTTTTCTTTTCAGTTTTCTTTTTAATTTATTTTTAATATTGGATTTTTTTCATAATGTCGCATTGTTACGCACCGGGTTGCACCTCTGGATATCGAAGTGTTCGAAAAAAAAAAAACAAAGAAATAGGTGAAAAGAACCCAAGTTTATTTCGTCCACCTAATGTAAGCTATTGATTTTAATGTTTTGTTGAATGATAAAATTATTGTCTTATAAATATTCTATTACTACACAAAAAAAAAAATGCTGATTTAATTGGGATGGTTCTTAGTAAAATTCTGTTTGATATATTTTTTTTTTTTTTTTAATTAATTAAAATGTAATTTTTCAGGTCACTTTGCATTAAGATTTTAAAATTTGCGTCCTTTTTTCATATTATTCGGCTAATACATGCGAGCTTGCAATCTTACGAATTTAAATCATGTTAAATTATAAATTACGTTTTTTTTTTTTAATTACAGTTTTAAAAAAAGTATTTTAAAAATCTTGAATTGTAAACCGATTTTGGCAAGAGTTAAAAATTGGTAAAAAATGATATGAGTACACAGTCAAACTTTTTTCATTTCATTTCAAAATTACTGAGTTTTAATATATTTTAAAAATAATTTAAAATGTTTTTTTTTTTTTTTCATGCCACTTTGCATTGACATTTTAAATTAATTTTATAAACTGCCAATCTTTTAACTTCCAATTCATGTTGATGAATCACGTTATATTATTATCATTATTATTACCATATTATAGAAATGTATTGTTTTTAACAAAAAAGAAATTTTTAATTGGTTTTGTCAAAAATTAAAAATAATGATCACGGAGTAATAATGATTATGATGTCACAGTAAAAAACTCCTAAATTCAGTTGAAAATTGGAGATTTTGAAGAAAAATTATATTTAATTAAATTCATCACCAGTGCCACATTCACATTTCATAATTTATAAGCTAGTATTCTTCCAACTGAAAATTAGAGATTTTATGTAAAAATTAGAGTATTAAATTCAAGGTAAGTTGTTTTTATAAAGTTAGCTTTACACTTAATCTCCGTGTCATCTCGTCGGTGTATCGAGCTATTCCCTACACTCCTAAAATAATATATATGTAATATGTATATATATAAAAAAAATTACTCCCCCTACCCCCTTTTTTTTTTTTTTTTTGTCACACTTTGTACATTCAGACAAATTAAAAAAGGTTTTTACTTTATTCCCCCTCTTTAAGTTAAGAAATATCTAATTTTTTAATATATATATATATATATATATATGTTAAAGAAATGGAATGGTTGTAGCTACACTGTAAAAAAAAACCGGTAGATTTACAGCATAATATGCTGGCAATATGGGTGCATGAAGGAGGGAATGTAAAAAAGAAGTTATTTACAGCAGAAACAGCCATAATAAAAGAGTCTTTTTTTACAGATGTTTCCGCTGTAAATTGCCTTATTTAACAGCAGAATGTGCAGGCAATATGGGTGCCAGCACATTTTGCTGTAAAAGCTTCCGTTTTTTTTACAGTGTACGTTCATGCCAAATTTCAAATTTGGCCCTGCATCTATTACTTACAAGACAATCTTTTTAAGTGTTAATTGTACTTTGAATCGATACTATATGCATTTTATAAAGTTTCTAATGCCATTTCAGGATATGTAATCAGTTTTTTTGCAAAACGCAATTTTTGAGAAACAGCGACAACTTAAAATTTGACAATTTAGGGAAAAACCAAAGTGTGCTTGCTCTCTTGATGCAGGAATTTTTCGAATAAGTATCATCATAAGAGAAAACATTTTTATTATTGCGGCTTTCTTTATAGAAAAATTTCAAGAAATTTTTGTTATAGTTTAACATCAATTATATGTTTTCATTTATAATTATGGAAGATTAAAAAGTGCAACAGAAATATTTAGAAAATATAATTTTGAATAAATACTCATATGCAAAACTTTTCAGCTTGAATAACTAAAGAGAAATTTATCATAAATGCTGGAATTTTAAATTCAAAATTTGATGCAGTTTAGAATTTCAACAAGATAATATATGGATGATTTTATATTAATAACATATTTGAGTATCAGTGTAGGTAACATATTTGGCGAAAAAAAAAAAAAAAAAAAAAAAAAGAAATGTAGGAAAATTTCATACTTTTTTTTTTTTTTTTTTTTAATATTATCGAGAAGATTTATTATTTTTTACTAACAAATAATATTTTTTTTTTCACTCATTCTGAAAGCCACAGGTAAATAATGCATTTAAATAATTAGAAAATATTATGTGCTGGAATTTTCTTCCATGGTGAGAGAAATCGCTAATTCATCAAATTTAAGAGGGTCATAAATCCATTAAAATAAGTTTTTTAAAAAACTGATTACATATTTTAAGTAAGAATTAAAAACTGTATAAAATGTGCTTCATGTTAATTTCAAGTATGACGAACACTGTAAAAGCTTCCCTTGTTAGAAAAAAAAATGGCTTTTTTATTTATTACTCTCAAATATGTATATTATTATGATGTTAAAGGAATATTTTTTGTATTTTAAGAAAGATAATTTTTAAGCTTTATAATTGAATTTGCACCTTTGTAAATTTTGCAGTTATAGTGTTTATAAAATTTTGTAAATAGTGTTTATAATTCATTATTTTGTTGATATAACTTTTTTTTTTTTTTTATTGAATAAAAATCTATGTAACTTGTTTTTCATTCCTTTTTTATGTTAATTTTCTTATATAATAAGATTTTTTACATGATTCCTCGTCTTTTTTTTTAATAATAGAGTAAAAGAAAATCATCGTATGCATAATATATATATATATATATATATATATATATATATATATATATACAGGGCCCGAAATTTCAACTTAGATTACACTCGCTGAAAAAAAAAAGTTACTTGCCACAAAATATGATTAACTTACTCTATTTTTTACGTATAAGGTGATCAGAATTTTTATTGGAAAAAGAGTATACTGACCAAACATTTTTTTCACATGTCTACATTTTGTTCATTGAAGAAAACAGTCGCTTTGTGGGAGCATTTTTGCTAGAAGGACATAAAAGGAATTCAACTAACTTCTGCACAATTTTTTGAGGTGGTGGTAGTGTTATCATTAAGACCAATTGTTTGCACTAGGGTTCTAGACGTGAGTAAGAGACTCCTCTGTGGGGTTTTTCTAAGAGGTCCTTGCCTATATTTACGCTAGTTTCAGAGAAAATCAAGGAAAACTCCTAATAGTTAAGCCAACAAGCGCGACCGGGTACCGAACTCAGCATTTCACGTAGACCAGCTTCGAGAACGGAACCTCTCGATCACTGGTGGGCCTATTTTTATGAAGAATATTATTCATGCAAAATTGAGAACACACGTCAACCGACCGCGTATCAGCCGGAGTACCACCACCTTAATGATTTTATGACAATTTCAATAGTGATTTCGTGTTCTAGATCAAAGAATCGTAGGAATATAGAGAATACTTTTATTTCTTTATGATTCGAAGAATCTGAATAGACATAAACCATAATGTACTTTGGCAAGTTTATTAGAAAGTTGTTCTTTTTGCGAACCTAACGCAGAAAAAAGTTAGTGTTCACCGCTCGACACTCCGAACAGCCGATTGAGGTTCCCAGTTTTGCAAAATTTTTGAAATTAAGGACTAAATCCTTTTCATTTGAAAAAGAGGACAGCGGACAAAAAACATAAAAAAGAGGACTTTTTAGTCCTGTAATGTTTGTTTCGTTTAAGAGGGCAGAGCGTTGAAAAAGAAGACTGTCCTATTGAAAAGAGGATGTCTAGTCACCTTACCTAAGATAAGCATGATTTTATAAATTGAATCAATTTTTTTAAAGTAATTTTTATTACCTTTCAAGAAATGTCAGGTTCGATCATAGGTCGTGCTCATCGACCAAGACGTTAGGAGTTTTCCGTGGTTTTCTCAGAAACTCGCGTAAATGCGGGCTAGAACCCCATTGAAAGACTTCCACGGAGGGCATTCCACCTATTGGCTTAGGAACTTAGCGCAGGCAGTCGGCCTTAAACCCAACCATTACTTTTTAATTATGTTGTTATGACAGGTTTTTTTTCCCCCCTTCTTTTTTTTCCCAATTCTTGTTGCACAAGTAAAAAAAAAATGCATTCTAGAAAGAGAAAATTGTTCTCTAAGCTTCAATATAATATTTTTTAATTAAAAATCTTACTATAGGAACTTGTATTAAAAAGTTGAGAGAATACTTTAGAAATGAGTACCAGGCAGCAATAATGTTGTTAAGGAACATAATATTATTTTACATGCAAGAAACAGTGGTATCATACTGTTTGCTACAAAGATGGATATTCATAGAATTACATTATCCAGTATATTTTTCATAATTCCATTTGCACAATCAGAAATTTCTCGACCATTAAATCTGTTCTAGTTCTTCAAAAATTGACTTCTTGATGCTGGTGGACGTGAAGTGTCGGGTTCGATCACAAATCGCGCTTATTGGTCTAGCTGTTCGGAGTTTTGCGCGTTTTTTTTTTTTTTTTTCCCTGAAACTTGCGTAATTGTGGACAAAGGCCCTTTAGAAGGACCGCCACGGTGGACGCACCCAGGCCTTGGACCCTAATGCAGTCAGCTGGCTTTAATCTCCAACACCAGCATTGATTTTAAGCTGTAAAGTCAGATGAATGACCTAAAAGCAGTTTTCGAATCCTTTAGAAGAAAATATTCAGAATTAAAAAAATTTCCCAATACAGTATTATGGGCTTTGGTTCCAAAAGTAAATAAATAAAATAATTAATAAAAAAAATGCTCCTTTAGCTTTTTGAAAGGGAATGCTCAAATTATTATGATTGACTTTGCTTTTCATTACATTGATTTTTATATCACGCATATTTAAATATATATATATAAGTTAATTTTATTTTTTGATTAAATTATTTGCTTTAAATGAGTAGTAAATAATACAGATTAAAAATCTCTTTAAAGTGCAAATTTAAAAATGAAAAATATTGATAAAAGGGAAAAAGTGCTGTATTTCGGTTTATGGATTTATTGGATTTGGGAATAAGATCGATTGACTACTGTAGGTCCTACGTCTGAAGGGGAGTGCCCTCCGTGGGGGTCTTTCTAAGGGATTCTAGTGTTTATGCACGCAAATTTCGGAGAAAACCACGGAAAACTCTGAATGACTAAGTAGACAAGCGCGACCTGGCATCGAACCCAGGCACTTCCCGTCACTCAGCTTTGAGCGCAGAACCGCTCGACCACCATTGGAGTCTCGGAAGAGAGAAAAGCACCGCCTTTGTAAAAAAATCATAATAAATTTTTAAATTTTGTCTTTTTTACATACTTTGCAATTTTTTTTTGTTTAATTGGAAATGCTGGAATAAATTCGTATTTTTAAAATACATTCATTGTTTTAAATTATGAAAATTCATATTTTCATATTTATTTTTTAAATATCATATGTTTATGTTTTCATTATACTATTTCGTCTATTTTTTTTTTTTTTTTTTCGGGGTTGGGGGGGGGGGAGCGAATTCTTTATATTTATAGATATATTTACATATAATGAATGTTTTCATTCTTGGATTTAAAAAAAAAAAAAAAAATATTAATAAATAAATACATTTTTTCATAGCTATATTCTTTATTCCTGTGAAATATCTGAATAGGTTTTTCAATAATTTTACAAATTCGAAAATATCCGCAATTGATTTGTAAGTATCGAAAACCTCTATAAACCAATTTTGAACGATCTAACTCTATTTTTATTTTTTTGCCCCCCCCCCCTTCTCGCCCCTCCTAATAACTTTACACTTTCGAAAATATCCCAATTCGACTTGCAGGCCTCTAAAACCTGTCTGTACCAATTTTGAACGGCCTAACTGTATTTCTATTTGTTTTTGCCTATAGCCCCCCCTTTCCGCCCCTCCTAATAATTTTACAAATTCGAAAATATCTGCAATTGATTTGTAAGTATCGAAAACCTCTATAAACCAATTTTGAACGATCTAACTCTATTTTTATTTTTTTGCCCCCCCCCCCTCTCCCCTCCTAATAACTTTACACTTTCGAGAATATCCCCATTCGTCTTGCAGACCTTTAAAACCTGTCTGTACCAATTTTGAACGGCCTAACTGTATTTCTATTTGTTTTTGCCCATAGCCCCCCCCTTACGGCCCCACCACCTTACTGCCCCTCCTAATAATTTTACAAATTCGAAAATATCCGCAATTGATTTGTAAGTATCGAAAACTTCTATAAACCAATTTTGAACGATCTAACTCTATTTTTATATTTTTGCCCCCCCTCTCCCCCCCCTTTCTCGCCCCTCCTAATAACTTTACACTTTCGAAAATATCCCCATTCGTCTTGCAGACCTTTAAAACCTGTCTGTACCAATTTTGAGCGGCCTAACTGTATTTCTATTTGTTTTTGCCCATAGCCCCCCCCCTTACGGCCCCACCACCTTACCGCCCCTCCTAATAATTTTACAAATTCAAAAATATCCGCAATCGATTTGTAAGTATCGAAAACCTCCATGTACCAATTTTGAACGATCTGACACTATTTTTAATTTTTTGCCCCCCTCCCCTCCCCCCCTTCTTGCTCCTCCTAATAACTTTACACAATCGAAAATATCCCCATTCGACTTGCAGGCCTCTTAAACCTATCTGTACCAATTTTGAACGGCCTAACTGTATTTCTATTTGTTTTTGCCCTATAGCCCCCCCTTACCACCCCTCCCCCCATACCGCCCCTCCTAATAATTTTACAAATTCGAAAATATCCGCAATTGATTTGTAAGTATCGAAAACCTGTATAAGCCAATTTTAAACGATCTAACTCTTTATTTATTTTTTTGCCCCCCCCTCTCCCCCCCCTTCTCGCCCCTCCTAACAACTTTACACTTTCGAAAATATCCCCATTCGACTTGCAGGCCTCTTAAACCTATCTGTACCAATTTTAAACGGCCTAACTGTATTTCTATTTGTTTTTGCCCCATAGCCCCCCCCTTACCACCCCACCCCCTTACCGCTCCCCCTAATAATTTTAAAAATTCAAAAATATCCACAATCGATTTGTAAGTATCGGAAACCTCTATGTACCAATTTTGAACGATCTGACACTATTTTTATTTTTTTGTCCCCCCCCCTTCTTGCCCCACCTAATAACTTTACACAATCGAAAATATCCCCATTCGTCTTGCAGACCTTTAAAACCTATCTGTACCAATTTTGAACGGCCTAACTGTATTTCTATTTGTTTTTGCTCCATAGCCCCCCCCTCCGTTGCTGCCCCACCTGGGGGCTGAATTTTTAAAATTCCAGAAATTGATTTTTAGATAGTTGCATTAGCTATATTTTAGAGCAAAAATTTCACGTATATCTATTTTTTTTTTGTTTGAGATATATAGGATTATGCGAAATCACGTTTTGCCCCCCCCTCGCCCCCCTTGGGGACCGAATTTTAAAAATTCCTGAAACCGATTTTTAGACATTTGTATTAGCTATATTTTAAAGTAAAAATTTCACGTATATCTGTTTTTTTATTTGAGATATATAGGATTATGTGAAATCACGTTTAACGCATGTGAAATCACGTTTCGCCCCCTCCTCCCCCCCCTTGGGGACCGAATTTCAAAAATTCCAGAAATGGATTTTTAGACATTTGTATTAGCTATATTTTAAAGCAAAAATTTTACGGATATATGTTTTTTTGTTCGAGATATTTAAAATTATTTCATTTAATTCTCGCGTTAAAGCGCTTTTTCAAGTCTGAAGTGGAAAGGCAGTCGATGCGAGCGCCATCTTCTAAAAGCGACCAAAATGGGGCCATTCTGATAACACAGCGTGAGCGATCCATAGTGTACGTCCATGACCTAAGTGAACTCATTAAACACAGGAAAGATGTTAGCAACACAATTGAATAGAAGGAAACAATAGGCTTCAAAGGATTGCTACAATTTTTTATAGCAAAAAGGCAAGAATACGTGTTTACAGCAGAAACAGTCAGTGAAAAGAGAAAAAGAGGAGCTTTATGAAACAAATACTTTACGGATAATTAAAGGCCCATTTTGGAAATATTTTTTTTTTCTTTTGTCAAACAAAATTTCATTGCCTTTCGATTGCTCTGGTAAAACTTCAAGTCGCTGTGATGGGTAGTTTTAAAATCGTAACTTTAATTATAATCACCCTGTATATGTATAACAAACATTCCTTAATTCAGACAGATCAAAATAAAAAATATATATCTACATTATATTTATTAAAATATATAAACTTCCATCACATCAGTAGGGGAAAAAAAATCTTTTACAATTATTAAACGGGAACCACACCTTAGATAACAAATAATCTCTTATTTCTGGAATACTTCCTGTGGGAATTCTCAAAAGCAATTGAAAAAATTATAATGTAAAATTCTTTTCTTTTTATTTTTTAATTATTTTCATATTAATATTACTTTATCACATGTATGTTCTATATCTTTCAAGAACACAGATCAATGATCGAGCATTTTAATTTACTAAAATCAAACTGAGTAAAAATTTTCATATTAATTATATGAAATATGGAAGAAAATATAATTATTAAAGTATATTATTAAATATAAAGTGTTTTGTAATACTTAGTTATTGATACTTTTTCTATATTTGATGTTAATCTATAAAAAACGTTATTAAATAAATATAAGCGATATTAAAATAATTATACATACAAGATCATTAAACATTTTTATAGCCCATAAACGTTATTATTCGGCGCTTGTTATATAAAAATATCTCATGAAAGACTTTTTTGAAGATACAAGAAATTTTTTATTTTGTAAGTTGGGAATAATTTGCCTTAAATTATTTAATATGTAAAGACACTTTAATACAGTTTAATTATTAATTTATCTACTATTTCGAAAAGGAATATATTTGATATCTTTACAGATTTTTCAGGAACCAAAATTAATACTTATAATATCAGCAATAATTCAAGAAGAAATTTCTTTCCTATTAAAATATAGATGGTCTCTTTTTTTATATATATATTATATATAAGAACAATCTATTGTTTTCTTTGTTTGAAACATTATAGCATTCATAAAGTAAGTACATAAATAAAATAACCAGCATATTCTGGTCATATAAACTTGGCTTCTATATTTACCTGTATAAATTCTCGAAGTACAAATTATTTATTAACACTTTTATTTGTTAACCCTTAAATTCATGAATTTTTATTTTTAGTAAGTAACATCTGAAATGAACCGGAAAACGAGTGTAGTTAATGACAATAATAATAATAATAATAACATAGGATTCACTTTAGGATTAGTAAACTAATATAGAACCAATGCATTTTTACATCACAAAAAAAGCTCCATTTATTATCAGTAATTTTAGCATAAATATATCAGTACATGCAAAAATATAAACATTATTCGTTACAAACAATTTTTCCTGCGTGCTTTTAATATTTTTATATAAATAATCGTAATTCGTAACATCAGTAGACAACAATGAAAACTGTCACAGATAACGAAATAAACTGTCAAAGATTCTAGTTGCGTACAGAAACGATAAAATAGTTTTGGTCAAACCAAAAAAAAAAAAACTATGCTAAAGTTGCTACATAAAGATATATCGGGTTTTAAATATATGATGCATATCTACACCGCTATGCATTTAAAGGTTAAAATTATTTTCTATGATAAATGCAGGCGATTTTCATCTCAGAGATCAAGCATAACACTAAAATATGTGCAAAGAAAATCTGTTTTATGCTCTACAAATGACATCTTAAAAATGCATTTTTTTTTTTTTTCTTTTTAAGAAACAACATATATTTTTTTACTTTCCAAACACTATAGTGAGGAAAGTATTCCAATCATGTCAAAAATCCGAGTTTGAGATTTTGGTGCTTCTACACTTTTTGAGGTCCCCTGAATTCATATTTACTGTTTTTACGATGATGTATGTATGTATGTATGTATGTGAACACAATAGCACCTAAGCGCTTTGTTCGAAAGCTTTGTGCTGAAAGTTGAATCGTATGATATAGGTCATGAAACCTATTCATTTTCGTAAATCTAGCACTTATAGTGTTTTTACAGAGACACAATTTTTTTTTTTTTTATGATTATGGTCTTTGCGCCGAAGTTTAATTAAGTATGATGTCGTCTAAACGTCTTAATCGTCTGAGCTGAAAATTTATACACATGTTATGTGTCACTGTTCCACGAACTGTATAAATTTAGCGTTTATTGTGTTTTTGCAGGAACACAAAGAAAAATTCTTTATGGTTATGGTCTACGGCAGTGGTCGGCAACCTGCGGCTCGCGAGCCACGCGCAGATTTTTCGCCCCTTGAGATTTTAGGAAATGTCGACTTATAAATACTCTAATTATGTTAATAAGAAATGAACGAGCCAATATAAATTAGGTTAAATTTTTTTGCCTCCCAAGAGATATTGTAATCGTTGTATTGTTGACATTTGGCGTTGTTGAAAAATGAGGTTGCCGATCACTGGTCTACTGGCCCAAATTGATTAAAGTGCAATAACGTTTAAACGCCTCAATCGTCTGAGCTGAAAATTTATATACATATCACAAGTTAATGTCGCACAAACTATATAGATTTTGGTGAATCTAGTGCCTATATATTTTTTTTCTTACAGGGACACAACGAAAAATTCTTTATGATTATGGTCTATATGGGTCAAAATTCTTGGTTCTTTGAGCCTATGGGTCAAAGAACCAAGACTCCCTATAGATTTAAATTCTTTAAAGTGCGATAGTGTCTAAATACCTTATGCGATAAAGTTGAAAATTTATATATATGCTATAGATCACCGTCGAACGAACTCTATGAATTTTGGAGAATCTAGCACTTACAGAATTTTACATAAGTACAAAAAAATTTCTTTATCATTATGATCTACCGACTCAAATTGTTTGAAGAGCGATAGTATTAAATTAAGCAACATTTATATTAATAAAATCAGACTTTTGTATGTAAATTTACCAGAATCAAAATATTTTGCCATATCTTCACGTTTCACACACCATGAGAGCCAAAAATTACTTAAAGAAAATTTTGTCTGTGTGTGTGTGTGTGTCCTTGTGTCTGTATGTTTGTAACGCTATTTTTGCCTGGGTAACATGTGAGGGTGGCTGGACGAAATTCAATAGCGCTTAGCGGAGTTTACCCAACTTATAATTATATCTATCGACTTTTTCGAAATCCCCCCCCCGTTTTCCCCACTGGGGGGGGAGGGGAGGGAAAGTCAAAAACACGCTTGTAGGCATATAACACTGTTCCAAATTGCTTCACAGTAAACAAACGTCACATGGAGACTCGATTTCTTTTTCTTTTTTTTTTTTTTGGGGGGGGGGGATTACCTGGGGAAAATCGAAACACCCCTTTTAGCGCTAAATTTGTCCGGAGAAATCTATGGGACCTGCGGTTACGAATTTTGGTGCTTGGATTGTTTACGTGTACTCGACACCTAAAATAACCAGATTTATCAAAATTACAGCCGTTTCCCCCTTACGGAGGGGCAGAAGGCAAAAATACCTTTGTAAGCATAACTCGGCACCAAATTACTTCATATTGAACAACTTTCACTTGTAGTGAATACACATGCGTACAAATAAAGCATTTTATGCGATTAAAGAAATTTCGATTTTTAAGGGGAGGGAGTGGGGAAATCGATTTTTTTCGGGAAATTTTGCAAATTCCGGATTTTTGAGTAGGACTCTACAAAAAATAGAACAAAGATATTGAAAACATCCATGCGTCTTCATAAGATATATCAAAAACATGTATATTATGAAATATTAATACTCATGTTTTTAATTTTTTGGGATCTGCCCTTTTTTTATGGGGGGGGGGTCAGGGTGGGGGTGTAAGGGTAAGTTCGAGACACTCTTTTTAGCGCTAAATTTGTACTGGGAAATTTATGAGAGCAGCGGTCACGAAGTTTGGTGCTTCGATTGTTTATATGTATCCGACACCTAAAGTAACGGGATTTATCGAAATCCCCCCTTTCCACCTGGGGGACTGGAAGGAAACAAAATTGTAAGCATAATTCGGCCTCAAATTAGTTCACGGTGAAGAAATTGCACATGAGGAGACTAGACTTGAGTATTAATATTACATAATGTACGATCTTAGAATTCTTGATTCTTAAAGAAGAGAGGGGAGAAATCGTTTTTCAGGGGGAAAGTTTAGAAATTCCGGATTTTTGAGTAGAGTTCTACTAAAAATGGTACAAGCGTTTTGAAAACAGCCATACGTCTTCTCTAGGATATTTCAAAAGCACATTTTCGTTTTTTTGTGACTTTGATTTTTGATTTTTCTTTTTTTGAGGGGGGGAGGAAAGACAAAGTCGAAGTAGCAAATTCGAGACCCCCTTTTTAGCGCTAAATTTCTCTTGGGAAATCCATGAGATCTGCGGTCACGAAATTTGGTGCGCAAATTATTTATTAAAATCCGACACTTACTGTAATGGGGTTTTACGATATTCCACCACTTAACCTCCCCTCAGGATCGGGGAGGGTAATAAACACGTGTAAATACACGTTTTCTTGTTTAAATTCTCCTTTAATTACCTTAGAATGGTGAATTTTGGTGTGTGGATGTTGATTGGATGTACGCATTATGTTCTTTGGTGGGATTTCGCAAACCTTAGAACTTACCCGATGGGGAAGGAGAAGTAAAAAGCGGGTAAGTTTCTGCTGAAGGCAGTGGGAACCTAGAATCTTCACGTTGCGAGCGATAAAAACCTCACTGAAAACAGCTGGATCTTTAACTCAGTTTATTAATAGTGATATGGGATTTTCACAACTCATTTAAGTATAGTATCCAGCGAAGTGAGCAAAGCCTGCTAGTATCATTTTAAGAAAATTACTCAAACACCATATTTTAATTTTCTGTTTTATTTAATGACTTCTCTTACTTTATGTATACAACGGTTAATTACTAAATGTTTGGAAAGTCGAGAGGAGTCACTCCAGATTTTTTTAGATTATCACATATGTATGATTGAACAAGTTATTTTTAAGGTATTTACGATCTCTTTGGAAAAACAACCATATTTAAAGCGGTACTCCTACATATAAAAAATTTTCTTAGTCGACTATTACTATTATATATATATATATATATATATATATATATATATATATTTCATAATCATTGATTTAAAAAAAAATCTTGTTATGCATAATTATAGAAAGCATTTTTCTTTGCTACCATATAAAAATATATTAAAAAACGGGATTGTGATGCTACTTGATGGAAAATTTTCACCAAAATTTGATAGGCCATATCTTATTTCATGGTATAACTGGAAATAAATTTTTTATGCAGTAAGTGAGGAGTCAGATTTGCCAGAAAATATTTGCTTCACACACAGAGATACACAGACATTTTCTAACCTATCAAAATGTGTAATTACGTTGAAAACCGGTAGTCATTTTTTTTTATGAACCAATACCTTCTTCTATAGACTATAGAACAATATAAAAATTATAAACGGACACATATTTTTAAAAATCGATAAAGAAGGACAGGGGAAGGACATATATATATGCATATATATATATATATATATTTAATCACAAATGAAAGTCGTTGAATGCAGTTACTATTTTTATTCAGTATTATTTTAAATAATAATAATAATGAGAAACAAGAAATTTAATGTAAATAACTAAGCAGTATCACACCTGAAGGAAGGGTTGCCAGAAAAATATTTCAATTTTATTTTTTGCATCCCTATTTTAATAACAAAAATGTCGTTTTATGCATTTAGTTGTATTGTAGAATTTATGGCTGATTACGTATGCTTGGCACCTAGGCCTAGTTGGGATATCCTATGTCAGGGGTCTTTTTGAAAAATACTATTTCGCATTCTCGCAAGTTTCAACACAGAAAACTCTGAACGGCTCCCTCAACTAGCGTAACCTGAGTTCGAACTTGAAACCTTCTGTTTAATATTTTTTGTCTATTTATATATAAACCTAAATGTGGTAAGGAAACCAATAGAATGATACTTTGCAATATTAGCAATGTTAAAAATAATGAAATTGTAGTATTTATCGGGAAGCACATCATAAGTGACTTTGTAAGAAGATCATTAAGAAGAATTTGGGTAAATTTGCGACAGGTAAAAATCATGGTGAAAATCCGACTGAGAATAATAAAAAGCCGAACAATTAGTGTTTGTCTTAAAAAAGTTAAAACTATGTCCATAGGATAAGCAGAAAAACCGATAAAAGATTAAATATATTTTCACCAGATTATTTCGACGACAACACTTAGGTCAATATAAGCTAGAATGTACAAAGTACAGTGAATAAATTAGACACTAAGAGTATATTAAGTATGACTAAGGTAGTTAAAAAAAAAAAGTAAATAAATAAATAAATAAATAAATAAAGGTTTTTAAGATCATTTAAGAGCAAAATAACAAATTATTTCAGTGAATTTCAAAGAAATAGAAAAATCAATGCTTAAAGCAACAAATTAAACGTAAATGCTATTCGAATAAATGCACAATGAAATTCTAATCATATTAAAAGCTCTATCTCTGTTAACTAAATTATCCCGTGTTAAGTAATTATGCGAAGCTCAATTTTTACATAAGCAAATGTTATTACATATATTGGTAGAATATACTAATAATGGTCTAAATAGTCTAATATGAACTTATTAAACCAAGATCGATAATTTTATTCTGATGGAACGATTTCGAAATTGTACAAATAAATAAATATGCGACCTTACCTTACATAAACATTTTAATCGATATTTAATTGAAATTACTTTTCACTAAATATACTAAAATTATCTATTAACCAGTCTAATATATTAACTAATTAATCTTAACTAATCTCTTAACTAATTAATCTCTTAACTAAAATTATCTATTAATTATCTATTAAACATATTAACCAGTTTGAGTGTCATTAATGTACCGATAGTGGTTACTGAAAAAGTAGATCGTTTAGAAGACAAGACCAGTAGTTTTAGAAATATTTGCATAATAATAATAATATTAATAATAATAATAATAATAACAATAATAAATGAGTTTAATAGGCGTGAAAAAAAAGTATGAAAATAAAATAATATTAAACAAGACTTTTCAACAAATTAGACAAATTTATTAAATTTCTTTACCAAATACATTTTTTTTTTCTTTAATCTCCATTTTTTTAATAAAATATAAATTAAAATAAAATAGAACATTTGCCTTTCGAAACTAATTCAAATCAAATTATTTTATATTGGTAAGAAAAAAATTATACTGCATGCATAGAAATTTTTTAATTTTTACTTTTCGATGGATTTTCATGTTTTAAGATGTCCTAAAAATATTGGATCATCAAAAAAAAAAAAAAAAAAAAAAAAAAATGTTTTCTGTGTGTCTATTTGTCTGTGCGTCGGCGTTTCAGTGTGTCTTTCATCTGTAAGTACGTGTGTATGAGCGCGTATGACAAAAATATTTTGGAAGCTTTAGATCAAGAACTAATGCATTGAATTTCATAAAATTTTGTAATTAGTTGCTCACTAACACAAGTTGGTGTCTTTAAGTTTTGGTGGCATTTATTCGATAGACTGTATGCAGAATTTTTCTTTATATATAGGAAGGCTATATGTCAGCTTCTGTAGTGTGTAAATGCACTACACTTGATAGGTAAAATTGTAATTTTGCAAATTTAAGTGTACATCAAATAAATAAAAACTCGGTTAGCTGCATTTTTCTCCATATAAGAAAAGGCTTTACGTCTGCTTCTGTTGCGCATAAGCGTAGCAAACTTGTAAAATGCGATGGCTGTTACAAATACTTATAATGATTTATGTTGGATATTACAGCGAACTAATGAGATGCTGCTATGCTTCAGTTTTCCCGATTTTCTAGAAAGTTGTATTTTAGCCAAATATTTTTACGAAACAATAATATACTATTGCTTATTTAAATGTATTTTACAAATAATAAATGGCTATTTTTCATTATTCGCTTATGATTAAATTTCAGTTAAACATTTGTGTCACTTCATGCATAAATATAAATAATCACTTAGCTTCATACATCGAAGTATATAATAATATTTTTAAAACAAAAGATGTCAATACTGTTTAAAAGTTTTATACTTGAGAGGACGTTGTTATTTTAAGCTAACTGTTCAAAAATAATTGTAGCTTCTCTTTTACAATTCATGATTATTAAAACATTTCCAAATGATTTCTTCATTCGAATATGATTCTTTCCTTTTATTTAAATATGTCTTTCTTTAGAATTAGCATTAACAAAAGTATTTTCCCTACACTGCATTTGTAAATAAATACACTCGCAAGTTAGTTTGCTCGAGAAATGTGAATATTCAGGATTCTGACAAAAATCACGATCTTTTCATGCTACATTAACTTCAAATAATAAAAATAAATGTTTATGCTTTTATTCTTAATACAAAATACGTAAGTATGTAAATGCTTACACTGATATTTCAAAGTACTCGGTTATTTTTACTAAATTCAATGAGGTAGAAGGAAGTATATAATTATTTAGAAGAATGATTTTGGATTGTAGGGATCAGTTACTTATATTTTGAATAGCCGATATAAGTTATTGTTGGAATACACATTTATTACAAAACTTAAATTTAGTAAGTTACAATTCAACGTTAAGGAATAAATTAGGGGAATTTTCTTTTAAGTGCATTGGATTTGAATTTTTTATTATTTCCCATGTCCACAAACAATCATCGCCTTCATCTAGAACGAATATGTAGTCATTTTCTACATCTTTAGACTAGAAGTATAGATTTCTAAGTTATACATATAAAGAAAACAAATAAAGTGGTTAGACGAAATGGTGGATAATTTCTTACGTATACTGTTCTAGGTGGTGAAAAAATATTATGAATTTTTTCTATTGCGAGAAACTCTCGCTCAGTTTACTAGAATTGGATCATAAACCAAAATACCTCCCCTCTTGTTACTGAACGTCCCCTACTGTGTTCGCATTTATTTTCAGGTATTTCAAAATAAGATTGACCACGAAAATATAGAAGATGTTTCTAGAATTCTAATAGAGATTTTTAGAACTCGCTAGTAAATGAGACTAGAATTTATAAGAATGACATGGTACCATTTTTACTTGAACCACAACTTAGTTCCTAGATGTGAGTTACGGAACATTTTTTCAGTAAAACAAGCAGAGCAGAGCATATATAGAGCAATAAAATATTAATCAAAATGTTTTTATTTATTTATTTATTTATTTTTGTATAAGGCATGAAAAAAAAAGTACATATTAAAAGTGAAATCATTATAATAAAATCAGTTTTAATAATTAAAAAAAGTTTGTGAATTGAAACGTTATAAAGATATTATAAATATTATAAATAATATAAAGTATTTTGTACATATAATGGCGGTAACATAATATTAAATATCAAATGTATTTTTGTACAATAATTCAATTTTTTAAAAGTACCTGGCTAAATTTTTGTATTAAGTGATTTTAGAAATTTATATGCGAGTTCATAGATAACACTATTTGTGATTTAGTTAATTATACTTCCTGTTTTACAACAGAAAAACTTACTGAGAAATTACATATTGATATTTTTAATGTTTTTCACTTTGACATCTCTGCTGAATTATGTTTCATATAAAATTTTATGTTTCAGATTAATATTTATAAACTGAACTATATTAGGTTTGTTCTGCTGACAAGTTTTCTGCATTTCTGCTGACATAAGAGTCGCTGCCTGAATACATATTTTATTGAAAAAAATAATATAGTTCAATTTATAAACAGTAAATGGAAATATAAACTTTTATATGAGGCATACTTCGGTACTTCCGACAATGATGCCAAGTGCCCATAAGGTGATAGTAGACTTTCAAAATGTTAGAATTGGATTAAAATTTCGGTATTTCAGTTTTGTTAAAACATGAATCCACGTAATAGTAGTAATCCATGCAAAGTCATTTTAATAATTTCCAACATTTTATTCTGAGTTATAAGCGTTTATATTTCTAAGCAAATAACAAAAAATGAAATTTTTTAACATAATTTTCTGGAAATAAATTTTTATAACGTTGCATCTAAGTTTAAACTTTTTTGCGTCTTATATTTTATTGGACCTTCGTGAAATTATATTTAATGTTGTTTTTATATATCATAGCACAAAACGTAGTTAAAATTTTCTATTTTTTGTTTTTTTTAAACTTTAAAATTTTGAATTAAAAAAAAAAAATAAGGTATGTGAACCAAAGATGACCAGTGTTGCTAAGGTAGCCCACCACCCTAAAAGAGGTTAAATTTTATTTTTAATCACAAAACAGCGCTACCGAATTTTGAACTATGTATCTCCAGGGTATGTGCCTGAATTTAAAGAGATATCTTAATCGACCGTCCTTGTATGCAGAGGTTTCACTTTAGGAGGGTTGTCGTTTTAATATCCAGTTAAGAATATAATTTAGTTTACATGTGTTGAAATTCTTAGACCTTTGAGTTATGTAATCAGGGTAACTGTCAAAATTTCTGCTTAAATATCTAAAAAAAATCCTATCGTTTACTCTCCAATAATTTCTACACTATTGAAAATACCAGAGATCTTCCGAAACTAGTCAATGAATCCAAGAATAAAAATTCTGAACTACTTTGCACAAAAGGTGATTCTAAGTCTTTCTGTGTCAAGAGATAAGATTAATAAGAAGAAAAACTCGAAACATAACAAAACAGCGTCTTATAAGAACATTTTAAAGGTTCTTTCAATGTATGGGTCCCCTTTGGAACACTATGCGCCAGAGGTGGCCCACAAGCTACAATTTTGAAATCGTATTATAAAAATATGTAAATTACATTCTACAAAGAAAATTACATTGGATGTGTGTAAGAGATAATTGTAGCATTTTACGAAAAAAAAAAAAAAAAAATCCAGCCACTTAAACCCAACCGAAAAATTATAAAAAATTCTCAAAGTTTAACTATGGCCACGTTTGGGTCACCTACCTTATAATTTTTGTTTCCAATAATACCTGTTTATATATATATATATAGAAAATTAATGAATTATAAGCATTTTAAAATTTAACGATTAATCAATTAGTTATAATACGAATGCTCATTTTTATATGATACGCTCTTCTACAAATAATATTGCATGAAATTCTAACTTTTCTCAGTAACAAAATTATAGTTGTTGCCTTACAAAACTTGGGTACATAAAAATCCGATTTATTTGCCCTTTCACTAGACACACTGTTATTAGATGCAACAAAGCCAGTACCATAAATTTGGCTCCTTCAGTTAACTTTATATTTTATTTGCCAAAGCTATATTTCATCTCCAGCTGTAACTTAATTCTCCACTTATAAAACATTTGCTTTTTTGTACAGGGAGGACGGATTTCTTAGAAATATGGTTCAGTTATTTCTATTATTTTAAAACATGCATAAATCGGCTTTCTAAATGTATCCAAACTATTTAAATAGCAGCAAATAATAAAATTATCAATTGGTAATGTTTCAGTATATATATATATATATATATATATATATATATATATATATATATTACTATTGAGCCATATATTGTAATTATCTCATCTCGAAAAAAGCTATCTGTGAAATCAGGATTAAAATTACCCAGTGACTAATAATTAACGAAAGATTTACCAAATGGCTAGGTCAATGCTGTAAAATGGAAGTTCTAAGATATCTCGTAATGAAAAAGAACATAAAAGGTGGAGCAGAACAATCACATAAGAGAAAAAATAATATATAACTTAGAAATAAATAAAATACTTAAAATAATATTTGGAAATTAAGATTTCTATAAAGTAAAATATTATTACATGTATGAGGAATAGTAATACGGGATTTTTATCTGAAGTGTATAAATGTTTCAATGGAGACCAAATATGTTCTTAAATTGTTGAGATGTGTAATTAATTATAATGTTCTGATGGAATCATCTCTACATTTAGACGTATTAACAGTAACATATTGAATACGCATACATGACATTTTTACAAAAGTCCAAATTTATAACGTATTTTTAATCATTTCACTGCTTTTTACATTTATAATCTTTAAATACCTTCACTCAAAGAGAATGAATACATTAGCTGTAGCCTTTATATAAAATTTGAAGTTTCCACTTGCTTTATTACTTTAGAAATGATACAAAAATGTGATTTTACAGAGTACTTCCTCTCTCCCTCCCACTGTGCATGCACGAGATATGTCAAACTTCCACATTACTTCAACTCTAGTAAAAAGAAGTAACTCAGTTGAGTTTAATTGAAATTTATTGAGTGGTTTTGCAGGTATGAGAAATAGTACATAATCACATACATACTCACAATTAAATATATATTATGTAAAGATGTGCATTTATATATGCACGCCTTATAAGTAGTACATCGATTGGCTTGGGAAATACTATAAACATTAAATAAACTAGTGGATCTACAGATAAGAACCTCAACGCTCTGTTTGCATTATTCATTACTGAATAATTCATACACACACACACACTATATATATATGATTAACTCTCTACATAAGCAGTAATGCTTCATTTATATAGGAAATCCAACATAGTTGAATAGCTAATTAAATAAGTAACTTCCATATCTTGTAATGTATTAAAAAATATACGTAAACTTTTAAGTTAATAATGACTGCTAAACGCTTTATTTCAAACAGAGAATAAGGAGTTATATTTTATAGTAATATGTCTATTTTATTGGCAGTAATAGAGTGGTGAGCGCTAGTAATGAACGCTTGATGCTAAAAACGAGACATTTTGAATCGCATTCCTATTAAAATGACTAATTCTTAAGAAATAATTTAGAAATGATTTATTTTATCAAAATAAAATTAATATACTCCCCAAACTTCAACAAATTTCTTTCCAAATTATTCTTGCTTAAAAATGATAGATATTTTATAAAACATATTAAAATTTAAATCTTATATGATATTGAAATATAGTCATAATCACTACATATCGACAAAAGTATTAAAAAAAAAAAAAAAAGATTCCATAACAGAATATTATGGAAAAATATTTGTGAATGACAATGATACCCACAATAAAATTTCTTCGATAAAAAATACATTATGCACAATCATGTCATAAACGAATCACATATATTGCTTTAAACCACGATTGAAATCGATTTTCAAAGATATTATTTAAATTTTCCACTTTTGTACATTGAATGCTTGTCACATATTCTTCCCCCTTTTAGCTTTTGTTGTTTTTCCCAAAAGAGAAAATACTGAAAAGAAAGCGAGGGAGGTACCTTATTCAATTTATGTATCCAAGCGATTATCACGTCTTTTTTCGCATGTTTTGATGCTTCTCCCATCTGTTGAAAACCTTTCTTGACGTCATTGTATGCATCATCAGTATCTGTTTTGCATTCTTTAAAGAAATTTCAGAATAGCAACAGAAACGAAATTCAAATGTTTAAGTACTATTCTTCGTGCAATAAAGAATGTTATTTTATAATATACAAGCATGTTATGATTTGCTGGTCACTATATTTAAATGACTTAAAAAATAAATTACTATGTTTTATATCGTTTTATAAATAAAAGATTTAAACAAAAAATCTACGTTAAATTCACTCTAAATCTTATTTTGGGTACCCGCAGCATTTATACGGTTTATTCTTCACCCAGGTTTTTTATTGTCTTGTTTCCAACTGCCAGCAGCAACGCCGTTCTCGGGCACTGAACTTTAAATATTTATTGAACGACTGGTCACACTCATTCAGTAGCCTTCGTTATATAATATTGAAATTAAAATTATAATAAGAATGGAATATTTTATTTCTATTGTTATATTATAAGTATTATACATAAACTTAATTGTTATAAATTTTATTAAATTAATTTTTTTTAAGCTCAAATCATTTATACTGTATTACCATTTGATTTAATCAATTTATTTATTATCTGAACATAAACTGTAGGCAAAAATGACAACAAATTTTCAACTTAATCTTCTTCTAGAGAACTCTTTTTCAACTTACGATAAAATAAAATATGAGGTAAAGTAATATTCATTTTATCTGGATTAAATATTTGCAAAATATTTTTTTTTTTATTTCAATTATTTTTAGATGTTTTCTGTATTCAAACCTTTTTCTCTTGTCTCAAAAAATGGCATTTTTTTTTTTTTTTTTTTTTTTTTTTTTTTTTATATATATATATACATATTTTTTTTCCCATCATGTATAACATTTCATTTTCTCTGGTGACTGAGATTACAGACTGAAAAAACATTGATTCGGAAAAATATTTGGAAGTTAGCAGTAAGAATACCTTTATGAAAGCGGCGCTTTTATTTGATAACTTCGTTAATCAAGGTAGTAGAAAGTTCAGACTAAGATAACCATGCTTCTTGAGCTATTCAGTAAATATCGATACTGTCCCCCTTTTGTGAGGAGCTAGAACTTCAGACAAGCAGAATGAAAAGCTGCCGTAGTAACATTTTTTTTAAGAGAAAAATTAAAATTACAGAGTAAAATTAGAGGATTTGCATCATGCTTATGTATAATTTTTGATACGTAATGTTTCACGTAATTATTTTTTTGGCCTATATAAATTATTGACTTTAGCTTTTTTAAAACAACAATTAACTCATTTAGAAAAAAAAAAAAAAAACGCATTAAGATAAGCTTAGATGCTTAAAATGAGTTACAAAATTTCGTTGAAATAGAAAAATAATAGAATAATAAACAAATCGTATAGAAGTGCAACAACATATGCATCATTATGCATCATTTAATTAAATTTAAATATTAGCACATTATTTAATTTCTTTTGCATCTGAAATGAACTAAACACGGAAAATTTGGGCTAAATCTTAGTAAAACACAATTTTTATAATTTGTATCAAAAAAATTAATATATTAAAATCATTCCTCTACAAATATTTTAGTACCTAAATATATACACAGTAAACAGTTTTTTTTATATTTCATTTTTTTTTAACCAATATATATATATATATATATATATATATATATATATATATATATTCGACAACGTGATGTAATATTAAGATAAATTGTTAATATTTCAAATTAATTCTTTCGATAGGCAATATTTTTAAAATTTTTCGTTCGCCATTAGTGCACCTTAGTGACAAATTAGACAAAATTTAAATTTTTTATGAATGTGTAAAATTTAGGAATGTAATCCTTTACTTAATTAACTTAAATATTTTCATGTTTTGTTTACAATGTACCGAAAAAATTTCAGTATAACGAAATTTTTAATATGTTTATTTCATATTACATTTAATTTTCATAATTAAATGATTTTTTATATTTTTTATTGTTAATGGAAGGTGTGTTTTAGAATTACAAATTTATGTTGTATTTTAAAAAATCAGAAAATGTCTAAATATACAATGTGGTTAAATTAGTTATGTTTATAACTTAAAAAATATAATTCAAAATATATTCTAAAAGAAAATCAAATTTTAATTGGATTTTTTTTTTTTTTTTTTTTTTTTTTTTCGTTTCATGATTCATGACAAAAAAGTAAAATACAGACTTTTTTTTTTTTTTTTTTTAAATCTCTCCATTCCCTTGGTGTTTTCTTCTAGCATTGTTTATTAACATGAAAATGCACTTACGAAATACTCTCCCCACGGAGTGCGTAACGTCTTTTCTCATCTCTACTTTTATTCTTCTAAGTGCCAGGCATCTATATTTGTTTTAAATTACTCCCAAGTATACTGGGTGACTGATGCAAAAAGAAGTAAAATAGATTTAGATATTGTGCATAGCGTTTTCTCACTGAAAGTAGGAGAGAGTGAGTAAAATTTAGTTCTGAGCACCATTAGAAATAGAGATGAAACATCTGGCAGAAAATTGTGTTTAGTGAAATATATTCGTTACATATAGACGCATTTTTCATTCACATATTTTTCCTCAATTCCTTTAGGAGATGGGAGCAGCTGTTGATTCGTATGGTGTGAACTTTTCTTAAAATTAGGAATCATGAATGTAATATATATATTTATTGCTGAAATTTTCAAATACTAACGCATAGCCAAACTACTCTTTTATAAATTTATTAAATATATCCAGTAAGTATATTAATAAACTGATTAATTATTGCATTTCTAGTTGACTTTATAGTTAAATATTGAACTTTTCGTATAGATGTGCATGTAGCTAGAAACGAAATATTTTTGATGCGATAGTTGAATTTCTCTAAAATTTTATTGTAAAAACGTACAACTTTATCAAGCATTAAAAATAATATAAATTTTAGCTTAACCCTACAAGGCTCATTTTTTTTTTTTTCTTTTAGTGCGCGGCAAAAATATATAGGTTGTAATTAGTGATCATAAGATAGGGAAAACTTATAAGAATAAAAGTAAAACCATATTTTACGGAAAAATCAACTTTTTAGCTCAACGTATCGTATGTAGAACATACATAAAAATATGATTTACTAATACGTTTACCATTGTAAAAAAAAAAAAAAAAAAACTTACAACTGCAAAATATACACTTCGTTATAACAAACAGTATGTTTTTTTTTTTTTTTTTTTTTTTTCGAGCCAAAACTGTTCAATAACTATTATTTTTTTTTATTTTTGAATTCAGACAAACGACTAACGTATCACTTTTATTCAAATTTCACACTGAATGCACTATAACAAAAACACGAACGACATCTTTAGGGAAAGATTCGTATTACTACATTGCTAAATGTCAGTAGCTTCCATCAAGATGTCAAGAGGTGTCGCTGCCAATAGTTTTATAGCTATAGGAACGATTAAAGTCAATGTTGTACATATGGAACTGGGTGCCTTGTAGGGTTAATCCTTGAACACTTTTAAACATTCGTGCAATTTAGAGCAACAACTTAAAGGATCTTTTTATTCATTTTTAACAAAGTTATTTGTTTTGCTTTGAATGACTGTTGT
The DNA here is from genome assembly GCA_963930645.1 of Salticus scenicus. Classification (NCBI taxonomy): domain Eukaryota; kingdom Metazoa; phylum Arthropoda; class Arachnida; order Araneae; family Salticidae; genus Salticus; species Salticus scenicus. The sequence goes on along the minus strand of OZ005653.1, from coordinate 221,647,425 downwards.
ATCATGCAATCAAACAATGTGAAGCATCAAAAGCATAGAAATAAGTGAATAATAACAGTGAGTATCACCGGTTGATTTTTGTGTTTATTATTGATAACCGTGTTGAAATTGAAGTATATTTTTAAGATGATTCATAAAACAAGTATCTTGTGTTTTAATCTGTGCTAAAAATAAATATTTGTTATATTCTTAAAAAAAAAAAAAAGGTCTCGTCTGACACACCTAAAAACTAATTTCAAATGTTTTGGACTGAAGCTATATATATATATTAATCATCGCAAGTGGGGCGCAGGGGAGTACTAATAGCGAATGTGCGCTACATTATTTTCATTGAACAAACGCCACCTTACTATGAGGAACCATCTATCATTAATAAATTATTATAAAGTAGATAATCTTGTGTCTTTTATCACAAACAAACTTCGCAGGTTGTGTGGCTTTATAAGGTAGACGAAATGTGTTTATAGATTTTTTAATTACTTAGCATATTTAAGTATGGTAGGCGTATACATATAAAAAAAGGAGATGTGTTCGTCTATGTCCTTCTGCAAACGGCTAGTCGCAGAGCTACAAAATTTTGCATAGTCAACTTAGACCGTTTGTCAATCTCTATTGATGTATCTCGAAGCCCAATTTCCGAAATATAAATTTTGATTAGTTTCATAATGAATCAAAAATTTATAAATTTCTGAACAGATCCTCTCTGGAGACAGAAACGCAAAAGTAGAAGCCATTTCGGTAGCTCATTAACTCAGTTGGTTAGAGCGTCAGACTAATAACGCGAAGGTCTTGGTTTCGATCCTCCAAGAGCCAGTGTGTTTCTTTTTGCAATTAATTATTAGAAAATATGCCTCCTGATAAAAGAAAGCCTTTCAGTGTCTTCACAGTATCCTAAACTGTAAAGATAATGAGAAAGTAACAAAGAAAAAAAGGAAGAAATTTAGAGGTGTGATTATCACATTTTAGGCAAACAGCTGATCGCTAAGCTACAAAACTGCTCATGGAGGTTTATGTCTTGACCTCTCTTGATGCATCTCGAAACCCAATTTTCAAGTTTTGGATACGTATATTTTTAATTATTTAATTTACTTTCATTGTCTGGTATTGCCATTTGTGCAATGTATTGCCAGATATGAAACCGATATAGTGCAAGCGTAAAAGGCGATTCTGAAGGCAGCGGATACACATAGCCAGATTTTAAACGACTTAAATTAAATTTTATTTATTATTTATAAATTGATTATACTGATTAACGTTTTTATAAAATTCCTTTATATGTAGTGACTAGCAAAGCAGGCATAGCCTGCTAATGTAAAGTGCAACTTTGAGCCAGTAAAAATAAAAAATCTGGAGTGACTCCGTTCGACTTTTCAAACATTAACAATTGATAACAAAGTAAGGCAAGTCGTTAAAAAAACAAAATTGAAAATTATAATAGGGTGTTTGAGTATTCTTCTTCATTGTTTAATTTAACGCTCTAGCACTTCAAATAATTTGAGGCCATATATCATAACGATAAAGAATGTTTCTTTGTGCAGCTTTAAAAAATTATAAGTGCTAGATTCAGCAAAATCTATACAGTATGTGCGACTGTGACCTATAATATTTGTTAAAATTTTTAACTCAGTCGAAAAATGCGTTTAGACGCTATCATCCTTTAAAAAATTTGGGCCCATAGACAATAACGATGAAGAATTTTTCTTTGAGTCCTTCTAAAAAAAAAAAAAAAAAAAAAAACTATAAGTCCCAGATTCACCAAAATCAACAGAGTTCGTGCTATTGTGACTTATAACATATGTACCAACTTTCAGCTCATTCGAGCAAAATGTTTAGGCGCTATCGTATTCACACACACACACACACACACAGACACACATGCATACATCATCGTAAAAATAGTAAAAATGAACATCGGAGACTTCAAATAGTACGGAAATACCAAAATCTCGAAATCGGATTTTTGACATAATTTCCTTACAATGTATGTTCGGAAAGTAAAAATGAATAATAAAAATGTCGGGACCGTGAACACCCAGTTATTTTCAGTCTTGATTGGGGGTTGGAAATTAAAATCTGACATGGCTGAAATTGCACACACGTTAATATGAAAATTTTTTTTCAGGTTAATAAGAAAATTTGTTTATGACAATCTTTCCATAAATGTATATACATTATAAACGTTGTTGAATTATTTTAAATTATTTATGTCATTTAAAAAATGTCAATTTATTGTTAAAAAAATAATAAAAATTTTTATAAAATTGAAAATCTGCCAAATTCTTATTTATTTATTTTTTAAATTAAAATAATCTAGTTTGTCACTCACACGACTTTCTCTTACCCTGAAATTTAATACTATACAGGTTGGATGCTATGTAGACCTATTTTAAACAATTTAAATTAGGCTTCGGAAGAATTTTATATGATAATTAGTTCTGTGTAAGGAAGGGGGGAAGGGCTACCGCCCCCTGAACCCCCCCCCGTTCCATTAATGCACCTACATTTATATAGAATTTAATTCTGTTAAATTAAAAGTTTATTTAAAATTATACAGGCAGTTTTCACACGCAACATTCCTTGAAACTTATCAATCTTGATCAAAATTTTCCAGCAATAAACGTATATTAACTTCAAAATACAACATTTGGATCTCCTTAAAATATTCGTTTTTAAGACACTCTAAGTGACACAGACAAAGATCAAACGTTAAAAAACTTGACTACGGTAATCAGGAAGCCTCAAAACGTGTAAATATACAAACAACAAGCGATGATTATTTAGCTTAAAACACACATTATTTACCATATCTCTATGAGGAATTTATTTCAATTTCCGAACAGTTTTCCTGTAAATGGTAAAATATTATTAATAAAGCACATCCACTAACAACAAAAAAGAATGATATCGCTTAAATATTTAAAGCCCTGTATTTCTTTCGAAGATTATATACAGACAACATGGTTTATCTAAGTATAATCCTATAGTAATTATACATGGCCCAGCCTGAAATATACTTCCATCAATTTGCAACGATTGTCGCACTTTTATCTAGTTATTTTGTGTAGCCCTGTATACGAACAGTCAATGCTTTCCCTACCCTTTTCTATATGAGACATGTTTTTATGCATATAAAAAATATATGTATTCGTTCCATTTGGTTTAGTGTAGTCTATAGATGTTAAACTCTACTTACCTGCAATTTCCGCCATAGACGTAATGTATTTGAATACTTTTGAGTGCCCCTGTACACGAACCATCTGCTTCATCTCAACGAGAATCTTAGAATAGCATCCCTATATGATACGCATTTAGAATACCGAGTTTGCTCTGCTACTATTTGTTCTTGAGATTTGCTGATAATACATACACAGACACACAGACAGACACACAGACACACACACACACACAGACCATTCGCTAAAAACATGATCTCCGTATTCAGGGGACCTCAAAACATGTAAATATACCAAAAACTCACTTTCGAAAATTTGTCTCTAAAACAATACTTTCTCTACCTTATGGGTAAAAGAAAATAAAAATCAATTTGTAAAGTTTCAAAAAAGTTGTCCTTTTCCATTTTCATTCTTAATATTTTTACTTTTCAAACACTATACTGAGGCAATTATTGTAATCATGTCAAAAATAACAGTTTGAGATTTTGGTGTTTCTACACGTTTCGAGGTTCCCTGAATTCATATTCACTATTTTTACGATGCTATATTTATGTATGTATGAGTGTATGTATGTAAGTGAACACGATCGCATCTAAACGCTTTGTTCGAATGAGCTGAAAATTGCTACTTATGTCATAGGTCACCATAGCACGAAATTTGTTGATTTTAGTAAATCTAGCTCTCATAGTTTTTTTTACAAGGACACAAAAAATAATTCTTTATCACTATGGTGTATTTGGACAAAATTATTAAAGTGCAATAGCGTCTTAATGCCTTTTTCGACTGACAAGAAAATTTATACACATGTTATCCGTGACCGTCGCACGAACTATATTAATTTTGCTGAATCTATTGTTTATAGTTTTTTACAGGGACAGAAAGGAATATTCTTTACCAGTACGGTCTATATGGGTCCAAATTTCATAAACTGCGATAGCAACTAAACACCATATTCAATTGAGCTGAAAATTTATATGCTATAAATCACTGTTGTACGACATGAATAAAATTTGGTGAATCTAATACGCATAGTTCTTTATGATTGTGCCTTAACGCCTCATACAATATAGTTGAAAATTTACATACATATTATAGGTAACCGTCGCACAAGCTGTATACATTTCGGTGAGTTTAGCACTCATAGATTTTTATAGGTACATAACGAAAATTTCTTTATCATAATGGTCTATTGGCCCATTTTTTAAAGATTGACAGGGTCTAAACGTCGTATTCGATTGAGCTGGAAATTTATACACATGCTATAGGTCACCGTTGCTCGAATTAGACTGATTTTGGTGAATCTACACTGAGAAAAAATTCTGTAACTGACGTCTAAAATCTAAATTGGGGCTCTAGAAAAAATAGTTCCATTTCATCCTTATCAGTTCTAGTCCCTTTGAAAGCGAGTTCTAGAATCCCCTGTTAGAATTCTAGAGCGTTTGCCTATATTCTCGAGAGCAAAGTTATTTAAAAATCTCTGTAAATGAATGCGAATAGGTTTCAGCAACTATAAGCTTGGTTTATTACCCAAATCTAGAAAATCAAGCGAGAATTTCTCGCAATACAAAAGATTCGGAATATTCAGAATATTGTTTCACCATCTAGAAATGTGTAGACTGGAAATTCTGAATCTTTTCTTCTATTCACTTTATTGGTGTTCCTTCTGCGCATTGCTCGGAAATCTATATTTCTAGTTAAAGGATTTATAAAATGACCACTTATTCGTTCTAGATGAAGACGGTATACATATTTTTTATATATTCCCTGAGTGTTAAACGCATAGCTTTTATAAAGGAACACAATGAAAAATTCTTTGTTATTATGCCCTATGTGTTAAAATTCGTTAAAGTTCGATAGTGTCTAAACGATGTATCCCATTGAGCTGAGAATTTATATGCATGTTATATATCACCTTAAAACGAACTGTATCAGTATTGTAGAATCTATCATTTATAGTCATTATACAGTGACAGAAATAAAATTCTTTTTCTTTGTGATTTATGGGTTCAAATTATTTAAAGTGCAATAGCGTCTGAACGCATCATTCGATTAAGCTGAAAATTTATGTAATTGTTATAGGTGACCGTCGCATGAACTGTACAGATTTTAGTGAGTCTAGCATTTATAGATTTTTACTGGGACACAACGAAAATTTCTTTATTATTATGATCTATGCTCAAAATATTTGAAATACAATAGCGTTAGTTTAAAGAACATACTACATAGAGAAATATACTTATATACCTTAATATAATTTTCTCTTTTGTTTATTTAATGACATCTCTTACTTTATTTATACAACCGTTAATTGTTTAATGTTCGGATAGTCAAGTGGAATCACTCCAGATTTTTTTTTTTTTTTTTTTTTTTTTTTTCATGAACAATTATGTTTAAAAAAGTAACTACAATTTCATTTTAATTTATAATACCTGATTATTTCTTTATGAAATAATAAAATACATTTCTACAGTATGACATATTTATATATCTTATAAATAATTAAATTTTGATTAAATAAAATTGGAACTTTCAAAGAAAATCAAAGAAAATCTGTTTGATCAGATCATGTTTAAAGAGTAGAAGCTATTTTTGAATAATTGTTGAAGTAAGTAATGAAAAAAAAGGAAACGAATTTAATTAATGTAAAACTTTATTTATGCTATCACCTTCTACACTGGATTAATTTGTTTCCTTTCACTCGCTGAATTCTTAATTAAACTTTTTCTTTAACTTGAAAACATCCAAGGGTATTTAATTAGAAAAAAAAAATCAAATATCCAACTTTAATAAATGAAGTATATTTTTGAAAGTAAGCGCAAATTAGTTTTCCCATAAAATTAATATACATTTACTTTCAAAAGAATAGTTACTTTTACTAAACGGATAGTTTTCTGAAATTTAGCAATTATGGATCATGGATAGCTGAAAAAAATTACATAGAACAAAGACATTCCAAAATACTGTTTTCATTACAAATGAGAGCGTTATTAAATATCCTGGAATGTTTGATTCTGAAAAATATTTATATATATATGCTGATATTTATTCATATCATAAATAATTGTTTTATTTTGCTAAAAATACATTTTTTACCTGTCTGTCTATCTATCTATCGTTTAAAATATAACACAGGAAGATATATACGATTTAATTATGAAAACAAAAGAAAGGTAAAAAAGAAAAAAAAAAGAAACATACAGTATCTAACACTTATCAAGGACATTAATTGAATAATTGTATCGAAATATAGGTGCATTTCTGAATATATGTAAGTCCGAATATTCTATATGAAAATGAAATATGTAAATAATAAGGTAAGATAAATGAAATTCCAAAAGTTATGAAACATAAAAAAAATAATATAAAACAAAGAAGAAAAAATCACTTAAATAATAATAATAATAATAATAATAATAATAATAATAATAATAATAATAATGTATTAACGTTAAAGTCTGTTAACGAAACAAATATAAAAACAATTTTCAAAATATTGAAATAAATAAAATTCAGAAAAAACTAATTATTAAATAGCGATTAAAAATGTTTTTCAAATAATCAGTGAAAAAAAAAAAAAAAAAAAAAAAAAAAAACGAATATTAAATTATAAAAATTGTAAATACGTAATTTATGTTTTTAAACTAATTTTTAGAAATATTATATTTCTTACAAAAGATACTTCAACGAAAGTTTTAGGTACTTAGAGAAAAAAAATGCTGTCTTCCATGTAAGTCATGAGAAAAATAAAAATAAAAAGTAACTCACAAGAAACTAGCATGCTAAATAATCAAATAGAACATAATTTACAGTTAAGATTAGAACATAATTTTGACCAATACAGTCCTTCTCATAATTATAAGGACACCCGTTTTTCTATATTAACTAAACACTGGACACTATTATTTAAACAAATATATTTTTTACTAATTTGAATTTCATTAATAGACTGTATTTAAAAAGTTTTATCGTTTTTCTATCTTAAAAAACTTTAAATATGGTAAAAAGATGATTTTTCAGGTGTTCACAATTATAAGGACAGCTCGAATTTTAGTAATTTTTTTCAGTTATTCTTTAAATTAATATTTTATGTGGTCTCGTTTTAGGTCAGACATTCTCTCTGGTATATATATATATATTTGTTTTTAACATTGAGTTTCAATACCATTTCATACAGCATATAATGATATTCTTAAGACATTTAAACTATTTAAAATTGCTTTCCACTTGCATGCACTTTTCTAATATCATAAGTTACGATTTTTTCAACTTTTAGGCCATGGGAAAGGCAATAATACAGAAGTTTCTTTCTTCAAACTATTTCCTATTGCTCTAAAAGTAGAGCAAAAATGTAAGTCTTGTTGAAAAAAATATTATTACCCCTCAAAATCTAACAAAAATCTGATAATTCCACGTTTAAAATTTGCGGATATTCTCTTAATGTTCATAATAATAGAAATAATTACTAAATTCATTCTGCCTTCAGTAGAAGCAGCTCCCCAGAGCACCATAGATCCACCTTTAAAATGCCCGATTCATATCTGCCTTTAAAAACTCTGCTCTGTCTTTCGCTATCTTCAGATCGTGTCAGTAACTATTAAAACCATTTGATTAATCAACAATAAAATGTTTTTCATCCGAAAATGCAACATTTTACCATTTAATATTGTCTTTATCCAACTTTAACGAAGACGTTCTTTCCCCCATTAAATGCTTATTGATTACTACAGGTTTTTTATTCCTTTTAACATATTATTAATTATTTTAAACATGCACAAATGTGGACCCCAACCTTTCGTTAAAAATTACGAGCAAATTCAGCAGCAGTCATTATGAGTAGAACATTAAGAGGAATTATGAGTCTTCGATCTCTGTAAAACAACTATGGTTTTGCATCAGACCTCTCTCCTATCGAACCAGCAGTTCAACGTTTGATCACATTTCCTTCAGCAATTTTAGATCTTCGAATTTAATTAGAAATTTGGCGGATTGAAATTATCCTTCCACATAAAAAACACATTTACCATACTTCACTACATGAACGTTCTTTTTTTCGAGGAATTATCAGTAATGTCCGTCCAAGAAACATTGAAGGCTTCTATATGAATTAATCTAGCCCAGTAGTTAACGAATTCGCATGTCAACTGTAATTTATCCGCTTGCAAGTTAAATAAAATGAAAAAATCTTGATTGTCCCTATAATTATGAACACCTAAAAACGTGGAGAAAAAAAATTTGCATTATTTTTTATTAATTTTGTTTCATATAAAAAAATTATAGCAGTTTTGGTTTTTAGAATACTAGATATATTAAGTGCACTTAGTATAATCTTGTTCACAATCATTTTTACATTGTTATTTCAAAATATAAAGTGTCCTTATAAATATGAGAAAGAGTGTATGACCCAAATTTTTATCTACGTTCAAGTGCGCTCAGATGACTACCTTTGTATATTGTCACCTGTATAATTTGAGTTATTTAAGATTGCAGCAAGTATATAGCTATATGAGAATGCAATAAGAAAATTTTTTTTATCCTCCTTCGAAAATTGGCCATCTTCATTGAAAGTTGACCATCAAAAATATGAATGTTAGCATAACCTTGTAATACATATAAAAATTATAGTTGTCAACAATGTAACGTAGATATGCATTGTACTTATGCATAACGTAGATTGGAATTAACAGTGAAATAAATACATTCACTTTTATAGGATTTTCATATGCGTAAACTGAACGAAAAATAACTTTACCCCTTTTATTTAATTTACACAAGTTTCGCAGTAAATATATATATCGGTTTTACACTCTGAAAAGTAACTGATAAAAGCAGTTTATGTATAAAACATATTAAAAAGTTATTTGTCAAAATAAAATTTTACATTAATATGATGCAAATCACGAAATAATTATAATATTTATGTGTTATTCCTTCAATACAATCATAATCAGACTTACAGGTCAAAAAATGATTAATAAAAAATTGTTATACATATTTTTTGGAAGTAGTAAGTTTTTCTAATTAGTAGAAGTCTTATATGACTGCTCACTTCCATAACTTACGAAATATTGTCAGAATATTTACTCTTTGATTGTACCTACACTCAGGACCTGACTATCGCACGGGCACCCGGGCTAGTGCCCTTGGCACGAAATTTCTGAGGGGCACAAAATTGTATTAATGGCTAAAATATATGGTCTAAATCTTCCTTTTTTTTTTTTTTTTTTTTTTTTTACTCAACTTTGTTTCACTTACATTAATAAAACTTTAAAATAAAAATTGCCGTTAGACTGACTGTGGGTAATTTTATGTTTTTTAAGAGCCTGGCCCAAAACAAAAACAGATTAGATTTTTGATCAAATATTTTTTTTTTTCGTTCTGCTTTTTGGCCTGCTAAAAACTGTGGTATATTAATAACCCGTCGTTTTTTTTTTTTTTTTTTTTTTTTTTTTTTTTTTTTTTGAGTGGGGTGTTGGGGGGGGGGGGAGGGGGGTCGGTTGAGGAAGAACTCTTGCTCTTCTGAGGAGGCACAAAAAATTACAAAAATTCATTAGTCGGACCCTGCCTACACTAATTAAAAAAAAAAAAAAAAAAAAAAAAAAAGTAAATGTTCATGCTTTTGTCAGTTTAATTTTTACGACCAAGACCGTTTCTTACCTATAGAATGGGCAAACGCGTATTTTCTGATATGATTTGATATTTTTTGCTATGCTACAAGGTTCAACAGCAGACATTATTTGGAATATCATTATTTAAGAATCGAAATCTTCATTAGTTGTTCTTAGTACATATTTTAGAAATAATAATACAATAATTTATTTATGTATAAAGTAATATTCAAATAGATAAATTACGGACAAAACATTAAATACTGGGTATTTGGCCGGAACGTTTGCTGATGAACAAAAAACCGTAAGTTTTCAGTGTAAAAACGTTTAGGGTTCCTTTTCATTAAATTTAGCAGAAACTGTACTAAAAATAAATATGGTTAGAAAGACTGTTTTGGGCAAGATTATATTACCAATTTCATACATATTTATATGGAAGAGCAATAATTGGAATGTGGGTCATTAGCATAGCATGCTAAAGCTCTACCTTTCGATATCCGATATTTATTTGCTCACGGCATGGACTTTTAGTATTACTTTTTCCTACCTCTATGCGATGATTTTTTTTTAAATCAATTTTTTTTTCTGTAATTATATGTTTTAAAGTTTGCAAAATCTAAAAAATAGGCATTTCGCTGAACATGTACCATATGAGGATAATATTTGACACTTTTATTGAGATCATAGAAATGGTTGCTATATAGGGGTACACAAAAAGTTCTAATACATTTACCTCTAAGTCTGAAATTTATCGTTGATGCATTTGACATGTCTTAAGACTGCACTTAACATAATTAAATTAACATCTATTTTTACATACACAAAATCGCATTTGAGATATAATAAGGTTTGCAAAAATATTTACCGTTCTTTTATAAGACCACTTAAATGAATTCGGTAAATTCGAGTTACAGTTATAAAATGCTTCTGTTGCAATTTAAGTTGTATAATGCATTTTACTTACTGCAAGAGTCGAAGCATTCCTATATTTTTACAATAGATTTATTGTACTCGGACCACAATTTCCAAAAAGAAAACTTCCTGAAAACTTTTCTTGCTAAAATAGCATATAAAGCTTCAAGAAGATTTTCTTTCTGAAAATTGTGGTGACAATATAATAAAACGATTGTAAAAACATAGGAACACTGCGACCTCTGCTATCTGTCTTACGTTTAAGTATGCTATATGATGCGTATAAAATTTATAGTCTATATACATGGCTACCTATTAGAAAAATTAATTTTGTCAGTTAATTTAGTTAATTTACTCTGATAGAAAATTCTCTAAATTATTTGAATATTTATATATTTATTTATTTATTTAACAGCAACTCTAACTTGTTAAGGTGCCTGCCTACCTTTAAAATGCAATTTTCAGTCAAAACTCCAATTTTCTATTTTTGGGTTAGTATTAACGCCTGACTTTACTATTTTTTTAACGAAAAGAATATACTAAAATTAATAAAAAAATGTCATCGCCAACATGACGACAAAAATTTCAAAGGCGGTGTGGGAGTCCTATATTACACCTGTACTGCCTGTGGAAGTATGAAAATTGGGTCGTGAACCATGAATTTTATTTGGAAACCTTTGTTTCAATGATTTTGGTTTTACTATTGTACAATATTAATTTGGGTTTAATAATAATTTGTCTTCTGGGAAATCAAAATTTTAATTAGGTGGTGAAATTGGTATAACATTTAGGAGTTTCAAATATTAAAAGTAAATAAGAAAAGTAGTAAAGGGCAAATATTTCGCGCAGGTTTGCTATTAATAATAATAATTATAATATATTTAATATTTTAATAATTTTAATACTTTGGTGCCAACACCGATGATAATATTTTTTCTTAAAGTGCGAATAAAATCGTTATATTTACTAATAAAAGAATACAATAAATATAGCACAGTACAAATTTTTTTTTTCTCATTTATCCCCCCCCCCCCCCCCTTTTCCATTTTTTTTCTTTGAAAATTGTTATCATGTTATGTTATTCAAAACGATAAAAATATAACGTAAAATTACAACAATATTTACTTTTATTTAAATAATTATTGTTTTCTCTATGACTTGTGATTTATCTGAACCACAATAATAGAATTAATGAAAATATTAATTGTGTTTAATTTAAACAAAAGTAATTTTATATAAACATTTTAGTTCACAATAATTAAATAAAAATTTGGAGTGAAAAAGATTTAAGTTTAATATACTATTATTTGAAAAAAGAAAAATGAGTATTTTTACAGTTATTGGCCTCCAGAGTACATTTTAGGAAAATTTAGTTTTATGAGGTATTAAGTTTTTTATATTGCTCTTATTTGTCAATTTTAGTAATAAAAAGAAGTACTGTTTTTTATTTCATTTTTGTTTCCGAACATATATGGTTTAAGGAAAGTGTTGTAATAAATAAAATAACAACTTTAAAAATTTGCTATATCTATAGGTTTTGAAGATTTCAGGACTATTTTTTCCTATTTTTATGATAGTGTGCGTATGTTTTAATTTTTGTATGCGTGCAAAAGTGTGTTTGTGTGTATGTGTTTAAAACGTGTGTGATTGAGCATGATAAAAGCTAAATTCTTTATTCAATTCTTCTCAATTTTTTTAGGTACAGTCGATAACAAAAGTATCCGAACACTAACAAAAATGTCTATATAAAAAAAGTAGAGTTAATACTGTTTTGTTAAATAAATCCTTGTCGAATCCTGTTCTTAGTCTGACTAAGAACAGGATTCGACAAGGATTTATTTTTATATATTAATTCTACTTTTTTTTTATATAGGAATTTTTGCTAGTGTTAGGATACTTTTGTTACTGACTGTATGCTACAGATCACCGTCGCACAACCTGTATACATTTTGATGAGCTTAAGACTTTTATTTCTTTTGGGATTTGCGATCGTTTTTAATCACCTTACACGATTAAGCTAAAACTTAATAGGTATGTGTTATAGGTCACCTTCGCAACACTTATATAGAGTTTGATGAAAATGGGGCTAATAGTTAAATTACTCACCTGTATATGTTAGTTATAATATAAAAATTGTAATTTTAAGAATCATCTTAAAAATCTCCGATCATTATGAATATTAAAAGGAAATAAAGATGCTTTTTAAGCTGCATATTTCTTAAGAATGTGATGTAAAATAGAAAAATAAAAACGGTAAAGCATTAATTTTTGGCATTTTATAAAGCCAGTATTTATTAAGAATACTGATTCAAATAGACTTTTTCTTAACTTTATAAAATATTGAATAAAATAAAAATATTTAACATGCCATAATTTTCGTTTGTATATTTATCATTTTGGTATCAAATTTAAGTCATAAAATTTATATAACATCATATTTAGTTAATAAATATATTTTATATCTCAATTCTTTCATTTACATGAATGAAAAAAAAAAAAGAGAACAATAAAATAAAATAAAACAAGTTTTATTACTCACTAATATTTTTAAGATGAGAACACCAGATAACTGACAATTCAAAATTAAAACGTTTTTAATTTAAAGAAGAAAGACGATAGCTAATTATATCCCAAACTAACAAAGATGTTCGTTTATCTAGAAGATTGCCTTTGAGAATTAATCTTTCCATTGTCATTTGTTAGAATAAAATTTAGAAAGATATTTGAAAAAAAAAAAAAGTCTATTATACTTTTTCATTTTCCTAATTCAAAAACAAAATTGAAATTTCTTTTTGTAAGTAATGACTTTCATAAATTTTAAAAACATAATTTATTTCTTGTTTGAAGAAAACATGTAAATAACTACGTACATTATTGATTAGATGTAGAAAAGCTTTTAAAAAGAAAATGAAGTGCTGAAAGGTAAATTTCAGTATTGTGCTACACTGTTAAAAGGTCACTTCGTTATTATGATAGTAATTTGACAGATTTATCAATCTATGTACACTGTTAAAAAAAAAAAAAAAATGTAAAATCATGGCATTTGACCATATAATTTTAGAGGAAATGACCGTTTTGCTAGCTAAACGGTTATAATCCGTAAATTAATGTTTTGAAAGTATAATTTAGGAACTGTCTGTTTTGCTATCTAAACGGTCGTAGCCCGTAAATTGATGTTTAGAAAGTATAATTTTAGAATTATTACGAGAAAAAGCCGTTAATCAATGCGAATTGCTCTTATCTCGAACCAAACCTTTTTCTTACGTGCAAATCCCTTCAAATGCTATCATTTCAGTGACGTTATAAGAGAACGCTTCCATTTTCAAACTGAAACTATGATTGTTATTTATACTGATTGACTGTGTTTAATTATGCACGCATGACGCATAGAAACATCAATTGGTTATAATAAAAAAACCTACTGGTTATTTTATCCACTAAATGCATTTTTTTTTTAACATACAGCATTCTAATTGCTCTTAATCCTTTAGTTAAGCGTTAGAAAACGGAATATTTTAATGTTGTTTCCGCAATACAATTTTTTATAATATACTAAAATAAAGCTTATTTCAATATGAGATGAATATGTAATTAGCTATTTGAAGATATGAGTGTTATGTATGACCTTCACTGTTAAAAAACATAACTGTTTTATCTGAATATGAACGTGAGATATGTGCATATACATGTAACAATTTCTGTTCTCGAAATACTGCAGTCCTTTCTCTATTCAATATTCAATAGAAACAGTTTAAAAAAAAATCTTTTATTCCAAAAAGAAACAGAAAGAACAAAACATAAAGAACACCTAACACTTCACAAACGCAGTTTGAAATCGGTCTTATATTGAAGAAGGGTGAGTAATTATCACCCATTATTTTTCTGTAATGCGAAACTTGAAGTAAGACTACCTCTTTAGTCTTACGTGTTTACGAATAAAAATGACTTAGAAAAATATATTAGAATTTCTTTCTCAAAAATCAGTATCATATAGTCTTTATTTAAAAAAATAAAAAAAATAGCTTTCGTTTTTCCAATATGGAGTTGACTGACTTCTTAATTTTGTCAAAAATAGCAAATTTAGATTTTAAAATAGTCTTCAAAGAAAATAATTCTTATGCATAATTTGAACGTTAACAATATTCAATATTAAAAGTATTCGAGAAAATCAAAATTTTAATTTTAATTTTACGGTCAATACTACTTTTTTTTCCCGATTGGTTGTATGTTTCATCACAACGTCATATTACTGGGGATACATCATTTATTGTCTAAATGTTTTTTTTTTTTTTTTTTTACGGGCTTTGTTTGGAATCTCTGCTGTCGGGCTTTGTGGTTAATTTTACTGCAGCATTTTTAACAGTGTATATCCTACCAATATATATCATATGCATATTTTTATTCTTTTTTATATGTTTATTAAAAGCTATTAAATATATGACCTTTTTGAAACTTCCATTTAAAACTGTTTTTTATTTTCTTTATTTTTTAACAAATACTTAAAGCAAAGTGAAATTTATTGAATAGTTGAATTAAAGTTGCACAATTTTTCATGCAGATTTAGCTGTTAAGCTTTTTCTGAAACAAATTAGCATGAGCGAAACATTATATAAATGAGTACATATTATGGTTGTATCAAACATATAGGGGTCAGATAAAGCTTAAATTAATATCAATTTTGATAATATTAATCGGGTAGCCCCAATACATTTTATTTTCATAAAACCATAGTTGTTAAAATACGCTAATTCTCTGTGAATCCACTTATGCTTTCGCGAAACCATATTCGTTAAAATAAGCTAATTTGTCTGTGATTCCATTTATATTTTCATAAAACCATAATCGATAAAATACGCTAAGTGTTTCTGAATTCAATTACGAAATTACTTCACACTGAGTTACAAAGTACAAATATCATCATCATCACCATAAAAATAAAATAAAATAAATAAATAAATAAATAAATAAATAAATAAAAAGTTCATCCCTCTCTTATAATTTTGCCACAACTTATCATAAAAACATGTGTCTGGTGTAGATCTATTGATAATGACATCTTGGTATTAATGCATTAGTTAAATTTTGCTTAGAGATACTCTACAAATTAAAATTTATATTAACATCATTTTTTTTTAAGGATAATGACATCAATTTTTGGCTCCATATTCAAATTTCCGATATCAAGACGGTTCCGAAAAAGATATAGTTTGTATATTTTTAATTCATTCTTTATATAGTCACAAACGGAAATGTATTAGGGGTTCATCTCAACATTAAGAAATTAAATTGAGATCCTCATGCAAAAGAATACTATGTCCATTCAGATAATAACAGGAAAAGAAGTATGACATTTTAAATTAAATTAAAATAAAATAAAGTAATTAAAAAATGATGTGTACATCTAAACTTACTGGAATAACTATTTTAATTTCTGTAAAAGCAAATTTATAGATGACACAAATGATAACAAGTGACAGCCCCTTAAGAGCAAATAAAAAATTGGTACAACTATAGTATTTCCCCTCAGCTGAATTTGGCGATTTTTCTTTGGCGCCGATTTGAACGATAACGATATCGTTCTGAACTGTTTGCGATATAATATGGCAACCTGCATGCTATTTATTTTGGACTTATGATTTTATGATTTATGATTTATAATTTAACTTATGATTTTATCATTTATGCTATATGATTTATGATTTTTAGATTTATGATTTAGCCATAATCGCCAAAAAATAAATCGCCAAATTCAGCTGTGGGGAAATACTATAGTTGTTCCAAAAAATTAAATATCATGCTAATTCAAAAAATAATGGTAGGAATGATCTGTAAATTTTGGGAGATGAGGATACTATTTGAAGATCATATTTTATAGCCCAAAAAACCTCTCGCCCAAAATTTTATCAAAATCGTTAGAGCCATTTTCAAAAAACCTAAGATACACACACACACGCGCGTATATATATCATGTCACGTCATTAACTCGTTTAATATAAAAGAATGATATGCAACGATATGTTTAAAGCAAAAAGATTTTATTGGATGTAGCGATAATAATTCAAACGACACGTTAATTCTTTTCAATGACATTTCACTTTGTGGTGATGACAGTTTTTTTTTTTTTTTTTTTTTTTTTTTTTTTTTTATATCCAGTGGTGATATACTAAGTTAGTTAACAGTAAAAATCAGCATAATGTAATAAATAATTTTGCTAAATACTCACAATAAAAACAAATAGGGTTAAAAATTTGTAAAGTTTCTGTGAAATACTGTGTAAATACTGATAGAAATTAATTATTGCTTATACACTATTAATAAAAATACTCTATAGTTACCGATTAAATGAATATATACCATGCACTTAAAATACCGTGCATATTCTAATGGATATTTTGCGCGGTATTCATACTATGCATCCAGAATATGTTTGATTATTACGATTTTACCTGAAATATACCTTAGATTGGCTTTACAACATATGTACTGATTAATAATTTTTTACAGTATATATACCCTACATTGGCTACTGCGGTATATGTGTAGTTTATAAATAATTTAATGATAAATGTACGGTATATTAAACATACTAGCTTGCTTCTTGAGCTAGTTGGCGAAAGACCCATGAAAATGTTTACCAAAAAACATGCTCTCGGGCGCCTCCGGCGCCAATCGTAATTTGTTCTCTTCAAAAGTAGTATAATATTAAAATATTAAAAATTCAAATATTTAAATAAAATCTAAGCGTAGCTCTGGTTCAACGTAAAATTCACTCAAATCAATAAAAATCAAATCTCTCATAATTCCTCATAACGTAACTCTAGTTCAACGTAAAATACACTCAAAACAATGAAAATCAGATATCCAATCAAATCTCTCGTAATTCCTAATAAAGTGGCTCTAGTTCAACGTAAAATACACTCAAACCAATGCAATACAAATAAACCAATCAAATCTCTCGTAATTTCTCATAACGTAGCTCTATTTCAACATAAAATACACTCAAATCAATGGAAATCAAACAAGCCAATCAAATATCTCGTAATTCCTCGTATAACGTAGCTCTAGTTCAACATAAAATACACTCAAACCAATGAAATTCAAATAAACTAATCAAAACTCTCGTAATTCCTCATAACGTAGCTGTAGTTCAATGTAAAAGCTATACAATGGCAAAAGCTAAATTATGAAAATAGTTTCTAGAAATTCCGTAAAACTTTCTATCCATATCTATATCATTATATAAAGCGCAAAAAATTGTTTGTTTGAGGAGGGTAATCTCTGAAACTACTGAACCGATTTAAAAACTTCTTTCACTGACCGAAAGCTACAGTATGCCATATTGTTATAGGCTATATTTGATTTTGATAAAATAAATTTTAGTTTAAAATCTGAGCATTTTAATTAAAATCCCCATAGAAGCCGTAATAGAAATGGAAATCACGGAGTAAAAAGACAGGAGAAGAAGGTAACGCTGAAATTTTGTGATGTTGTTTTCTAATGTTTACAGATGGCGCCAACGTGCAATCCTTCCTTCTCTCCAGCTTCCGCAATGTTATTCAATGGGGAAATGTCTCGTTTTAATTATTTTTTTAAAAATAATATCAAGCTGAAAAAATTTCGATTGAAAGCAAATTTCATTAAATAGAGTATTCTAACCAACATGTTTTTTTTTTAAAAGCCATTTTATACTAATTTTACTTTGAAAGAAAGCTTTTAAAAAATGACGATTCTTATGAACCGAAGCTAGCTAAAACAGACAATTGGGAGGAAGGAGAATGGATGAAATTTTGTAAAGAAAAAAAATAAACTTACTTTAGGTGCAGAAAACACGAACTCGGACTTTATTTTTCTCCTAGGGCTTTTTTTTTGTTTTTCTTATCACTATCATAGCATCACATTTAATTTCAAAGGATGATATTTACACAATAAACATCCAACTAATAAACTAATTAAAAGGGAAAGGATAAATATTCTATCATAATTTGAAGTCAAATTTGTTTTCAAATGTCAAAATAAAGTATCTGATATAATATACTAATATGTTGCAGCGGAATAGATTTGATATCCGTCATCCTTGGCAGAAAAAAAAAAAAAATATCGCCAAATTATCTGGCGAATATAATTTAATTCCTTTCAAAAATCATGGTTATTTTAAAAACTTACATTAAGAGTGTAACGAATAATATGAAACAATATTTCGTACAATACATATTACGAAAATATACATCTGGCATGTATATTTTCGTATTACGTTTTTGATCGCCAAATACAAAAAACGCCAAGGGTGACAGTTTTGAAATTTAAAATTAAAATTTTGTCAATTTGACAGCAAAATAACTCAATCTAACGCATGCATACAATAACTAATACATATCTATACCCAAATATGAGGATTAAAATCGGGAAATAATTCTTCTAGAATTTTAATTAAAAAAAAAAAAAAAAAAAAAAAAAAAAAAAAATCCAATGAGCGATTAACATGGAAAATCTTTTTCTTGCATCCACGGGCGGTCAGTGATGTCATACTTCGCTTGCGTATTGAGATGTTTAAATTTATTTGGCGACTATTTTTAGCAACTAACAGTTATGGCAAGTAGCTCAATATACATAGCGCATACAGCCATTACTGAAATGTAAATAGCATTTAATTATTTGAGTTACATTATGTTGACTGGAAACCTATTTAATATACCTATGCTCTATAGCTATACTAATATAAAAAAAAAGAAAGGTTTATATGCATATATAGAGAACGATCGCTAGAACTAAAAAGCCGATTGCTTTTTTTTTTTTTTTTTTTCTTTCAATAATCAAAAGTTTCACTGTCTCTCTCTAAGTGCTAGAAGCTATAATAAATTTTGGTAAAATAAATTTTTAATTAAAATTTTCAATATTTTAATTGAAAACAAAGCATAGATTTGATATCTATCGTCATTGGCGATTTTTGTATTTGGCGATCGAAAACGTAATACGAAAATCTGTATATTATCGTAGTAAATACGAGATGTATGTGTTTACTTCAATTACCCTACTACCGTAGGTAGTGGAAGTATTGTATAGGTTTTGGCAATTGGTCAGTGAGTGTGTATATGTGCACGTGTGTGTGTAATCTTCTGGCTGTCATATCTCCAAAACTAATAAAAATAGAACTACTAAACTTCACAAGTGATTCAGGTCTGGTGTACAGATAAATTTTCCAAATTTTCGTGAAAATTGAAAAACCGGAATTGGGTCATCGAAAACCAGAAATGGGACCCTAAGCTAGAGTGACCATATTTTTTTCCTTGAATTTGTGGACAAAGATGGTGGTGTCCTCGAATTTCGATCACAAAAAAATAAAAAAATAATTAAATCACCTTAAATTGTAAAATTTTAGTAATTTTTATGTATAAAGCAACTTATTTCAGCTTATTTATTATACATATAATAAATTACTATAATAAAACATTAATAACTTTATAACCGGCGTCCCCAAATGTGTTGTAATTTTTTGGGGACGAAGGTAGTATGTTCTCGAAATTCGTGCCTGTCCTCGAGATTCGAGGACATATGGTCAGCCTACCCTAAGCCCATTTCAAAAACACCTCTAATGATTTTCTTCAAAGTTGCTATATAAATAATATATTAGATGCCCTTTCGATTGAAAAGTTGCTTAGTTCAGGAAAATTGATTGGCGTCCTCTATAAACAGCTCAATTTCAGACTTCGCAAGTGCGTTCCTTTAAAAACGCCTGTACGGATTTTTTTCAAACTCGCCATGTTAACTTCCTATTAAATATCCTTTAGTATGTAATTATTGTTTTTAGGTCAATAATTGAGTATGTTAAGTTTTGGTAAAAGTTGGTATCTCAAAAACGGCTCTAACGTATTCTTGAAATTTTTTTCTTTAATCCAATTTCGATAATCTTTCTCAAGTATTACGTGCTTATTACAGGAATATTAACGGTCATCCTGATTAGGTAGTTCAGTTTTAGATCTCGGAAATTCGTGTTTAAAAAAATAACTATCTATTTTTTTCCCCTTATTTTTTAACTCGCTATGCAAACTCTGTTGTATGTGTCTTTATACGTGTATCAAGTTTCTCTTACTCGAAAATCTCAAAAAATGCAAGTAATATCTCTAAAAAATTGTATATATTACGTGTAATAGTGGGTAATGGAAGTCGTGTGGTTGTTTCACACCAGATTCTGTAATAGTATATATTGTACGAATATTGTTTCATATTATTGATTTCTCTTTTAATATACATTATTAAAATAATAATCAATTATGGAAAAAATTAAATATATTTGCGAAATGAAAAAATAAAGATTAATTAAAGCTATTATGACGTCAATTTTATCAAAAACATTTTCATGTCATAGGTTTATTTTTCAATATTTTTTATTCATGAGTAAAGAAATGTTTCTTTTTATGAAATAAATAAATAAATAAATAAATAAATAGCATTAAGTAAAAATTGCCAACATTTAACAACTAATTAAAAAAAATAATTGTAAAATTATATTTTGACTTTCCAGTTAATAATATTGCCTGACTATAACATATAAACTGATATATTTCTTGATTTTTTACATATCAATCCATCTTTAACTAAAATTTGTTCATCAGTGCGAAGCCGGACGGGTCAGCTAGTCATTATATAAAGCGCAAAAAATTGTATGTTTGTGGAGGGTAATCTCTGAAACTACTGAACCGATTTAAAAAATTCTTTCACTGATCAAAAGCTACACTATCCTTGATTGTTATAGGCTATATTAAATTTTGATAAAATAAATTTTAGTTTAAAATCTGAGCATTTTAATTAAAATCCCCATAAAAGCCATAATAGAAATGGAAATAATGAAATATTAAAAAAATTAGCTGTTGCCAACATAAAAGAAACATTTACACTTTGTTTTTAAAATATCTTGACATGAAAAGAAAAGAAATATATTTGCAGGTGAATTAAATTGAAATTCATATAAAGCTTTGCAAAATGTTAAATTTACACGTTAAATCTGACGTCATTATAAATTTAAAGTATTTATTTTTCTAATAATATAATTTGATATGATATGATATAATGTAATGATCTAAGCGTTACTTCTAAACTTTTATTAAATTATTTATTTTATAATTATTGCCCAAAAAATTTACGGGTTAATTCATTTTTCGACATATAATAAAATATATTTTCTCGCGAATAATAATATAAAAAGTGAATAAAAAAAATATCGTCTGCATTTCATTAGGCATTTGTTAAAAGAATAATTGAGAAGTTTAAATTTATTTGATGACTATTTTTAGCAACTAACAGTTATGACAAGTAGCTCAATATACATAGCGCATACAACCATTACTGCAATGCAAATAGCATTTAATTATTTGAGTTACATTATGTGGATTAAAAACCTATTTAATCTATCTATGCTCAATACTAATATATAAAGAGGAAAGGTTTATATGTATATGCAGAGAACGATTGCTAGAACTAAAAAGCCGATTTCTATTTCTTTCTTTTTTTATACTAATCAAAAGTTACACTGTCTCTAAGTGCTAGAGGCTATAATAAATTTTGGTAAAATACATTTTTAATTCAAATTTTCAATATATTAATTGAAAACAAAGCATAGATTTGATATCGGTCGTCCTTGGCGATTTTTGTATTTCGAGATCGAAAACGTAATACGAAAATGTGTATATTTTCGTATTAAATACGAGATCTATGTTTTTACTTCAATTACCGTACTACCGTAGGTAGTGGAAGTATTGTATTCGGTCCAAAAATTTGATATAGAGTTTCACCTGATTTATATGTTTAAAGGCCTCCTGAGTCCAAAAAAGTAGTTTTTGGCAATTGGTCAGTGTGTTTGTGTGTGTGTGTACGAATGTGTGAAATTTTCCGGGTGTCATATCTCCAAAATTAATAAAGATAGAACTACAAATCTTCACAATTGATTCAGGTCTGATATACAGATGAATTTTCCAAATTTTGGTGAAAATTGAAAAACCGGAAATGGGTCATCGAAAACCGGAAATGGGACCGTAAGCCCGTACCTCATAAACAGCCCTAACGATTTTCTTCAAAGTTGCTATATAAACACTCTATTAGATGTCCTTTCGAATGATATAATTGGTTAGTTCAGGAAAATTGATAGGCGTCCTCTATAAACAGCTCAATTTCAGATCTCATGAGTGCCTTCCTTTAAAAACGGCTGTACGAATTTTTTTTACAAACTCGCCATGTTAACTTAATACTAAATATCCTTTTGTATGTAATTATTGTTTTCCGGTCAATAATTGAGTATGCCAAGTTTTGGTAAATGTTGGTATCTCAAAAACGGCTCTAACGATTTTCTTGAAAATTGTTTCATTAATTCAATTTAGATAACCTTTCTCAAGTATTACGTGCATATTACAGGAATACTAACGGTCATCCTGATTAGGCAGTTCAGTTTTAGATCTCGGTAATTCGTGTTTAAAAAAATAACTATCTATTTTTTCCCCTTATTTTTTAACTCACTTTGTTGTAGGTTTCTTTATACGTGTATCAAGTTTCTCTTACTGGAAAATCTAAAAAAAAAAAAAAAAAAAAAATGCATGTACTTAATATCTCCAAGAAATGTATATAATACGTTTAATAGTGGGTAATGGAAGTCGTGTGGTTGTTTCACACCAGATTTTGTAATAGTATATATTATACGAATATTGTTTCATATTATTGATTTTTCCCTTAATATACATTATTAAAAACCATCAGTTATGGAAAAAATTAAATATATTTGCGAGATAACTTGGCAATCATTTTTTTTTTTTTTTTTTCCGCCAAGGATGATTGATATCAAATCTTTTCCAAAAGCAAGTAGCGCAATATACAGCCGCTAGGGAATGGCAAATGACATTTGATTATGCAAGTTTCATTATGTTGATTGGAAACACGGTTAATTTAAAATAAATTAAATGTGCATTCGCGTTAGAAATCTACTTTTGTATAGGGCTTCTTTGGCGATATTTAAAATTTGGCAACGCAATAGCTAGGACGTTTCACTCGAAGGACTTTACGTATTTGCGATAACCTTTTTAATTCACCGCCAAAATCACAAAAAATATTAACGATCACTAATGGAGAACCATTACTAAAACAATAACCAGATTACTTTGCGGACGTTAAATTTAAGAAAATTAAAAACACATAAGCTCTGTGTTTAATAGAAATTAATATTATAAGAACAAATAAATAATAATTAAAGCAATTATGACGTCAACTTTATCAAACACATATTCATGTTATAGGTTTATTTTTCAATATTTTTTATTCATGAGTAAAGACATGCTTCTTTTTATGAAAAAAAAAAATAAATAAATAACATAAAGTAAAAATTACCAACATTTAAAAACTGATTGAAAAAAAACAATTGTAAAATTATATTTTGACTTTTCAGTTGATAATATTGCCTGACTATAACATATAAACTGATATTTTTTTTATTTTTTGCATATCAATTCAAATAAAATTAAATAAATTTGATAAATTAAATTTGTTAATTAAATTTGTTCATCCGTGCGAAGTAGGACGGGTCAGCTAGTTTAACATAAACGGTAAAGAAATAATAGCAGTAATAATAGTAATAATAAAAATGTGTAAATCAGTATAGTATTGCAAGGACTTTTCTAATTGAATATATTTAACTATATACAGATTTTCATTTATTTTTAAGCGTATATATTTTTTATTCTTTTAATTTACTTTATTAAATGTATTATTTTTTGAATAAACAATTTCTTATTATTTCTGTTTTAAACGAAAAAAAAAAAAAAAAAAAAAAAAAAAAAAAAGATAATATAAAAGTGTACTGAGTAATATATTAAATATATTGCTTCTAAAATAAGTCAGTTCCTCCGCCTAAATGGAACTGAAGTCCCATTTGTCAAATTCTATACAAGCTAATCGTCCAAATAAAAGCATTAAAAGCCTTTAGTTTGCAAATAGCGTTGTTTGTCTAAAGACCATTCACAAGGATAATTAATCATGAGATATTTACGAAAGGATAATATTTTATGGTCTCTGGAGAAATTTCATGTGAATGTACGCGTATATATTTCTGTTGTACGATACTATCCGGCAGTACCTTATACAATAAATTTTGATGTTAGCTTAATTTTATAATTAGTTTTTTTCTACTTTTTTTTTTTTTTTTTTTTTTTTTTTACAAATTATCTCTACGCTTTTCTTTCTTTCGAAGTATGAAATTTTTGTAGAAGGATATACATTGCGAAAGGTTTAAAAAACTTGTAAGTTTAGGGGAAGATTTCGTAATAAGTTCGCAAATCGGAGTTGCGATGAATCCTAGTTAATTTAACAGTCATTACTCTACTTAAAAATGTATTCCACGACTTTAAAGTAAAAGTTTCATATTTTGCGAAACATAGCTGGTAGAAAGAAATTGAATAAGTTTGTCAGAAGTCAAGTTACGTACGAAATGCAAATTAATGTTACAAAGTGTAAAAGGCAGGTTAAAACGATACTCGAAAAAGTTTTTGTGGGGAGAGGAGGTTTTGATTTCTGTGAGTTCGAAAGTTCATTACGGTGTTTGCTGTTAAAAAGGATAGATTCAAATCCCCCTCAGATCAGATGTCCCCTAAAGTTTACATATAAAAAGTATAGTAAAGTTTCACACCGTTATGTCACTGAAAATATATTGGTAATATGAAGTTATTTATTATATTTGAATTGAAGGTACAGTCGGTAACAAAAGTGTCCGAACACTAGCAAAAATTCCCATGTAAAAAAAGTACTCTTCATACGGGTTTGTTAAATAAGTCCTTGTCGAATCCTGTTCTTAGTCAGTGTAAGAACATGATTCGATAAGGATTTATTTAACAAAACCGTATGAAGTGTACTTTTTTTACATAGGAATTTTTGCTAGTGTTCGAACACTTTTGTTACCGACTGTATAGATCATTTATATTTTATTACATATTTAAGAAGTAGCCACATTCCTCCTCGTTGAAGTGATTTAATTAAATATTTGTTAAGTTGAACAATTACGTTTAAGTGTTTAATTTTTACACATACATCAGATTAAAATATGAATGATGACGGCACCAGTTCATCACATGTGCGTCAGAATTCCTGACAAACTAAAAAATCAAATTTATGTAGTATTGACCAAAAAAAAAAAAATCCTATTAAATTTTTAATTGAACTCTTATTATAAAATGTATTACGAGTACATGAATAGAATGCAATTCACACTTTGAAATAAAATGAAATAAATTGTCTATATATTGCATATATCTATTAACACCTTCCTTTTTTTTTTTTTTTTTTTTTGTACCAAGTTTTCTTAAGAAAAAAAATTGATTTGTATAAAGACTATCATTCTGCGATTGAAAAAGATGAAGATAACTATTTTATAATAGTGGAGTTAAAAATATCAAAAGAACTGGCAGCTATGCTGTTGTTAAGTTTCCATTTTTATTTGCGTATTGATTATCGAACATAACTACAGTAAAAATTCATCACAGGAATATGCTTAATACTAACCGGGGAATGCATTATATAAAAAGGTTTTCTAACAAAAAGAGGTACAAAAACAAAGGTACAAATATCAACTTAGGATATATCATATTATAAAAAATATAATTGCATAACAGCACATGAATGTAAATGTAATGAGGTAGCTGTATAAAAAGTACTATAAATAACAAAAGTAATAGAAAATGTTTAATACAATTTGTCCAATAAATCGAAATACAGATTTGAAGTTGGATACTTTTTACAAGAGAATAAAATTTTGAAAATGTCATAATACTTTGGATTTCTTCTCAGCAAGCCAAACACATTACCAGACATACAGACTTTCAAAGACTTAGAAACTGTAATGTGAAACTTGGATTGTTCTTAACCTTGAAAAAGAAAAATATTTTTCTACGGTTGATTCTCCCGTTTTGCGATATACATGGAAATGATATACCTGAGAGTAATTTATATATTGCGATTTTTTCAGAAAAAGAGAGAGAGAGAGATATCCTTTATACTTCAATAAAAAATAATTATAAATACTTTGAATAAGAGCTTTAAAGATAAGCTTTTCTGAAAAAAATTTAAGTTCAAACTTGGTTAGCAGCTTTTGAAAAGATATCAGAATTACCAAGATAACATGCAGTCTTTGCGTTCAGGCTTGAAATAAGCTACGTTTATCTTGCTTGATATCCGGAAATATTAGGAATGCTCTTTTCGTTGAAATCAGTAGCAAACTTGGTGTGGTAACTATAGTGGCTTCCGCTGTGTAATCTTGCTTAAGACAATCTATGATATAAAATAGTATAAAATTTTAATTTGTAAAAATACTAATGTTTGTGTGAAATAGAGCAGATTATTTCATGTGGGGAAATAGTAGACAACGTTAAAATAGCATAATTTAAAAGGCTCATTCAAATAACTAGGTATTTAAATAAGCTGCACTAATTATAAAGTTATCAAAACCACAAAATCCTCCTAAGAGCAAAATTATGGCTTTTCCAATAGGTAAATAAATTTATTTTAGATACCTTCTCCATTACAGAGTCTTTGGTGATGTTACAGTGAATGTTGACATCCAGGCGAACATGCCTCATGTGAAATGGGTCAACTAATCCCATAATGCCATCCTTAATTTTCGTGAGTGTAAAAAATTATACCTAAAGTATTTAAACAAACAAACATGCCATGAAATCACTTTGAACAATTATCTTCCTAAATATAATTTAGCAAAAGATAAAATATAAACTATAAGCAAATAAAAAACGAATATACATAAGCGACAAAATTTACTTATCTTAGTAAAACTCTGAATTCTTTGATTCTTTATAGGACGCTCATTTTTCAATGACATTTTTATGGAAGATATGATGGTACAACACATACTTGACTGGAGTGGCAATGACGTCAGACAATAATTTAAAGAAAATAACACGTCTAGGCGAATGTGTCCGTATGGCTAACTCGCCTTCAATACTTCACATCCTTTTACCATGAAGACAGAAACTACTCAGGAATGAAAAGTAATTTTTCATAAGCGCACGGTAAACAAAGTAATATTTGAAGATAAATTTACAATTCTGGTTTTTTGTATATTATTGAGTTTTGCGGTCCCCTGGAAGAAAAAGTTAAGTTTTTAGTGGTTGATATTTAGGTAAGTAAAACAAATAATCGCAGGAGTTTTAAATTTGTATTTTAAAGTTCATATGATGCTTGCATTTGAACAGTTTCATCAAGATTGATAAGTTTCATGTATTGTTGCGGGTGAAATTGTCTAAGTAATTTGGAATGAATTTTAAAATTTTTTAACAGCATTGGATTATTTATAAATGTAGGTACCATATTTAAAAGGGGTGTTAAGGTGTTCTACACAGAATTATACATCGAATAAAAAAACTTTTTCAAAATTGATTTTAAATTAAATTATTACACAGTATTTTTTATCTTATCCTTTGATATATAAACAGCTTTTATAACACTGGAATGCAGAGTAAGATAAATTCGTGTGAGTGGCACATCAGATTATTAAAAATATTTATAGGAATTATTTTAAGAATCACGTATTTATTTATTTTGAAGTAGGCAAAAAAGGTGAAATTTTAACGTTTAGTTATATATAATAAAAAGGGTTTGTAAAAATATAATTTGTTTAAGAACTATAATTAATAATTTTGATTGAGTCGATACTGAATAAACTAAAGAAAATTTTGCTTCCAAGACGTTAATTAGTATAGCTGTTAAATAGTATTGAATTTATAACTTTAAAATGTTATAGATATTTTATTATAATTACCAATGAGTGTAGTTTAAAAGCACAGTTTACGATTATTTTTTGACAAAGTTTTTATTAATTCTTGTTCATTGTCTTTGAATATAATATTATTTAATTTATTTTAGAAACTTACTAGCGCATAACCCCTCAAATATGCTTCTTTATTACCTGTCTCATCTCCATAATACAGATTGATTCAAAACTCTTTGAAGTATTAATTAGATATTCAAGAGCAATCGAGAAAGTGAATTCCGTTAAGCAATTAAACAAGAGTAAACCATTGTTATAAAAAACCTTTGTTGCATAATGATTAGCAATTCTTAAATTATTTTACAATGTAGTTGATATGATTGTTTCACCATTTGTCATAGCGGTGCACGACACTTTGTTTGCCCTCGTGGTAGGAATGTGCCGCCTGCAATTTCACATTTCATGAAAAAGTGAAGCAAAATTTGATGAAAAAAAGTATCGGGAAATTTGAAGAAAATGCACTGGTAGTTTTGTAATGGTGGATGTTTGGTTCTCCTGTTTTCTCTTCAGTTTCTACAAGTAAGTTATCACCAATAAAGAAATCGGCCGCCAATTTCGTTATTCACTGTGAACGTTTTTACGTTCTTCATTAAAACTCGCGCCCATCTTCTCTCCGTGCTTGTCCGTAATTTTCACAATTTTTTTTTAATATTCCTGGTAATTTTTGGTTTAATATTCCTGGTAATCAGAAAGCGGATGACAGATCACAACTTGCACGCGAGATGTTAAAAAATTTTAAACGTTTTAAAAACTCAAGATGCAACCTGAGCAGTACGTAGCTATCTGATGAATGAACAAAGTGAACTTGCATGTGTAAATTCACAAACGCAGTGTTTTCACAGAAAAAATGAAGAAAACGGAACTGACTTTCTGGACTTATTTTTCTACTTTAAAACAGTAAATAAAATATTGAAAACATCAGAAGTATTTAAGAATTAAGTAAACATTTGTATATAGTAATTAAAAAAAATAATAACATAACTATATTCCATATAAGGACACAAGGACGAGCTTAACGCACTCAAGTGGAACTAGTGAGCATATGAATTTTTAAATGATTCATGTTGAGGTTGGAATGAGGTTAATGAACACTTCCCAGTTTCGTCTGCTCAGTCATTTGATAGAGGAAAACGAATAATCGAATTCTGAAAATCGAATTCAATTAAATATTGTTCTTAAGAACAAAAATGTTAATATTTGATATAAAATAAAATAAAAGTAATATTGTGCATTTGTAAACAATAGAATAGTTGTATTTATAAATTTAATAATTTTTTAAAAACACTTTATGTGTTTATTTATTTTCAACTGTTAGAATCGATTTTTGTATGTTCAAGTGTAACTGTTACATTAACTGATCTAGCAATAAATAATAGCTTGATCTTGTGGAATGTTTATGGATTATAATTTGAGATTTTAAAATGCTTTCAATTAAATTTAATTACATAAAGGTGTTAAAGCAAGTTATTTAACTTAGTCACTGGTCTAAATGGTTTTACACCAAACAATGTTGCACTGTCAATGATTTAAGCACCAAGAATCAAAGTATTTAACATGTTCTTCATGAACATCAATAACAAATATAAACTAAATGATGATTGTAAATTCATACAGCAAAGGAAAGATGATGAATAATGATATAAAATGGATTAAAAATGATGATGTATAAAAAAATAACACAAATTAAATACGATTGATCAAAAATAAGAATAGAAAATATGTTATTTCAGCAATCGCTATAGATAAACAAGACTTCGTCTGCTATTTATTTTTCCTCTATCATGTGACCTCTGACATCAGGTGGGAAGAGCCCATTGGATTTAATAATATACTACTGCTACAGTCGGTAATAAAAGTGTCCGAACACTAGCAATAATTCCTATGTTAAAAAAGTACACTTTGTAAGGTTTTATTAAATAAATGCTTGTCGAATCCTATTCTTAGTCAGTGTAAGAACATGATTCGATAAGGATTTATTTAACAAAACTGTATGAAGTGTACTTTTTTTGCATAAGAATTTTTGCTAGTGTTCGGACACTTTCGTTACCGACTGTACGTACTGGGCAACTGGCAACAGTCTGATAAATTTTAAATTGAAAACACACATTTTACAACTAAGTATTTAAATACAATTCAGCAAAATTATTTTATAGAAAATTTTCAAAGTTTTATCTTTAATAGCATAAACAAAAATCATTACAATCTTCATTTAACGAGAAAGAATTTTATTGAAAATAATATACTCAACTAAATATCTAGAAACACTTTTAATTATTCACATTGAAAGAAATTCATTTCGCTATCTCTAAAAGCAGTAATTAAGTAACAAATGGCACTCCTTATAGTCTGCGGTCGATAAAACCACGGGAGTCATCTTTTTTCGTCAATGTGTGACGATTAATGATAATGAGAAATCAATGAAATCAATGTCACGGTTGGATACTTCAAGAACTTGATTTAAATTAAGCTTAGCTGGTATGAGTTATGAGGAAGATACTTTAATTCATCAGCATAGAATCGATATTGTTATATTAATCTTCATCGAATAAACAATAGAATTCAGGCTTTGCTAAGATCTTGCAATTTTAACGAAAAGTCAGATTGTTAATTATATAACTTTTCAACAAACTAATTTCTTACATAAGTTTATTTAAATATATCGTTTATAACATAAAGGATTAGGTATTGTGAACATATATGTATTAAACAGAAATGTAACCCTTTTGAATTAAAAATATTTTAACTATCATAATGAAGTAAGTAGTTTTTTATTTTAATACTTTGTAAAGTGTCCAGTACTGCACAGTTATTTATTAACATATAGTGACCTTTATAAATTAAAAGCCTTAATAATTATTATAATTCCCTAGTTAGGAATGTAATTTTATATTATTTGTAAATGGGGACCAAATTGATAATAATTATTTTCCTGTAAAAGATTTTAAAACTTAAAAAAACGGCTAACAAAAACGAACTGTCCTCAGAAAATGAATGCATCTGGTCAGCATAATTAACACTCTCTGACAAAATGGCATAAGATTGTCTATTTTTATCACTGTTAGTCTGTCTGTCCTCTATCTAATTTAAATAAATATACAAGATGCTTTGAAACTGATATATGTTATTCAAGTTCACTATAGCATACTTCCTGTTAAATATGGTATAAACAACACTACTGGTTTGTGTGGATTCCTCGCCAAGGTCAAATTCCTCGTTTAGGTCAAAAAGATATATTTTTAAAGCGTACAATGGTATTCTTTCACTTAATACAAAATAACGAATTTAAAGAACTTTATTAAGCTAAAATATGCATTTTTTTCTGCAGAAAAGACATATACTTACCGCAAAAGGACATAACTAAGTTATTCAGACATTACAAAGAAGAACGAAGCCTTTTATTGAAAAATAACAAAGTTATGTAGACTTTTAGTACAATATGCATCATCTATTAATTTGCATGTATATATCAAACAGAAATCTTTTAATTTTCTTCTTTAAAATAAAACTGTGAAGATATTTTTTAAGTATATTTCCTACATAGGTACAGACACTATCTATTTATATAATTTGCAAGTGATGTGACGATACCGGTTCGTACTCATCTTCGAGAAAATCCGTTGCCCTAGGCGGAAAAGCAAACTTATCGCGGCCATATTTCGGCCTAAGTACTCCCGTTACCGGCTATTATTAACATCACAATAACATATAAAAATAAACCAAAACTGTTACCATTCAGAAAATACAAATTCCAAATGGACGACGCTTTAATTCTGAATGAAAGACTGAGCGTTTCATTAAAAATAAACTCTTAAAATATTTGTAAAAGCATATTAAAGCCTCAAAAGTCTTAAAATAATTCTAAAAGCATATTAAACATTTAAATATTTTTATCAAGATTCATTGTTTGTTTACGTTTATAATGAAGTAAGCTTACGCACATACCTACGAAAATACCTACATAGGAATACATAATACATATGGAAGTATTTTCTATGAATAAATCTAATGTTAGTAATTTTAATGGTTTATCTTCATTGAATTTTATGAGTATTAATTATTATTCATATGAATAGTGATTCGTATCAATGATTCAAATAATGTTATTAATTATGCTTGCAGCCGGTTTTGAGTGTTTTTGAATCATATTACTTACCTTTTTGCTATGGAAATAATTGATGTGGTTTTCTTTTAGTCAGAAAAATATTTTTCAATATACAATTCCCATTATTAAATGTCAGCAGAAAATGCAGATATTTTAATAGAAATTTATGCTTTTTTGCTGTGAACATTAATTTAAAAAGAAATAAAAGGCCTACATTTTTTGTCAACAAGCAGTTTTTTTTATTATTATTATTATCATTATTATTATTATTATTGTCATTCAAATTTATTGATTGGGTAGAATTTTTTTAATCTCAGACTGAAAATCATAAAATACCGAAACACATTTCATGCTGCCATCTGTAAACACAAATTGAAAATACATTTAAATGATCACGCGGATGATGATTCACACATTTTTTTTTTTTTTTTGAATATTTATTGTTCACATTCCGTCATTTTTGACGGAGTTATGTACTAGTTATAATATAATTAATAATATGTATTATTAGCATTGTAATATTATAAATGAATAAAACTTTCCTGTTTTTAAACAAAATAAAGTGTTACACAAAAGAAACCTATTGTACTTTTTGTTTTCTTCAAAAGTTAAATGGAGATTTTTTTTCTTGAGTTAAAACTAAAGAAAAATAATCTTCATAACATAAAGACTTAAGGTCTTCAATACTTTAATACTCCAAGATAAAAAATAAGATGCATTTTAAGATGTCATGGAAGAGGTAAATTCTAGGTTAAACAATAAACAGATGATTACTGTTAGAATGTGTTATTAATGAATGCTAAGCCCATAAATTTTCTTTCGTTTGTATTTTGAAATTGATTTTATTTCAGAAGTGTTTTATACTTTCTGTTTTTTACTTATGATACCATATAATCGATGCTAATCAGAAATCAATAAAATAAATCTTAATGAATTATATTTCGAAATATTAATTTAAATTAAAAGAAATTGGAATAAACTATGAAATTGTATGTTATTATGGACAGGTTATAAAAGGAAAATAACATACACTCATGTTTGGGAAAATTCCAGCACACAGAAGGAATGGGAATATAAGAATGATATTTATTGGGCACATACATTATTGTAAGAAGACTAATTGATTAAAATTTCAGGAAATTTCGAGTAATATAGCCTGAAAAAACAGTACATAAAGCAGAGACCTCTGGGAGTAATAACTACACTTATCTGCCTATGCATTCAATCAAACAGCGATTGGATGACATGTACGGTTAAGCACTTCATGAAGTTTCAACACGATACCACAATTCATCTATCGTAGTCACTGATGAGTGGGGAGGGGGGGCAGTCGCTTTTCAACGATTAACAGTCATTATTTTCAATGGTGCGAGATCAGAAGAACGCGCTGGCCAGAGCAGCAATCGAAGACATTCTGCATCAAGGAAGGTCCGGACAATACGGACAAGTTGCGGTCGTGCATTGTCCTGCTTAAGTATTGCTCTTCGGAGACCTTGAATTAAATAGGGCAGAGCAACGTGCCTTATCTCGTCAGAAATGTAATGGCTGGTTTTCAGAGTGGCAGGAATGAAAACAAGAGGGGATCCAGATGTGTATCTAATAGTATCACATACCATGACTCTTGGTGGTGAACCAGTATGCGGCTACCAACATTTTGATTACCTTCAAAACTGCATAACTCATACAGGCGCCTTTAATGTGTGATCAACGACAAACCTGGACTCAAGAATGACGTATAGTCGCCTTTCAGGCAAATCACAATCCTGTTTACAGCATCGGGATTGCCTTATCCGTATTTAACGGTAAAATGAATAAAGCACATTGCCAGCTGGGATTCGACATCGTCACACTGTCCATCACCTGCAACTATGGTATTGGGTCTCATTGGATACACGTCTCGATTGCTTCTTTTTCGCATTCCCGCACTCTCAATAGCGGACATTAAATTACTGATGAGTTAAGGCCCACCCATCTGCTCTATATTTAAGGCCTCCGTAGCGCAATATTTAAACAGGATAATGTACGACCGCAGGGTGTATGTATTGTCTGGACCTTCCTTGATACAGAATGTGTTCAACCGTTGCTCCGGCCAGCGTGTTCTCCTGATCTCACACCAATGAA
The DNA here is from genome assembly GCA_963930645.1 of Salticus scenicus. Classification (NCBI taxonomy): domain Eukaryota; kingdom Metazoa; phylum Arthropoda; class Arachnida; order Araneae; family Salticidae; genus Salticus; species Salticus scenicus. The sequence goes on along the minus strand of OZ005653.1, from coordinate 221,612,706 downwards.
AACAAATGCTTAATCGTTGAAAAGCGATTGGCCCGCTTTTCAACGGGCCACTCGCTAAAAGAGAATCTATTATGAATATTAAAGGACTTTAATTAATAGTTTTATTTTGTGTTAAAATTATCCTTCTGTTTACAAAATTCATTCAGTTTTAATTTTTCTAATCTGGTGAAAAAGTAGGAAGTTTGCATAAAAGCTGACGATTGTTATATTCAAAAATAGTTTTAGGGTTTAAACTTAATGTAAATAATAAAATAAATATGTTTCTTTCTTTGTTCTTTGAGTTATTAATCTATTGCTACTAACAAGGTACATCACCCAAGTGCCCGGCTGCGATTTTAATAAAATTTTAATTTCTGATAGAGGGCATTTACCAAATATTTTTGATCACAGAAATTTTTGCTATCGTCCATGTTTTCTATATTTATCGAATTTTTAAAATGTTAAAAACCACATCAGCAACGTATCAGCAGTTTTTGGGTGTGACTTAAAAATACTAAATGATTTAGGAAAATGATTTTGCGCTTTCATGTTTAAGTTACAAATGAAAATTTATAGTACTGAAAATTATTTCAACTGAATTATTAATTTGAGTAATCACTTGCTGTATAAATACAAATTTTTCGCATATTTTTGAGTAAAATTTGATAGCATATCAAATATGAAAGAAACGCTTCTAGGCGGAATTAATTTCAATGTTGATTACCGGTGACTCTTGTACCATTCAATTTATTACAAATTGCAATTTATTAATTTATTTTAAACCACAAAAACATAAAAATTGTATATGCCCATCAGGTATGAATTTTAATAAACAATAATAAAATTATAAGAAATACATTTTAAATTACTACAAAAACATCAAGTAATATTGGAGGAAATGCTGCAGGAAATGTTGCACAAATAATAATAAAAAGAAAAAATGGCAAACAAGAACTTACGGTAACATCAAAGAAACTGCAGTAATTTATGAAAAGCAGCAAATGGGCATAATGAGAATATTTCCAACATGTTTTAATAATGCATTTATATTTCATACAAGGAGATTTTACTCGATATAAGCAGTACAATATTGATAATCAATGAAAAAATCTTGAAAACAGAGATACTTTTTGCACCATGAGCATAAAATGAAAACGCCTGGCAAGGAACACAGTTCACAAACAGTGGCAAGCAGATTGAAGCAAAATTCGATAGGGTGTTCGAAATTTGGAGGTCGATCTTCAACGCATCCGAATTTAAACCAAGAATAAATTATGAAATTTTGAAATCTTGGAGATGAGAATTGATTTTGTACAAGTGATTGCAGTTTTAAGACATTGTTTCTCTGATGAAGTTGGATGTTCAGGTTATCAAGCAATACTCGACCAGAAAATTTTCGAACAAATTTCTTCCACATTCTGAATAAATAAACATCCGCTAGTTGATAACACCTGTTGTATTTGGAGGGATACGTAAGATTTTTACATTGATAATTGATGGTTTTTTTGTTTTAATTGCGGCTTCATCATTATAAATAGTCCAAGAATCGAGTAAAAGTACAGAATCATTTGAAGCATTAGGAAAGTAAACCATTTCAAACCATTCTGAAAAATGCTGTTTTCCAATCTTCCCACTGCTGAAAGCTGCAATGTATAGGTTGTCAGCTGTAAACAAAGATTCCAAAACACTTGGACAAAATTTCCCTCCACTTTCCGGTAATATGATGTAAAGATGATTCATTAGTTTTCCAGCAGCAGAAATAGTGGGCATAATTGCATGTGAATGAGTTGTTGATGATATTGATTGGACAACTGCTTCTGTTAATTTGGTTCCTTTAATATCCAGTGATCTTCTGGAATGAAATTCGAGATTAAACCCACTTTGATCACTGTTATAAATTTGTGAACTTTGGTATCTTTCGAAATACTGTTTACTCGATGACAGAAAATCACACGCAATTTAATTTACATCTTTACTTTCTGCTGAATAACCATGGGTTATAAATCTGGTTATTTTTCTTGATCTGATTCTATGCCATTGTTTAAATTTCCAAATCCAATTATGTGACGTCGTAAAATTTTTCACATTGACTTCTGCTTGCCTCAAAAGTGCCCATCGCTCAAATTATAATCATGTAAGTTTTTTAGATTTTGCTTTGACAAACTCCTCAAAGGTATGTTGATCTATTTCTTTTAATTTGTCAAATCGATTTCCTGACTGTGTAACTTCTTTTTTAGATCGTCGCAATTGTCTTTCACTATTAACAACGCAATAGCGCGATGAAACTGTTCTCCAATGTAAACGGCCCTTTTTTCCACTTTTCCAATATTCAACAATTTCCTTTTTTTCTTCCAAGGATAAATGGTTTCTTACCTTTTTTGCAGGGCTCTCATTGGATACTATTTCATCCTCTGGTTGCGAATCATTACGACTACTATCATACCACAGTTGTCCCCCATCTTCAATTTCAGGTTTCATTTCATCGAAATCCAAATTCGTACTCTTATCGATGAACAATGTACTCGAAGATACGTACTCGTCAATAATTTGCACCAGTTGTGATTTCAATTCAATCTCATGGTCATTCATTGGAGTCTCATGAGATGTATCCTTGAACTCCTCGTAGATCATTTTTACAACATTGAAGGGTTTTATTTGTGCTATTTTTCACTATAGCTAATACAGATTTGATTAAAGCAAAGTCAGGTTAGTTTAAAACAAAATAAAAGCATTATTAACTTGAAAAATGCAAGAAAAGATTGTACACACAACTTTAAAAAGAAAAAAAAATATTTTAAAAATGGCGCAATGCTTACGTAACGGCAAAAATAAGGTTCAGTAACTTGTAATGCGATACCTACAATACGGTTACTTTTCGTTCGTCTTGAATAATTCACCCTTGATATTTGTGTAAATAAATTTGTGGTTGAATTAAATTTTAAAATGCTTTTTTTCTTTGTTTCAAATATGTAACTAAATCTCAACTCTTAAAACCCCATTATATTTAGAAAACATATGTTCCTTGTAAGGTTTAGACACACACTGCAGTTTGTTAGTTTTACATCAATTTATTTTAAAAATATTAATCAATATATTTTTACAGTTAAAAGATACCATATCTTCAAACGCTGTACAAGAATGATTGGGTGGGTTTTGCATCCCCCTAGTACCGCACTATGAGCAGTTGGGGATGGTCTGGGATTTACCCCTAAGAGTAATCCGGTGACATACCATCACAACTACCCAGCGTTGAACAAGAAGTGCATTCCTACACAATTAAGCTATATTTATCGATTTATCTAAGCCTTATTTAAAAAATTTTTTGTCGATCTGTTATTACTAGATAACGCAAAATACTTAATGATTCGCATTTATTTTCTAAAATAATATTTTTATATTTTTATAATTTTGTTTTTATATTACAGGTATATACCCTTTTTGTTTTAATTATAAATTTATGTTTACCTATAAAGAAAAATCTTTACCTTTCAATAGGTTGAGAAGAAAATATTCAGCCTTTTTTAATAGCCATTTATAATCCGGAAATAATTGAAAATATTTCTCTGTGCTGTGTTTTATTTTATTTTTTCGAATTAATTTTTTAGAGATTCCCTTTCGTTGTTTTTTAATTATGGAATGCGAGCAATTTCTTCTTGAAAGGAAGTAATTTGTAAGGATGATTAATGAAAAAAAAAATGTTGGTGTGGGGGGGGGATGATCTTCATTTGATACAGAGTTTAAGCATTTCATTTAAAAATAAAATTGAGTCATAAGAAATTACTTTAAACTTTTTATTTCAAATAGTGTAGGATAATTTAAAAAAGAAGAGTATATTTTATATTGAATCTGGTATATTTCGATATCCATCATGTTTTTCTTTTAGTCATTGTACAGCCTATATTTATTTAATATTTAGTTATTTTGAATCTTGAGGTGGCTAAATTATTAGTTTTCTGACTTTCACTTAAAAAGTTTGGGTTGAAACCCCGTTCAAGCATGGATGCTTGCGGTGGTCTGAATCAACGTCAAGCAGAATGCACCAGTCTGTTTATATTAAAATCTAGCCTTATTTATATATCATGTCATTTTACTTTTTGTATAACCTATATTTATTTAATATTAATAGTAGATTCTTGTAAAGTACTGATCTATCAGGTGAATGAAATCTTCAATTAAAAGTTTCAGATTCAAATTTCAGTTCATGCAAGAATGTTTGCGGATATATTTATTTAAACCTAAAAGTAATTATTGAGGAAAATACTGCTCCATCAGGTGGATGAATCGTTGTACCGTTCAAGTAAAAAAATTCGAGTTCGAATCCTCGTTCAGACTAGGATGTTTGAGGTAGTTCAATATCAACTTTAAGTAGAAAGTACGGGTGTAATTAGCTGTAATGTATGGAAAATAATCATAAAAGGTTATATATATATATGTATATACATAAAATTTCCCTTTGAAATAGAATAAAAAATTTCAAACTTTAAAAGCCGAGTTTTTATTAAAAGAGTTTTTATTATTTTCTAAAAGAATAAAATTCTTTGTGAGACATTATTTTCTTATTTATTCCACTAATATTTTGAACTTTGTAGCTTAAAAATTGATTTTTGGTATACTGTTAATTTGTTTGATTTGTTTGTTTATTGACACCCCAAAGCATAATATGCCAGAATGCGGAATGTACGTTGCAGAACAAGCAGCTTTACTGCAGAACAATTGCAGATATTTAGAAATTAGGCGAAAAAATTCACTTATGGCCTCAAGAATGGACATTTATTAAAAATATAGTATTAATAATTGAAACAATTTAAAAAAATACTTGGTTGGTTGTTTGCATTTGGAATTTCCTATCCACTCTTGGTTTATTTATTATTTTTTTCAGCAAAAATATCTTTGAATGCTATTTTTCTATTATTACTATTATTGTTTATTATTCATATATTATAGCACATCGAATTTTAAGATTTGAATTTTTATGAGTGTGTCAATAATATATTGCCAGAGTAAATTTGTATAATGCAAACGTGTCCTGCAGAACATTTAAAAGTATTCTGCTTTAGATCCACTTTAAGCTCGGGTTCTTTTCTGAATAAAAGTTATATATTTATATTTTATATTTTATATAAAATAGTAAGATGAAATTTTATTAATGATTTTTATTTAATTTTTTTTCTTTTAATTTTTAATGGTAATTGTTAAAAAGTATACTAAAAGTACACTTTTCTTGTTTAACGAGCAATTATAATTGAGATTTTATTAGTTTATTAGCTTCTCTTACCCACATATATGGTAGATAAAGTATTGTTTTTGGGTCAGATTTTCGAAATTGAGTTTTTGTTATATATACACGTGTTGAGGTACATGAATCCGCAAAATATATTTTTAGCGGTTGGTCTGTGTGCCTTCTGTGCGTCTGTCTGTGTGCCTTCTGTGCGTCTGTCTGTGTAAGTCTATAATTCCTGCGTATGTCTGTGTATGTTTGTATTTCCTATTATCAGTATATGTCACGAACAAATTGTAGCAGAAAGTGTATCATGTACTGATGCTACACTGAACTTTTCGTTCAGATCAAGCAAACGGTTCGTGTACAGGGCCACCCAAGAGAATTAAATTTCATTACGTCTATGGGAGAAATTTCTGATATGTACAGTATAACATCGTAACCTGAAACGAAATGGAATTAACATATTTTGTATATGCATGGAAACCTGCTTTGTATAGATTATGGTAAGTATATTGTTTAGTAATATAAAATTAAATTTAAGTACACAATGTAATATGCATATACTTTACAGAAAATATACAGGGATATTCAAATTAAGCTAAACATTCTTTTTTATTGAATATAATTGAAGGAAGTGCTTTGCTACGTTTAGTACGTCGATAAACAATTCAGGAAGGAAAATTGGAAGGATATTGTCAACTCAGGCTTTTCGTGGTTAATCTATATATTCATATCTGTTTTCAGCATAGCTTAAAAATACATAACTGGAGTAAAATACAATTTGGCAGTGTGAAGTTCGTATTAGATTGCCATTGGGAAAATTTGATTAACAATAGCAAGTTAATGGCAAATTAATAACAGCCTCGTATTAGAAAATAAATCATTAAAAATAGGCACGATAATTGAATGGGGGTTTGGGGAGGAGGGAGCGGAAACACCATACACAGAATTATATGTCAAATAAAACTGTTCCTAAACCTGTTTTAAATCATTTTTAAAAGAATGTAGATTGATGTGTTTGTGTATTATCTTACCTTATTAATCTTACTACTTAATCTGCAAACTATTTGTATATTATTAAAATACTGAGTAAGAGAGAGTCTTGTGAGTGGCGCACCAGATTACTTTTAATACAATCTGCCGTATTTATTTACTTTTTTCTAATTATTCATGAAACATTTGTCATATTACAATTTTTTTATATTATAAAGTACACTATATTGTTATACCATATAATCATTTTCCTTTGTTATTTACTTGTTAATTTTTTCCTTTCGTAAATGTTTTTTTCCTTTTTAACATACAGCTTAATTTTTTATTAGGGAATATCATCGATTGTATCATTTTAAATTTTGATTTAAATGAATAACATCAAAAAGGATATTTTTAAAGGGAGAGATTTAAATTCAAAAAATAAATATTCTGTATGTTTCCCACGTAAAAGGATAGTCTTAAAAAAACATATGCCAAATACATGCACGATTCCACTTCTAATTTATTTTTTAATATTATATTTGTATATATTTACCCATAAGTGCCTCATATATGTAGATGAATATTCTTATTATGCTATATGGTTTTTGAATGAATAAAGCATGCACAAAATTCTGCAAAAGAAAAGCTGGAATGCATTACTAAAAATGAGATATCCACCTTTTTTACATTTACAGCGGTTCTTTTTATACTTATTTTAATGCACATAATGGGACTGTGAGTCACCGTGCGTTTCAATATGCAAAAAAGGGTGAATTTAAAAAATCCACCCCTTATGTACTTAAAAGAAACCGGCTATTTAAATTTAGGTGATGTTTGCAGATTTATTTCAGTCAAATAAAATCAGTTTAAATAATTATAAATTGATTTTCAATTTAAAGTGTAGCTTGATTAAAATATTTCATATGAACTAATTTATGTTTATTTTCCTTATTTAATAACATTAATTCTTTTTTAACTTTGTATATACCTGCGCCCCGGAGGTAAAGGGTATTATGTTTATTTTGTGAAAAGAATTACCATCATGTCTTTGAAGTGCTACAATGAAATATAATTGCCATGAGTAAAGAAAATGGACATGGTTTTGTTTACCACTGTCTTATCTCCTTTATTTTAACTAGACATTAATGCCTCTATATAAATCAAAAAATGCATACGAAGGACATGGTGCTAAATCTTTTCACAAAATGGACATGATGTCCTTTATTTTCGGGACAGATGTGCATTATAATATGTACAGATATGTAGTATTAAATGTCTTTTTACATCTTACTCCTTTAAATGTTTACAGGACAGCTATGTATTATGATATGATGTGTATAGATATGTATTATTAAATGTCTTTTTACATCTTACTTCTTTTAATGGTTTATAATAATATTAATAATAAAATATTTATACGCATTCTTTTAAGCAAATTGTATGTTTATTAACTATAACGATATAATTTACTGATTATATGTTTTTTTTTTTATTCCTTTTTCTCTATCACAATGAAAATAATTTAAAGGAATTTTAAATCTTTTCCCTCGATGCTTTATTATGTATGTTTATATATATATATATATATATATAGTAACATTTTAAAACCACAATACATATTATTTTAATTAATCCTTACATCAAAGTTTTTTTTCAATATCATGCTTAGGTTACAGTTTTTCATAAATATCAATTTATTTATTGCGATCTAAGGTGTAAATGATTAAAATTCGTGCAGCTCTAGCTCTTCCAAAATAATTGTTAAGGCTTGTCTTATAACTTATATCTGTAAAATATTTATTTTATTATTATTACTATTATTATTTAGAAAAATTAATATGAAAATGTGAAGCATTAAAAAAAAAATATTATACAGTCATACCTTATTATTGTGATTTCTTTAAATATTTTATAACATATTTTGAAATAATGTTTAATAGAATGGCTGGTTCTTAATATTTCATAGAAATGTAATTTTAAAGACATGTTTTTTATATGTGTATTATAATTCTTTTTATTTTTCATGCAGTTTGTTCATTTCAATTTTAAAGTCTTTCATAAGAAAATTTTGAAACTTCTGAAAATGATATGGTGTAGCACACATATTACTTCGTCTTACGCTGTTAGTTTTAGAAATTATTTTATATAGAGTGTACAAAGCAAAGTCGATAGGAAGCCTTTGTCTACGCAACAGCTGGTCGCAATCACATACTTCCAATTAGAAAATGTAATAACATGTCAATATCATAAATGTTTACAAAAAAATGTAAGCATTTATGTTAGTAAGTTTAAGTTTTAAAAAAATCAAAGCTTTGAAAATTACAAAAACTAAATTTTTTTACAGTCCCTACGCCCCTATAGGCATATTAAGTAAAAGTTTTCATTCATTCAAACAAAACACAATACAAAAAGTTTCACTTCTGTGTGCCCGAAATTGACCGAGATTTTATCTTTAGAAGTTTGGGATTTTTCTATATTTTTTTCGGATTTCACTAAAGAATGGATTAAAAAAATCCTAAATAAAGACCGAGAAAATGCAAGTAATACTGTAAGTTTTATTTTTTATACAGTCTCTATCATAAAATCTTAAACTTTATTACAGCATGTGATGAAGTAATTTAGATGATACATTTGAAATCAGGTATTCTAGATTCTTACAGTTTTAACGTTACAAATTTCTGAAAGCTTCATTAAAAATAAATAAATAAATAAATGTAATATTTTACATTGTTTTCATTTATTAGAAATTATTTAGAATTTTGTTAATATTTTATTAATCTCTCTGTAATCATACGCATATGAACGCGCACACATGTTTGCTTAAAAATAGAAAGAAGAGAAACAATAAGTAAACCACGTTAAGAAAATTATATTAAAGGCTTATTACTGCATTAAAAAAAATTAAACGTAACATATTCTTGGATTTTTTTTTTAATGAAAATTAGAATATTTTATATTTTTGGCATTGTTTATGAAGTAAACATTACATTTCCTTTCAGAAGTAATGTAAGTTCATTTAATGTTAGAAACGGTGTTTATTTTAAAAGTGCATTAGTTTAAATTTGATTAAACTTTGAAATATTATTAACAAAACTAGAAAATGAAATGAATTTATACATATATTTTTAATTTATTTGAAACATTCGTTAATGGTATAATTTAGATGTAAATATCTAAAATATAACTGCAAACAACCTGAGATTTTTTAAGAAACAGTTTATTAATTCTAAATTTCTTCTATAAACTAGTGACTACTTTACTTTTATTTAATTTTTAAAAAAATGTATGTAATTCGAAAAATTATTAATGAACAATAATTCAATTCAACAGAAAAACGCTGTACGTTTTCATTTTTTAGTAGAATCCCTTACACAAACAAAATTTACTTTTATTTAATACACATATTATTTAATATACTTATTAATAAATATTCACAAGCCATATCTACATTTAAGAAATATTTAACCAGAGAAAAACGCCGCATATCACAACCTAAGAGCCATATTCCTTTTTGATGGGTAAAAAAATACAGAGAGAAAAAAAATAGTTGTACCAGGAAGAGAAAATTGAATTTACGCAATACCGCCTTCTCATGAGAAGAAAAGAGAACCCTTAATGACAGAATGAGATGACTGGGATTCTTTTTTCTCTACCGCTTTTCCCGTCTTTTTGAATCATTGGGATAAAAACCCGCCCTAACAGATGACAATGATAGCTAGGGGTCATGCATAAAATGAATAGACGAGCAGTGAATACACATAATTTGAATAATAAGTAGACAAAAATAAGAAAATTAGAATATAGGTGTCAAGAAATGATTTTCAGAGTTTATTAAATAGTCATTTTTAAAAAGAATTAATGCATAGCTATATATTTATGTTAGTACTATACCGTGCTTTTACCGTAATTGTAAGTGCCACTGATCTGATTTACTCAGTCATTATATTTATTATTTTGAAGAATTTATTCCGTGACTAAAATTATTTAAATGTTGTTACATTATAAACATTTATTTCCATTTAATAATAATAATAATAAATAAATAAATAAATAAATAAAATATAAATACATATATATCACCAAAACCTTTCGATAAATAATTCATTTTCATTGCTCCCAAAGAGTTAGTCAATGTTAATTGGAAAGGTTCAGTTATTATTATTATTATTATTATTATTATAGTTTAACATGTTTAAAGCATTGTAACACATCTAAAAATATATTTAAAATGTATTAACATGTATGTTTCCCTTAAAATAATCTTAAGTATTTTTTCATATAATTGTTAGTTAAGATTGATTTATGAATTATACTTTAAGACGTACCTTATAAAATAATTGTACCTTATAAATACCTGCTGTATTTTATAAAATAATTGTAATGGCCTTTTAATTATATCGAACCATTTTAGACCTATTTACATTCCTTTATGGTAAGAGTTAAAGTACTTTTTATAAATTCTTATAATTCATATAACACTGCGAATAAATTTAACATTATCTTAATATACAACAGAAAATATATATAATAATTTTGTAAAGTTATGAAACTAATACAAAATGGAAGAAAATTGTAAATATATACATATATATATAAATATATAAATATATATAAAATACATACATGTATATAAATAAATGAATAAATATATATATATATATATATACACACACATATATATATATATATATATATATATATATATATATAAATTCGTTTAAATGAAATTTTAAACCACCATTGAGTCAATTCTGTGATTTAATTGTATATATCTTTAAACCTTCTCTTTATTTAAATAAATGTATAATAAAATCAACAATTCCTTTAACACACAACATTATTATTATTATTATTATTATTATTATTATTATTATCATACTAGTATATAACCCCGTCAAAAATGACGGAATGTGAACGATAAATCTTGAAAACAATGTTTAGATCATGATGGTTACCACGTAATCATTTAAATGTATTTTCAATTTTTTTTATAAATCAAATGTGTTTCGATATTTTATAATTTTCGTTCTGAAATTAAAAAAAAAAAAATTCTACCAGATCAATAAATATGAATGAGAATAAAAAAACTGCTGATTGACAATAAATATATGCCCGACAACACAACAGCAACAACACAGACCAGGGTATCTATTCTCCGATCCGACTGCCATAGAGACCGTCCTTAAACATCGCCAGTCGTCAAATCAAAAGTCGGAATGTGACGTCACGTGATGAAAATAACGACGGCCACAGTCGGAATTGAGGTATAGTCTGGTCGGAGAATAGATGCCCAGTGTTCCATTAAGTGCTCTATACTAAGGCTCCTATATATACGAGCTGGCACATCAGGCATTTTGTTGCCTTAGGGTTGCCACATGTACCCAGCGCGTTTCTCTCATAAACAAACGACAAACCTTTTTTTAATCGTCTTACGTTACTTTAGAGTAACTTGTTTTATTATATTTCATATTTTTAGCTAAGTAAACAATGATATGGAAGTTTATTTAGCGATAAACTGCTATAATCATTCAAGAAGTGAATTTGGCGACATTTTGTAAAAGAAACAGAAACCGCCCTAACAACACATCTTATCCCAGTACATCCTTAAGATATCCTCAGAATAAAATGACATCCTGAGAATTTACTTTATGAAACATATGTGTTTTTAGAAATATTATTGTTGCTTATTGCTCTTATCTTGACCGGATTAGCTTCAGATCAAGGTTTCTTAAAATCATTAGGGAAGCGATAAGGACACCAAGCGGGAATGCTGTCCTCTCCGGAGGCAAAAAAATGCGGTGATGGGCCGGCCTATTATTTTATTTAGGGGCTCTACTCTATACGCAAGCAAAGTGTGACGTCACTGACTGTCCGTGGATAAGGCTCTTATATATACGAGCTGGCGCATCAGGCAATTTGTTGCCTTAGGGTTGCCACATGTACCCAGCGCGTTTCTCTGATAAACAAACCAAAACATCATCTTACGTTACTTTAGAGTAACTTGTTTTATTATATTTCATAATTTTAGCTAAGTAAACTATGATATTTAAGTTTGCTTAGCGATAAACTGCTATAATCATTCAAGAAGTGAATATAAAGTGTTCACACACCTTCTAGTTCTGTGTATTTGAGTTTTGGCGACATTTTGTAAAAGAAACAGAAACCACCCTAACAACACATCGTACATCCATAGGATATCCTTAGAATAAAATGACATCCGGAGAATGTACTGTAAAAAAAATTTGTTTTTAGGAATATTATTGTTGCTTATTGCTCTTATCTTGACCGGATTTGCTTCAGATTAAGATTTCTTGAAATCATTATCAAAGCGATAAATACGCCAAGCGGGAATGCTGGCCTCTACGGAGGCAACAAGAATGGCGGTGATGCGCCGGCCTATTATTTTATTTAGGAGCTCTATCCGTGGATGCAAGAAAATGATTTCCTATGGTAATCGCCCATTGGATTTTTTGTAAAAAATTATTAAAAATCGAGGAAAATTATTTCCCGATTTTAATCCCCATATTTGGGTATATATATATGTATTAGTTATCATGCACATGTGTTAGATTGAGTTATTTTGCCGTCAAACTGACAAAATTTTAATTTTAAATTTCAAAACTCTGTTGTCCTTGGCGTTTTTGTATTTGGCGATCAAAAACGTACTAGGAAAATATACATGCTAGATGTATATTTTCGTAATATGTATTGTACGGAATATTGTTTCATATTATTCATTACTCTTTTAATATAAGTTTTTAAAATAACCATGATTTTTGAAAGAAATTAAGTTATATTCGCCAGATAATTTGGCGATATATATATATATATATATATATATATATATTTTTTTTTTTTTTTTTTTTTTTTTTGCTGCCAAGGATGACCGATATCAAATCTATTCCGCTGCAACATATTAGTATCTTATATCAGATACTTTATTTAAACATTTGAAAACAAATTTCACTTCAAATTATGATAAACTATTTATCATTTTCCTTTTAAGTAGATAGCAATTGGATATTTATTGTGTAAATATCATCCTTTGAAATGAAATGTTTATGTTTTCAATTGAATATGGAAGTTTGCCATTTTTTTTATCAAGAGTTTTGAAATTTATTCAAATTTTAACAATTTTAGAACAAAAACAACTTAATCTAACGCGATAACTAATACATATCTATACCTAAATATGGGGATTAAAATCGGGAAATAATTTCCCTCGATTTTTAATAATTTTTTACGAAAAATCCAATGGGCGTTTAACGTAGGAAATATTTTTCTTGTATCCACTAACAGCTAGTGACGTCACGACTTCGCTTGCGTATTGAAAGTCCTCATAATAAGAAAAAACGATTCACTTCATTTTACCAAAATACTTTTTTTTTAAGACTATCATAGATCCTGTTTTCAAATTTTCTAACTAACTATCCAATAACTACAGACGCTCGATGCTAACCCAAATTCACCTCTACTCGATACCTCCAACCCGCTATCTCACCCAGAACATCGCGAAAATATCCAAGATCCAGCTAGGGACTTTCTCATTCTCAACCGAACATTTTACCTTGACTCGACATTATCACCTTAGACTACTCTACTTTCAATACTCATTTCAACTGGTGACCTTTACTCGCCCAACCAAACATTCTATCCCAACTATAACTTTACACTAATTTCAAAACTAAAATCAACTGGCGATATTTACGTAATGAACTCGACGCCAATCATACCGCACAATGTGAACAAACAATGAAGCTTCATAAAAATATTTATAGACTTTAATACGTTTTTACAAATATTTTAAGATTTTTAAGGCTTTAATATGTTTTAGAAATATTTTAAGCGTTTTTTTAATGAAACAGTCGAAGATTCGTTCATTCGGTATTAAAGAGTTGTCCATTTGGAATTTGTATTTTCTGAATGGCAACAGTTTTGGTTTGTTTTTATTTGGTATTGCGTTGTTGATAATCATGAAGTTACATAATTCTATTTATAGGTTCATGTTTATAATAGCCAGTGATACGTTATATTGAATTTAGACATTTAAACATTACAATTGAATAGTTTTTCAAGGTTTTAGAGGAAATAAGAATATGTGCGATACAAAACATGTATGAAAATGATATGTATGTTTCTGTAAGTTGAATTAAACAAACGGAAAAAAAATGGCTGCCAAAAGTTTCTGTTTTGAAGCGGTACTAACCGGATTCGTTCATGACAGATGAGGGTCATTATATATATTAATTATTATTTTTTATTATTTATTATTTTTTTTAAAGTATAAGGAATAGGTATAATCCCGATTTGTGAAATGGATATTGGATCTTGCATAGCATAAAAAAAAAAAAAAAAAAAAAAAAAAAAAAAAAAAATGCACTCCGTGAGTGGCGACAGAAATGAAAACTTGAACAATTACGTGTGTATTTCTTGAACGTCAGGAAATATTTTATTGTGCAGGAAATACTTTTAAGTGAAGTGTTTTTTTATTCATTAATATAAACTACTACTAAAAAAATTATATTAAAATTTCTTTTAATGCGCTAGCTGCAATAGAGACAGTGTCCGGAGATGAGAGAAGTCGTGTAGAGAAGCACCAGATTGTAAAAACGTGAGAAAAATGGCGGCTTTGGCCTTTCTCGTAGTTTTGTGAGGTCTAACTGGAACAGAGACAGTTTCCGGAGATGAGAGAAGTCGTGTAGAGCCGCACCAAATTGTAAAAACGTGAGAAAAATGGCGGCTTTTGCTTTTCTCACGGTTTTGTGAGGTCAAACTGCAACGTTTCCGGCTGCAATCTTTAAGAGACAGTGTCCGGAGATGAGAGAAGTCGTGTAGAGTTGCACCAGATTGTAAAAACGTGAGAAAAATGGCGGCTTTGCGATTTCTCACGGTTTTGTGAGGTCTAACTGCAATAGAGACAGTGCCCGGAGATGAGAGAAGTTGTGTAGAGCCGCACCAGATTGTAAAACAATATACAGTATATAATTATTAACACTTCACGTTAGCAAGTTAATTGTATGATACGTATCATACAAGGATGGAAAGCGTTCGCTGACGATGACGCCAGTTCAATGACTTTTGTTCACCCAAAAGGTTTCACTTCAAATGGAAAGCGTTCGCTGACGATGACGCAAGTTCAATTATTTTTGTTCACCCAAAAGTGTTCAACGCCCCTAAAGAAGTTTTCACTTCAAAAATCTTGGGTGAAACAACCACACGACTTCCATTACCCACTATTACACGTATTGTATGCACTTTTTGCAGATAATGTGATAAGAAGACATAGAATTACTCTAATGAAGTAGACAACTAAATATTTTCTTGTAACAGAGAGTTAATACATGCGTAAAGACTTTACATATAAAGTTTACATAGTGATTAAAAAAAAAAAAAAAAAAAAAAAAAGTTTTTTTTTTTTTTTCCCCCTGAAACACCAGTATCTAAGATCTAAAACTGATCTATCTGATCCGAATGACTATTAATTTTCCTTTAATAACCACGTAAAGCATGAGAAAGGATATCTAAAATGGATTTATGTAACAATTTTCATGAAAATGGTTAGAGCCGTTTTTGTGATACCAACTTTTACCAGAACTTGGCATACTCAATTATTGACCGGAAAACAATAATTACATACAAAAGGATATTTAAAAGAGAGTTAATATGGTGAGTCTGAAAAAAAAAAATCAGTGAAACTGTTTTTAAGAAAATGCACTTACGAGACCTGAAATTGAGGCGCCTATCAATTTTCTTGAACTAACTAACTATATCATTTGAAAGTACATCTAATAGAGTGTTTATATAGCAAATTTGAAGAAAATCGTTAGAACAGTTTTTAAGATACGGACTTACGGTCACACTTCCGGTTTCCGATGTCTCACTTCCGGTTTTCATCAAAATCTGGAATATTCATCTATACACCAGTTTTGTCTTAATTCTGAAGTTTCGTAGCTGAATCATTATTAGTTTCGGATATATGATAGTCAGAAGATTCCCCCCCCCCCACACACACACTGACCAATTGCCCAAAACCAATTTTTATGGATTCAGGAGACCTTAAAACATGTAAATCAAGTGAAATCTCGACATCGAATTTTTTGACCGAATACATTACTTCCACTACGGTAATCGGGTAATGGAAGTAAAATTGACTGGTCTTGCAATGTTGTAAATTTATATTTGTGACTGTCATAACAGTTAGTTGTACACCTACAACATTGATCTTGATATGAGATTATTCGCATTGAGATATCTGCGATTTTGCACGATTCTTAGTGACGTCTGTACGTGTGTGTGTGTGTGTATTTCGCAAATCTCAAAAACGGTTGTGCGTAGAACATTGCAAATTTTATGTAGGTTGGTTGGTTGTAGGATTTAAGGCCGATTGACTCCTGATGTGTCCTAGGCCTACAGGAGGAATGCCCTCCGTGGGGGTCTTTCTAAGGGGTCCTAGCCCGTATTTACGCGAGTTTCGGAGGAAACCACGGAAAACTCCGAACGGCTAGGTCGATGAGCGCGACCTGGGATCGAACCCGGCACCTCCCATCTACCAGCTTTGAGCGCAGTACCGCTCGGCCCAAATTTTATGTAGGACTTGTATAACATCTAGTTTTGCAACTCTTTTTTAGGTCTTTTTGTGATTTACCATTTTGGAGATATTTACGAAAATTATATTTGTGATGATCAAAAATACAAAGTTTTGGGCCATTATATATGACCAAACTTCCTAGGGATTTTAACAAAAGTTAGTAATAAAACCCGTAATGACATTGTTATTAAATTTTCCGATAGTTTTTTAGTGTAGATAGTAGTTTGAAAAGGGTATAAGTAAGTTCTAGTCACCGAATGAGCTTTATTTAATAAATATTTCAGCAAATGTTGAATGAAACTGTTGTTTGTACCATAAAAAACAAAAATCAACGAATATGTTTGACATAATCCAAAACAAATTCATTATTTTTTGTATTCAGTTTAACATATAACTATTAGTCGTTATTGGATTTCGAAATTATTATTCTTTCACGACATTATAGTGATCATGCTTTGTTCAAAGTGAATGATTCTAAGCATTAGGAGAGGTGTGAAGTTTATTAACAAGTGGTATTTGAGAAATATGAGGCCATTCCATCTTCTAACGACAAACCTTTTTTTTTTGTTGTTGTTGTTGCTTGTTTATATATTTCATACCACATTAATTTGTTTAGGTAAAACTTTTTTTTTAAGCGCTATTCTATATATTAAAACCCCAATAAACTACTACATCAGAAACGACGTAGTAGTTTATTCGGGTTTTAATATTCCAACGCCAAGTCTCCTGTTATTATTAGCTATTCTATATACTTTTTTCTATCTTAATTTTCAATTTAAAAAGTTTATTTTTCTTATTTAGATTTGTTAAGGCTAGAATGATTAATAAAGACTTAGTAAACCCTTGTAAGATTAAAGAAATTCTATCGTGATAGTAGATAATGAATATACATATGTATATATTGGAATTTTTTGTTATTCTTATAAATTTAGAGAGACATGATTGTTAAATCGGTAGATTACGGGATCGAAGCTCGAGCCAGCAAAATACTATCGTGTCAATTGATGGTGGCTGGTGTACATAAAACCCGTTATAATTGCAATGCCATCCATGTTCCGCAAAAATAATATGTTTGATGGATGCCTAAAAGCAAGAACCATCCACTCCGTAAAAGTCAAAATTGTAATGGAATGTTTCCGGATACTAAACGTAAAGGTGTTTATTTGATGTTAAAGAAGTATATAAGACTGATTTTTGTTACGTAGATCACTGCATTATAAAATAAAAGGTGTTCTTCTTCATATTTCCTTTTGGAGCCGTGATAGTATGTGAAAGAACAAAAAAAAAAAAAAAATGATAAAAGATAAAAAGCTGTGAAAAGAATAAAAGATGAAGAATGTTGTAACAAATAATCCAGGGACTTTGGAAACTTCATGAAATTTATTAATGATTTATTATAAAAAAAAAGTATAATTTTAAAGTCAATATTTTTAACAATGAACGTAACGTTGACTAGAATAATAGAAAAGTGCACGATCATTCACAAATTACATAGTCTGTGTATCGTGCAGAAACATTTAGATGGGCATGGAGAAAGAAATTTTACGAAGAGAAGAACAGAAAAAGTATGTATAGACCAATGACAAGATTTAAAGTAAAGAAAAAGTTTTGCCAAAAGTCATTACCATAAGCGACAATACCGCCAAATATGTAATAAAAATATCACCTAAGCGACATCAAATTTTTGACAGTTAGATTTAATTCTATGTACTAGCTTTAAATGTTAAAAATACCTTACTGTTTATATGAGAATATTAAGGCTCGTTATAATTCTGATATGTTTCAATAATCGTAAGAATTTTCTTTAAAAATAGTGTTTACGATTTTAAAAAAAGACGCAGAGACAACTCTAAAATATTAGTACTCTATCATGAAACATCTGTAATAAATCTCTCACTTATATTTTTATTTTTTGAAATGGGGAACTTATTCAAGGCAAATTTTATGTTATCTGATATTTAGGTTTTCCAAAAGGTAGATTACTGAACTTTAGATTTACATATTTCGAGTAAAGAATCACAGACATTAATTCACTTTGACTGAAAGAAAAGAGATCATAAATCGTATAATAAATGAAATGTTTTTTAGCGATGTTTTTTAAACAGGGAAAATGAATGATTCAATGTAAGGAATCAAATGCAATTACATTTTAAGAAAGAATATAAGATTTTCCACATCACACTCCAAGAAGTAAATACCAGATCATCGCAAATTGATCACTGCGTCGATCTAGTGTGACATTAAATTGACTCAATCTCAATCAATTCATTTAAATATAATTCGCTACTTTTTCCTCGCTTATTATTTTCTGCTTAGAAATTTGATGATAATGCATAAAATACGACATATATAAATGAATTTATCTTTCTTATTCTAAATATTACTTAAGTACTCTTGTAATTCATATTTAATTAATATTTTATTAAAAATTATTCCTTATGAAATTATTTCAATGCAATTACTTAATTTCTCAACACAGTTTTTAATTAAGTAAATTTCGTTAGCTAAATTTTAGTAAGAAATTCATATCTAAGTTTTATTTAGAAACATTGAATAAAATATAAAATTTATCTTTTCATTAAACTATCTATAGTTGTTTTCACAAAGCTGGAGATAAGGATGATTAATTTGACAGCGTTCATTAATTAAATGCTATGAAATAATCTAATTTACCTTTTACTCATTATATGGGTATTATATCAGCTTTCTCGTAACCTTTATGCGATAAAATTGAGTTAGTATCAAATAATCATGATACAAGCTTTAAAAATAGCTTTTATAAAACTTTCCAGGCATTATTTACTAACTATATTTTAGATTGTTGTGTTACACATATGCTTCCTACGTGTTAATGCGTACAGTATGCGTTTTCATATTAAATGTTATAATTTCATTACCATAGCAAACGTATTAGCCACCTGACCACCGTTGACGGATATATCCGGTCAAAGGGTTCCACAATACATTTATAATTCTTTTTCCACAATACATTTATAATTCTTTTTCCGTCTCTTTTCACAATACATTTATAATTCAAAATTACATAATTATGAAATTTTAGATTATTTTTCAAATTTGAAGGTCTTAAATAATCGCCATTAAGATTATAATCATGCGCACAGTTAGATTTTGAATGCCAAATTGAAATAAGTATGGATTTTGCGCATTGCAAAGGGATGTACAGTGAAAACAACATTATAATTTTCCCTATCAGGAGGCAGTCAGGGGGTTAAATAAACTCTTGTCTTCTTTTTTATCATGTATTTATAGTGTATCATAAGTACCCAGTATAAAATATAGGTAACTAAATTAGGTCGATTTGTATGTTTATATAAATAATGTTATTTAAAGTACAATAGTAGGATTACGTATGGTATGACTTATGCAATACTCGACATTTCTTTTTCAGTACGACAAGACGATTTCTTTCAGACAGCGATTTTGCGTTGTCGCCGCTCATTGCATTATACATTTTTTTTTTTTTTTTTTTTTTTTTTTCAGAGATAATATTTAATTTAGAAAATGAAAAGTGTCCGTGGAGAATGAAATATAATGGTACTGGATAATTTCATTTAATTCATAGAGATGTCAATGATATAGGAAGAACTACTTTAGCCATTTTATTTTTAATATAATAAACAGAACCGAAAATGAATAATATTTTACCTGGAGACATTCTGTATATTTAGACCAATTAAAAAATATTTCCTGTTTCCTCTCTCGCATTAAATACAAATAATAATAATAATAAATAAATAAATAAATAAATAAATAAATAAGTATAATTAAGTATAAATAAATAAATAAAAATAAAATAAAATTGAGAAAAATCATACTAAAGCAATGGAACAGCTTTAACCTCTTAGCGAAATCTGAAATTTGGCACCGAAGTAGCTCGGTTGATTTTCGACAAGACGCTTACTTACACAATTGTGATACTCATTTTAATTAATCGCCAAAATGATAACAAAAAATAAAAACCGCAGTAGAGATCCAATGCTGAAGCTATACCAAAGTAATTTTAAGAAATGAATACAGTAACCAATGCTAGGGAATGAAACACAGTTACGGCATTCCTTTATATGGAAAAAATAGATTAAAATAAGTTGTGTCGTACTAAATTAAATTCTGTTACAAAAACTAAACGCAGAATTTATTATTATTTTCGATTCTGTTGTTACAACAAAAAACACAAACATCAACTTGAAATATAAATATTGATAAAATAATTTACTATATATATATATATTAGCAATAAATTTATTATATTTACAAAATTTTGAAATTATGAAACTATGAAGTATCATTATAAAACTTTGAAATTTATAAACATTGAACATAATAAAAATTTACATTAATTAGGAGACTTAACTTTTGGCAAGATCTCTTTTGATAATCTTAATTAATTGCAAACAAAATATGAACATGCTTCTGATAAAAGGCGGTTAACGCGCTTTTAAAACTTAGTATATCTATTTTTATTTATTTATTTATTTTAATAGGATATTTTTACTACATTCCATCGAAGAATTTCACAAAGTACAAAATAATGTATAGTAAATTTTAATCATCAGATTTTATGTATTTTAATTTTTTGTAATGTTTTTTGAATGGAATTTTAAGTGATTAAAACCTGAATCTTATACGATGTTAAAATGATTAATTACAAACAAAGTAAAATTATTTTTTTAAAACAAAGCCTTAGTACTGAGATTAATACAGAAGAGAATTGTTAGTATATAGCGAAATGACATTGAGAAAAGGTTAATTTTAATGATTTATCTCTTATAAATTCATTTTAAATCTCTGAAAAATACTGATTTATTGAAACTTGCTCATCTGAATAAGCGATTTATTTTTCTAATTCTCTTTAAATGTTTGCTTATTAATAAGTAAAAATAAATATGAATAAAAATTTCTATATGTGAATTTTAAAAATTTAATTCTTTATTTTATTGAACCTTTTAATATCTTTGTTACAATGAAAAGAGTTGATTTTAGTATTCATTTTTATACATGCAGATATTTAAAAGATTTAACAGAAAAATACAAAAATTTATAATTGCATAGTTTTCATAGATTTTAAAGTTATATTTTAAAAATATCGTTTTACACTCATTGTAATTGGATTTCATACAGCAAAAAGTTTACCACGAATAATTTTAGCTTTAATATTTTGTACATTCTTTAGTTATTAAGAATACTTAAACAAGTAAAATAAAATAAACGTTTTGGATCATAAATCACTTTTTTTTTTAAATATATTATTAGATGATTGCTTATGTATGTCATTTTCTTTTAACAAGGATAAATTCAATTTTAATTTTCTTCCCTTTCTGTGTTGAAGATTTCTTCTTTTTCTTCTTCTTCTTCTTTCTTTTTTTAATAATTTCTCGCTATTTATACATACGTATTTTGAGCTATCAACATGAACTTCAACTTAAAGAATTACGCATGACATTCAAAAGAAAAAAAAAATGTTTATTTGTTTAAATTTATGATGATTAAATTTAAGTTACATTTAAATGTCTATTTTTTTTTTCTAATTTCATTGGACATAGACCTATGTTTGCCTATGTTTGCATAAATCGTAATTGTTTCAAACTGTGAAACCAAATACCCAAATTTGCTAAAAATACTTAAAATTCTTCACTTGTATAAATATTGTTTTATGAATGTAGAAGACACTAATTATTCTTGTATGGACCCTTCAAATAAAAAAGTAAAAAGTGTATATTATTTTTTAGAAAGTTCTATAAATATACATAGAAGTTATCGTCTATATCATTTTAAAATGTTCTTTGCTTAAAAATCCATATGTATATTGCCTAAATCAATATTTCTTCCAAGTCCATTAATAATTTGTAGCCACTATTTTGGAATAAAATGGCGGCTACTTGATAAGAAAAAAGAAATCAACCTACCCTTCAGAATGAGCCGCAAGGACTTGTTTATATACGCCTGATTTTAATAGGACATATTTATTATTTTTAACATTTTTTTTCTCTAATATACACTGCCTATAATGCTTAATAACAATTATCCATATTAACGTAATTTCAAATAATATACATTTCTCGTTGAGAGAGTGAGTATTCTAAATCAAAGTCTTGTTTCATTTTTAAAAATAAAAATATGCAATTTTTTTTTTTTTTTTTTTAATATAATGTAGAAAGCAAAATAATGTATTTTCCTTAAAAAAGTAAAAAACTGTATACTAATTTTTAGAAAGTTATATAAATATACATAGAACTTATCGTCTGTAGCAGTTAAAAAATTTTTAAGGAAAATACATTATTTTGCATTCTACTTAATATTTTGAAAAAAAAAAAAATCACAAAACAATTTTTTGCGTATTTTTATTTTTGAAAACCAAATAGGACTTTGATTTCGAATACTCACTCTCTCAATATGAGAAATGTATATTATTTGAAATTACGTTAAGGGGAGAATTGTTGTTAAGCGTTACAGGCAGTGTATATATATATATATATATATATATATATATATATATATATATATAATGCTAAAAATAATAAATATGTCCTATTAAAATCAGGCGGATATAAGAAAGTCCTTCCGGTTCATTCGAAAGGGTAGGTTGATTTCTTTTCACTTATCAAGTAGCCGCCATTTTATTCCAAAATAATGGCTACAAATTATTAATGGACTTAGTAGAAATTTTGATTTAGGCTATATACATATGGAGTTTTAAGCAAATCAGTTCATAAACACTTTTTTATGTGAATTTCAAATATTCAAGTGGCTGGGACTTTGAAACAAAATGGCAGGCCAAGTTTGCAAACAAATATATAAAATGCATTTGTGAGATAAGCCTACTGTGCAAATTTAGTTTTAAGGGGGTCCGGGGCCCATTTTAAAAAAATTTTTACTAATTAACCCACTGATTTGAAATTTTTTTTGGTAATTAACCATGCAATGACTACACAAAAAAACCACATAAAATTTTTCTCAAACTTTAAAAAAAATTTAAAATTTAAATTTTTTTAAAAAAAGTGAGGTATTTTAAAATCGATATAACTCAAAATATTATAAACGGAATTAAAAAAAATTTTCACGTAGTTGAAGAGAAATATATTATCTTTAATTTGTCTTCGGCATTAAAAAAAATTTTCTTAAAAAAAAAAGATAAAAATTTTTTTTAAAAAAATTGACAAATTTTCAACGTAATTTTTTTTTAAAGTCGCATATTTTCAAAAATAATAATTTTTTTTAAATTTATCGAAGACAAATTAAAGTAAAATATTTGAAAATGCCAAGTTTAAAATTTAAAGGCTCTATCTTTATTGGTTTTTAAGTTATATCAATTTGAAAATGAAAAATGGTGAAAAAACGCATCATGGAGAAAAATGTATTTAAAGTTACAACAACATAATCACTGCTTATAAAATCTTTAAATACCTCTTAGAAACTCCCTGATGCATAAATAACACAATTTAGAACTCTATCCTTTAATTTTAGCTTAATTTTAGCTATTTTTACTTTTTTTTTAATGTGCATTTGAATGTTTCCATAGACTCAAATAATGTTTTTCGAACCCGACGAGTCGATATACGACTTAGCGAAGAATGATTTTTTTAAATTACTAATAAACTTTTTACTAATTAACCCACTGATTTGAAATTTTTTTTGGTAATTAACCATGCAATGACTAAACAAAAAACCACATAAAAATTTTCTCAAACTTTAAAAAAAATTTAAAATTTAAATTTTTTAAAAAAAAGTGAGGTATTTTAAAATTGATATAACTCAAAATATTATAAACGGAATTTAAAATTTTTTTCATGTAGTTGAAGAGAAATATATTATTTTTAATTTGTCTTCGGCATTAAAAAAAATTTTCTTAAAAAAAAAAAAAGATAAAAATTTTTTAACAAAAAATTGACAAATTTTCAACGTAATTTTTTTTAGTCGCATATTTTCAAAAATAATAATTTTTTTTAAATTTACCAAAGACAAATTAAAGTAAAATATTTGAAAATGCCAAGTTTAAAATTTCAAGGCTCTATCTTTATTGGTTTTTGAGTTACAGTCAACTCCCGTTAATCCGCAAATACCTCTAATCCGCAATGGATTTTTTAATGTAAACAAACAAATTTACAGCTAAGATTCTGAACGAACTAGAAACTTTTCTCTTTTTTTAATTCAAATTTTAAATTAATCTTTGCTTTCGGAAATTAATCTGCAAATTTAAATTTTTTAAGGGTTTAAAATTGGGGAGAATTGCATGAGTTTTCTTTCAAAACATTCTATTTCTGAAAAAGAAATTGCATTTTTACACAATTAGCAAGCGAAAGTTTCTGAAAAAAAATTATATATATATATATATATATATATTTCCAGTACTATTACATCAATGTTTAACAAATTTAAAAAGCAATCAATAAGGAATTTCCATTTCTGCACTTGAAATATAGTTTTTTTGTATTTTTTAACCAAATATGTATGCTTATATTTTATTGCTATACATTATTTGAGTATGCCTAAATTATTTAGCTTCATTATAATTGATAAGTTGAGTTAATATTGAAAAAATATTTTATTTTAAAACTTATTAGATATCTTTTCATTTTAATGTCTATTCATATATGATTAAATTAATCATAACTCACTCTAAATTTGGAAAAGAAAAATGTAAACAAAGAAAATAACCTGTAATCCGCAAAATCCTATAATCCGCACCTTTGGACAAAACTTTTGCGGATTAATGAGAGTTGACTGTATATCAATTTGAAAATGAAAAATGGTGAAAAAACGCATCATGGAAACTAAACCCTTGCTAAATGCATTTATCAACTTTTGATTTTTGAATAGCATGAATGCGAAAATTAAAATTGTTGAAAAGAAGCGGTATAGATAAAAACACATTATAAATGAAAAAACAATATTAATATATGTTTAAATACCTCTTAAAAACCTCCAGATGCATAAGTAACGCCTTCCTTCAGCTTATTTTTTTGGTTGATTGTAATTTTTGCTAATTCAACTTTTTTTCTATAAGATTTAAAAGCTTCTGTTGACTTGAACAACGCCTTTCTAACATGGCGAGTCCTTATGCGTTTCAAGGAAGTTAAGGATGAATTGCCAGGTGATAAATGGCATGATTTTAAGGCATTTATTGAAGATACCCTCATTCCATAATTGAAATCTGATATGCCCCTAGCTGCAGCAATATCTACTCGAGTTTTAGAAGTGTTAAACACTTTGGGGCAACGACTCCAAATCATGTTGTGCAAAGACTCGTTCCTATTTTGTGTTTCCCCTTTTGCACATTTTTGCAATAATACTTCTGAAGCCAATCTTTGAAAAATTGGCATCATTTTGGCAACAATTTCTTCTCTTAGAGGGGTTTTAACACTGGTTTTGTGTGCTGGAGGCTTTAGCTTCATCGAAATCGCACGATTATAAAAGCACCATGAATTTTCTCCAGGAGGACAGGTCGAATGCTTCGGCTTTTTATCTGTTGAACTGCAGTGCTGTAAGATGGCATAAATATCTTTTTTCATGGCAATTATGTTGCCTTTATTGCGTACTATCGAGTTACGATAATAGCGCGTAATTTTTTTTATTGTGCTTTCTGACAAGCTTCCATGTTTTTTCCCTCCGAGTGTAACACCCTTTGCTTTCTCAACCTCAACAAGTTTACGCAGTGCAGCTCCCATTCTTTTGCCAACATGATTTATGCATTCTGTTTTAGTAATGAGAGTTTCTTTTCCGTATACATTCAAATCTTGCAGGTCTTTGAAAGTTTTCGAATCGCCATCTGCTATTAATTCTGTGTAGCGGAACCCAAGACTTTCGGAACGAAGCCACATCCGTTTTGCCATCTCGCTTTCCATTCCACCAGATGTTCCGTCGTAATTTTTATCACAAATTCGAGCATGTCCTTCATACCATATATGAAATTCCGGAGACTCTTTTCCAAGACTTTTTGCTGCCTGGATACAGTGGTAGCAGATTTTAGATAAAACTTCATAATCAATTACAAAACCAGAGAGGACATCAATCACACAACCAACTGCATAATTTGAAGTATGGCCGCGCTTATGCCATGTTGCATCATAGCTGACTGCAATATCTGAAATACATGTACTATTCGAACCAAGGTGAAATTGTTTTACTTTTTCTCGAATGCTTTTTAACTGTTCACATGTACTTTTTACGGTTGAAGAATGCAAATATTTTAAATGTTTAGTAAAAACTTTTGAATCCATACACGGTAAGTTCATGTTATAAGTTAACTTTTCTAATGCTGCGTGTCCTTTCCCCATCTCTGTAACTGCAACTACAGCTCTGCGGTTAATATCAAAAGAATTTTCGTTTCCTGAAACTTTATCTGAAGAACAAAATAAGAACTCAAAACTGCAATTTTTGCAAATAACTTTGAGATTTTGAGCAAATCCATTGCATTTACCAACCTGTACAATTAATGTTAGTTGATAACATTTTTGACAACAGCACTTTGATATTACTGATTGAAAAATAGCTTGTTTTATGATGATGTAATTTTCTTCCTGACCTTCCAAGTTATTTTTTACAGGCGAGGGCATTTTTCTTCCATCTAAACGCTTTATTATTTCCAGATTTACTTTTTCAGGGGATGAAACTGATGGATTGCTTCTCTTTTTTTTCATTGCTTCAGACTTCTGAAGAGCAGATTTTCGTTTCCTGCCCATATTACAAATGTTCTTTCAAAATTTCTCAAGAAAAAAAGATATAAAAACTTAAAATACACTCCGAATTAATTTCGAAATAAGTACAAAATTCCTTACTCTTGTAAACAAAGCATTATCAATATATTTGTATCGTATTCATATCATATCAAAACGAAATATAACTTTTGAACAAGCCAGAATCACAATAATCAAGCAATCACTTTAAAATAATAATAAATCAATGTAAAAAAGTGTATAATCAATAGTAATAAATCATGTCAATGGTAAAAAAAATATTTCAAAGTAAAAATCATTACGATAATCAAATCCCAGCACGTTGTAAACAAACCCACGCCGGCACTAAACTACGAAGTTATTTCACTTCACTTCTTCTCAAAGTAGAAGTAGAAGTGTATAAATTTAAAATATAAACATATGAAATTAATCAGCGTTCAATTTAATTAATAATTGAAATATATTTCTCGAAAAAATGCGGTTAAAAATGTTTGTTTATGTTTAGCGCGGCGTTTGTTTTCAAACAGAAGGTGGGTGTTACCATAGCAACAGCTCTTTGAAACTGGAGTTGGAAAAACAGCTCAAAGCAAAATAATTATATCTTCCGTTCTAATGAAGATAGAAACATGATCTAAACGGCATTTTAAGCAGAAAAGATCATAGAATTTTTTAATATAAAAAAAAAAAAATCGAATTTTTGAAGATTTTTGAGCCCTGGACCCCCTTAATTAATTCAAAATCTCAAAAGTCATCGTGTTGAAAAATTAAGTCGCCGCCAGTTGGATCAAAATGGCGGAGCAAGTTACTCAGTAATCTAATCCCAAGATATTTGTAATATAAGTCTACTGTTCATCTTTGGTTCGAATAAATTCAGAATTTCAAATGTTACGCGATAACAAATTGTCAAGTGGCAGCATTAGAGTAGATGCAAATTGGAAACAAAATTACGGAGAAAATTGCCCATCGAAATCATAGATATTTGAATGATAAATACATTTTTCAACTTTGGTTTGAATTGATTAAATATTTCAAAAGTTAACATGATAAAAAATTTTTACGTGGCCACCACTTGAAAACAATATAACGAAGCAAGTTGCTCAGCAAACTCATCCAAGATATTTGAAGCATAAGTTCGAATTTTAGTTCGAATCAGTGCAGTGTTTCAAAAGTTAATGTTATGACAAATTTCCAAGTGGCAGTCTAAATGGCTGCTACTTGGAAAGAAAATGGCGAAGTAACTGCCCAGCGAAATCATTCAAGATATTTTTATGATAAGTTCACTGTCAAACTTTAGTTAAAATTAATTCAGTATTTCCATAATTCTCGTACTAAAATAATTTTCTAGTGGTATCGTGATTTGAAGTGGCCACCGCTTGGAAACCAAAAAGTGAAGTGAGATGCCCAGCAAACTTATCTCATCTATTTTAATGATGAATCCACTACCCAGATTTGATGTGAATTGACCCAGTATTACAAAAGTTATCATAATGACAAATTTTCAAGTAGCTGCCACTTGGAAGTAAAATTATGGATCAATTTAACAAGCGAACTTATTCAAGATATTTGAAACATAAGCTGACTATCATACTTTTGTTCGAATGAATTTAGTATTTTGAAAGTTATCATGATGGCACATTTTCAACAGGCCGCAACTTGAAAACAAAATGTCGGAACATGTTGCCCAGTAAACTCATCCAAGATAATTATAGGCTAATATAGGCCTAATATAGGCTAATATAGGCCAACTTTGGTTCGAAATGAATTGGAATTTAAAAAGTTATGTTCAGGAATTTTCAAGTGGTA
This sequence comes from Salticus scenicus, assembly GCA_963930645.1. Taxonomy (NCBI): domain Eukaryota; kingdom Metazoa; phylum Arthropoda; class Arachnida; order Araneae; family Salticidae; genus Salticus; species Salticus scenicus. The sequence goes on along the minus strand of OZ005653.1, from coordinate 221,583,449 downwards.
GCCTAATTTCAAATTGTCTCGCTTAGTTTATAACATCCGCACTTTTTGAAAAACAGCGAATAAAATTCATTAATAAACATGGTTGTGACCCTTATATACTCTATGTGTACATAAAAATTCAAGTAAATTAGGTCTGAAATCCGCTTTTTACAGGGTGAATTTGAAATTTTCAAGTGGCGTCCACTTCAAAACAAATAGGCGGAGCAATTTCGTAAACAAACTCATCCAAGATATTTATAAGATAAGTTCACTGTCCAAATTTGGTTCGATTTGAAATGTTATTTCGGAAGTTATCGTGATTTTAAATTTTCAGGTGTAGTCTGATTTCAAGTGGCCACCGCTTAGTTTAACATATGCACAACTTTATTAAAAATGGCGAATAAAGTTCATTAATAAACTTCGTTGAGACCCTTATATGGTCTATGTATACATCAAAATTCAAACAAATTCAGAATGGGCTTTTTACAATGTGAATTTGGAATTTCCAAGTGGTCTCCACTTGAAAACAAAATAGCAGAGCAACTTGGTTAACGAACTCATCCAAGATATTTATAAGATACGTTCACTGTCCAAATATGGTTCGATTTTGAGTATTATTTCGGAAGTTATCGTAATTTAAAATTTTCAAGTGGTCGCCTGATTTCAAGTGGCCCCGCTTAACTTAAGGTGTCCGCCACTTCATTGAAAATGGCTGAAAAAGTTCGTTAGTAATTTGATTTAGACCCTTATGTGGTCTACATTTACATCAAAATTCAAGAAATTCCGGCTTTAAATACGCATTTTACAATGTAAGTTTGAAATTTTCAAGTGGTCGCACTTAAAAACAACGCAGAGCAACTTGGTTAACTAACTCATTCAAGATATTTATAAGATAGGTTCACCGTCCAAGTTCAGTTCGATTTGGTGTATTATTTCGGGAGTTATCGTGATGAAAAAATTTTCATTATACATAGATAGGTGGATAGATAGATAAATGAACTGATTGCAATAGGTCTATTTCTAAAGAAATCAACCTAAAAGGTAAATAAGAAAAAAAAAATAAACAAAAAAGAATAAAATAAGCTAAAGCATGTATATTTCCTGTGGGTATTTTGATTTTATCAAAAACGTCTTCTTTGACAATTGATTAACCTGTCGTGTCCATTTCGATTTTATAAGAAGTCAACCCAGAAAGTTTTTTAAAGCAATTGAACAAAAAGAAACCATTATTAGAAAAACAATTTTATTGCATTAATTTCTTCGACCCTGAATTATGTACTGAGCAAATAAATAAATAAATAAATAAAATAAAATAAAATAAAATAAAATAAATAAATAAGTAATGAGATACGCAATACTGTATGTAAGTAATTTAATTATAAAATACAACAACAATCTGCGAATTACCCAATTAATTAATATATATATATATTATAATAGTCGAACACTGGGCTGTAATTAAGCAAACATAGAAATTTTATTTCATGTACAGTTAATTTTTTTTTTTTTTTTTTTTTTTGTATACAACATTTTGAAACAATTTCTTTGTGAGTGAGGACACAAAAATGCTGCACATTTCTCCCAAAATAAAGTAGTTTTAGTAGAAAAGCTGCGTTTGTAGAATGTTCTAGAAAAGACGCATTTAACTTTTCCTGTAAATTTCAGGACGTTTCCAATATATTCTCTGGTGGGGACGTCCTCTACCAAACAAATATGGTAGAATACAGCTATTCTTACATAAACTATTAATAGAATACTAGGTTTTGTGGTTAAAATTCTTGAAAATGAGGAATATAGAATAATTTAAATGTAAGTTCTAAAAGGAGGACGTCAGGGTTGAAGAGGTTAAAATCTACAATGCTTAGAATTCTTTAGCATAATTGCCACCATTTTTTAAACGGGGTATTATATCGGGGCACGTTTTGTTTTTATGAAAGAAGCTATTTATATGTAATGAATGAGTATGTTGTTTGATCTGTATACATAACTATAAACTGCAGTAGAATAATATCATTAAACATTATTTCTAACATTTGCTTCCGCTTTGTATTTCTATAATTATATTAATATAACATTTCTACAAAAACAATATGCTCTCGTCGTAAAAAAAAAATATATATATATATATATATATATATATCATTTGAAATTTAACTACGCATGATTAAGAAAAATAAAATTTGGAGAAAAAGTGAACAGGAAGCTTGAAGAAAATACATTGACAGTGTCATAAAAGTAATCTTCGGTTCTTCATAATCTTCTCTTCAACTTCTCAAAGCAAATAACCATCCGTCTGACACTCCCCATACCATTCTTCAACATTAACAACATTTTCACGTCCTTTATTGAATACTAGCTGACCCGTCCTACTTCGCACGGATGAACAAATTTTAGTTAACGATGAATTGATATGCAAAAAATAAAAAAAATATCAGTTTATATGTTATAGTCAGGCAATATCTTATTTAACTGAAAAGTCAAAATATAATTTTACAATTATTTTTTTCAATCAGTTGTTAAATGTTGGTAATTTTTACTTTATGTTATTTATTTATTTATTGCATGAAAAGAAGCATGTCTTTACTCATGAATAAAAAATATTGAAAAATAAACCTATAACATGAATATGTGTTTGATAAAGTTGACGTCATAATTGCTTTAATTATTATTTATTTGTTCTTATAATATTAATTTCTATTAAACACAGAGCTTATGTGTTTTTAATTTTCTTAAATTTAACGTCCGCAGAGTAATCTGGTTATTGTTTTAGTAATGGTTCTCCATTAGTGATCGTTAATATTTTTTGTGATTTTGATGGTGAATTAAAAAGGTTATCGCAAATACGTAAAGTCCTTCGAGTGAAACGTCCTAGCTATTGCATTGCCAAATTTTAAATATCGCCAAAGAAGCCCTATACAAAAGTATATTTCTAACGCGAATGCACATTTAATTTATTTTAAATGAACAGTGTTTCCAATCAACATAATGAAACTTGCATAATCAAATGTCATTTGCAATTCCCTAGCGGCTGTATATTGCGCTACTTGCTTTCGGAAAAGATTTTATATCAATCATCCTTGGCGGAAAAAAAAAATGATTGCCAAGTTATCTCGCAAATATATTTAATTTTTTCCATAACTGATGGTTTTTAATAATGTATATTAAGGGAAAAATCAATAATATGAAACAATATTCGTATAATATATACTATTACAAAATCTGGTGTGAAAAAACCACACGACTTCCATTACCCACTATTAAACGTATTATATACATTTCTTGGAGATATTAAGTACATGCATTTTTTTTTTAGATTTTCCAGTAAGAGAAACTTGATACACGTATAAAGACACCTACAACAAAGTTTACATAGTGAGTTAAAAAATAAGGGGAAAAAATAGATAGTTATTTTTTTAAACACGAATTACCGAGATCTAAAACTGAACTTCCTAATGAGGATGACCGTAGTATTCCTGTAATATGCACGTAATACTTGAGAAAGGTTATCTAAATTGAATTAATGAAACAATTTTCAAGAAAATCGTTAGAGCCGTTTTTGAGATACCAACTTTTACCAAAACTTGGCATACTCAATTATTGACCGGAAAACAATAATTACATACAAAAGGATATTTAGTATTAAGTTAACATGGCGAGTTTGAAAAAAATTTGTACAGCCGTTTTTAAAGGAAGGCACTTATGAGATCTGAAATTGAGCTGTTTATAGAGGACGCCTATCAATTTTCCTGAACTAACCAATTATATCATTCGAAAGGACATCTAATAGATTGTTTATATAGCAACTTTGAAGAAAATTGTTATTGCTGTTTATGAGGTACGGGCTTACGGTCCCATTTCCGGTTTTCGATGACCCAGTTCTGGTTTTTTAATTTTCACCAAAATTTGGAAAATTCATCTGTACATCAGACCTGAATCAATTGTGAAGATTTGTAGTTCTATCTTTATTAATTTTGGAGATATGACACCCGGAAAATTTCACACATTCGTACACACACACACACACACACAACACACACGGACCAATTGCCAAAAACTACTTTTTTGGACTCAGGAGTCCTTAAAACATATAAATCAGGTGAAACTCTATATCAAATTTTTGGACCGAATACAATACTTCCACTACCTACGGTAGTACGGTAATTGAAGTACAAACATAGATCTCGTATTTAATACGAAAATATACAGATTTTCGTATTACGTTTTCGATCTCGAAATACAAAAATCGCCAAGGACGACCGATATCAAATCTATGCTTTGGTTTCAATTAAAATATTGAAAATTTGAATTAAAAATGTATTTTACCAAAATTTATTATAGCCTCTAGCACTTAGAGACAGTGTAACTTTTGATTAGTATAAAAAAAGAAAGAAATAGAAATCGGCTTTTTAGTTCTAGCGATCGTTCTCTACATATACATATAAACCTTTCCTCTTTATATATTAGTATAGAGCATAGATAGATTAAATAGGTTTCTAATCAACATAATGTAACTCAAAAAATTAAATGCTATTTGCATTGCAGTAATGGTTGTATGCGCTATGTATATTGAGCTACTTGTCATAACTGTTAGTTGCTAAAAATAGTCGTCAAATAAATTTAAACTTCTCAATTATTCTTTTAACAAATGCATAATGAAATGCAGACGATATTTTTTTAATTCACTTTTTATAATATTATTCGCGAGAAAATATATTTTATTATATGTCGAAAAATGAATTAACCCGTAAATTTTTTGGGCAACAATTATAAAATAAATAATTTAATAAAAGTTTAGAAGTAACGCTTAGATCATTACATTACTCGTATATCATATCATATCAAATTAAATATTATTAGAAAAATAAATACTTTAAATTTATAATGACGTCATATTTAACGTGTAAGTTTAACATTTTGCAAAGCTTTATATGAATTTCAATTTAATTCACGTGCAAATATATTTCTTTTCTTTTCATGTCAAGATATTTTAAAAACAAAATGTAAATGTTTCTTTTATCTTGACAACAACTAATTTTTTTAATATTTCATTATTTCCATTTCTATTATGACTTTTATGGGGATTTTAATTAAAATGCTCAGATTTTAAACTAAAATTCATTTTATCAAAATTTAATATAGCCTATAACAATCAGGGATAGTGTAGCTTTTGATCAGTGAAAGAATTTTTTTAATCGGTTCAGTAGTTTCAGAGATTACCCTCCACAAACATACAATTTTTTTCGCTTTATATAATGACTAGCTGACCCGTCCTACTTCGCACGGATGAACAAATTTTAGTTAACGATGAATTGATATGCAAAAAATAAAAAAAATATCAGTTTATATGTTATAGTCAGGCATTATTATCAACTGAAAAGTCAAAATATAATTTTATGATTATTTTTTTCAATCAGTTGTTAAATGTTGGTATTTTTTACTTTATGTTATTTATTTATTTATTTCACAAAAAGAAGCATGTCTTTACTCATGAATAAAAAATATTGAAAAATAAACCTATAACATGAATATGTGTTTGATAAAGTTGACGTCATAATTGCTTTAATTATTATTTATTTGTTCTTATGATATTAATTTCTATTAAACACAGAGCCTATGTGTTTTAATTTTCTTAAATTTAACGTCCGCAAAGTAATCTGGTTATTGTTTTAGTAATGGTTCTCCATTAGTGATCGTTAATATTTTTTGTGATTTTGGCGGTGAATTAAAAAGGTTATCGCAAATACGTAAAGTCCTTCGAGTGAAACGTCCTAGCTATTGCGTTGCCAAATTTTAAATATCGCCAAAGAAGCCCTATACAAAAGTAGATTTCTAACGCGATTGCACATTTGATTTATTTTAAATGAACCGTGCTTCCAATCAACATAATGAAACTTGCATAATCAAATGTCATTTACAATTCCCTAGCGGCTGTATATTGCGCTACTTGCTTTCGGAAAAGATTTTATATCAATCATCCTTGGCGGAAAAAAAAAATGATTGCCAAGTTATCTCGCAAATATATTTAATTTTTTCCATAACTGATGGTTTTTAATAATGTATATTAAGGGAAAAATCAGTAATATGAAACAATATTCGTATAATGTATACTATTACAAAATCTGGTGTGAAACAACCACACGACTTCCATTACCCACTATTAAACGTATTATATACATTTCTTGGAGATATTAAGTACATGCATTTTTTTTTTAGATTTTCCAGTAAGAGAAACTTGATACACGTATAAAGACACCTACAACAAAGTTTACATAGTGAGTTAAAAAATAAGGGGAAAAAATAGATAGTTATTTTTTTAAACATGAATTACCGAGATCTAAAACTGAACTTCCTAATCAGGATGACCGTTAGTACTTCTGTAATATGCACGTAATACTTGAGAATGGTTATCTAAATTGAATTAATGAAACAATTTTCAAGAAAATCTTTAGAGCCGTTTTTGAGATACCAACTTTTACCAAAACTTGGCATACTCAATATTTGACCGGAAAACAATAATTACATACAAAAGGATATTTAGTATTAAGTTAACATGGCGAGGTTGAAAAAAATTCGTACAGCCGTTTTTAAAAGAAAGCACTTATGAGATCTGAAATTGAGCTGTTTATAGAGGACGCCTATTAATTTTCCTGAACTAACCAATTATATCATTCGAAAGGACATCTAATAGATTGTTTATACAGCAACTTTGAAGAAAATCGTTAGGGCTGTATATGAGGTACGGGCTTACGGTCCCATTCCCGGTTTTCGATGACCCAGTTCCGGTTTTTCAATTTTCTCCAAAATTTGGAAAATTCATCTGTACATCAGACCTGAATCAATTGTGAAGATTTGTAGTTCTATCTAATTTTTGAGATATGACACCCGGAAAATTTCACACATTCGTACACACACACACACACACACACACACACACACACACTGACCAATTGCCAAAAACTACTTTTTTGGACTCAGGAGTCCTTAAAACATATAAATCAGGTGAAACTCTATATCAAATTTTTCGACCGAATACAATACTTCCACTACATACGGTAGTACGGTAAATGAAGTAAAAACATAGATCTCGTATTTAATACAAAACTATACAAATTTTCGTATTACGTTTTCGATCTCGAAATACAAAAATCGCCAAGGACGACCGATATCAAATCTATGCTTTGTTTTCAATTAAAATATTGAAAATTTGAATTAAAAATGTATTTTACCAAAATTTATTATAGCCTCTAGCACTTAGAGACAGTGTAACTTTTGATTAGTATAAAAAAAGAAAGAAATAGAAATCGGCATTTTAGTTCTAGCGATCGTTCTCTACTTATACATATAAACCTTTCCTCTTTATATATTAGTATAGAGCATAAATAGATTAAATAGGTTTATAATCAACATAATGTAACTCAAATAATTAAATGCTATTTGCATTGCAGTAATGGTTGTATGCGCTATGTATATTGAGCTACTTGTCATAACTGTTAGTTGCTAAAAATAGTCGTCAAATAAATTTAAACTTTTCAATTATTCTTTTAACAAATGCATAATGAAATGCAGACGATATTTCTTTAATTCACTTTTTATATTATTATTCGCAGGAAAATATATTTTATTATATGTCGAAAAATTAATTAACCCGTAAATTTTTTGGGCAATAATTATAAAATAAATAATTTAATAAAAGTTTAGAAGTAACGCTTAGATCATTACATTATATCATATCATATCAAATTATATTATTAGAAAAATAAGTACTTTAAATTTATAATGACGTCATATTTAACGTGTAAGTTTAACATTTTACAAAGCTTTATATGAATTTCAATTTAATTCACGTGCAAATATATTTCTTTTCTTTTCATGTCAAGATATTTTAAAAACAAAATGTAAATGTTTCTTTTATGTTGGCAACAGCTAATTTTTTTAATATTTCGTTATTTCCATTTCTATTATGGCTTTTATGGGGATTTTAATTTAAATGCTCAGATTTTAAACTAAAATTTATTTTATCAAAATTTAATATAGCCTATAACAATCAGGGATAGTGTAGCTTTTGATCAGTGAAAGAATTTTTTAAATCGGTTCAGTAGTTTCAGAGATTACCCTCCACAAACATACAATTTTCTGCGCTTTATATAATGATATAGATTTGTACCCACCATCCTACCATCGAATCACTCATTGCGTTCTGTCCGTGAACTTCACAAATTTGTCTGTGAATTTCTACTGATTTAATGTTTCAAACTTTCAGAAAGTGCGTGACAGACCATATTTTACACACAACAGACTGCTCAGATTTTTATGACGTGCTTTGGTACAAATCCTTTAAAAACCCTTAATAACTTTTAAATGTTCAACATGCGCCCGATGCAATACTCATGGATATAAAAATAACTTCAGTTTTTTGCCATTGAGTCAGCCAAGTGCACTGTCACGCATGAAATCATGAATGCAGATCCTCCACGACAAAAATCAAAAATGGAATTTATTTCCTGCATTGAACTCATGTGATTTAATAATGATATGAAAATCAAGCATACTTCATATACGTTATATTTTTATTTTTTACGTGTTATTTATATTCAGTGTTGCCAGATCTGGTGGATTTTTTATTCAATAATCACCAATAATTTTTAATTTTAATGTTTGCTTAATTGCTTTGAAGATTAGTCGTCTATTACGTATATCAAATATCTCTTTTTAAAACTAACGCTGACTACTGAATAAAACATCCGCCAGATCTGGCAACACTGTTTATATTTAATGCGTTATTTATACGTTTTATGCATGTTACATCTTAATTCTTTCTGGATGAATCTGTTTGTTAAAAGTTTTCAATAAACATTTCAATACATTTAAATATTCTGTCAAATTCTAGATATTATAAAACAGTATGTTAAAAAAATTACTTTAAAAGGAAAAATATATCGCTATAAATTACAGTTGCATGCAGTAATAAAAATAAACTTTATTCTAAAGAAATAACTATTTTGTATATTGCTAAAAATGTAAATCTTAACCTGAGTTTATATACTATATATATAATTTGATGCAAATTCACGCTTAAAAAAATACTATTAAAAAATATACATTATAAATCATCTTGACATACTATACCATTTTAATCTTGCATTGCTTTACTTTACATGCTACACGGTACGTCGATATTTGTTTTATAAAAGTGGATGAATATTTTTAGGAGTTTGTTAAAATAGCTCGAAAAACTAAATTTTTGCACAGCTTAAAGATAAACCTTATTTTATTTATTAATATATATATATATATATATATATATATATATATACAGGGCCCGAAATTTCAACTCAGATTACACTCGCCGAAACAAAAGTTTTACTCGCCACAAAATAGGGTTGATATTTTTTTTTTCTTTACGTATTTTAGGTTTTTTTTTCCCCCTAACTATTTGGAAGGCTTTTACAAAGATGCCTAAAATTATATATATTAAAAGTGTGTCGTATATCCCCATGTCTCATAATCATCTCTAATTAAAAATCATTATAATGTATTGTATTTGAGATTTGAAAAAAGATTAAAATATCTAATAACATAAATGCAAAGAGTCATTAAAGGAAAAAAAAAAACTCTTTGTCAAACAATATCCTGTAAAAATGTTTTATTCTGAAAGATTAAGCTTCCTTATTTACCTATTTATTTATTTAGCTTTTTACATCAGAAATGTCTTTTTCGTCCATTTTATTACCATGTTTTTATTAACTTCTATTCTTGTTTGTTTGTTTGTATGTTATATAGTTTTTTCATTTGTTTTTTTTTACCATGTTTTTATTAACTTCTAATCTTGTTTGTTTGTTTGTTTGTCCAGTACAAATCTTGTAATCGAATTTTAACTAACTTTTCTACTAGCTAGATATTTGAAACTTTCACAGTAATTCAGAACCCGGTGACAACACAATACTTCGAAGTCCGATTTTCGAATTTTCGATTAGTTTTTTATAATTAATTAAAATATGAAAATAATAACATCCTAATCGACGAAATAAATCCTAACAGCGTTAAAATAGCCATTAAAATATTAGCTATAATTTATTTGTTGCCAAAAAAAAAAAAAAAAAAAAAAAAAAAAAAACGAGTTCATTTTCGTTCGACATAAAAATAAATATATTTAATTAAACGTGAACGTTAAAAAATTATAAAAAGTTAAATTATGCATCTCACAAAAATTGACGTCATTATCACTTTAAAAATTTTATGCACATTGATTAGAACTCTATGATTCATCAGAAATTTTAAAGCATGGTATATATATATATATATTTATTTATTTATTTATTTATTTATCTTATAATTATTTTTGTAATCAGTCGGAATGTCGATGTGTGTAACTTGTTCATTGTTGTCATTTTAAATAGCTATTTCGGAATAACTTTTTCGATAAAATCGTTGTTTACAAATCATTACAAGCGCAAATCATTGGTGTTTCAGTAAAAAAAACAGAAAAAATGAACTGTTTTTTGATCATTATTCAACAAAATAAACATAGGCAGTATCTTTAAAAGGGCTCGGACTCATGACAATATCGCATAGGCAAACTTTCGCATAATATCTTCTCCGGGATAGTGGGCGACGGGCAAAAAGGCTCTCTGTTCGTCTATCCTCACTCTGCTTGGAGAAATAACAGTAGGAGAAACGAAACAACCGGAAAGATCAAAACTTTTATGTATGCACTTCGTATTTTTCATTTCCCAGGCTAGGGCGAGCTCGGGCTACGCATATACAGACTCGGCTCTCGGAGAATCTAAAAAGGAAAGGTTAAATATGACGTTATAAGATGGCAAGATTTTGCCATATTTAAATCTATAAAAAGAATGTTTTCTGTCACCGTATCGTGTACGAATTCTATCTATAACTAAACCAAATTTTTACTCGCCACAGTAAAAATTCCACTCGCCAATAGCGAGCTGGCGAGCGGAAATTTCGCGCCCTGTATATATATATATATATATATATATATATATATATATATATATATATATCTTTAAAAATCAGTTTAATCGTTTATACAAATTATTTAAGTTTATATTATTGCATATTGTAAGATAACATATTTTACTAAAAAATTCAGTACTAAATTCTTAAAAAAAAAAAAAAAAAAAAAAAAAGAAATGGAAAAACTTGAAAGAATTTTTTAACTTACGTCGTAAAACCCAAAAATGATGTAGTACAAATACCATCGATATTTTTAAAATGATGTATGCTTTTTTCTCCCTATTATTAAAGTATTGTTGCATGATTAGTATGCACTAAGATTTCTACAACACGAAATTTTTTTATTTTCTAATATTATATTACAGTCGGCAGAAAGAATATCCGAGCACTAGCGAAAATTCCTATATAAAAATGAACACTTAATAATGTTTTGATAAATAAATCCTTGTCGAATCATGTTCTTAGACTGACTAAGAACAGGATACTACAAGTATTTATTTAACAAAACTGTATTTAGTGGCATATAATCTACTAAAAATAAATAAATAAATAAATAAGTAATAATATCACTTGATGTTTTTTCATCACTAAACTGACTTACAAAAAACATATTAAATATTATGAAACAGATAATGGTGTCTGTTTCTAAATATTGTTTCAATTTTTTTTAGTAGACTATTCTAAACATGAAAAATTACTTCAAGTTTGAATTTGAAATAATAATGCACAATTTTCAGTCAAAAATTAGGCTTTTTCATTGAAAACAGTTTGTAAAATATAGGCTGTATAAAATTCAGACACAAATAATTCATACTGTTTCTTAAAATTTATGTAATTTTTAGACTTACAAAAGGAAATGAGATGAAAATTAAAAGTAAATTTTAATTGTATAGGAACAGGAAAATGTATGTTTCAGGTAAAGCATTGGGAAAAGGGTTAAGTGTAGGATGAAGTTGTAAAATTCAGATATTTGCAATATATATATATATATATATATATATATATGTATGTATGTATATATTTATATATATATATATATATATTTATTTATATATATATATATGTGTATATATATAATAAAAATAAAAATAATAGCTATATCGTTACAGTAATCACCTGAAACAGTTTACGGAACGATCATATAAATTAAATTATTCATATTTCATTGCTTTTTCTGAAAACAATGACACTATTAACTATAACATTTTAAAAATGAAAATAAAAAAATAAAAAGAAAGAAAGATATTAGACTGTTAGATATTAGAATTGAGGGGTACAACATCCCCAATTTTGTGGAAGACCATATTTCAGCTTCATTGTTTTATAAATGCAAAGAAACTTGATATTGTTGTGGGTTTCATAAAAATATATGCTGATTTAATTAATTTGGTGGCATATTGACCCATATATGGCGCTGTTACTCAGCGTTTTTCAAATTTCAGGTATATTTCCAGACAGTTAACATTTTAAAACTATGTAGAAGCAAATTTGTGATGGACACCGTGTATTAATTTATATATGCCTAAGTTAAATGTTAGTAGAGAAATTTTAGACAATCAGTATGCCATAAACATAGAGCGGTGTTCTGTGCAGACGGCAAATTTCGTCAGTGAAAGAAATTATCCGAACATTTTCTGTCAAGGATGCACAGAGAATACGGTGACAGAACAATGATGATCACCAGAAAAATGAGAAGTAGAAATTCTGGAGTAGGTGAGGAAATAGATAGACGCTAGTAGTGTTTTGAACCGTTAGTTACGAAGTCAAGGGCGAATTTGTATATGCATACCCACACAAATATGTATATCAGTTTCATCATAGATCTCACATAGTTGTAATTTTCTTTCCTAGAAATTTAGTATTTCACTTAAAAAGTACATTAAAGTTCCATTTGTTCAAATATTTATGTATTTCGAATCTTTTGATGTCGAAGCTTTTTATAAATCTTTCACTCTGGTAAATTAAGAATCTTTTTTTATATTTTTCTTTAGCGTTTTAAATAAAATCTACAATTTTACTTCTATGCTTTTAAGCATTTACATTAAATTTAAAATGCTAGAACAAATAAGGTATTAATAGTTTATTACATGCAATTTATCTTTTATGTATAAGATTCATTTGTATTTGTCTTTAAAATTATTATATTGCGTAATAACATAAAATTTTCAACATATTAATGTATCAAGAACATATAAATAAATGAAAAATAAATTGACATCTTTCTAATTAATTTTAAGAAAATAATCAACAATCACGAACACTGAAAATCGGAATCCACTTTCCATATTTACAACAGTTGATAAACGCAATAAGATCATTCATACGTCTATACAAAATTCAGTAATACCCATTAATGATTCCTTCTCATGCAATATATTTCATAAACAGTCAAGAAGAGAAAGTTATCTCTACATTGAAATGTGTTGATTGATAGAATTAATTTTCTAACAATATTTTAAAACAATTCAACAGTCACGAAAAAAAAAAAAAAGAAAAGTATATGATATGCGAATATTGATGGCAACAGATACTATAAATGGCATAAAAATAGTGTATATATATATATACACACACCACACAGATGTGTATATTAGTTGCATCGCAGGTCTTACACAATTGTACTTATCTTTCCTAGAATTTAATACAAGGAACAAATAACACAAAATTAAGAGCAAATTAATGTTCTTTCATTACAAGAATGCTCAGTTCCTTTTGCACTGAGGAAAAAAAAAAGAAAGAAAGAAAAAAATATTGGCCTAAATGCTATAGCGATTTTACTCTTGAAAATTCAAGGTTTGTACAGTTCTTTTAAATCCATTAGTGGAACGTTAATTGTGTAACAAATAAAAATAAAATAAAATAAAATTTAGTTTTAATAGATTCTGAATTCACTGCATCCATGATATACGTAAATAAAAAAAAATTGAAATATTACTGTAATAATATGAAAATTTTCCTTTATATAATATTTATGTGTCTATTCCAAACTCTAAAAATAGATACTATAAATGATATAAAAATAATTTATATATACATACACACACAAATATATATATTAGCTGCATCATAGGTCTTACTCAGTTGTACTTATGTTTACTAGAAATTTATTGTTTTTTCTAAAAAATATTTTAAAATTGTATTCGTTGAAACAGTTATGTATTTCGAATCTTGCGAAATTGCTTTCAGTCTGGTAATTAAAGCACTTTTTGAAGCTTTTTCGTTAGAGCTTTAAGTAAAATCTAGAATTTTATTTGTATATGCTTTTAAGCAATTAAGTTAATTTTAAAAAGGTTGAACAAATATGTTTTGAAGATCTCATGAAAAGCCTTTTCATTTTTAAGATTTATTGTCACTTATCATGAAACTTATTAGAATGCGTAATAACATAAAACATCCAAAATCTTAATGTATCAAGAAAAGATAAAATATATGGAAAAATATATATATATATATTTCGACATCTTTCTAATTAATTTCAAGAGGATAATCAACAGTCACGCACATTGAAAATCGGAATCAACTTTCCGTATTTGCAACAGTTGATACACGCGATAAGGTCATTTATACGTCTATACAAAATTCAATAATACCCATAGAATCCTTAATGTTTCCATCTCATGCAATATATTTCAAATGCAGTCAAGAAGCGAAAGTTATCTCTAGATTGAAAGGTGTTGATTGATAGAATTAATTTTCTAACAATATTTTAAAACCAATTCAACAATTAAACATTCTGAAAAAGAAAAATGAAATTATATGTTATGCGCTTGTTGACGTCAAGATATACTATAAATGGTATAAAAATAATGTATATATACATACACATATACATACACATGTGTACATTATTCGTTGAAACACTTATGTATTTTGATCCTTTTGATGTCGAAGCTTTTTATAAATCTTTCACTCTGGAAATTTAAGCATCTTTTTTATATTTTTCTTTAGCGTTTTAAGTAAAATCTAGAACTTTACTTTTATGCTTTTAAGCATTTATATTTAATTTAGAATGATAGAACAAATATGGTATTAATAGTATTTTACATACAATTTCTTTCTTATATAAGATTTATTTGTATTTATCGTTAAAACTCATTATTAATCGTAATAACATAAAACTTTCAACATATTAATGCATCAAGGAAAGATAAAATACACGAAAAAAAAAAATATTTTGACATCTTTCTAATTTATTTCAAGAAGATAATCAACAGTCATGCGCATTGAAAATCGGAATCCACTTTCCGTATCTGCAATAGTTGATACACGCGATAAGGTCATTTATACGTCTATACAAAATTTAATAATACCCATAGAATCCTTAATGTTTCCATCTCATGCAATATATTTCAAAAACAGTCAAGAAGAGAAAGTTATCGCTAGATTGAAAGGTGTTGATTGATAGAATTAATTTTCTAACAATATTTTAAAACCAATTCAACAATTAAACTTTCTTAAAAAAAGAAATTATATGTTATGCGCTTGTTGATGTCAAGATATACTATAAATGGTATAAAAATAATGTATATATACATACACATACACATACATATGTATACATTATTCGTTCAAACACTTATGTATTTCAAACCTTTTGATGTCGAAGCTTTTTATAAATCTTTCACTCTGGTAATTTAAGCATCTTTTTTTATATTTTTCTTTAGCGTTTTAAGTAAAATCTAGAACTTTACTTTTATGCTTTTAAGCATTTATATTTAATTTAGAATGATAGAACAAATATGGTATTAATAGTATTTTACATACAATTTCTTTCTTATATAAGATTTATTTGTATTTATCGTTAAAACTCATTATTAATCGTAATAACATAAAACTTTCAGCATATTAATGCATCAAGGAAAGATAAAATACACGAAAAAAAAAAATATTTTGACATCTTTCTAATTAATTTCAAGAAGATAATCAACAGTCACGCACAATGAAAATCGGAATCCACTTTCCGTATTTGCAACAGTTGATACACGCGATAAGGTCATTTATACGTCTATACAAAATTCAATAATGCCCATAGAATCCTTAATGTTTCCATCTCATGCAATATATTTCAAGAACAGTCAAGAAGAGAAAGTTATCTCTAGATTGAAAGGTGTTGATTGATAGAATTAATTTTCTAACAATATTTTAAAACCAATTCAACGGTCGATCTTCCTAAAAAAGAAAAAAAAAGTGTATATGATATGCGCCTATTGATGGGAAATTTTAAGAATAATGTTTAACTTTTTAAATAATTCTGATTGATTGTTCTCAAACAGAATATTTGAAGATATAAATATTAATATACTAGCAGGCTATGCCCGCTTCGCTGGCCACTATTTTTAAATGAATCGCAATAATTAATGAATTCTCAAAATTGCATTAATTTTTATCACGTGATAAAAAAAGAGAAAAAAAAATTCTGATCGAGATAAGTGTCGCACTAAGTTCCCACTGCCTTTGGCAGCGTAGACCCGTGCGCTGCGCGCATGTATTCCTTCACCATCCTTATGACTTCTCAAAATTCCATGTTATTACTCATAAATTTTCATTCTTAAGAAAAGGAATTAAAAAATATATCATTTAGCATCGGGTAAAAACTCACACCGGGACGCACTGCCTTCGGCAGCGCAGATCCATGCCCGCTGCGCGCGCACGTTTGAGGATGTACGTGCGCTGTACACGCATATTCCTTCTCAAAATTTTATTATTAAGAAAATAAAATAAAAAAAAATCTTTTATCATCGGGTAAAAACTCGCACCGGGGCCCAAACCCATGCGCGGTGCGCGCCTATTCCTTCCCCACCCTTCCAGCCCCTCCTAATTAATTTATATATACCAATTTGGAACGGTCTTACTCAATTAGCTGTGATGCAAAAGAAAACCTGATCAGGACACCTTAAAATTGTAAATCAGGTGAAATCTCGAATTCCACTTTCGATAATATAAGAGAACTTTAAAATATCTTTCGAATGA
Organism: Salticus scenicus; assembly: GCA_963930645.1. Classification (NCBI taxonomy): domain Eukaryota; kingdom Metazoa; phylum Arthropoda; class Arachnida; order Araneae; family Salticidae; genus Salticus; species Salticus scenicus. The sequence continues at coordinate 221,566,526 of OZ005653.1, read as the reverse complement.
TATATTAGAAATAATTTAATCATAATTAGAATTTGAAATATTGAAATTTAAAATCATTACAGCGTCATCTGGCAGTAGAAATTTCTGTAATCTATTGTTCCACTCCAGATCAACAAAGCTTTCAAATGATGTATTACTCATGAAATTATTTTAATTAGTAGATGAGATACAAAAGAAAACCTAATCAGGACACCTCAAAATGTGTAAATCGGGTGAAATCTCGAATTCCATTTTCGATAATGTAAAAGTACTTTAAAACTAAAATAAGCTTTCAAATGATGTATTACTTATGAACTTTTTTTAATTAATAACTGAGATACAAAAAAAAAACTGATTCAGGACACCTCAAAACGTGTAAATCTGGTGAAAACTTTCGATGATTTAAAAGAACTTAAAAATATCTTTCGAATGATGTATTACAAATAATTTAATCATAATTAGAAATTGAAATATTGAAATTTTAAAATATTACAGCGCCATCTGGCGGTACAAATTTCTGTATTCCACTGCTCGATTCCAAATCAGAAAAGCTTTCTAATGATGTATTACTTACGAAATTATTTTAATTAGTAGCTGAGATACAAAAGAAAACTAATTCAGGAGACCTCAAAACGTGTAAATCTGGTGAAAACTGTCGATAATATAAAAGAACTTTAAAATATCTTTCGAATGATGCATTAAAAATAATTTAATCATAATTAGATATTGAAATATTGAAATTTGAAAATATTATAGCGCCATCTGGCGGTAGAAATTTCTGTAATCCACTGTTCGATTCCAAATCAAAAAAGCTTTCTAATGATGTATAACTTGTAAAATTATTTTAATTAGTAACTGAGATACAAAAGAAAACCTAATCAGGACACCTCAAAACGTGTAAATCGGGTGAAATCTCGAATTCTATTTTCGATAATGTAAAAGTACTTTAAAATGTGTATCAAGTCAACAAAGTTTTCAAATGATGTATCACTTATGAAATTTTTTTAATTAATAACTGAGATATAAAAGAAAACTGATTCAGGACACCTCAAAACGTGTAAATCTGGTGAAAACTTTCGATAATTTAAAAGAACTTTAAAATATCTTTCGAATCATGCATTAAAAATAATTTAATCATAATTAGAAATTGAAATATTGAAATTTTAAAATATTACAGCGCCATCTGGCGGTTCAAATTTCTGTATTCCACTGTTCGATTCCAAATCAAAAAAGCTTTCTAATGATGTATTACTTACGAAATTATTTTAATTAGTAGCTGAGATACAAAAGAAAACTAATTCAGGAGACCTTAAAACGTGTAAATCTGGTGAAAACTTTCGATAATTTAAAAGAACTTTAAAATATCTTTCGAATGGTGTATTAAAAATAATTTAATTGGAATTTGAAATATCGAAATTTTAAAATATCTGGCGGTAGAAATTTCTATAATCTATTGTTCAATTCCAAATCAACAAAGCTTTCAAATAATGTGTTACTTATGAAATTATTTTAATTAGTAGCTGTGATACAAAAGAAAACCTAATCAGGACATTCTAAAACATGTAAATCACGTGATATCTCTAATTCCATTATCTACGGTAGTTTTATTAATGGAAGTAAAAAGAAAAATAAATATTTTTTAATTCGCCAAAACCTATATATACCACGGTAGTCGGGTAATGGAAGTAAAAAGAAAAGAAAAAGTATTTTTTAGTTCCTTCAAATGTATTTTGTTGCTATGGAAACTCCTATCGTCTATTGAAAGATAGATTACGTGTTAGAATAAAATTTAATTTGCAATTAAAATGTAACTGCTTTGTTTATTAATGAAAATTGATGAAATTTTAACTGCAGGTTGGTTTTGTGCTAAATAGGTTGTATATTAAGTGTTGTGTACGAAAAAGAAAATTTGAAGCACTTTGAAATTTGCAATTTTTAACCCCAGTTAAAGATCATGTGACATTAATGACTTGCACATGTTTTGTTTCCGTTAGAGACAGCCGTTAAAATCGTCTGCTGAATGCTGATACAATGCCTCTTTTTAAGCAATAAGGATTTTTGGTCATTTTTGCGATCGATATGGGTCAACATTTTAATTAATATCTCCGAAACTAATTCAGATTTTTAAATTCTGTTTCGAGGAAAACATCGGAAAGGCTCCAGAGCGTCCGTATGTCAATTATTGTACTTCTGCATTCAATAGGGGCTGAACGTATAAAGAACAGACAGACAGACAGACAAACCTTTCCTTTTATTATTATAGATTTAAAAATATTAAGAAATAATTTAAAAACATATTTCATATTGAAACTTTTTTTGTCTTACAGTTTGAAGTCTTTGTTTTCTTCTCACCTTCGAAATTTATTCTATAGTAAATATATTTACAGCAATAACTTTCTATCTTGATTGAAGAATAAAAATAATGAATAAGAAATTAATTTACATCTCATATTAATTTGTTAACATACATACTTAAAAAGAGATAAAAGAGCTTTTTGACAATAACTAGATTCAGCACAAAGTGAAAACGTTGATCACAATTTTGTTGGGTTTAATGATATTGCTGTACATACAAACACACAAATATATACATATATGTATACATATACTTTCAGGATTTTAAGACAGGGTTACAATCAGCCCTAAATTAGTATTTAATAAAATTAATAGTTAAACTATGGAAGCATTTTGATTATTCTGTTGTTGTTTTTTTAGAAATTCAATAATAATAATAAAAAAAAAAAATCAAAGCAATAATAAGAATCTTAATATTATTATTTTTTATTTTAGATGCTTACAGACATGTAAAAGTTGAAAAAAGAAAAAAAACATGTGATGATATTGAGGCATCACAGTGCATAATTTCCTGCTTTCCTCCGGTACCTAAAAAGTAATCAAGAGTAGCAGAAAATTGCCATTATTTTTTTACAATCCTTATGTACAGAAAACTAAATTGAGAACTGAATTTGATTTTCTTTCAGCGCATAATTAAAATATTTTTTGTGTATTATTAAATATTTTTATATGACGTTTTTTGAAAAGATCATGTAAAAAAGCGATGTTTTTTGAAGAATCAAATGTGTTACTTTCTACATTGTAAATAAAAAAGTTTGTATTATATGTGTTTTATTTTATTGAGCATTCTGCACAGCTATATTTTACACAACTACTTTAAATAGGTATGATATTTTTGTACCAAATGTTTTTCAGCAATAAGTATCTTTGAATCAATACCTTCCAATCTGTATGTTATTAAATCTGTAATTTCAATTTTTTAATTACTTTAGTTCTGATTTTTATTTGAAGTGTCATTTGCATTTAATATGTATACAAATAAGTAATGTTGAATGTTTTGTGCTTTGTTACATATAACAAGAAGAAAAGAAAAAGTTAAAATTTCCATAAAATATCATTAGACATTAGTTATCAGCTTGATATGAAATGATTGAGTATAACAATAATTCTATTTCTTATAAGTGCGCTAAAAAATCAGGTTTTCTTCAAATGAATATTGTGTTTCTACATATATATATATATGAGTGGTGGCTCATGATAGTGACTAACTTTATGCGGCTATCTCCATACAGGTAGCTTGAAGCAGTACATTTTAGTAGAATATTTATGAATCATACTGGTTGATTTACCTATTTCAAGAAGCATCATTTATGTGACGACTTTTCAAAAATCAATCAGACAAATTAACTTTTAACAGAACTGATAACTGTTTGTTTCTAGCCACCTGCATAGAAATAGCCCAAAACATTATTCACAAAGATTCCACTTATGAATGTATGTATATTATATATATTTATTTAAAGTTGGGTAACAACATGAATACTTTTGAATTTAGATGATTTGTCAAATATCTATAGAAATACATGATATACATTTTACATAATTAATTAGCCAAATTTTTACTGTTAATCTTAAATAAAATCTAAGCAAATATTGTGAAAACTCAGAAAAGTATTCTTAAAAGGGGGGGGGGATAATTTTGTTAGCGAATCTGTATAAGAATAGAGTTGATACATTTTTCTATTAACTAATCTAATTTAGCAGTAAGTTAGAAAATATTTAAAACTTTCATTTTAAGAAAACAAAAAATGTGATTTACAGACTTTTTGCAATTTTTTTACTTAATATTTTTTTTATTAATAATTAAGTTTGCATCAAAATTTACCATTTGAAATACTAACAGAAACATTATCTAAAATAATTTCGATAAATATATTTAAAGAAATAATCTGGTGTGGCACCCTCACGATTTTCTCTTACCCTGCATTCCAATTCTGTAAAGACAGATTCTAAATTGAGAGATAAGATAATAAGTACATTAGACTCTGTGATTCTGTAATCTGCAGCTATTTTTCCCAATGTAAACAAAATCACAGTTAACAGTTATATAAATTTCAGCTATATTTTAAAAAATAAATATATAAAAAGATAACAGAATAATTTGCGCAAGTGTTCAGTCAAATTTTGTAAAATTGTAAGGAAAACTTCTCTTTTTATAATTTTTTTTGGAAAATAAACATTTTTAATTACCTTTTTTTTACAACTGCATGTGTTAGATCTGCATTTTTCTTATTGATTTTATTTATTAATTTTGTTTTTAATAATTAATTCCTTATTGTAATTTGTATTTTAATTCTTACATTAACATTCCAAATTTATACTCTAATATGAAGAGAAATGTGTGTAAGCAAAACAATGATCTTTAATCTGCAGAAATCTTGGGATTTTCTCAGAGTTGGCTGTACTCTATATAAACATACGTTAAACAGAATTCAAATCAGGTTTAAAAGCAGTTTTATTAAAAAATAATTATGTGACTGGCCTTTATCCCCATTTAAATTGTACCAACATTTATATAGAATTCCAAGGCTATTATTAAATTAAAAAAATTATTCCAAGTTATTCAGATTGCTTTCACATGCCTTTCACCTTGAAAGTTATCTATCTTGATCAAACTATGCAAGTATCAACCCCGTAGGAACTTTAAAATACAACATTTAAGTTGCCTGCAAGTTTTTTTTTTTTTTAAGTTATGCAGATAACAGATACACAAAATTTAACCGTTAAAAACTTGACTTTGGTATTCTGAGAATTCCAGCCCCTCTCTTGTTCGTCGAATGCCACATCTATAGCTTCAGGGGCGTATCCAGGATTTTTCCAAGGGGGGGGGTTCATCTTTCCGAATTTTTAATTAAGTTTAATTAAGTTTATTTAAGTTTAATTAGGTTTAATTAAGTTTATTTTTAATTAAGTTTAACAATCTTTTAAAATATCATAATTACTTGCCGAAAATAAGAGTAAGAAAATGAAAAATAGTAAAACAAACTCACCAATTAGAAGATCAAACTAAAAAATCTTTAATTAGCGACGAATAACGTAGAGCCTGTACAAACTGCTACACAAAACATAAAATTCAATACATAGTTACGCTTACGCAAAATATTTCATTGGATTTTCTTATTTACAGAGCGAAGTCTAATCGACGAGAAGTTTTCGCTAGTTCATTTGAAATGTCTTCTACTGTTGAGGTATTGTTTGGGTCACTCCTTCAAGGTCACTACTTCAATGGTCACCTCTTCCCCATATGGTCGATCCCTCTTGTCCTTGAGTATGAACTCGTAAAGGTGAAATCCTTTCAGAGAATTGTTTTCAGGGGAAACATGTTTCGCGCCGCGCAAATGAAGTGGTTTAGTTACTTTCAGGAGTGTTTATCGCAGAGTAATGAAAAAAAAAGTTAGTCATAATTTTAAACCACTTCGTAGAAAAAAATATTCTACGCTTGCCATACATTTTTTCCGCCTGAAATGCGAAAAAAATGTAAGGAACAGCCTAATTTTTCTTATCATACAAATTTTTCAAGGGGGGGGTTTAAACCCCCAAACCCCCCCCTTGCATACGCCACTGTATAGCTTTATAACATTACAGTAGCATGGCATATTATTAGACTCATTGATTTTTTCTAGAGGTCAAAATAAAATAATACATTTTACTGAATTTTTGTAACAAGACAAAACAATAACAATCAGAAAAAGAAATGTAAAAGAAAACACGTCCTTATACTATTATCGTAGTTAAAAAAAAAAAACTATCCCATCAAATGATCCTTTGGAAACGTAGTTAGTTGATTAAGGGGTTACATAGATTTCGATGGCTAAAACCAGTAAATTTTCTCTATATATTTTTTTATTAAATATATTATAATTGCTTGAAAGAAAAATGTTCTTTTATCCGATTTCAACTTATTTTACAAGGGTATACGTGAAGGTAAAATATACCAGAAATTGTATTGTTTTTGCATACTATTCTGCCAGAAATTAAAATATATATATATATATATTGTTGAGCTCTAGTAAATTTCAATTTGAAGAACTGTATAAAATTTCACTAAGATTGGTGCATTAGTTTTTGAGAAATTGTGTCCACTGCTTTTCTGAAAAATCTCCGAAAACCAGGACCCACTGGCGGAATTTTCCAAATTTTTCAATGAAAATTTTGTAAAATATTGTTTGAATGGCGCTCTTTTATATTCTTAAAATTTGAATAAAAAAAATTATTTGTTTTTTATAATAAAAAAGAGAGAAAGAGAAAATATGCTTTTTTTTTTTTTTTTTAAGCCTTCAAAACATCACTGAATAGGATATTATTTTTACTTCTGTGATCCTATAATATTTCCATCTTTTCATTTGTATTGTTTTTTTTTTATTGTGATTGTTTTGTCTTATTTCAAAAACACAGTAAAATGTATTATTTTATTTGACTTCTAAAAAATCAATGATCTTAATAATATCCCCTGATGCTATAGATATTAATGTTATTAACTAGAGATACAGTATGCGATGAATTATAGATGTAGCATGCGACATACCAAAAATGTGGCATGCGAAATACCAGAGATGTGGCATGTGACATACCGGAGATATTGCATTTGATGTACTGGAGACTTAGCATGCGATGTCACAAAGCTGAGACATTTCCACATCCATAGAACGTATCTGAGATGTTCCAGAGATGTAACAGAACATCTGTGAGACATCACAGTGTGATGTTCTGAAGACGTAGCAGTGCGATGTACTAGAGATATTGTATGCGATGTACTGGAGATGCAGCATGTGATGTCACAAAGCTGAGACATTTCCACATCCCTAGAACGCATCTGAGATGTTCCAGAGATGTAACAGAACATCTATGCAACATCACAATGTCACAGTGGGATGTTCTTGCCACGTTCTAGAGATGTAAGTGTGCTGTATGGGTAGCCGTTCGCTTAATTTAGTTGACACAGACAAAAACATTCCCCCGCCCCCCGGGGGGAACCATCTTTTTTTTATTTTTCTCTTTTGATGGCACATCTACAGACTAAGACCTATTTTTAGACAACTCAACCAAATTTTTACACCTAGCAGTTCTCTTAATTTAGTTGACACAGACGAAACATTCCCCTGACCCCCAGGCGGACACCGTTCGACTTTTTTTTATATTTTTCTCTTTTGATGGCTCACCTACAGACCAAGACCTTTTTTTAGACACCTCAACCAAATTTTTACACCTAGCCGTTCTCTCAATTTAGTTGGCACACAAAAAAACTTTCCCCTGCACCCTCAGGGAGGGAAGCATTAGACTTTTTTTATTTTTTTTATTTTGATGGCTCATCTACAGAGCAAGACCCTTTTTTTAGATAACTCAACCAAATTTTTAGACGTAGCCGTTCGCTCAATTTAGTTGACACAGACAAAAACATTCCCTGCTTTCCTATGGGGGAACCGTTCGACTTTTTTTTATTTTTCTCTTTTGATGGCTCATCTACAAACCAAGACATTTTTTAGACACCTTAACCAAAGTTTTATACCTAGCCGTTCTCTCAATGTAGTTGGCACACACAAAACATTCCCCTGCCCCCCCCCCCCGCCCCAGGGGAGGAACCGTTCGACTACTTTTTTTTTTTTTTTTTTTTCACTTTTGATGGTTCATCTACAGACCAAGACCTTTTTTTAGGCACCTCAACCAAGCTTTTACACCTAGCCGTTCGCTCAATTTAGTTGACACAGACAAAAGCATTTCCCTGACCCCCAAGGGTGGGAACCGTTTGACTTTTTTTATTTTACTCTTTTGATGGGTCATCTACAGACCAAGACCATTTTTATAGACACCTCAACCAAATTTTTACACCTAGCCGTTCTCTCAATTTAGTTAACACAGACAAAAACATGTTTCAAATTAATATATAGAGAAGAAAAATAATAAAATATATATTTTACATATAAGAATTTTAACATTTCATGCCAAACACTGGAGCATAGAGAGTTAATAACTGCTAAAATGAAAAACTAGCAGTGTCAAACACTGGAATATAGGGTGTCAATTACTAATAAAAGGAAAAACTGGCAGTGTCAATTACTAATAAAAGGAAAAACTGGCAGTGTCAATTACTAGAACATTGAGTGGGTGTCAAATAAAAATTCACAAAAAAAAAAAAGTTATCAAATGTATAAATATTTTAACATATATTTGGTTCTGAATGTATTTCATGCCATATGTATTAACTTAAGATTTCTAATAGTATTTTCTGATGACTAGAACATTAAAAACATCAGAGATTGCTCTAAAAGTATCAATCACTGGTGCACTTACCCTATTATAATATTCCTCAAATTTGATTTACAAAAACATATATATTTATATTTTTTTTCCAAAACAGAATTATCACATAAATTGAAAGTATATAAATTTTGTCAGTTTAAAGTAGTCGCACTTTCTATGTATAGCGCATTAGAAAATAAATATTAAATAATACATCAAAAATATTCATTTAAAGACTTTTTTATTTACAATAAGGAAAAAGAATAATAAAATAACATACTATCAAACCTACAAAAGGTGAGATTCTATTAAAAGATAAATTTGAAAACAAATTACTTTGACATTCTTTTGATTAATATTAACAAGGAATGTGAAAATCGAAATATGCGTTTCACATTCGAAATATCTGATTCACGCAATAAAGTGATTTAAGCATCTACGTAGAATTCAATAAACTTCATAGATGCTATAATGTTCCTTTCTCGTGTAATACATTTTACGTATTGTCAATAAGTTAATGTGAGTCTAAGTTAAAACCAGTAAACTAATTAAATATTCATTTTATATCTACATATTTTAAGACAACAGAAAAAAGCATTTTTAATAAACACATTTAAATATATACACTCATTTTTGGTATTGGTTACCTTCCAAGATAATATTTAATTTTAGGAATTATACTAAATCGCCTGTATGAAACAATGGAGTAGATATAAATTTTAGAGAAACGATAGAAGACTTTAAAATATTTTACTTTGTAAAAACACAATATGCAACAATATTATAGAATTTACATATTGTTTATTGCAAAACTTTCTTTTCAATTTTTTTTTCCTTGTAGTACTGAAAACATTTTACTTCACAGCACTTTTTACTTCACAAACTTTTTACTTCAATGAAAGAAAAAGTTTAATAAACGTTCAGAAAGTAAAACAAAATCATTAAAACATTTGAAAAATGCTTGCAATATTTTTGCAACTTATGTTTCAGACATTGTCATTTCAATGTTTTTAAACTATCAATTTAAAATAATTTAAATAAGTGTTAAAAATTACGGTTTTCCATTTATCATTTTTCCTTTAAACTGCATAATACAAATTAAAAATTTATATTTTTATTTTATTGTGTGAGAAACGTACTTCGAAATATAGATATATCAAATTTAACTGCACAGGAAGAGTATATGCAATGATAGTATAAGCTTTGAACAATATTATTGTTCAAAGTTTATAAGCGAACTTCGAGTCTAGCCTACATATCTGATGTATATGTTACAATAAACAAACAAACAAATTTCAGAAAGCTTTGTTGTGATGTTTGTGAAAAATTATGTAAATATATATACATGCAAAAAGGGACACGTTTCAGTAGTTAAACTTGGAAAAATATATAATTATAATAAACCGAAATATTGCAATCTTATAAGCTTTGAACAAAAATTTAGTTTTAATAGCTTTGTACAGATTGACATTAGCTTAAATTTCTACAAATGAATATTATTTGAATATATGACCAGCGATTATTTGAATATATGACTAGCGAATATATGACCACAGATTTTTTTTCTCAAACATCACAACAAATCATTGTAAAATTTGTTTGTTTGTTTATTGATAACAAATACATTATATTTGTATACTTTTCTTGAAGTCCGCTTGTAAATGTTCGTCGAGGTGAGGACAGAAAACACATGACATGATTACAATATTAAGAATACAAAATAAACCACCCAGGACCGACACAGGAACCGAACCCACTCTCTTACATTCGAAAATGATTATCAGGTGACTTAACCACTCAGTAACGGAAAGCCCTCTCTGAATCTGAAATTTATTTATTTATTTATTTAAAAGACATTTACGCTTCGTATTTTCATTGGTATTTTAACATTATATACGTATTGAATTAAACAGTTACATGTCTTTATTTGAGGTAATATCTTTTTTTTTTTTTTCCTATAAAGAAATATGTAATTTATGACTTTACCCTAATATTTGAAAAACGTATGTTAAGAATTCAAATGCTGTGTTACAGTTTTTTCTTTTATCTGTTTCTTTAGAAAGAAATTGTCGTATGGCTTAAAAAACACTTATAATTTTTTTTTAACTTTAAATGTACTATTTAGTTTAAAATGTATTAAACGTATATTTATACACTATTAAAAATTTAAACAGAAATCTACCGGCAATCACGTATCTTAAAACTTACGTAAAATCACAGAGAAAAATAAATGGAGTGGCTAAACAATGTATGTTATTTATGCATTTCAATGGCTGATATTAATTGAATTAATTACACTGTTCTGAAAAAAAAAATTTTTTTTCGAGATCTGATACCATTCTTGCTGATACTTATGTAAAATGACCTCCTGAATCCGAATATGACACCCATTTTGCCCAGTCACACCGTTTTCCAGATACACTACCCCCTCCCTCAATTTCTTTCCCTGTTCGATAGTTTTATGACCATGAATTTGATTTGAAGAATGAAAAATAATTGATTTAACACATAGAAACAAAAAATAATAATAATATTAATAACAGATAAAAAAAATTAATAATAAGATATGTAATGCATAATTTCAGTGGCAAATCCCCTTCCCCTCCAAAATTTTTCTCTTGTCGCAAATGTCCATGTTTTAGACTTTTCTAACACTGTAGCCCCTCAGAAGATATTTAACGGTTAAAATAATCATCCTCCTCCTAAAAATCAAATTTATAGCCATAAAATCCCCGAAAAATGATAAAAATTTTGGGCCATTCCTAAAAAACGGTGGGTGATAGAGCAAAATGGGCGTCCTATTCGGATTCAAGAGGTCATTTTACATAAGAATATGCTGAAATGGTGTCAGAGGCAATTTTCATGCCAAGCAGTGTTATTGGCGAGAATATATTTGCGACTTATTTCTTAAGTATAAACAGTCATTTTAATTTTTTATTGAGAAATTAAATAATAAAAGTAGACAAAAATTATACAATAAAGATTGAGAATCTCGATTATTTACTTTTCTCTAAGAATTATTGTAAATTTGCAGAGACTATCTGGATAAACTTTTCAGTAAATTTCGAAAAAAACATTTTACAGTGAATGTTGAAATTTCGTTAATAGCTCTTATAAAAATAAAAGAGAGATAATCAACAATATCAAAAACAGATGTATGCAAATTTATAAAGAATACTTAATTATTATTTTAACAAAAAATATGTTTGAGAATGCATATTTTACTAATCTTGTACTGTTAAATATAGATTCCTACATATAATCAGTGAAATTAGGACCAGTTTAAACTATACCAGTATTTTGTAAAATATGATGATTTGTATTAAATCATCATATATTAATAGATCTATATTAATTCTATATATTTATCATTTTTATAGTCTATTTTAGTAGCAGGCACTTAAATCGAGGAAATATTTCAACAACCAGAAATTCGGTTGTAGCTAAATTTGATTTATCATCCCCTCTTCCATTTTTTTTTTCTTTTTTGATAAAGCTTCAACTAATATTCTTAACAGCGTATGGAACACCTTTCAATTTTGAGAGAAAATTGCCATATTTAAAAATATTTAAATAAACTGTAAAACGGTTAAATCATAGTCTGTAAAATGGTAAACACATCACAGTGTCGACAACTAACATTGTCGCAGTAGAAGGTACAGAAGTTACAAAACTCATTAAAGTCAGTTTAAGGAAGTATTGAATTGTGGGACGTGGGTGATTCATATGTGAAAATCTTAAAGCGGGCATTGCCAACTTCTCTATTTCATAACAATTTGATACTAACATATAATCAGCTTTATTCAGGTTAATTTGCTTGTAAATCACAAATAAATTTGAACTGTAAATTGTTCCTCAATTATAAATTAAAATTAATGGACAATTTTCATTTTAATTGCTTGTTTTTTTTTTTCTTTAGTTACACATTTTCATATATATATATATATATATATGTTACTCACATTTCATTAAAACACATTCGAGCTTACGGGCATGCAAACAAAAAATACTTCTTATGGTATTAGTGGGGATTTTCCCTGAAAATTTATATTGGAAATGATTTGCATGAAACATACATATATTCTTATACTCATTACCGAAAAAACAAGTGTAGAACACTGTTCGAGTACTATAGTTAATAAATCGCAAATGAATTTTTTAATTTCTTTTCCAAAATCTAATCTCTATTCTTTTTAAGTAGGTTTTATTAAACATCCAAAAAATATTAAATATTTCCCTAAATATCTGTAAAAATTCAGCATTTTCAAAATTATGAAATGCTGAAAAAAAAAAAAAATGAAAACTGTTAAAACTCAATTTAAAGATTTTAAATTTGTAAAAAGTATATGAAAAACCATAAGAATAGTTTCTTGAATTTTTGCTGAAGAAACCTAATATAGTTCAATTTATAAAAATCAATTGGACATAAGTTTTTTTTTTTTTTTACATAAAACATTGAATGCTGTCAAGTCAAAGGTACCAAGTCCTGTTAACGTACGCAATTCACTTAGCAGTTTTATGTTTGAAAATTCTGAATCCTTTTAAGGTAATTGCATTCATGTTTAATGGGTAATATTAGACGCAAAGTTATTGTGACGAAAAATGATTTCTAGTTTAAAAAAAAAAAATAAAATAAAAACAAAATAAAGAATATACGTGAAATATGCTATAAATATCCAAAAACATTTATTCATGAATTTTATTACACATTTAAAATCTTTAATATTCTAAGTTATTAAAACTATGTTATAGTAACTATAGTCATTGTCTTTTTAGTCATTGCTGTAGACTGCGGAAGCGTACACTTCTTGACAAACTAATTTATTTACTTTCCAATATTACGCTGCATTCTACTGAGCTCAAAACTATTTGGCATATTTTAGGTAACTTTTAAACTACTGGAACATACGATAATTCAGATTTAACCATGCAATTCTTTGCTTAAACAGAATAATAAATCTTCTTTTCTGAGGTGTTTCTTTGATGATTATGAGAAATGGAAAACATACAATAATTTTATAAGAAAAATTCAGATGATAAATCAAATGATTCTTCCCAGATAGCATTGAGAGGGATGAGGGCTGCATCCGAAAAAAGAATTTTCGGTGGGACTATGGAATTATTTATTATGAACTTTTGGCACTATAAAAGACAAAAAAATTGCAAAATTATTGTTTCAAACTGACAGTTTTTAAATCAAAATTATATGAAAACCGGCAGACCTGACTAATCGTTGAGGTTTTTGTTCTCAATGATTACAATGATCAAGCTCACACTGCGATTACTGCCAGGTAACTACTCATTGAGTGTGGATCGCAATATTTTGTATCAACTCCCAATATACGCAAAAACTCAGGTTTTCATCTTTTCATGTAATTTGGAAATTCTGTACGTAGAATTTACCTTTTATAAAGACATTAAAACAGCACCATGATATTCATTTACTAATAAATTTCATTATTTTGATTAAAAAAAGATAATTCTATAGCTGCCGTAAGGATGGTAAAAAAGTCACTTAATAACATGGTGAGCATGTATTCAATAAAATTTTATAGTATCTTTACACAGCTTTATGTATATTTACCATCGGAAAACCGCAGAAATTTTCACGTAACATAATATGTGTATATATATTCTCAATTATTTTCTAGCGAAGTTTGCAAATATATTTGAAAAAATTAACTTATGTAAAAGTAATTTTCAAAAATATTTTTTTTTTTTTTTTTTTTTTTTTTTTTTTTATATGATTTGATAATTACCTTCAAATATATTGGATTAACTGAAGATTCAGTATAAATGCAATGTCAAAAATTACATTCCTGCTCAAAAGTTTAGAAAGATTTGCAAATGACTAATTTTTTGCAAATTAAAAATTTATCTCTCGATAAATTTTTTCAAACATTGGGCATTTAAAGAACCAGGTCTTCCTCATGTTTTTCAATGAAAATTGGTTTTAAGACAACATTTAGGGGTCGGTAAGAAATTCAGCAAAACCAATAGTGTTTGTGATCACCCTGTATTATAAAGTGAACGACATTATCTGTAACATTAAGATACGTTAATATAGACACAGTAAAATTTGTGGATGAATTCGAGCAACAGTAGCAAGATAAGCACGTATATTAAAACTCACCAAAAATTCAGCATGTTTTTAATTTATAATATACAGAGTTTTAAACGAAAATTATTCCCACTTTCAGATAAATTGAAAAAAAAAGAAAGAAAAAAAAAGAAAGAAAGAATATACCGCAATCGGAATACAAATATCTTAAATGTCCCATGAAATATAAGCTTTTTTATGGAAAACGTTTTCGCTGCGCATGAGCAAAAGATAGAAAAGTTTCCATTACATAGGTTGAAAGCTAGATATATTGGACAACATTTATCAAAAAATTGTTTGAATACAGTAAAAATTAAGCAAATTCTCGTTTAAAGAACTAGCAAGATTTTAGGTATTTTCCAGAGTTGAAAATATCAAAAGGGCTTTTTCACATACCGCGTAATTAATTTCAAAATCCAATTATTTCAACCACACTGTAAAAGTTCCTTTTTGTGAAAAAGTCCTAATGATCTTACAAATCTTCGTAAACAAAAAAAAATTCTCTCTATATATATTTTGTACTGATAAGTATAAAGGATTTAAGTCCGTATTCTTAATTTTTCAGGACACGAAAAATAAAGTTATACTAATTAAAATCTAATCAGAAAAATCGATTAGGAAAAAGGGATTTCGTTGACTTATACCCTTTATACCATTCAATGATTGTCAACCTTCATTTAATAACGGGAAAAAATTAAATTAAATATTTTATATCATACATGAATGCTAAATTTCTGATTTGAATCTTTTTTTACTAATGGATTTTCTCAGAGACTAAATGACATAGACTTAAATCCTTTATACCAATCGATATAGAATTTTTTTCTGAGTCTGACAATGTACTTAACTCAAAATCGACATTTTTTGACTTAAATCCTTTATACTTATCAGTATAGATATATATATTAGAGTTACAAGCTTATAAGGGGTTTTCCACAAAAAAGTACTTCTGGAGCGCGGTTGAAATAATTAGATCTAGAAATTAATTACGCGGAATGTGAAAAACCCCTTTTGAAATTTTCAGCTCTGGAAAATACCTAAAATGCAGTTCATCCTTTTGCCGACAATTTGATTAATTTTTACTTTATTCAAATGAAATTTTGACAAAAGTTGCCCGATATATCTAGCTTTGAACCTATGTAATATGGTTTTTTCTATCTTTCGTGCATGTGCAGTGAGAATGTTTTTTCATAAAAATGCTCATATTTCATGAGATACTGAAGATATTTAAGAGTATTTTTAAAAGTATTTTTTTTTTTCAATTTCTCTGCACTGTAAGAAATATGTCCTATTTACTGTCAGAAATTCTGTGTAATTTGAGAAAATATGTTCTGAAAATGCAATTTTTTCAAAATTACGCGTATTTTCTCAAATTACAGAGAATTTAGGCAGAAAATAGGACATATTTTTTACAGTGTGAAAGTGTGAATAGTTTTCGTTCAAAACTTTTATACCTTTCGTCACACAAATTCATCTACAAATTGTAATTGGTCTGTATCAGCATAACCTAAACTAACTGTTCATTTTGTTCCTTTAATGATACAGGGTGATCATAAACATTATTGACTTTGCTGAAATTGTTACCGGCCATCTAAATGTTGTCTTAAACGAATTTTCACTGAATAATATGAGGAAGACCCAATTCTTTAAATATCCAATGTTTGAAAATATTTCATTGAGGAATAAGTTTTAAATTGAAAAAAAAAAAAACTGATCGTTTGTAAATCTTGCTAAGTTTTTGAGCAGGAGTGTCAGGAGTGTAACAGATTTTTTTTTTTTTTTTTTTTTTTAATCAAATATGTGCATGCCTTACTTTAAACATATCACATACATTCATAAAATTTACAAAAACAGAATATTTATACAAATGTGAACAATATTTAAGAATTGCTGTAAAAACTATCCATTGAGCCACATTAAATTCTGAAATCTATCAATGAAGTCAACTTTTACTTAAACATATAGAGTTTGTTTAATTGAGCATCCAGATAAAACTTCGCTTAAATGACGATTTTGACCTAAGATGGTTTTTTATTTTGAGGCTATTTACACACAAAATTTTGATAAAAACTATGTTATTTCAGTATTGCTTCATATCAATCGAAATAATATCAAGGACTAGTTTTAAAATATTACATACATTATTTTCATTTTTATTATTATTATTATTATTATTCGTTTATTTATGAAACTTAACACATGAAATGATAAAAAATAAAGAGATATATAACTAAGCATGCATATAGTTAAAATATTTAAAAATCATAACGTCTCTTAAAGTTATATTAAATCTTATTCACATCGAAAACCGAGACAATATACATTAAAAATTTACATATTCTAAAACATTAAGATACGCAAAACATAAATTTAGACGTTTCGATTCTTTTACAGGCTCTTCATCAGTAAAACATCAAAAAGTAACGCTGAGACGAACAAGAAAACTCCTTTAAGAGAGTACAGCGTATTCAGCGGGGACTGCGCATGACTTAAACGTCTAAATTTATGTTTTGTGTATTTTAATGTTTTAGAATGTGTAAATTTTTAAAGTATATTGTCTCATGCAGATAGTTTTATTAGATAATACTATTAAGCTAAATGAGTTTACCATAAGCAATATATATATATATATTAAATTTTTAAATAAAAATATGAAATTTTAAACAGAAACTAAGGTTTCTTTATGAAAAAAATATATACTCCTTATGAAACGCCTTCTGCTTAATGAAACAAATTACGAATAAATACCTCACTTAAATGCTAACATTATTGATATCTCTACATATAATAAAATAATATATGTGTGTGTGTGTGCGTTTGTACGTCGCTTTGTAGGCAAATCACCGATCGCAGAGCTAAAGAATTTTGCACGGAGTTCCTTATATATTTTTTTCGATCCACCACGAAGCCCAATTTCCGTATTTTTGATTTTCTTTTAATTAATTAAAATTTATGAGTTTCTAAAATGATCAACTCTAAAGATAGAAACGTAGAAGCAAATAGACTAGCATGACCCATTAACTCAGTTTTTTAAAGCATCATGATATTAACTCAAAGATCAGGGACTCGATCTTATGTTGCTTTTGCAGAGAGTTAATAAAAAGAGCCAATTGACTTAAAAAAGAAAAAAAAATCTTTCTGTGTTTTCACAGTACATATCATAAGGATGACTAGAAAGGGAAAAAATAAATAAATAAGTTAGACGACTGTTGTCGCTTTTTAGGCAAACAGCGAATAGCAGAGCTACAGAATGTTACATGGAAATTTCTTTTGACCTCTCTTGGTGCCCCCGAAGACCAATTTTCGATTTTTTGAATATATATATTTTTTAATTATTATATTTATTTTTTACTGGAAGGATTGTCTGGTGCTGCCGCCTATTGTGACAGAGTGAACATGATAATTTGTGCGAGAAATACTTGCCTGAAAAACATTATTCTTGAATAATAGTATCGCTGCTTATCGTCCAGCTAGAACCTAATTTAAAATGTCCGGTTCAGGCACAAACGTAAGCAGTGAGGACCTCAAGCTAAGTTTTAAAGTATTTCAATAGAATGTTTTACAAATTTTTATTCATAAAATAATTTAAAATGTAGTGATTATTTATTTATTTATTTATTTAATTTCTTTAAAAAATGATTAGCGGAGAATCGAAATCCCGCTAATATGGAAATAAAACACCTCGCATTTATTAATAACATTCATATATATAAAATTGCAACATTTATCACAAAACTAAACGAAAAAGAAATAAAAATACTTAAATGAGAATCTTTACAAAAATAAAAATAGAAAAGTGAAAGTAAATAATAATTTGAGAATCAAAAATAAACCAATTCAATAGTTTAAAATATATTTGGAAAGCAAATGAAATCTTTTTTTATTATCATTATTTAGGAAAGAAATTTTCTAATAAAGAGAAAAATGAAATTGTAAAGAAAGATTTATTTCTTACTTAAATAAATAAGATATTTATTTGAATGAAATAAATATTTTTTTAAATGTCATATGAATCTTAGTAGAAATAAAGTTGTGGAATGTGCATTCAAACAAATAATAATATTTTCGATGCCAAAATATTTTATTTAACTATTTTTCGTGATTTTAATATTTTATCCTCTATGTTAAAGTTTCTCAATTATTCGAATCGTGTAAAGTTCAGAAATTTTCAGCGTTTGTTATTTATTTATTTATTTATTTATTTTTTATGTGCAAAAATGGGTGGAATTTTTGACGTTTTAATTTTTTGAATATATAATCATCATCATGTAAAAGCAATGAACTTGTGTTTTTTATTTCTTATTCAGTAGGACAAGTATCTTATATTCTGAATGCCATCATTTTTTAACAATAAAATTTGCAAAATCTAATTAACTACCTTCTTTGATTAAGGTCAATTAGTTACACGGGGGATGAGTAATCGTAATTCTGAATCTTGTGCCCTTCGTATAGTTTTATTTATAAGGGTTCCTAGCTCGAAATCAAAGAAGTTTCAATGAAAACAACAGAAAATTTGAACGGTTATTTCTTAGTTTGAGCTACTTGAGCTTGAATTCGGCACCTACAATCTGCCAGCTTCGAGAGTGAACTACCTCAGCTATTAACTAATTGCCAAATTTCTGAAATTAAAAATAGAAAAGTACAATAAAAATTTTCTTGCCTATAAAATATAGGATTCTGAGAATTGTACTTTACATATTTATCTAAAACGTGACTAAAACACACCTAAAAAATGCCTGTTTAAAAAAAAAGAATTGTGTATAATATTAAACTTATTTGAATGCATATTTTTGGGCCATAATACAAAAAAAAAAAAAAAAAAAAAAAAAAAAAGGAATACATTTAATTTGTTACTTTACATCTATAAATAATTATATTTGTTTTAGGATTAAGAAATCGGTATAAGTACTCATAGAATTTACAATTATAAATAAATGATGATAAAAGTGTATGGGAGAAAGAAATCAGATGAATAAATTACATACATATCAACTATACATATACAAAAATTGGTCATTCTGTTAGCCATTCTGTGCCACGATATACTACGATATGCTGGAAGCTGTAGATCTGAAAGTTGGTCCATTCCATAGTAAACGGGTCGAAACACTGAGTAAATCAAACAATCCTTACCGAATACCTTTCACTTGCCAGACACTGTAGCAGTGTATATGAGCAAATTTTGTTTGCAGTTGTACTTTATATAGTTTGAATTGTAGAATCTTATTACTGTAGAGATTATAAGCATAAAATATTACATTTATATATATAGGAAATTGAAGGCAGTTATTTTGTTTTTTGTAGCGATTAACTTACAGGAAAGGATCTTTTTGAAGTAAGTCTGATACGTTTAGCAATTAATAATAATAATAATAAAAACAATAATTATTTAAATATTATATCTTTATTTAAAAAATATATATATTGTGTAGTAATATAATCATTAGTTATAAAACTATTCATTTTTGTTTATGAATTTTACATCAATTCCCACAATAAATTAATTAGTTATTGCTAACATTCCCTTCAACTTTCACTGACATTTTTTAAAACTAGTTTTAATTAACGGAATCTAACGGACCTTGACGTTTATATATTTACTTGCAGGCTTTGCCCGCTTCGCTGGTCATTATATTCAAATGAAGTCTCATAATACCATATCATTAATTATAATAATAATAATAAAATCATTGAAATCAGTCAAAATCTAAGTTAAAGTTCTCCATACCTTCGATAGCGGTTTTGCCACTCGCCACACTTCACAAAATCCCTTTATAGTGCATGTTGCATACACATACCTAGCCCACATATTAAAAAATCGGGATTCTAAGATTATTTGAAGCAAAGTTATGTTTTTAAACGTGTTTTTTAGCCCCTCCCCCCCGTCCCGCTCTTAAAGGAAAGGAGGAGGAGATTTTGCAAAATATCTTTATATTATGAGTTAGATACATATACCTGACCCACGCAACGAAAATCTCCTTCATAAAATAATTTACTGCAGAGTTACACATGAATACATGTTACCCCCCTCCCCACCCGCTGAAAGGGAGGTAGGGTGGAGTTTCACAAAATCAATTTGTAGTGTGTTTTGAATACGCACAAGCAGTCCACGCATCAAACATTGCAATTCTAAGATAGTTTGGAACAGAGTTACGCATAGAAACATATTTTAAATCACCCCCAACCCTCAAGGGGGGAAAGCACGGAATTCCAAATAATTCCTTTGTAGTCTGTGTTGAGTACGCATAACCAATCAACCTATCCAAAAATCGCTTTCCTGAAATAATTTGGAGCAGGGTCACTCTTTAAAACGTGTTTTTGCCCTCCTCCCCGCCTTTGAAGTAGGGAAGGGGGAATTTTCGTAAGATCCCTTTATAATGCGTTTTGTGAATGCATAAACAACTCACATAATGCATTGATGTAACAATGCATTATAAAACAATGCAATAACAATGCATTATAGCAAAATAAAACTTTTTGCCTTCTACACCTCCGAAAATCATCTTCCCCCCTTAAAAATCTAAAATTCCAAAATCGCAGAAAATGTTTTTTTTTTTCGTATTCAAAGCTAGTCTCCCCATCTTCAATTTCTTCACTGTGAAGTAATTTGGAGCCGAGTTATACTTATAAATGTGTTTTTGCCTTATGCGGATCCGAAAATCCGATTTTTACCCTCTTCCCCCCCCCCCCTAAAAATCCAAAATTCCAAAATCGCAGAAAATATTTTTTTTGTATTCAAGTCTAGTCTCCCCATCTGTAATTTCTTCACCGTGAAGTAATTTGGAGCCGAGTTATGCTTATAAAGGTGGATTTTGCCTTCTGCCCCCCGGGGGGGGGGGGGGGGAACGGGGGGTATTTCCCAAAATCCCGTCTTAGTGAGCGTCAGGGCCCTAAAATCAACCTGCTCACCAAAAATTGTGGCTCTATCTCCCATAGTATCGCTACAGCCGTGTTGAGCCAGTGAGTGAGTGAGTGAGTGAGTGAGTGAGTGAGTTTACTCTTTTATATATATAGATGAAAAGGGAAAAATTTAAAATTTAAATAGTGGTCATAATAAAATTTATTTATTATGTTTTTGAGAATTAATTTAACTGATGTAAGAAAATTTATACTTTTACAACTGTGATTCTTACATTTGCTAATATGATGTGACATGCCATATGACTGTTTTCTCTACATTTTCCTAGAAAAATAATTACTCAGTGCAAATAATTTATTAAAATTATATTTCAGGATGAATGCAGAGTTTGATTAGAAAGAAGTATGACACTAAGTATTCAAAGAAAGTTATTTTCTCTATATGGCATCTTAGAGAAAATGCATTTTGTGTTTCATGTTTCATGTTTTTTTTTTTTTTTTTTTTTTTTTTTTTTTTTTTTTAAGCTACAAACGAAGAATTTTTTTTTTTTTTTTTTTTTTTTTTTAAGCTACAAACGAAGAAAAAAAAAAGGTAACTTTATTTTAAATTATCACAGATACGTCAACCAAACGATTTAGGTATTGACGAGTTGTTTTGAAAAATACACTTAATGAAAATCTGCCCTTCTCGGGAGGGACTTTTCCTCCATTAGAGAAGAAATCCCGCTACTAATATAAAATTTTCTTCACAGTTGATTACCACTACTATAAATAATTACTTTTAATTTTACAATGATTCTTAAAACAATAATTTTCTTTATGCCCAGTTACATGAAATTTTGTCCTATCCCGTCATGTTAAAAATTTAGAAAACGAATGGCGGCAATGCCACCTGTAGAACGATTTTCACCAAAGCTGATAGGCACTAATTTATGTTAGGGTACAACGGCATTCCAATTCGCAGCAGTTACTGAAATACAGTTTGCAAAAATGTTTGTTACACACACACAGACATTTTCTAAAATTGGTCAAATCAAGTTCTAGACATCTCAAAACATGTAAATCAATCGAATAACTAAAGTCCAAATTTTTTCGAAACCAATAATTATTTTTATTAAATATAGAAGAAAGTTAAAAAAAAAAAAAAAAACAAGGTTCGACAAGGATTTATTTAACAAAACAGCATTAACTCTACTTATATAGGAATTTTTGCTAGTGTTCGAATACTTTTGTTACCGACTGTACAGTATACAGTCGGTAACAAAAGTGTCCGAACACTAGCAAAAATTCCTATGTAAAAAAAGTACCCTTCACACGGTTTTGTTAAATAAATCCTTGTCGAATCCTGTTCTTAGTCAATCTAAGAACACGATTCGATAAGGATTTATTTAATAAAACCGTATGAAGTGTACTTTTTTTACATAGGAATTTTTGCTAGTGTTCGGACACTTTTGTTGCCGGCTGTACTAATAATAAAAACTAATTTTTTATTTTCCAAACTATCAAAGTAATAAATCAATGTTGTAGAACTTTAAGTAAAATTTATTTTTAAAAATCAGTAATTTTATGTTGGGTTTTTCGTTTATTTCATAAATTAAAAAGGAATTTTTCCAGATTTACAATATTTTTCTGGTTATTTTCTGTAATTTCATGTGCTTATATAAAAGTTCGTGCATTTTTAAACGCCATAATTACGTCATTGGTGGAAAAATTATCCTCTATTTCTTTGCCATTATTTTCATTTCTTTTATGCTTTAGGATACCGCATGTGGCAACTTCTTGATTGATGCAAATTATCACAAAATTTTGTACCAGACGCATTTTCTGCTACCAGTGTTACCAGATCTGGCAGATTTTTTATTCAATAATCACCGATAATTTTGAGGAGTGATATTTGATATACATAATGGACGATTAATCTTAGAAGTTATTAGTCAAATATTACGAATAAAAATTATTGGTGATTATTGAATAAAAAATCTGTCAGATCTGGCAACACAGTCTGCTACACACAACCAGGGCCCGACTTAGACTATCTGGAGCCCCGGGGCAAACCTATTCTTGGGGGCCCCCTTGCAGTGGCATAAGAGCCCTTTAAGTTGCAGAATTTCTGCATACGCCTGTAGGGGGCCCCTTCCAGAAGGAGGGCCCAGGGCATTTGCCCCGTATGCCCTGCCGTTAGCCATACCTGCACACAACCACTCTTCATCTGCATTATCATCATCATCATCATTTTCTTCCCCTTCTGTTTGGTATATCATTTTTTCGCGCGTAACCACATTTCACGAAATAATTTTCTGGATTACTGAAAATGTTACTTCCTGCCATGCTGAAACTGCAAAATGAGTAGATGGTCCGGAGATATGCCATTACAATTTTGATCCTCAATGGAAATGGGTAAAAATTATTTTAAGACGAAAGCAGTAATTCCAGTTTGTATGCCGTATGGAACCGCTTAACCTTAATGAGAAAAGTTTTACAAGGTCAGGAGAAAATTCTACAACGATGAATGCGGGAAAATGACTTTTTGATGCACGATACATGCGGGTTTCGTTATCATTGTTTAAATACAATTTGTGCAGGAACCATACAAATAAAACGATCAATGCAGGAAAATGATGGATGCGAGAACGATAGATCGGGTTTCACTGCATTTGTCTTAAAAACTTTTTGATTTATAAATTGTTTAGTGAAAAATTCATGTTTCGTAAATTGTAAAAATGTTAAACGCTAAACCGTATTTTGTTATAAGTTTTATACGCTTGAAAAGGAAATTAAATGGATATAATGTGGATTTTAAGGAAAAATTACAATTTTGTATTAAAAAAAAAAAAAAAATAAGTGAACTCTTTCATTCCCGTAATGAGTTTAATTAAAAAATAATAATTAAAAATTTTAAACTTAACCTTCCTCGCTTTCATGAAGTTTTCGGACAGTATTAGTGTTTTATAGCATAAAATTGTTGCTTGTGCCTGGGGGGACTCATGTCAAAGTTGGGCCTGGGGGGGGGGGGGGACTCATGTCAAATTTGTGCCTTGGGGGAACTCATGTCAAAGTTGTGCCTTGGGGGGACTCATGTCAAAGTTGTGCCTTGGGGGGGACTCATGTCAAATTTGTGCCTTGGGGGGGACTCATGTCAATGTCGTTTTGAAAAGATTTTGATGAAATTTTGGCAAAAGCAGAATTTAGTTTAGGACGGAGGACTATTAGTTTTAGGTTGATTTCTTTAGAAATCGACCTATTGCAATCACTTCGTTTATCTATCTATCTATCTATCTATCTATCTATCTATCTATCTATAATGAAAATTTTGTCATCACGATAACTCCCGAAATAATACACGAAATCGAACCAAATTCCGACAGTGAACTAATCTTATAAATATCCTGGATGAGTTCGTTAACCAAGTTGCTCCGACTTTTTGTTTTCAAGTGGCAACCACTTGAAAATTTTACACCGGCATTGTAAAAAGCATATTTAAAGCAAGATTTGCTTGAATTTTGTTGTAAATACAGGTCACATGAGGGTCTCAATGATGTTTATTAATGAAGTTTATCCGCCATTTTCAATAAAGTGGCAGATATTTTAAGTTAAGCGGGACCACTTGAAATCAGGCTACCACTTGAAAATTTAAAATCCCTATAACTTCCGAAATAATACTCCAAATCGAACCAAATTTGAATAGTGTCTTAACTTATCTTATAAATATCTTAGATGAGTTTGTTAACCAAGTTGCTCCGCCATTTTGTTTTCAAGTGGAGACCACTTGAAAATTTCAAATTCAAATTGTAAAAACCGTATTCCGAATTTTTTTAAATTTTGATGTATACATAGATTTCACAAGTTTCTCAAATAACTTTATTAATGAACTTTATCCGCCATTTTTAATAAAGTGGCGGATATCTTAAGTTAAGCGGGACCACTTGAAATTAGGCCACCACTTGAAAATTTAAAACCATGATAACTTCCGAAACAATACTCCAAATGGAACCAAATTTGAACAGTGTCTTAACTTATGTTATAAATATCTTAGATGAGTTTGTTAACCAAGTTGCTCCGCCATTTTGTTTTCAAGTGGAGACCACTTGAAAATTTCAAATTTAAATTGTAAAAAGCGTATTCCGAAATTGTTTGAATTTTGATGTAAATACAGACCACATAAGGATCTCAATGAAGTTTATTAATAAACTATATCCGCCATTTTTAATAAAGTGGCAGATATCTTAAGTTAAGCGCGGTCACTTGAAGTCAGGCTCCCACTTGAAAATTTAAAATCACGATAACTTTTGAAATAATACTTCAAATCGAACCAAATTTTGACAGTGATATTATCATATAATTATCTTGAATGTTTTCACTGGTCAACTTGTCCCGGCATCTTGTGTCTAAGTTCCAGCCACTTGAAAATATGCCATCACGATAACTTTTAAAATACTAAACTGATTCAAATAAAAGCTGGTTAGTGAACTTTTGGTTCAAATATCTAGGATAAGTTCACTTGATGGCTTGATCCGAAATTTTATTTTCAAGTGGCGGCCACTTGGAAATTTGTCATTATGGTAACTTTAGTAAGACAGAATCAATTCGCTTCAAATTTGGGTAGTGGATTTATCATTCAAATATCTCAGATAAGTTCGCTAGGCATCTCACTCCACTTTTTTTTACAAGTGGTGCCACCTGAAAATTTCTTATGATTATAATTTTTGAAATTCTAATTTAATTTAAATTAGAACTGGACAATGAACTTATCGTACAAATATACTGGATGATTTCGATGGGCAAGTTGTTTTGCTATTTTGTTTTACATGTCGCAGCCACTTAGACTGCCACTTGAAAATTTGCCATAATAATAACTTTTGAAACACGGCACTGATTTAAACCACAGTTGGACAGTAACCTATGCTTCAAATATCTTCGATGTGTTTGCTGGAACTTTAGAAATACTTAATCAATTCAAATCAAAGTTGAAAAATGGATTTATCATTCAAACAACAAAAATTTAGAAAATTCACGTAACTCATGAACCAATCACGTTATTGCGTCCATCTTTGGTATATCGATAATAAGTATTTTCTCGCCAAAAGTCGCCAAAAAGTCGCCATAGGAGAAAAGTCGCCAAATTTGGCGCCAAATCCATTACATGCGTTACTGGATCTTTTTTATGCGTTTTTAAAGTAAAATTAGACTATTTTAATGCTAAAACAAACTAGAAATGCAGGAAACTAACATTTTATCAACTTACTAAGCCTCTTTGAAAGAATTTCTACAAAAAAAAAAAAAAAAAATATTTTCAAATTTGCAACGATATCATAGATGAGCAACTTTCTCTGCCATTTTTATCGAAGTGGCAGCCACTTAATTTTTCAACACAATGACTTTTGAG
The DNA here is from genome assembly GCA_963930645.1 of Salticus scenicus. NCBI lineage: Eukaryota > Metazoa > Arthropoda > Arachnida > Araneae > Salticidae > Salticus > Salticus scenicus. The sequence goes on along the minus strand of OZ005653.1, from coordinate 221,539,614 downwards.
ATTTTGAATTAATTCGAACTATGTGTGTACAGTAGACTTATCTCACAAATGCATTTCATATATTTGTCAACTTAACCCACCATTTTTTTTCCTAGCGCCGGCCACTTGAAAATTTTAAATTCACATAAAAGTGTATTTATGAACCGATTTGCTTAAAACTCCATATGTGCATAGCCTACATCAATATTTCTACCAAGTGCATTAATAATTTGTAGCCGCCATTTTGAAACAAAATGACGGCTACTTGATAAGGAAAAAGAAATCAACCTACCCTTCCGAAAGAGCCGGAAGGTCTTGTTTTTTTTTCTTCCCAATTATATCATCGCTTTCAAATTATTCAATTATATTTTCGATAAATTTTAGATTTCGATAAATGTCCAACTATCGAAAAAATGATTTCGACAAATGTCCAACTATCGAAAACGACAACGCAAAAATCGTTGTCTGAGACTAATAGGCCCTCAGTCCTAAAAAAAAAAAAAAACAGAATCGAGTGAGCTTATAAAAAATGCATAGCTAATACGAATTCCGAAAAAAAGTCTATGTTTTCTAAAACGCAGATCTACTCTGCAGACATATTTCTCAACACTAAAATAAATTTATCCATATGTTTCAAAGAACACATATAAAATATGAGTTACTTGTAAACACATTCACGCTATTCTTATTCAAACCATTTTTTTTTTTTTTTTTTTCAGAAAATTTTGTCTTTTTTCCTTTTCAAAAATTGAAAACTGGAATATTTTATGTTATTTTCATGCACTCTTTTTCAATTTATATATTATGTTTCGTGCTCTTCCATCAAATTGCCTCTTCTGATTCTTGAGATATACGCTTGTGATATTAGATCGATTTTGCAATCACATTTGCATTATTAATGCAATGAAAATTTTCACGCTAGGAATTGCTAAAAAGTTTCATATTTATAGAACGGTATGAATTATGAATAAAATATTTTATGTTTTTTCTTTACTATATTTTAATAGAACTTCCTCGAAAGTGCATTAATTATTATTATTATTATTATTATTATTATTATTGTGTGTGTGTGTGTGTGTGTGTTTGTATATTTTTTATAAAAAACTAAAATACTGTATTTTAAAGTTACTATTTCGTCAGTTATTTTACTATTTTATAAGATAGTTTAAATATTTATAATATGCTAAATATAAGCTCCTAAACATCATACAAAATAATCCATGATTTTTACATTTCCTCCTGGAAAAGTGCAAACACAAATCAATTAAATATGAGTTATTTTTAAAAGCACATACGCAGAAAAATTTTCTCGTTTAAAAAGTATATAAATTTTCATAATTTTAATCTGTACATTTTTTTAACATATTATTAAAAGTTATTTATGAAATAAAAGACGCCAAGATGGTAAAAATTACTATAGGACATAGGATCTCATTTAATATATAGAAAAACCATATTCAAATATGCAGACATATTTAATAAAAAGACTGCTATGTTGTGGCCATCAGAAGTCATCATTCTATATCATTCTAGATAACAGCGCCACTTATTGTTTAATATGAACAGAAGTTTTGACAGAGCTTCTCACAATAAAAGTTTTATATGCGAAATTTCATGCAATTTATTCAACAGATACTTAGATGTAGTTATGAAAAAAAATAAATCACAATGGTGAATAATAGTTGCGTTTCTTGTCGGCCAATTTACACCTAAATTAAATCTTTATTCTTTTTCATAATGCTTATTTCACATATCAAGTTTAGTTAGATAATTTAAGATTTGGCCTTTTAATTCACGGGATAAACTGCAGCACATCAGAGCCACTTTTCGGCCGACATCTTCCTAAATTGATTCCGCGAAGTGTCACATAATGTTCTTCTGACATGCTGAGATTTGTGAAACCATATACAATAGAACATTATATATAGCCTTACCGCTAATGAGGCAATTAGAGAAAAGATTGTGCACTCAAATTAAATGAGTGTAATGTATCACATTTCGTTCTCACTTGTCAAGTTTTGATTGGTACATATTGAGATAACTATTCTTTAAGTGGAAAAAATCAATTCATAAGAGTGGCACCTGTCGAGCAATTTGCACCAGAAGTTTATAAGTACTAATTTATATCTACATAATAATTTGTATGAAATTCTGTAGATTACTTTTTGAGCCAGATCTGCAACAAACTGTTACACACACGGACAGACACGCAGACACACAGACTGACATTTTTTTATTAAAATGGTCAAACTGTTTTCTGCATCTCTCGAATCGTGTAAATACATCGAAAACCGGAAGTCGTAAATTATTATGAATCCAATACTTTTTCTATTGAATATAAAATTCCAAGAATTTTAAGATGTAAATAGTTCAATATCAATATATTTTCTTACAAGTTAAAACAATCTTATAGGTAATATGAAAAACTTCGACGTTAAAATAAAATTTGAACTCTTTGCTTATATCAAATACATTTGAAAAATCAAAATCTTTTCCTATAGAATAATAAGTAGGTTTTATTTTTCGTTCTTTTGTGGATTTTAAAGCGCTTTAATGTGACTTAAGATGAGATAATCTTCAAATGGCTTCCTTACTCTATAGATCAATAAACTGCTTTCGTGAACAGTGAAGTGTCAGAGATTAAAAAGAATAAAAAACTGAAGCACATCATTTCTAATTCTAATAGGCTGCGATAAAATGGTTTCCAATACTTTTTCATATATCTTTTGTCATTAAAGTATCTGCTTTTTGGCACTTCAAATACACTTTGAAAGCTATGCAATTTGGAAAATTAAATTTTATGGATTTTAAGTAATACAAACGCCTTTTGATTTACTTCTTTGATAAATATTAAAATCAAATAATTTTAACGTTATATCTGAAATATATGCTCGAACAAATTCACGTAAAATGGATAAAAATGAAATCTTAAACTAGATCTCAAAATGTGGCATTAACAAACGCATTCTCCACAACGGAGCTATGGGTAGCGTTGTTACGTCACGGTTACGTCACTGATTAGTGACCACGCCATCTAGTGCTCGCGGTTCCAGAACTACTCAAGGTGAAACTACTCATGTTTGAATGGAATTTAATTACTCGTGCGATGCATCATATTAAAAAATAAAATAAAATAGAATAGGTTGGACGAATTCACATCTGAACGAAAAAATTCATGTATTTTAAAAATATTCTTATTTCGCATACTTTTCCGCATTTTAGAAAATCTATGAATTTTTGAATTCGATTGCTTTGATTTGTTATGAGGTTATAACAAGTTAGTATGTATTTTTTTATTTATTTATATACTTTATTTCATTACTATTATTTTATTACAGATTTGGTTTTAAGGCGATTACAAAAATTTACAGATCAATCGACGTTCTTTCAGATACAGAGTAATCACAAATACTTTTTATTTTAATGGATTTGTTTGTCGTCCCCCAAAGACTTTCCTGACAAAATCTTTGCTGAAAATTAGGAGGAAAGACTTATTTTCCTTTTTCCCAAAATGTAAGATTAACTCACATAATCGGTGAGACGTAGTAAAACTTCGACGATAGCTATAGGGGCCCGGGCCCGATCCCTTCCTGACCTTCGATGACTTTTTCTGGCCAATTTTGACCATTTATTCCTTCCGGTGTTAGCCTTTTTTTCCTCACACACTTAACATTGTGAGATTTCGCTTTCATCCCATGCTTTTTCCTATGGATTCTTAACCTTTTTTCCCCCTTCGATTTTTACATTCTAAAGTGTGGTGGCTCGATTTCCTCATAACTCCTAACTTTCGAATCTATCTTCCATATTCCCATCTCAAACTGTATTCTGTGTGTCACCAAAGCGGGAAAGCTATCCTCTTCATGAAGGATCAAAATTATGATAGCATGATTCCGGATCACCCTTCAAAGTGAATATCAGACTATCATTAATTGCCTGACGTGTAGCACTTGTGCGACGAAAACCCGTTCACTCACTCACCCCTCAACTTAGGAACCTCCTACGAAAATTCTATCTCATATCTCATGAATGGATGTAAGAGTGAAGGTAAAGTTTCCTTTGTATCGTATTCGGCTACTTCATAAAAACCTTACAGTAATAATAAAATAAAGTTAAATTAGTAAATCAGTTTTATTCTTTTTCATAGATGGGCTTGTGTTGAACATTCATGTTAATTTCTTACTTAGAGAAAAGTTATAGTTGGCTCGACAAATTTGAGAAGATTTAAAAAAAAAAAAAAATCTAAATCAGTGCAGTCACTGAATATGTAAAACAGAGTAGTCATTTCTGTGTACTCTGTGCATTAAATATTTATTTTATATAAAATAAGTTTTTTTTTTTTTTTTTTCAAATTTTAGTTCAAAAGCATTTTTTCTTTTTTTTTTTGTAACATTATCATCAATTTAATTTTTTAAGTCAACTAATAAATAATTTTCAAAGTGCAAAAAAATAAAATATGTTTAAGTTATTAAAATTAAATTTTAAGTTTTAAGCAGAAAATAGAGAAAATAAAAACAACTAAAAAAAAAACTGAATATTCAGTATTTAAAAATTCTCATTTCTTCAATAGCATACTTTTATTTAAAGATGATGCATTAAACAAATTTTTATTAAATGTGAGAAATACGATTAATGTTTTTAATGATGATTGTTTTTTTTTTTTTTTCGTTGGATATTGGATTGAATTCTCCAATGTTGCATGTTATAAGATATGTTTTCCAAACAAGAAACATATTTAGCTGAAATGTATTTTCCAAACAATCATTAAGATATTCTTTTTGTGATATTTTTCTTCTTCTAATCTGCAGTTTCGTTCGAATCAAACACGCCATTCGCTCATTTAAAGAATAAACATTTGATTCTTATTAAATAATATAATAATACAGGATAGAAAGGATGTGTAACATAATAACTCTTTTTATGAATCAATGTTTTTAAGTGACCTTCTGTGTTGTTTTGCTTTCAAATGAAAAAAAAATCAAGTTATCTCGTTTTACATAAGTCCTGGGAATGTTTCTTGACCTATTATCAAACAAGCAAATAATAACATTAAAAATTTTAATATTAATTAGATATTTTAAAATTTTAGAAATTATAACCGAGTTTTAATGTACTTATCATAAATATAAATTGATATATATATATATATATATATATATGTGTGTGTGTGTGTGTGTGTGTGTGTGTGTGTGTGTGTGTTTAGCCTATTTGTATAGTGTATATTATTATTATTATATTTGTCAGATTCTAATTCTTAATTTCAAGAAATAAAAATATTTTTGGTGCATTTGTATATATAGTGGCTTGACATCACCTTAACATAGGGTTATCCAATACCGCATTTTGAAGTATTTTTTCTAGGTTTTGAAAAATTCTAGGAATTAAATTATATGTTATAGTTATTGCCATTTTAGTCCTTATGTGGTTTGATTAAACCATGCCTGTCCAACACGAAACACCTGGCGATCCATATTGGAAATTCATTTTATTCAGGTGGACGCACTGTACGTACGTACGTATCTATGTGTTTCTATATATATATATACACTCTATAACAAAAAAAAAAAAAAAAAAAAAAAAAAAAGAAGGCACCAAGAAGAAGTGGGGATAAAAATTCGTAGATGGGGTGAAATGGGTGGTCCGAATGGAACAAAAATTGGTAGATGTGATGTACATGTTGTGAAAAACAATTGATTACAGTTTCAGAAAATTTGAATGATTTAATCAAGAGAAAGGGCCTCACAAAGTAAACTCGTTGGTCCACGTCTGGCCCTTATGTACGCAGTTATTCGGCTTGGTATTAATTGATAGCGTTGGCAGATGTGCTCCTGTGAAGTATCGTGCCAAATTCTCTCCAATTGTTGCGTTAGACTGGTAAAATCCCGAGCTGGTTGAAGGACACGTTTTATGTTGCTGTAAACGTCCTCAGTGGAAGAGAGATCCGGAGACTGAGCTCAAACCCACTGAGCCGCCTATTAAGGGTATTGGAAGTAACTGAAGTACCAGTTGCACGTAGGATCGACGATAATGACGAATTCGTGCTTGATTCCATCAAAACCTGTATGTATGTCAACTTGTGTCCAGTTTGCATTACTCCTTCTTGGTGCGTCACATTTTTTGTTATAGAGTATATTTGTGTGTGTATGAATCATCTATGTAAATATTTTTTTCGGAAAAGAAGAGGGTAATGATTTAGACCAAAATACGTTAATATTAAATTGTTTTCATTCATAAATTAACAATAGAACCGTCTAAAATTTATGACTCTACATTAATAGGTATAATAAAAAGAATGAATAATGAATTTAATAAAATATTTTTAGAACAGTGTGTTGTTTGTTTATTTATCAATCGTTGAAAGGTATTTTATCTTCAAAAATTTAGAACGGATTTATTAATGGTTAACAAAAGTTCTCAAACTTTAAACATCTCTAATCGCTTCCTAGGCCGCAAACTAATACACGGCAGGTCTCATGCGACCTGTGAGCTGAGGTTCAACACCCCTTGTTTAAACCGTAGCTCCGTAGTTGTGATGTTGAAATAAATTATAATGCCGATATACTATAAAAGTACTCTTATATAATTACACTATCTTAAATTGGTCATTGTAATGCAATTTTAACAAAAGAATCAATTTGTCGGTTGCTTTTAACAGTACTGAGTTTCCAATCACTAATATGAACGATTTTGATAAAAACTCAACACGTTTTCAAATATATATTTTTCTGTCCATGAAAGCTCCTTTTTGGAAAAGTAAATCAACACAAGCATAACGCTAACTTAATATATATATATATATATATATATATAAACGAACTTGAATTTAAGTAATTATTTTTCTTTTTTTATAAAATATGTATTTTTCTGTAAAAATTATGCTGGTACATAAATTCTGAAGTGTCAACGCAAGGCAGACTTTGAATTTCATTAAGGTAAAAGGGAGTTCGGTATGACATCATTTTGCTCAGTTGCTATTATACTTAGATTTCTGATATTTTTAAAGAATAAACTGCAATTAATAGATTTTTCAAATTTATTTTTTTATGTTAAAACCTCTGCCTATTATGCACATGCACATTACAATAAAAGATATGCAAGTCAAGTTTCCAGATAATAAAAACTAGCCTTTTCGTATTTGAATGTATCTCAACTTATTATACAGTTACGAACTTTTCCGTACGCCTCCAACTTGCATTTCCCATTTTAAACATTTTAACGCTTCAATAAATCCTAAAAAAAGAGGTTTTATTGAAAACTAGCCGCCTTCGGCGACCAGCTGGTTCGCGATCCCTGAAAAATCCGACTTTACGAAACTCCCGCTCGGTGGCGCCTGCGGCGCCTTTTTCCCTTTTCAGGTCTAATAACAGCTTATCGATAAATCGTAACAATAGCTTATTGAAAGCGCAGTAAATTCCCGTGCGGTAGCGCCTTCGGCGCCCTCTTCCCTTTTCAACATCTGAAACAGCCTGTTCGCTCTCCATGTTATGATCTTTCAAATTTCTGATTTTAGCTAAGTCCCGCTCGGTGGAGCCTGCGGCGCCGTATAAAATTTTTAAAAAAGATTTGTGTCTGACTTATATGTGGTTTTCTCCGAAAGTTTCGTACAGAATTTGAACGGCTTATATCATTTTAATAGCCTGCAATACAAATACTTTAAAATATCTTTTGAATGATGTATTATGTATTACAATAATGAATAGCTATGATATATTTTAGACTCAAAATGGCTAATCTATCAAGGGCGATTAACGATTTCTATTGAAATCCATCTAAAATTTAAGAATTCCAAAACTGCTTCTTTACAGCCGAATTCATAAAAAAAAAAAAAAAAAAAAAAAAAAAATCAATATTATTCTGTTAAAAGTAACTCATTAACAGATGAAATTGGTGAATGGAGTCATTAACAGATGAAATAAAAATGAATTTAAATAAATATAATATGTCTATTTATTTTATTTTTAAAGCTATACTTTAGATTTTTTAACTGCATACAATATGTACTCCTTAATTTCAGTTTAAAAGGCTTAAAATGATATTTTACCTATGAGATTATGTTAATTAGATGCTGAGATACAAAGGTAATATAAACATTGTTATAACAAAATTTGTGTCTGATTTTTTCGTTTTTTTTTTCTTTGAAACTCGCGTGTTAAAAATCCTTAATACGAAATGTGAACGGAGTATCGGAATTCGAAAGCCTCCATCATAATTAGAATTGGAGATATATTAATAAAGGTGTTCTGGCTATTCTGTGGTTTTCTCTGAAACTCCCGTATGGAATTTAACGGCTTACATCAGTTTAAAAGTCCGTAATATTTCAAATGATGCGTTATAAGTAGAATTCTAGATATTGATTTTTTAAAATATCAAAGCGCCCTCTGGCGACAGAGATTTGCAACACATACTCATCAATTGTAATTCAAATAGCTTTTTAAATGATGTATTACTTATGAAATTATGTTAATTAGAAGCTGAGATACAAAGCTAATATAGACATTTTTATAAAAAGTTTTGTGTCCGACTTATCCATGGTTTTCTCCAAAACTTGCATAATTCTGGGCTATATAACGTTAAAAATCCTTAGTACGATATGTGAGCAGAAATTGGAATTCGAAACTCTGCAAAATATTAAAGAATAAAGGTGTTCTGGGTGTTCCGTGGTTTTCTCCGAAACTCCCGTTTGGAAATATATTAATAAAGGTGTTCTGGCTATTCTGTGATTTTCTCTGAAACTTCCGTACGGAATTTAACGGCTTACACCAGTTTAAAAGTCCGTAATATTTCAAATGATGTGTTATAAGTAGAATTCTAGATATTGAATTATTAAAATATCAAAGCGCTCTCTGGCGACAGAGATTTGCAATACATGCTCATCAATTGTAATTCAAATAACTTTTTAAATGATGTATTGCTTATGAAATTATGTTAATTAGAAGCTGAGATACAAAGCTAATATAGACATTTTTATAAAAAGGTTTGTGTCCGACTTATCCATGGTTTTCTCCGAAACTTGCATAATTTCGGGCTATATAACGTTAAATATCCTTAGTACGATATGTGAGCAGAAATTGGAATTCAAAACTCTGCAAAATATTAAAGAATAAAGGTGTTCTGGGTGTACCGTGGTTTTCTCCGAAACTCCCGTTCCTTTTGTACATCTTTGCCTCTTCACTCTCCCCCCCCCCGTCCTTTCCGTCGATAACAATATTTTTACACTCGAAAATATCCGCAATCGATTTACCTTGCTTTAAAATCTAAATATACCAACCAATTTCAAACGCTGTGACTTTTTTTTTTTTTTTTTTTAATTTATGCCCCTTTTCCCCCTCCCTCATGCAATCCCTAATAATCGTACTCTTTCAAAAATATTCACAATCGAATTATCCGGCATTAAAACCAAATACTACTAATTTTCAACGGAAAAGAAAATTTAATCTTTTTCCAATAAATATGTCATTTTTTTATTTATTCATATTTTTTCATGAAAATTGAACAGCAGCTTTTTAAATTGCTGTTTAGGCCGAATATTCATTCAAATGTAAAGTAAATGAAAATTTGAAAAAGTTTGAAAATTGCAATTTTTCCCCCCAGTATAAAACACATGTCTTAATTGATTACAACCATTTCCGTTTTCATCACAGAGAGATGTCTGGCATGTGTTTTGTTTCAGATCGAGACAGCTTAGAAAATCGTCTGCCTGTTGTCAACTAAATTTCATACTTTAGTTAATTTTAAAAAATCTAATTGGTGTATCGATAAGCCGCTTGCACTCTTAGATTCGGAAAAAATTCCCCTTTCATTTGGTACCAAATTTGTAACGATCGGACTAATATTTCTAATTTATTTTCCATTTTTTCTGCTTTTAACTCCGTTAAAATATCTATTTTTCTGCAATTACGGTGAATTCTCAGTGATTGAGATCGCGTTTTGATTTGACATAGGTCTATATTTTAATTAATATCTCCGCAACTAATTAAAAATTTTAAATTCTGTTTTCACTATCCCCTCGGGAAGGCTTCTAGGTACCCGTATGTCAAATTTTATACTTCTGCGTTCAGTAGGGGCTGAACGTATAGATGCTCAGACAGACAGACAGACATCTTCTTTTATTATTATAGACTAGCCGCCTTCGGCGACCAGCTGGTTCGCGATCCCTGAAAAATCCGACTTTACGTAACTCCCGCTCGGTGGCGCCTTCGGCGCCTTTTTCCCGTTTCAGGTCTAATAACAGCTTATCGATAAATCGTGAAAATGGCTTATTGAAAGCGCAGTAAATTCCCGTGCGGTAGCGCCTTCGGCGCCTTCTTCCCTTTTCAATATCTGAAACAGCCTGTTCGTTCACCATGTTATGATCTTTCAAATTTCTGACTTTAGCTAAGTCCCGCTCGGTGGCGCCTGCGGCGCCGTATAACATTTTTTAAAAAATATTTGTGTCTGACTTATCTGTGGTTTTCTCCAAAACTTCCTTAATTCCGGGCTATATATCGTTTCATAAAAAAAAGGGGGGGGGGAATCAATATTATTCTGTTAAAAGTAACTCATTAACAGATGAAATTGGTGAATGGTGTCATTAACAGATGAAATAAAAATGAATTTAAATAAATATAATATGTCTATTTATTTCATTTTTAAAGCTATACTTTAGATTTTTTAACTGCATACAGGTGAGCCATAATGACGCGCAATTTCGAAGTTCTGCTTTTGATCGATTTTAAATTGAAAAAATTCAAAAACTGCTTTTTTTATTTCCAGTATACTTTGTCACGTGGGCGAAAAACTAAAAAGCAATTTTTCCCGACCTGGCACTGAAGAATCTTATTCTCTCTTCTCTGTCAAGGTCAGTTGCAAGAGTTTCAGAATTTCATCGCAAACTGCCGCGATACTGAAAATTAAAAAAATTATAACTCATTTAGTTTTTGAAATTTTCTCTCAATCTTTTGGGTATACAATTGCTAAAGCGAGATCTATATACAGAAAAAAAAAGAAATAATTTATCACTAAACGCTTTTGAGTTATAAAATGTTTTGTGAAAAAAATCGATGTTTCGTAAAATCTAAAAATATGGATCGCTAATCCGTATTTTGTAAAAATGTTTATATGGATAGAAAGAGGATTAAATGTCCTTTCCAAATATACCAGTTGTTAAGAAATGGAACCGTTACTCGGTCGTACAGGGCGTTTCAAAAAAAGACAATCGAGAAAAAGAGAAATTTTCGACCCTTTTTAAAACTTTTTTTAAAAATATAAAAAATCCTTATTTAAAAAAAAAATGTACCGTAAGAATCGGTAATAAATGCTCTTTCTCGTGGTACAGGTGTATTTTCGACATTTCAAACAGATCGTAAGCGATCGCTTTAGAAAAACCCGCGAAATTTTCCTCTCTCTGCTTTCTCTTTTGAGGAACACGCTGAAGGGCGAAAATTACGATCCGCTCGCTTTTTAATTAGGCATTGGTCGACGTTTTAATTAATATCTCCGGAACTAATTAAAATTTTTAAATTCTGTTTTCACTATCAACTCGGGAAGGCTTCTGAGCACCCGTATGCCAAATTTTATACTTCTGCGTTCAGTAGGGGCTGAACGTATAGATGCACAGACAGACAGACAGACAGACAAACATCTTCTTTTATTATTATAGATTAAAATACAGAACTGAACTAGTATGTTGTGGCCACCACGAGACTTTCTTCTATATTTTCCTATACAAATTCACTCAGTAACAATATTTAAAAAAAAAAAAAAAAAAATCCAAGTTTTTTTTTTTTTTTTTTTTTTCGTTAAAAGTAAAAAAAATCGATAACTTTGTTTTAAATTACCACATATTTATAGTTCAACTATTCGTTTTAAAGGTATTGACGAGACCTTTCGAAAGATACCCATCTTGAAAATTTACCCCACCCCAGAGGGTACTTCCCCGGGGGGGAAGCGATGCCCCCACATGCACATTTTTTTTCCTAATTAACTACTATTATTAGCAATAATTCATATTAATTTTACAATCACAGGTTAAGAATAACTCTCATTATGTACATTTATACAAAATTTTGTCCTATACTACCATGTTAAAAATTTAGAAGAAATACGATCACAGCGCCTCCTGTTGTGCGATTGATCCCCAAATCTAATCAGCACCAGTTTATGTCAGGAGCCAACTAAATACCAAGTTTTGATAATTTCGTTAAAAAAAAAAAAAAAAAAAAAAAAAAAGATTTTTTTTCTAAGTTTTTCTTTCGTAAAAAGTAAAAAAAAAAAAAAAAAAAAATCGATAACTTTGTTTTAAATTATCACAGATTTATAGTTCAACCTTTCGTTTTAAAGGTACTGACGAGACCTTTCGAAATATACCCGTCTTGAAAATTTTTGCCCTATATCACCATGTTAGAAATTTAGAAAAAGCGGGATGGCAACGCAACCTGTAAGACGATTTTTACCAAAAGTTGATAGGCACTAATTTATGTCAAGGTGCAACTATATACCAATTTGTATGAAATTCTGTCCAGTAGTTCCTGAGGTACAGTTGGCACAAAATTTTGTCACACACACACACATACACAGACAGACAGACAGACAGACATTTTCTAAAAATGGTCAAATCGTGTTCTACAGCTCTCAAAAGGGGTAAATCCATCAAAAACCCGAAATCGAAAATTTTTACGAATCCAATACTTTCTTCTATTGAAGATAGAAGAAAGTAAAAAGAAAAGTTAAAAATGTATATAAGTTGTGCAGCTGAGATGCTTTGGACACGTCCCACTTACAATTGTTTAACATACGAAATTCCTCAGGTGAGTGTAACCACAAGCAACTAACCAAAACGCTCATAAAAAAATAGAACAAAACTTGAAATATATTGAAAATCTGCACATAAAATCTTACTTTTGTTACCAAAATCTGTAGAGTTTACTTCACAAGTAAAGCAATATTAAAACTTCGAATTTTGAGAAGGACATTCTGACAAAAAGAAAATGAAAAAAAATTTTCAGATGCTTAAAACTATCACTGTTTCATATTCGGTTTGGTAAACTAAGAATAAATAACTTGAAAAAGAGAAGTTTAAAGAAATAGATGTCATGATTGATAGATCAAAATTCAGTTTATTATTTCGGTTGTAAACCGATGTTACACTCACTCCCTAGTTACACAAACCCCGATTCAACCACCTAAACATTTTTTTTCTTTTAAAATTGTAATTTGCAACCAAATTTAGTAATTTTTGGATTGTACAGTCGGTAACAAAAGTGTCCGAACACTAGCAAAAATTCCTATGTAAAAAAAGTACACTTAATATGGTTTTGTTAAATAAATCCTTATCGAATCATGTTCTTACGCTGACTAAGAACATGATTCGATAAGGATTTCTTTAACAAAACCGTATGAATTGTACTTTTTTTACATAGGAATTTTTGCTAGTGTTCGGACACTTTTGTTACCGACTGTAAACACACAATCACTATTTTTAGTGAATTTATAATTTCTGTCAAATCATTCTTATCAATACATGAAGCTAGTATTAACATCATGTCAGTAGCAGTCCACATATAGACTCACAGGCAGGCCCGTCCTAGATATGTTAGAGAGCAGTGAACAGAGGTTTCTGAGGGTGCTTTCATACTGACTCTCACTCCATTGTACACTAGGCTGACCATATGTCCTCGAATCTCGAGGACATTCCTCGAAAACTACCTTCGTCCCCAAAAAATTACAACACATTTGGGGACGCCGGTTTTAAAGTTATTAATGTTTTATTATAATAACTTATTATATATATAATAAATAAGCTGAAATAAGTTCTTTTAGGTGCTTTCTACATAAAAATTACAAAAAACTTTTACAATTTAAAGTGATTTATTTATTTTTTGTCCTCGAAATTCGAGGACACTGCCATCTTTGTCCCCAAATACAATGAAAAAGATATGGTCACTCTATTGTACACACTCGTATCTGAGCCTCCACAAATTATACATAAAATTACTCATCTCCATGTCCGAATATTTTTATATTTTAAACATGCATATTCTGAATTAACTTTATTTATTTAATGTATATGGATATTAAATTCCTTTAAAAGGTATTGGTTGATTGAAAATATTATAAAACCTTCAGTCGGAGAGCTGTAGGAAATTCTTCTCTTGTTCACTCAGGCCAGCACTGGCCTGCACACAGACAAATTCTTCATTTAAAATAATTCATTTTACGGTAGGTTTGTTAAAAGTGTGTAGCTATGTTATTTTGCTTAATAATGCAAAATATCGTAAGATTATTATTTCTTTATTTTTGCACGATAGAATGCTTCTAAAATTTCACTTACATGCATCATAAAATTTTATTTTAATATATTTAAGTATACAAAAATATATGCAATGGCATTTTTAAACTTAAGAACACATCGGCATAGTTACAGTCATAAAAATAATATGGCTATCAATATTAGTTGATAAATGTTCATTGATATTTCCTTAAATTTTATTTTTAAAGTTTTAATGTTTCGATATTTATAAACTAAGCCTTTTATATAAAGCATTATCAATTTGCATAATCTTAATAAATATAAAAATTTTGTTGCTATTCTCAGTTTGCTTAGAAAAATTTAAACATACATAAAAGTACAGTCGATAAAATAAGTTTCATAAATATATTTTATTATATATTAACAATTAATGATACTTTTGAATTAATAAAACATTTCTACTAAAATTTACTTTTTAATTATTATTAATATGCATTTCTCATGATTTTTATCGATATGCATATCCATAATAATATTTAAGCAACTGCTATTTTTCTTTCACTTTTCTTAAAATAAAATTAAAACTATCATATAATATTCATTTCTCGTGAATCATCGTTTTAAACTTTTATGAATATTTTAAAATATCTAACCAGTCTTTTAAATTGAATTTTAACTTCCTTTGTAAATGACACCTAATTTTTTTTTTCCTTCTTTACCACTACATGTATCTTCACAAATGCATAATAATAATTCATTTCTAACTTAAATACATTTTGTAAATAATAAAAACAATTTCAAAGTGTGTGAAATTTAAAATTAGGGGTTTTAATATTCACTTTATAATAATAATTTCATTTGAAATCAAATTTTATTTTACTTTTATTATTGATATATTCTAAATCTTGGAAACTTATTTTTTTTTTCTCTATTATTGATAAGGGATCTCTCTCCCACTATCTCATTTTTCACAGCTAAAACGACAATGGATATTACACGTGCTAAAGCAAACCAAAAGCATTAGCTGTGGTGTTGTGAACACACACCATTATGTGGGTGAAAAAGTCGGGCTCCAGGTGTCGGTAGAAAGAACGTTTACAAAAGGTCTAAAAATGATCCCCTTTATTACGGAACTTACGCTTTAGTTCATGCGAAAACTTAACCTTCATCTGTACAAAACCTTTATTCCCAAAAGAGTCGGAACGTGCGAAAGACTGAATCGAGTCCCATAAAGCGTACTGTCAAAATCTTTTTAGTTTATTTTTCATAGAAGAGTGATATATGAATTCACAATTTTGTATAATTTTTTCTTACAGAAAATGCGTATTTTTAGGGTTATTCCAGAACAAACGAAACTAGTATTTATAATAGTTTTTGGCAATTACACTCATGTCCAAAAATTAAGAAACTACTATTTTACCGTTTTATTCTTTTGCACATAATTTTTAAACAAATAAACCTGTTATCATAAAATTTGAATGGCATGTCCGTTATCATATCATTAATTGAATTTTATATGACTTAGTATTAGAAATAATTTTTAAATTAATAATTATTAATTTTTCTCAAAAGTAAGCTTTGAAAGAAAGTGAAAAATTTCAACAATTTTAGAAAAAAGAACTTAATGAAAAATGATGATAAGGATGCATTACTGATAGGTGAAGACGCATATGCCTTCAAATGTTAAATTAAACCGCGATTTTTATTTCTGTACTTACTTTTCTTTTACTTTAATAACACAATTTTTCAAAAAAATAAAATTATCAATTTGTAAACTATGAGCATCAACAGAATAATAAAAATGTCTATGAATAATTTTATAATCAACGTCTTATCCAATTTTCATGTTTATAATGTATACTTTTTAAAAGGTTATTCATGTGTGAAAAAAAAGAAGAAAAAATTGGAGATAGAAAACTGAATTCAGGAGAAAAAATCCGGTTTTAATCTAACACATGGATGCATGTACGTCTTTACCTATCTGTAATGCATCTTTATAACTATTTTTCTTTAAGTTTTCTTTTGAAAAAATTTCGGAATTTTTCATTTTTTCGATAGTTTACTTTTGAGAAAAATTGGATAATAATTAGTTTAAAAATTATTACTTATACGAAAGTTATATAAAATTCGATTCATGATATGATATCGAACATGTCATTCAAAGTTTATGTTCATATCTTTACTTACTTAAAAATTAAGCGCAAAAGAAAAAAAAAACTAGAAAGCATGTTGTTGCTTAAATTTTGGACATGAGTGTAATTTCCTAATAATTGCATGCACCATTAAGTGCGCTTATATTTGTTAAAATGTCATTACATTTTAATTAATTAATAATGAACTTAAAACTCACAAAAAAATTAAAAAGAAATCTTCATAAACAATGTGTCGTTTTATTGACAAATATTTAGTGATTACACATCTGTAAAAACTGCTTATTTATTTTTCATTTTAACATACATAGTGTAGTTTAGATATATACACTAAGCATAGGCAAGCTGTCCGAATCAATATTTTTAAAAATCCCATAGTATCGTGTACAATCTTTCTTTCTTTTAAGATTGTTACATAGGTTTCAAAGTTTAAAAATAAGCATATTATCTTTCTTCTTTATCATCTTCTTCCTTTTTTTATAGCCGTTGCCTTGTTAGGGTCTCTTTTTCTAGGTCGATAGAATGCTGAGCTCGTAATTCCAAGATTCGATACTCGAGCCGACCAGAACGATCGTATACACTAATGATGATTGGTGCACGTTAAATCCGTCGTGACCGCAATTTTCTCCATGTCTTCTTTCAAATTATATCTCTCTGGGGGGTCACCGGAACGGGTAAGTCATCCACTTCGTGGAGGATTAATATTGTAATGGCATGCCTCCGGACTATTCTTAGAAGTGAGTCCCATACCATCGACAATTGTCCATTGTGCAGTGCTAATACGACGTTAACTCCAACCGACCAATTTTTTTTATTATAATAAACAAAATTTTATTCACAATTTTGTGGATATAAAGAACAATATTGGAACAATAATTTACAAAATTTTCATTAAAAATTTTGAAAAATTCAACCATTGTGTCGATTACCTGGTTACCGGAGACCTTCAGAATGGTGAACATAATTTCTCAAAAAAAAAAAAAAAAAAAAGTTGACTGGAGCTTGAACAAATGATTTTTTTTTTTTTTTTTTTCATTTCGATTACAATTAATTTTACAAAGCTATACATCGGGTAAAATGTACAGAAAATTGTACTGTTGTTGCATACAACTCTTCTAAAAATTCAAAATTCAAATTTTTTTTTAATGCTTAGTTCAAGCACTTGTGCATTCAACTTTAAAGAAATGGGCAAAATTTCAATAAAATAGGTGCATTAGTTTTTGAGATATGTATTTTGAATAATATTTCCTTCTCCTTCTGAAATGTCTTGATGTTCCGCTATACATCTCTCTCATTTGTTGTCTCCCTTGATGCGTGATATTGTAACTTTAAATTACCTGTTTTAGATTAGTAAGATAGTTATAATAACTAACATTTTAATCATATGAATTGTGATAGCTTTTACGAGGAAGCTGATCAGTTTATGTTGCATAATTACAAATGTTAAATGTCATATGTATCTAAAAAATAAATGCATCTACTGCATGATATTTTAGTTCTAAATTCTTTGAGGGTGGGGATAAATAAAGTCAATGTCAAACAAAAACAATGGCAGCTTTAAAACAGAAATAGCAAAATGTACTTAAAAATAATACAATATGGACACAGAAAAAGAGTCCGAAATATTTGCTAATATATATATATATATATATTAATAGTGGTCACACATTTCTATTTACATTTCATAAGCATTTTCTTCATATGTGCTTAAATTTTCCTTTACAAAAAATTAAAAAATAAAATAAATAAACATATTTGAACTATATTTGTTTTTTATATACTCAATTATTTTATGCCTAGCTGCACTATTTGTTAAAATTCCGTTATGAACTAATACACAAATTTTAATAGTTAAATTATAGAATCAAGCTATCAAAATTAGCTCATTAAATAGTTTATCTATTTTATAACATTCCAATAAGAATAATATTGTATATTAAACATTATTATATATTGAAAGAAGAAATACGTATCAGCAAAATCCGATTTATTCAATGAAACATTTTGATTCCTGCTAAAAGTACTAATTTCTGTATTCGCTATTGTATAACATCAGTTGAGATACACCCATTTTACACCAAAGTTTTATTTAATTGAATGTTCTGTTTATTAGCTTCGACTGGATTTAGAGATTGGATATATCTGGGGGTCAGTGACGCATTCCTTTTTTTTTTTTTTTTTTTCATTGTAAAATGCAGCATTGTTTAAATGCATTGTGTACATAGATTAAATTATTATTATTATTTTCATTTTAATAAATTTGTATTTTAAAACGGATTGTCTGAACAGTGGCTCACATCGCAGATGTTATTTTCGGACAAAATTTAAAACTGCAATAGTCACTTTTTTTAACATTTGTTTACATAAAGTAATATAATGTCCCAAATTATCAAAGGTAAATTTTTAACACATTTACAGTAACGGAAAATCAACTTACATAATTCAAGGATCAACCTACATAGTTTCGTGATCTTAAAATAGATTAAACAGTTATACATTATAGTTGTTGACTGTCGGAGAAATAAAAATAAAAATAGAAAACATAAAAAAAAAATAAAAAAAAAGTTATAAAACTTTTATTAAAATCATTTTATAAAAACATTTACTAAGCTTTTCGCCATCATATCATGTCATCATCAAGTAATACATTTTTACAAGAAAGTAGAAGAGACAGCATTTTATATATCCGAGAATCTTGAAATGCTTACAGCAACTTAAACTAAAATAGAAGGGTCGTTCTTGGTTGCGGAACCTAGTTCTGGTGTTGCCATGTTCGAACTGAACCAATTCCTCTAAATCTAAGGTCTAAGTTCACTTTTTCCTGTTCTATTTAAGATGTCGTCAATGGCCTGAGACAAAGTTTCTCCTACTGGAATTTGCAGAAGGTAGTCCTGGTGATACCTTGATCGATCTCAACTTAAGCCTAGGAATTCAAATAAAAATTCGACCCTTTCTATTCAGTGTAAGTTGTCTTTTGCTGTAAAACTTTCAAGATCCTGGGATATCTAAAAATGCTGCTCTTCTACTTTCTTGAAAAAATGTTTTATCTGATGATGACATGATATGATGGCGAAAAGCATAAAATGATTTTAATAAAAGTTTTATAACGTGTATTTTAAAGTGTTTCTAATATGTTTCTAATTGCAATGTCAACACGTGTATTTTATACAAAATCTAAACTCCAAAATCACGAATCCAAGAAGATTCGTGTTTTTTTTTTTTTTTTTTTTTTTTTTTTAAGTTAGTGCATTTTAAATGTGATAGCGTTAAATTTTGATCTAAAAAAATATTTTAACTTTTGAAAAGGCATTTTTAAGCAATATTTACCGTTATTCATTACTAATATCAAAGCATTAACATTTTAAATTATTTTTTAACCAAAATATTACATGCAAAAACTACCGTTCTTTATAAACTAATTTTTCAATAATTGTATTTCTAAAAAATCTACATCTACACATATGCATCATGTTTTAATAAAAGAAATATATATTTTTAAAATTTATTTATAAATACTCAATTTTCAACCACAAAAACCCTTTATACATTTCTATAAAAAATATATTTAGAAAGCTTTTCTTTTAAACTATATGGTACAGTCGGTAACAAAAGTATCCGAACACTAGCAAAAATTCCTATATAAAAATAATAGAGTTAATAATGTTTTGTTAAATAAATCCCTGTCGAATCCTGTATTTAGTCAGTCTTTGAACAGGATTCGACAAGGATTTATTTAACAAAACAGTATTAACTCTACTTTTTTTAAATAGGAATTTTTACTAGTGTTCGGATACTTTTGTTACCGACTGTATCAATTAATATATGGTTAAGTAAAATAAAATAAATAATGATTAATTTCTAAAATGTAAAAATTGTTTTCTAGCAATAGTGTGAACATTCGTAGAAATCATTTAAAAAATCTTATTTTTTTTTATCTACTCAATTTAATCAATAATCTACCCCTTCTTTTATCGACTAAATTAGTAAAATAATTATTAAAATTATATTACAGCATATATATATATTTAAATGTATCTCTTTCCAAAATATTTAAGTATTAAAAATACATATTTAGAAATGATTGATTTTATAACAATTGTATCATTGTGAATTTACTATTAAAAATGCAACAAAACTAGTCGCATATCGAGAGATTTGTTCTAAGCAGCGACCGTCGAAACAAATTTTCCCGATCATCAATTAAATGCGATGTACAGACTGGTAGCTCTAGTATCCATTAGCCGTACAAATTGCTGATGCAGAGATTTAATACGTCTCCCTCACTTCCCTAAATTATAACGTTACGCACTAGTCACACTTCAGTTGTTGCTTTCAGGATCAAAACTTTATCTGACATTGTTATTCCTCTTGTGCTCATTGTAGCTTGATCCCACAATAAAAAGGGGAGCATTCGTATGGTTCCGTTTTTTGTCACATTTTATAGATGAGTGTGGAAACGGTCTGCACACTGTGATACAAAAAAAAAAAAAAAAAAATCTCACCCAGATTTATAAAGCCCGCATGGAGTTTTGAGGGTAAACCAATTGTTTAAGAAAATAAGTGCATTCGATATAGTTCGAAAATGTAAATGGATAATATAGAAGTATATTTCAGAAAAGACTGTTCATTTTGAATACAGGTTAAAAACTATTTTTTTTCCTTTTTACTTCCTTATACAAAGTATAAGGAAGTATAGTAATCCCGATTTGCGAAATGGATTTTTTATTTCACATTGCTCGAAAATGAATTGTCGCTGAATGTTAAAAATGTATACACGTGACTGTCATGGTGTCTAGTGGTAAACCTGCAAGTTTCGTCTTAACACAAGCTCTCGTTTTAGTGATATCAGCGACTTTACGCGGTTTTTCGTGACGTCTGTATGTGTGCGTGTATGTATCTCGCATAATTAAAAAACGGTTGGACGTAGAACGTTGCGAATTGGTACATAAGTTTGTTGTAACATCTAGTTGTGCACCTTCCTTTTTGGACTTTATACGATTTTCCATTTTGGAGATATTTAGGAAAATTAGGTTCATAAGGACCAAAAATAAAAAGGTTTTGGCCATAATGTATCAAAAAACGGTAATAACTGAAAAACCGTTTAAACAAATCTTGCAATCGATTTTTAATTAACTTCCCGACTAGCTAGCCATTTGAAATTTTCAGAAAAGTTCAAAACACGTTGACAATGCATTTTTTAAAATATTTTTAGCCAACTGTTTCGGATACCAGCCTTCAGTAACGTTTATATGATTCAGCGAGAAATTTATTTAACTAACTGCCCGACTACCTAGACATTTCAAACTTTCAGAATAGTTTATAATACGGTGAAAATGCATTTTTTTAATGCTTTACCGAGCTATTTCGGGTCCCTGCTACCTTCGGCAGCGTTTATATGATTCAACAGAATTTTTTTTAACTAACTTCTGGATTAGCTGGACATTTGAAACTTTCAGAATAGTTCAGAACAAGGTGAAAATGCATTTTTAAAATACATTCAGCCAACTGTTCCGGGTTCTTGCTGCCTTCGGCAACGTTACTAGTACAGATTTTGCAATCGACTTTTAACTAACTTCCCGACGAATTAGACATTTGAAACTTTCAGGAAAGTTCAGATCACAGTGATATTTTTTTTTTAAATATTTTTAGCCAACTGTTTCTGGTCACTGCTGCCTTCGGAAGCGTTTATATGATTCAGCAGAAAATTTATTTTACTAACTTCTCAACTAGCTAGACATTTGAAACTTTCGAATGGATTCAGAAGACGGATTGACACCCAGCTCTATAAATGTAGTATCACTTTACAGGGTTAAAGTTATTTTTTAAGAAAAAATTGAATTCATACAATATAAGAAGAAGACGTAACTATTAAATCTAGAAGCATGTGTTAGAAGATACTATTCATTTAAACATGGAAACATTAATTTTCGTAAAGGCTTAAAGCTATCTTTTTAGTATTTCATTTATATATATATATATATTGCATTTATACATAAAAAAATAAAATATGATTAGTAATTGATGGTGGATTTTTAATATTAACCTTGATTTTTTAAATCGAAACAACTTAATCTTATAAGATTTTTCTACACCATTTCGAATAAAATTAACAAATTTCAAAGGGAATTTTGAAAGATCTGAACGGTACGCTGTGATACAAAATAAATCTCATTCTGTTTTGTAAAGTCTACATTGCTTTTGTGAGTAAACCAAATGTTTAAAGTTATGAAAATATCTAGCACGAAGTTGCAAATATTGAATATAGAAGATTACTTTTAAAAAGTCTGTTTATGTAAAATTAATATTAACAGCTTATAATACCTATTTTAGAAGATTTAAAGCTGTTTTTTTCCTTAATATTGCAATATTACATTTATGCTTATAAAATAAATAAATATGTAATTAAGTAAGTAAATCATTATTGCTATTGGACGATTGATTTTGAAATCTATCCCTATTTTTGAAATTGTAAAAAAAAATAATATCTTAAATTTTTTTTCCACATACATTTAGATAAAATTAACACAATTCAAAATAAAATTTGAACAATTTAAATAGAAAATTGTGATGCAAAAATTTCTTATTCTGTTCTATATCGCATTCCCTCTGTAAGGTTAAATCTATTGTTGTTTGGAAATATTCTACATAACAGGAACTGCAACTACTAAATCTAGAAGCACGTTTTAAAGAGGCTTGATCTTTTAACATAATCATTAGTTATAAGTAATGTTTATTTTATTTATTTATTTATTTATTAATAAACCATCGGTGCTATAAGTAATTGCGAATATGCAGTTGATTCTAACTTTTAAAACATCTTTGAAATTGTAACAATTTAATATTTGTGATAATTCCATATATTTCAATTAAAATTACGATTAAAATTGCGCAAAATGAATTATTGAAAATTAAATGGCATAATATAACTATTGATTGATTATTATTATTATTATTATTATTATTATTTTAAGTACTTATAAATCATAACATCTGCTAATTTATTTAAGAAAACTTTCAATTATAACAAAATTGGTATAACTATATATAATAAAAACATTTAAAATACCAAAGTATATGGAATGTTAAACATGACATAAAATTATATGTTTCGAACCAATTCAGATTTCTCAACAATCAAGACATCAGAATGGAAAACGACGAACAGCTCAAACGGACAAAACTATTTAAAAAATTTGCTCTTTTCAGCTATGTTTTGCTACTGTCCTAATAATGTAATATCCTAATGTCCTAAGACTTAATGTACTATTCTTATGGCTCTTTAATAGCTTAACAGTGGTAACGATATTAAATCTTTTTAACAATCATATAAAAGCTCTGAATTGTTTTTAATTACTCCACGTGTTCATCTAGGTCAGTTGTTCCTCATTAAATGAAGAATTAAATTGCCATTTTTTTGGTTTCACAACTTCCACAAAGTGTTCTGAAATCAAGAATATATGTAAGACTTCACCTAAAACTTTTCCTTTTCTTAACACTCTTAGAGTACCTTTACAAATCTATTATCAAAATTTCTTTCTTTTGTAAACGAATTCAGCACACGACGACTTTTTATAACGTGCTCCTTTAACTTTAACTTAATAGCATACCAAATCAAAGCATGCAACCTGAGTCCAAACTAACTAAAACTTTAATCTTTTAAAATGTATGCTACATCGTGTGTGAGATCTCACAATATCTTACAAGTTGAATGCATAAAATCGACCTTTTTCATGAAACCATGGCTAATAACTCGATTAATTAATTAAAAAAAAAAAAAAAAAAAAAAAAAAAAAAAACTAAAAACAGTCTTTGGGGACTGCCGATAGAAGTGAAAACTAAGTAACTTGTGAATTGTAACGTCTATTAGATTATTATTTTCGAATTATTTTTGGTTTGTAAAGAAGTGTTTATGATCTGTATTATATGATTCGGCACAATATTTGTAGCTACCCAAATTAAATGAACTAAGCCTTATATTAGGAAAAAATATTGTAATATGACTAAAATAATTTTCTTTATTTTATTATTTATTTGAAAATTTATATTCAAAGCAAAAAGAAGAATATAACAGTCTGTATAAAAACACGTGCTTGTACTTTGTGAACTACGTATATACTGTGGAAAAAGTGCATACGTACATAGAGTATAGAACTAGAAAGAGACAGATGCCAGTAGCCAGTATACTACTCGTATTAGTATACACTTTATACATATATATATATATACAAAGGGCATTCCGTAAAAACTGAGAGTAAAATCATAAAAAATCAAGAAATGCATTTATAGCAAAAAATACATCATTCTTTTTCAAAATACCTTCCGTCAGATGATATGCAACGGTCCCATCGTTCAACCCACTTTTCAAAAGAAGTAGAGAAGCCCTTTTCTGAAAGCTGCTTCAAAGAACCCTCCACTGCTGAAATAACTTCGGAATCTGTATTAAATTTTCTGCCACGGAACTTCTCCTTCAACGTTGGAAACAGGCAGAAATCGCATGGTGCGAGATCTGGACTGTAAGGGGGATGTGGCATGATTTTAATATTGCATTTACAAACATATTGCTGAACAAAAGTAGCGACATGCGGGCGAGCATAATCGTGATGTAATGTCCAATTTCCTACCAGTTCATGACGCTTTCTCGATATGTGTTGTCACAAAGATTTCAAAACTGAAACATAATATTCACCATTCGCAGTAGTTTTTGGAGGCACAGCATGCTGATAGATTACCCCTTTATGATCAAAGGAAATAATCATCAGGACCTTTCCTGCAGATTTGGTTTGTCGGATTTTTTTTGGAGGCGGAGAATCAGTATGTTTCCATACATTTGTTGCGGACATGGTAAGGGGATCATAATGATGCACCCAAGTTTCATCACCTGTTATTACAGTCTTTAGGAGATTTGGATCATTTTGAAGCATCTGTTTCCATTCACAACATTGGTGTATTCTTGTTTTCATTTGTTCTTTAGTAAGGTGATGAGGGACCCATCTGGAACAAACATAGCGAAGCTGTAAACTGTTGCGTAGAATGCGAAATATCGACGTTTTCGAAATGTTTGTTGATGCCGCTATCTCCTCATATGTCATTCGCAGATTTTCTTGAAGGATTACCCACACAGTGTTAACATTTCGATCATTGACAACACTTTTTGGTCGCCCAGGCCTAGGTGCCAGTTCTGCAGACAAACGGTCTTTCTTGAAATCATCATGCCATCTAAAAATCGTAGACTCACCAAAACATTTGTCTTTGTAAGCTTCTTTCATTAACTTAACTGTTTCTGGAGCTGTTTTGCCCAAACGGCAGCAAAATTTTATGGCACAACGCATTTCGTTTTTTAACTCTGAATCACTCATCTCCATTTCTGTAGGGCAAATAAAACAGTTCTTTAAACAAACACGGAAATAGGAAAATAAAATTGTCTGCTTCGTTTAGAATTTTGTATAAACGTACAGTTAACGGCTTGAAAAAATCGCCTGTGCTTCTATTTTTTAGTTTTGCGACGTTGCCACTACGTAAAAAAATAACTCTCAGTTTTTATGGAATGCCCTTTGTATATATATGTATATGAGGCATGCCGCGCCGTGCGCTACATATATGGATATATATGTACAGAGATGTACTCTTTGTATATATATAATGTATACTAATAACGCACGGAGGTATATCTATGTACATATATACACAGTATACATATAGCTCATGGAAAGCGTTCGGTGACGATGACGCGAGTTCCATGATTTTTGTTCACCCAAAAATGCTCAACGAGCCTAAAGAAGTTTTTACTTCAAAAAAACATAAAGAAAGAAAGAACTCTAATAATAATTTAAAACTTATAAACGTTTAAAGTTCCGTAATTTCGCGTATATAACCCGCGACGGAAGGTAGCCCGCAGATTAAAAAATTCATTTAAAAATAATTGTAACCGAAAGATATCCCGCACTAGAAGATACCTCGCACTTCTAAAATCACATAGTCGGCAATCGCTATTTATAATTTTAATACTAATTGCTATTATAATAATAAGTAGAAAAAGATACAAATAATAAACAAATATACAACTAAATATTAATAATAAACAAATATACAACTAAATATAAATAATAAACACATAAATTTACTTACCTATAATGAAAAAGCAAATAATCATAACATAGTATTAATCTTTCTCTATATATAAATTACTATGAACTGGAGTAACTTCTAATGATTAACACCTTTATTCAATTTATAAGAAAATTACAGATTAATAATAAATTTATTTATAAAATTCATTCAAATCCACCGAAATCGGATTCTTCCGTATCAGAATTAAGATGTTGCAATATTGTTCCGAACAGTTCGTCTTCATCATCCATATTATCCTCCTCATCAAGTTCCTTTTCACTGTCCTCCAATTTCATCGTTATTATGCGTTAATTATCGAGACTTCCGAAACAAAAATGAGACTGGTGTTGATTTTCTCGTTGTTCGTGATAAATACCCCGCAGGACATACAAAATCATGTTTTTATTATAGATTACCCGCGGGTTATATACACGAAATTACGGTACCAAGAATTACTTACTTAGTGATGAATTTATATAACGCTTTCAAATTAGGTATTTCAGTATCTGGCTCTTACAATAAGAACATATTTCTATTTTTTCTTCATTTTATTTATTTATTTATTTACAGAATATACATCAGTATTTATTTTTACCACATATAGGTATCATTTGAGTAAAACTTAGTTACAATATTAGATATTTTAAAAATAATATAATTTTACTTTACAAGTTAAATAAATATTCTGGGGAAAAAAAATCGTCTTTTGTATAATGTTCAGACATTTATCAACAGCATTCACATATTGAAGAAATAAGGTGCCGGATCCATTAATAGATTTTAAATCAGACAATATAGGATCACCTTTTAGAAGTGAACTGACATTGTAACAAATATTTTAAATTGACTAACAAAAGTCCGCGATGCTAAAGATATATACTACAATTTAAGCTTCATAAATATTCCACAATAAACTTATTATTTTAATTTATTTTCAACCAAAAGAAAACTTTAAACCTTCCTATTTTTCAACTTACTTAGAGATCGGATCAAACACATTACATTTTTATGGACATTATTTGATATCTTTACGTTAGATCTTTTTTTTTTTTTTTTAATGTATTATATAAATGCGGTTGAAGAGAATTCCAGTAAAAATTGGACTAGGGATTTTTTGATGCATGGAAGGATTAAAAAAATGAAATAGAATGGCAGGGGGATTGCAGAAGGGATATGAACAGATTTAAGAAACGGATATTTGAGGCATGGTAGATGGCTTTAAGATATAAGATACGGTTCCGAAAAAAGGAACATTTTATTTCCTTTTTACTACGTTACGCTATGGATCATTGAAAGATATTAATACTGCTTTTATGCCTTGCGTAAAAGATTTTTCGGTATTATTTTGGGAGAAAAAAGATAAAATTGTTTTAGGCTCATTTTTAAATTTTCCTTACAATACTTCTCATTTTATGACAAGCCTGTTACTAAAATTTTAGAACTAATATGGTACTTTTTGCATTTCTATATTTGGATAGTATTTGCTACACACATTTATAAGATTATGCATTTCTTTAAAAGTGGGATTATTGATTATTATTTATTTTTTATTTTTATTTTTATTTTTATTTTTATTATGTAATAATTTGTTTATGAATTATAATTTGATTTGAAATTCATCTATGTTACTTTTCAAGTTCCGATATCTTAGCTTATAAAGTGAAATCTATTTCATATAAGGCATGGAATTTGGCAGTTTGATGCTGAAATGTTCAGTAAATTAGCCGAAAAAAATTGTTTATTTTTCAGAACTTTATTATACACGGTATTTAATGTTGAAATAAAACAAAATATTTCAGTTACAAAATTTTTATAGAATCAAAAACCATTCATGAGAGCTTTATCATATTTTGTTAAGACGTACATCAAGTTATTGTAATGTGCAGTATTTAACTGTTTTTTGATTTGAACAATTTTACTTTTTGATTTTTTTTTCTCCCCTAAATATACGTAGTTTGCTTCTAGATGTTTTTTTTTTAATTCACAGATCAGAAGAAGTGCGTGAAATAATTCTCTAAAACATTCGTAGACAAAAAAAAAAAAAAAAAAAAAAAAAAAAAAAAAGTTTTATTTAAGACAGGTTTTATTGAAAGTATTTCAGTCGAGTTATTTTATCTGCCTTTTTTACTTAACTAAATCACACCACTTAATTTTAAAAGAAATATTCTCTTTCTTTATTCTGGTATATTTACAAAATCTACACAAAAGTTTCTGTCTTTTAACGAGCAGGGTTAATTGTGTTTGGTTCAAAAAGACGTAGATCTTAAAAAATAAATAAATAAAATGTCTCATAAAATGGATATATTACATTTTAAATTAAGTTGATGAAGAAACTTTCGTTCTGCTAGATTTTATTTTCCTTGTTAGACTGTGTAAAAATTATATCCTTTTTCTGTGCGACTATCCTCTTTATCTTAAATTGTCTACTATTATTTTATAGATATAATGTTATTAGTAATAATAAACAGCTATTTTATTTAACCCGTTAATTCCCATGAATTGTTTTAAAAAATAAATAAATAAAAGGTCATTTTGTGTTTTTTTTTTTTTTTTCCTATGTGAGAACAATATTTATTATCATACTTATTATTTGTATTTATTATTTAGTACTTGAGTTGTTACCTTGCAAAGACGCATTTATTTTTTGGCTTATATATTTATTTATTGCATGCTATAACAACAACAACAAAAAGTTTTATACTTGGTCTTTGGACATAATTATTTCAACTTATATTATGTAAAGGTGCTAAAACAGCACATCACTTTAATAAAACGGAAACAACTGGAAAACAATTATATGACAAATGATATAAGCACAATTTTACAAACAAAAATATATCAATCTTTACCGTATTGACTTCGTATGGATATAAATAATATGCAAGAATATAATTGTTTATTGTTAGAAAAGAAAAAAAAATTTAAAAATCTATCATTTGCAGATGACGCTGGAATTAATGAGTTAAAATATTATACAAACAGAAATATCGTGAACATTTCCACTTATCTTTATTTTCGTGATATTGTTGTTACGAATTTGTAAATAATTGTAATTATTTTTATGTAATTTCATTCAAAGAGGCATAGTCTGGTTATTAAATATTAATTTTCACCACTTCTAGCTTGTTTTTGAGCTAAACTAGCTCATTTTCTGTTAAAAACACGTTAAACGGTTCATCGTGGCAGGTAATTGATTCGGCACCAAATTTGGCGACTTTTTTGCTCCTTGACGACTTTGGCGAGAAAATCCTTTTTCTCGATATACCAAAATATGCAAGCTCTAACTTGAACTGGGAACTTTCTTCATTTTCTACGCGGGTATCTAAGGAATTTATTCGCGCCAAATCAGAGAGAGTTTCGCCAAAACTTTGATGAATGCTTAAAGAGCACTGAACCTCTTTGGATCACAGCTTTTGCTGTGTGTTAATGATATGCTACATTTTGTGCTGCGAATTTGAGGCTGTCAGTTGTTATTCAAGCTGTTTTTTCTAGTGATACTGAAGTTGATAATTGGTTCATACACCTGTAATCGTCTAGAATTTTCTGTGAATAATTTTTTGAGCCTCTGCAAGATTCGTCCTTCCTTCAGAGACAATTTACGAGCCCCGAATACGCAACATTATTCACAGGATTAATTTTTAATTGAATTGGTAAAAGATTCTCTTTCATGACATAATCATCGCTAATACAATTTGTAAGGAATATTGTACCTTGTAGTAAGGGTGGTTTGAATAACTTCCTGAAAAAACTTCATTTTCAACTTACCTTGCAAAAATTATATGTATTTTTTAACTTTGTACTTTTAAGTAAGCTACAGTCGGTAACAAATGTCTCCAAATACTAGCAAAAGTTCCTATATAAATAAAGTACACTTAATAAAGTTTTGTTAAATAAATCTTTGTCGAATCCTGTTTTTAGACAGACTAGGAACAGGATTCGATAAGGATTTATTTAACAAAACTGTATTAAGTGTACTTTTTTTATATAGTAATTTTTGCTAGTGTTCGGACACTTTTTTTACCTACTGTACGCTTTGCACGTTGTTCATATAAGCTATATTATTTTATATTGATATTTTCTGTATGTAAACCTGAAATTTTCTTCGCATGATAACACAAAATTTATTCATGACACCTCTAAGCACATATTTTGAATCTGAAGAAGAAAAGCCACGTTCCTTCGAAACCGATAGTGCTTTGTTTAATTTTATGGTGTGTAAAGAAGTGAAGTTTAAATTTTGCTTGTACACCAGTTCTTAAATTTGATATTTTCTGTATACACATTTAAATTAATGATAAGTATACATTATAATGGTAGTATTTCTTATAAAAGTGTATCCATATTACATATTTGCAAAAATGAGATCATTGGGTATATACTTATGAAATATTTTTTTAAAGAAATGTCTGCTGAATGAGTTCATATTTACAAAAATGTATATGGTCAGTTAACTGGTGTTAATTATTTCCATACAATTTTGGCGACCGATTTAACTCAGAATAACTTGGCAAACGGTTTATTAATATATTGTAGTTTCATCGAATCATACTTATAACAGGGTCCGTACTGATCCAAATTTGCTCTCCGAAACTTTATTCATCAAAGTTGTCAACATCCTAATTAATATTTCGAAATATTGTTACTCCGCCATTTTTTCACACAAATCTTTTTTACAGTATTTTTCTTCTTATTTAATTGTAATTAAATTTGGAGAGAGTTACTCTAAAAATAAAGTGGAAAAGGGGGCAGGTACAAACAATGCTTCGGAATATTAATTAGGATGTTAGCAGCTATGTTCACCCCTGTACATAAAAAGTAAACTTCTTTGTAAATGTATTGGCTTATTTATCATAAACATTGCTATTTAAATTATTGGTGAAAATTTTCGGGAAACAAATATGAGTATAGGAACTGTGTAGAATAACGCATACAAATCTGTAGGTTAATACACCCAAATTTAGTTGTAGACACATTAAATATATTAAAAAATTTGAAAAATTTATACAGATTTTACAATATAAGTGTTTTTTACTAATATCCTATACACGAAAGACGTGAAAGTACATTTCAAAAAGTTACAAATTACTTACAGATTAAGAATAAATGGAAACACTTCTATTCAAATAAGAAATTTAAATATATTCAATTTCATTCTCAAAAAATAAGGAAAAAAGTGCTCTGAAAATATCTTTTGTGATCGAAATATCATAAATCCAGTTATAAAAAGACATGCACGCTATTATATGCTTCAATTCGTGTATTTTTGATGAAATTGCGAGATTTCGGGATTATAATGCTGAATAAAAGAATTTATATTCTCTGCTGAATGAAACCATTTTTTCCCCGATGTTTGAATATAATTTTGCTGTTGATTTTCTTTAAATTGAGGCTATTATGACTGTATGTTTGAAATTATAAATAACTCATAAACTTATTTATGTGTTTCATCTTTAAATTGTACCTTCATTTAGGAGCTGGAGCATTTTATATTTATATTTTTCTTTTAGCTTTTTTTTTTTTTTTTTTTTTTTTTAGTAAAGTATTGTTGAGATAGCTTTTTCAATAAATAAATAATTAAAGAAATCAAAAGTAAAATTGTAAACGATTATCATTTCAAAAAGGCCTAAGCTACATACATAAAATTGTACACTCATTGATTCACTGATTCACTGACTCAACACAACCCCAGCGAAGATACAGTCACAAATTTTGGCGAGCATGTTGGTTTTAGGACTCTGACTCCCATTAAGACGGGATTTTGTGAAATACCCCCCCCTCCCCGATCCCCCTGGGGGGGGGGGAGAGGCAGAAAGCAAAAACACCTTTAAAAGCATAACTCGGTTCCAAATTATTTCACGGTGAAGAAATTGCAGATGGGGAGACTAGACTTGAGTACAAAAAAATCGTTTCCAGCAATTTTCGAGTTTTGGATTTTTAAGAGGGGGAGGGGGTAAAAACGATTTTTGGAGGCAAATTTAGCAAAATACGGATTTTTGAGTAAAACTCTACCAATAATAATACAAAGATATAAAATACCACTTAGCGTCTTCCTAAATATATTCCCAAAAACTCATTTTCGTTTTTTTGCGATTTTTATTTTTTGTGGGAAGTTACTATGGGAAAAAATTCAAGACGAACTTTTAGCGCTTAATTCGTCCGGGAAAATCTATAGGAGCTGAAGTCAAATGTTTTAGTTTGTGTTTTTCTTTGCGTGTATCCAACACCCATTTTAACGAGATTTTGCGAAATTCCCCCTTTTCCCGGTGTGTGTGTGTGGGGGGGGGGGTGCAAAAAAACAAGTTTCAAAGCATAATTTTGCTTCATATTATCTCAGTAACATAAATTTGTATCTCTGGGTGTTTTAAAAGCTCCCAACACGCACTATAAATTAATTTTACGAAACGTATCCCCTGCCTCCCCTCAAAACACGCTTTTAAGAGTAACTCTGCTCCAAATTACCTCATGTCAGCGATTTGTTGATATGTACATCGATTATGCGTACTCAACATTCACACTACAACGAGATTTTTGTAAAATTCCACCCTATCCCCCTTGGAGGTGGGAGGGGGGGGAGCAAAAAACATGTTTTCATGCGTAACTCTGCTCTAAACTATATTAAAAAGGCAATTTTTGATGTGCGGGTTCGTTATACGTTCCCAACGTGAACTATAAAGGGATTTTGTGAAATTTCCCCTTCCCACTTTAAAGGAAGGGGGGGGGCAAAAAACCGTTTTTAAAAATAACACTGCTTTAAATTATCTCAGGAAAGCGTTTTATGATTGGTCGATTGGTTATGCGTACTCAACACACACACTGCAAAGTGATTTTGGGAAATACCGCCTTTCCCTCCTTTGGGTGTTAAGGGACAAAAAACATGTTTCCATCCGTTGCTCAATTTCAGATTATCTTAAAATGCAAATTTTTTATGTATGGGCTGCTTATGTGCCCCCAACACATCGTACAAATGTAGTTTGTGAAATTCCACCCTACCATCTCCCGGGGGGGGGGAAGGGGGGATAGAAATAATGTGTATGCACTAAATTATCTTATCTTACGAAGGTGATTTTTGATGTGTGGTTCGGTTATATGTGTCGAACTCATATTATAAAGAGATTTTGCAAAATTCCCTCTCCCTTATTTCCACCTAATAGCGGGAAGAGGGGGCTACAGACACGTTTTAAACCGTAACTCTGCTCAAACTAATCTCAAGAATCGATTTTTTTATGTGTCGGTTGGTTATGCGTATGCAACATGGACGACTATAAAGGGATTTTGCGAAATTAGAGTTCAATTTGGGAAAACTTGTTGCTTTGTTTGGCGTGTGTATGTCTCTTTGGTGAATTGTTTGACTAACTAGTCTTCGTTCACTATCAAAATGATTATATATATATATATATATATATATATATATATAATCCATTTGATAATAATAGAATGAGAACGAAGAATAGTCAGTCAAATAAATCACCACAAAAGCATACACAGGACAAACAAAGTAACTAGTTGTCTTAAATTGATTTAATTTTTAAGATTAATAATATTATTTACTTTAATTTATTAGACTACAATACCTGATGAAATTTAATAGAGGACCGTGCATTTTGATGCTGAAAAAAATAAGGATTAATTTAGGATAGTATTTTAAGGGGAAGTAATAGATTTTATTTATTTATTTATTTATTTATTTTTTTTTCAAAAGAACCTTTTTAGTTTGGGATGAGCAAAAGAATTTCGGACCAAAGCAAAATAAGATTGGATTTTAACTGCAATGCTCAAAATGCTATAAGACGTTTTCAAGTGCTATCCCCATAGCATTGAGCAAAAAAATGTAAGTTTTCTGTATTTGATAAGCATTTTAACAAAATATTAAATGATTGCACGAACCTACAAGAAACAATTACCTTGAAATGAAATAAATGAAATAAAGACAGAATTTATCCTGAATTTTTGAAATGTTTTCTAGAAAAAAATAAAAACATAACTTGAACCTTGAAGAAAAAATAAAATCATAATATGAACCTTCAAGAAAAAATTTATATAAACTTAAAAGTTTAGCAGTTTTTCAATACTAACAATAAAAATTTACACCTGTATAAAGAAAAGAAAAAAAAATGTAATCTTCGTTTTATTTTTAAATTGCAAAAAGCTATTTATTTATTTATTTATTTATTTTCATATCTTATCTTAATATATATAAATCTCGTGTCACAATGTTTGTCCTCAATGGACTCCTAAACCACTTAACCGATTATAATAAAATTCGCACACCATGTGCAGTTCGATCCAACTTGAGAGATAGGATAGTTTAAATCTCAAATTATAGTCGCAATTTTAATTTATTGCTAATTATTTGTCTGTTATTATTTGACAGTCACAATTATCTGTTAACTCCAAATGATTCTAACAGATGTCGATACCTTTCGACTGGGTTGAAATGAAAGCTGAAATATATTTGGTGCTGCCATCTACACAAAGAATCTTCAACTTTTTAACCTATTAATAAATTTCGTATAATTCAATTATTTCCACTTTTTAAATTTTTGGTGTTAGCATAGCCGGCCACGTGTTACTTAGACTGAAGTGTAAATTGAATTCATATTATAATGAAGATAATACAGTGAAATTAATACTGTTTTTTACTTATTTGTGCTTCATTGATCAAAACTTTATAATTTAATCTGTATATATATATAAATTACGTGTCACGATGTTTGTCCGGGGTAAACTCCTAAACTAAGGAACTGATTTTGATGAAATTTTGCACACTGTGTGCAGTTTGATCCAACTTGAGAGATAGGATAGTTTTTATCTCAATTTATTGTCACAATATTGTTTTATTGCAATTATTTGTTAATTATAGACCTTTATTAAAGTTGCTCCAAAATATCTGTGAGTTCCATTAATTTAATTGTTGCCAAAAAAAAAAAAAAAAAAAAAAAAAAAAAATACGAGTTCATTTTCTTTCGACATAAAAATAAATACATTTAATCAAACGTGAACGTTAAAAAATTATAAAAAGTTAAATTATGCATCTCACGAAAATTGACGTCATAATCAATTTAAAGATTTTATACACATTGATAAAGTGCTAATGTAGTTCTATCATAGATATAGTAATATATATAGATCTCTCCTCCCCATGTTATCGTAGAAAGATTTTTGATGCCGAAAAAAGATAAAAAATAAAAGCTTTGGAAACAGCCATTAAGTGGTATTGAAAAAAAAAAAAAAAAAGAAAGAAAAAGAAAAGAAAGAAAGAAATATGAATTTGAAACTGTATCTGGAGTCTTCCATTCCCCTTTAGCAAATAAATTATTCATAAATTTTATTTGCTAAAATATTAGTATGTATTCCCGTGTGTATTCACTCGGGGAAAGACGGCCATATTTTGGTAAAAACGTCGTCTTTTCCCAAATGAAAAGGAATAACTTTTTTCTCCCCAATGATCACTCTATTCTATATATGCTATACTATATCTATGAGTTCTATACGCAAGCGAAGTGTGACTCACTGACCGTCTGTGCAGCCAAGAAAAAGATTTCCTATGTTAATTGCCCACTGGATTTTTTGTAAGAAATTATTAAAAATCGAGGAAATTTATTTCCCGATTTTAATCCTTATATTTGGGTATAGATATGTATTAGTTATCGCGGGTGTTAGATTGAATTATTTTGCTGTCAAATTGACAAAATTTTAATTTTAAATTTTTAAACTCTGTCGCCCTTGGCTTTTTTTATTATTATTATTATTATTTGGCGATCAAAAGCGTAACACGAAAATATACATGCCAGATGTATGCATTGTACGAAATGTAATATGTATTATTCATTGTACGTATGTATGACATGTAATATGTTTTGTACGAAATATTGTTTCATATTATTCATTACTCTTTTAATATAAGTTGTTAAAATAACCATGATTTTTGAAAGGAATTAAATATTTTCGCCAGATAATTTGGCGATATTCTTTTTTTTTCGCCAAGGATGACAGAAATGAAATCTATTCCGCTGCAAAATATTAGTATCTTACATTAGATATTTTATTTAGACATTTGAAAACAAATTTGACTTCAAACTATGATAGAATATTTATCATTTTCCTTTTAATTTGTATATTATTAGTATATTAAAATTTAAAAGCATGGTATATAAAAAGTTTTTTTTTTTTTTTTTTTTTTTTAATCTTATAATTATTCTTATCTTAATCCTCAATGTTTCCCATCTTTATTGACTTGAATTTACTATTAAAATTTTAACATACTCAAAAACTTCTCATCACTTCGTTAAAATACACTAAACTTTTCCAAAATCTTTTTGTATTTAAAATGATACATGTATTTACTTTAAATGTCCAATATTTCATAAGATTTCCAATTTTAAAGTTTTAAAATATTTATCAAATTTACTTATTTTTCTGGTTTAGCCTTATTGTTTTCCCTTTTATAACTACAGCTGTTGCCCTCTTTAAAATATTTAAAATGATGAGGTCATTTAATAGTAAAATTATCCATTATAGCATATATTATATTTCACTCCTCCATAAAAATTGATTTTAAAATCGTCTGTTTCTTTTATACTTTTATTTTAATAGAATTTTAATAGAATTTAATTTATATATTAGTCATTTTAGCAATTTTATCCAAAGTAGCATTAGAAATAATATATATCACTTCTCCATTAAAATTTATAGGACCCTACAATAAAATTAATTTGTGCTTAATATCAACACTACGAAAATTTTTATCAATCGCTTCCAAATTTTGACCTAAGTTTCAAATCTCAACCCTGTGGGTTTTTACATCGGCTACAACGTTTTCGTCTTTGTTCGTAAATAATAATTTAACTGTACTAAATAGTTTACAGCCGTATAATTCAACGTATAACTTAGTCACAGCAACGCGTGGCCGGGTCTGCTAGTTATATTATATTATGTTACATTATATTATATTATATTATGTTTTATTTATGTATTTATTTATTTATTTCGTAAAGATTGTTAACATTTCACAAACTAAGCATTTTTCGCATTTAATATAAAAAGCACTGCTTTTTATAAGAAAATAAACGAATTTAAATTAAGTTGTTAAATTATATTACAAAAAATAATAATAATTTAACTTTTTCTCTTGAATTAATTTCATGTCTCAGAAATGTAGCACGCGCATTTCGAAAGAAACAATTTACTAACAACTAATTTCTTTACACAATTTATTTCAGCATATGAAACAAATAAAAAATATTCACAAAATTTTGTTATCATGTAACAGTACATGGAACAAATTTGCATTTAATTAACAGTTTTTACGTTAACTTTATTTATTTATTTATTTTTTTTTTTTTAAATAAGTTTAAAAAAATTTCTAAGTTAACGATATGTCCCATACGAATGTAAGTGATAAAAGTATATACAGATGTATTTTTAAAATTTTTAAGGGAAACAATGTATAAACTAGAATTATTTACAAATATACTAATATATTTGTTTTATAACTATACTTTTTATCTGATATTATACTGATGTAAAAAATAAAAGATTACATTAGTATAAAAATATAATAAATATAAGGTAAATATAAGGTCTTAGAAATTAAAATAATAAAACAAAGGTAGAAGATAAAAGAAAATTCAATTCTTTTTTTTTTTTTTTCTTTCCTTTTTTAACATGTGACTTTATTTCAAATAAAGGCAAAAAAAAAAAAAAACTGTTTTCATTATTTTAGCAGTTTTTGAACCTCTTTTGCATTCTAATTAAAAAAATTATTGTACTGTATTGCGTTCGATTTTATTATTATTATTTTTTTTTTTTTAAAAGACATATAATGAACAACTTCAAATTAAAACGAGCAGTCAATCTTCTAGCAAGCGTATACACAATATAGTATTTCTACAAGATAGTATGTAATAGAACAATTTAAAATGTATCATTATAATAAATTAAATGTTTTAAGCTATAGTTTCAATTCAACATCAGGTATTTCACTG
Source organism: Salticus scenicus (assembly GCA_963930645.1). Classification (NCBI taxonomy): domain Eukaryota; kingdom Metazoa; phylum Arthropoda; class Arachnida; order Araneae; family Salticidae; genus Salticus; species Salticus scenicus. The sequence goes on along the minus strand of OZ005653.1, from coordinate 221,501,170 downwards.
AGAAAAATTCTGTAACTGGCATCTAGAATGAAAATTGTGACTCTAGAAAAAATACTTCTATGTCATCCTTATAAATTCTAATCCCCTTTGAAAGCTAGTGCTAGAAACTCCTATTAGAATTCTAGAGCATTTGCCTATATTTTCTGGGGCAAAGTTATTTAAAAATCAGTGTAAATAAATGCGAATACAAGAGGCGGGTTTCAGCAACTATAATCTTGGTACATTACCCAATTCTAGAAAATAAAGCGAGAATTTCTTGCAATACAAAAGATTCAGAATATTCAGAATATTGTTTCATCATCTAGAAATATGTAGACAAGAAAATTTCGATCATTTCGTGTATTCAGTTTATTGGCGCGCCTTATGCGCATAGCTCGGAAATCTATATTTCTGGTTAAGGGATTTAGAAAATGACCAATTATTCATTCTAGATGAAGGCGGTATATTTTTTTTTCTCTGAGTGCGTAATTTTTCATGGTCAATTAAAAAAAAAAAAAAAAAAAAAAATGCCCCATATATATTTTTTAATACTGTAAATTATATATAGTTACTTTATTTTATTTTATCAATTATGCTGTAGCTAGATGAAAGAATGTCAATTATTTCCTTGTTTCAATATTTATATATTTGTTTATATAGAGAAAATAATTTTGATGTATTGATTGAAATTAAAGCACAATCTATTAAATTTTAGAAATATTTTCACATTCATTACATTAAATTAATTTATATCTAGATAAATAACAGTAAAAACTATTTTATGCGTTTATTAGTTTTACTTTGTGCATATACTCTTTAGTTATTTTCGTTTGAATTTTTACATTAGGTTTTAATTATATCAGCAACCAAAAGTTGTCTCTCATATTGAATAAGAAATTACCGAGTTTCAGAATTTTCGAAATGAATTTTAAAGGCCCACATATGTTCCAAAATGTCTGAAAATACCAAAAATGGGATATATATATATATTTTTTTATTTTCTTTATAACTCGTATCCTTATAACTAATAGCAAAGAAAAAAAAAGATGTAAATGTTATTTAAGAGATGTGCAATAATATCTCGAGGGCCCACAATTACACTCAAAATGTCATAACATTAAAAAATCTGATTATTTTAATATTACTATTAACGCATAATTAAGTAAAATTTTTAATATCAAATAACGAAAAAAGTAACATTACATGTTTATAGGGAAAACTTTATATTGCGGTGTGTCCGTAATACTTTTTTATCACTATTTTTTAATAGTATTCTTTCTTAATATATTGCTACAACTAAATAAGTAGAAAATTGTTGTTTGTAAATTGCGCTACAAAAATATTTTAAAAATTATAATAACTTGGCACTATAGTCCTGCTTCGGGTCGGGTAATCCGATTTTACCCGAACTTGAACCGAGCCGCTGTTCGAGTGCGGGTCGTGTCGATTACATTTTTTTCTCTTGCGGTTCGGGTTGAGTGATTTAATTTTTGTGCAGGTCGGGTTGACTAGATTTTTTTTTACTGCGGGTGGGGTTTGGGTTCGGGTCGGGTTTAGTTTTCAATCAATCGGGTCGACTTAAATCTTTCGAAAAAAAAAAAAAAAAATCTTAATAAAGCAGAAATTTGTTTTCTCTGTGCACCCAAGAAGAGTATACGTTTACCCAAATTATCATGGTAAAATAAACATCCATATCCGACGAAAGCAATGAACAAAAAAAAAAAGAAAAATAATAATAATATTATTTAAAACACTAGCTGTTGAAAACAGGGTACTTCTCCCACGGCAACCAGATGTATGATTCATCTATTTTGATTACTTACATTCTTTTAAAACAGATTTTGAATTTAGACTGATAATCGATATTTTTTTCTTTTAAGAAGTTATAGTAATGTAGATTTAAACGAGTTTAGAGGAGGTTTAGTTGGCGTCTTTAACATTGTATTATTTTAATGTTTTTCTATGTGTAATATGCATTATACAATAAAACTACAAACACTAAGCTTGAAACACATTTTTCTACGCTTGAAGTACACAACACACATAAATAGTTAAAAATTATTATTAATCCATTTTTCAGATCTTTTAATTTTTAACTTAGTGTATTAGTAATTATATTTTTAATTCTTTTTAAAATGATTTACCACATACACACACAATTTAATTGTCACAGCTGTGTGACAATTAAAATTTACTTTATTATATATATTAAAACCGTTTTCCATGATTTTTTGATGAATTATTAATTTTCGTTTAGATTCAGGTTTCGGATCGGCTTCGGGTATAAAGAAATCGTGTTCGGGTCGGGTGCGGTTTGCCGAAAATGCTTTAATGCTGGTTTGGGTCGGTTTTCGAGTTGAGTAAAATTCATTTGTGGAGTTCGGTTCGGATTTCCAGTTGATTCAAAATCCACTTGTCGGGTATGTGTTTTGCAAAATTTTAATACATTTAGAAAATTTCTAGAGGTTTCAACGCAGCTAGTAGAAAAGCAAAAAGAGGAATAAATCACGGGATAATGCAATTCAGAAGCTGCTGATCATAGCTTGTTGCCCTCGTGCGTAACGTGTTTATTTAAAAATGAAGTGTTTATCTGGGACTGTGTCAGAAGTCGTTTTTTGTGTTTGAATCATACTGGAAGATGTTACACGTCATTTAGCTGTGAGCGCCAATTTATTTTGAAGGTGACAGAAGCTGTAATTTTACATTTCAGCATGAATTTCTGTATGAAACTAGGAATTATGCCGAAGGTCCGTTTTCTGAAGACAAAGGAAAATACATCTCGTGAATACAGGATAGGACTCCTTAAAAAGTCCCGCATTGAGGGCATCATCTTTAACCCCAGGTCACACGTGTAGACATTTGGCTTTAATCCAAATACCAACACCAAAAAAATTATGTGATAATATATTATTACCAACATATGAATAAATTATGCAATTTTATTTTTTAATACTTAATAATTTAAAGCCCAAAATGAATTAAATGGAACCCACTATCAACGAAATTTCTGCTGTTATTGCACCGAAATTAGAGATAATTTGATATCCTGTCTCGATTCGAATTGTTTCTAGGAAAATAATTCTTCAAATAAGTTGATCATTTTGAAACATGTACAAAATAACTTTTTATTTCAGCTAAAAAAAATATTTATTTATTAATGGACATTCTCGCTGTGTTTACAATCACCGTTAAACAATTTCTTAAACTTTTGAGAAGAGCAGGTGTATTATACAAAATAGAAACAGTTTTTTAGCTGAAGGTAAAACGTTATTCGATGTTTATTACGAAATGATCTAATGATTTGAAAATTTTTGGCCTGATTTTCGGTACTTCTTGACGACGGCCTCAATATTTTTTGAGCTTGTCATTTCCCCCCCCCCCCTCGTTTTTTGGCCTGCAGTCACTTTTAATTTTTACTTTATCACTCTGTTCACATATTTTCTATTGTGCTGAATATTCTTTCACATTAAGTATGTGAACTGGTTGTTTTTTAAGTATGTGAACTGGTTGTTTTTTATTCCAGTAATTTTTGGTGCTTAACATTTCAAATAATATTTCTCTTCAATATATACATGTAAAGAAAAAAATGACAAGTAAAGTTGAATATGAACTATCTTACTCCATATTTTTTTATAAGAATGCTTCTCGTTTTGGGGGAAAATATAATGGAAAAAAAATTAGAATAATAATGCAAAATTACATAATTTCTTAAGCAATATAGACATTTTAACTGGAATATATTCCATACAAGCGACACAGCTCATTACATAAAGTAAAATAATAATAATAATAAAATATTTATCAAACGCAGTGAAGATAAATTTTATTTAATACAAATTAATAAACCAGTCCATAAATTTAAGCGAAAACTAGATTTAAAAAAATTATGATATGTAATATAATATATAAAGATTCTAAAAGAAAATAAATCTCTTGTGTGAATATAAACTTTAACTATTTTCTAATAGATATACCCTGCATTGCCCAGGTTAAGTTTATGAATGTCACGTTCAAAAAACAAAAGTATTTAAAAGTTTTTCACTAAACAAAATCACGTGGAATAATAAACAAAAGCAGTAAAATCGCCCACGAAATAAATCTAAATTAATAATTATTTAAAATTAATTTAAGAACGTAAAAGAATCTCATAAATTACACATAAAGTATTAAAAAAAAAAAAAAAAAAAAGATTTTACTGTAGAAAAGAAAAACATTTAATGAAATAAAACTTTAAATCTAATGCTAAATATTTTTATAAAAATATTCATTTACACGTGGTTTTTTTAATCAAAAAGTGTACTAGTATTCGTAGCGATGAGTTTTATTATTAAAAATATTTTATGTCGTGAAAAAAATATTACGTGTATTATTTATTTATTTATTTTGGCATAATTTCCTTTTAATAATTTCAAATTAAAATATGGGTTTTAATCAACGTGATAAATAAAGTAGAGTGATAAATGGTAACCCTGACATGGTCCAACCTGAGCCATGTGACATGAACCCTCTATGCGTTGGTTCCCTTGGTAAGAGCTTATTTTCAATAAATATCTATGGCAACGGTTTGGAGATTGTTCTTGGCAAAAATCGAAACCACCAATGTTTTTGTTTATTTATGTAGTTTAATATTCTTTTGTTCTAAATCATTTTGATTTTTACTTCATTTTTATTTCGTGTAGTCGAAATTTAACCGATGAAATGCTTAAAAATAGTTGAAAAATTATTATTTGTTGTTAAATTTAGCTCTTTAATTTATTTTTTCTTTTATAAACACTTTTAAACTTTATTGGAAAGGTATTTTATTATTTATTAAAATGTGAAAAATGTGAAAAATGTGAAAAATTATTAAAAAAAAAAATATTTTGGTCATAGCATTTCATTCGGTCATAACATTTCATAGGACTGTCATGTTATCTAATATTAATGATAATTTACCAAACTGAAATTTTAAATGCCAATATAGCAATACAGGATCAAATATATTAACATATTGGTTCATGTCACGTGATTCATATTGAACCACGGAAAGCTAATCCTTCATCCATTAAATCAGTACTCTAATTTATTTATCTCGTTGGTTTTAATTAATATCGTTTGGACCAATTATCCAATTGAACTAAAAAATACGGCAATAGCTAAATTTTCTGATGATTAATAAGTGCGTCAATTTTCATAGCTATCAGTTTAACGGTATAGCTTTATATAGCGAAAATTCCGGACTGATACAACGAAAAACTTTCAGATTTATAATTAATACATATACATATATATTGTAAACATACACCCCGCGACAAAAAGATAGGTACAAAGGGTTTTTTCTTTGATTTTTTATAAAATAACATTATGTAAATTGTGCTTATCATTTATTATTATCATAAAATAACAATATTCCCGGACTAATTTTTGTTTTAAGACTAATTTAGAAAAGTTTTAAGACTAAATTTTTTCTAATTTAAGATAAGCTAAAATCTAAAAAACTCCGCGAGAAAAAAAGATAGGAACAAATGTATTTTTTTTTTTTTTTTTTTTTTTTAATTTTTCATAAAATAACATTATCTAAATTGTGCTGATCATTTATGATCAGAACAAAATATTATCATATCAAAAACATATTAAATATTTGAATCATATTAAAAAAAAAAAAAAAAAAAAAAAGTTCCTATTTTTTTGTCGCGGTGTGTAGTCTTAAATTAAAAAAAAATTTAGTGTCTTAAAATTTTTCTAAATTAGCCTTAAAACAAAAATTAGTCAGGGAATAGTGTTATTTTATGATAATAATAAATGATAAGCTTAATTTAGATAATGTTATTTTATGAAAAATCAAAGAAAGAACCCTTTTTACCTATCTTTTTGTCGAGGGGTGTATGTAATAAAAACAACTATAAAAGTGTTTTAAAATTGTAGAATAAATATATAAAATGCTGCTAAAAAAAAAAAAAAACTTTCAGCTTTATAATTATTATATATACATATATATTGTAAACATATGTAATAAAACCAACAATCAAAATGTTTTAAAATAATAGAATAAATAAATAAAATCCTACTTAAAAAAAAAAAAAAAAAAAAAAAAAAAAAAAAAAATATATATATATATATATATATATATATATATATATATATATTTTAAATAATTTAAAATTTATATACATATACTTACATATTTACTATTCACTTATTTCTATTCTTCAGCAATCTATGAAATACCTTACTTTAAAATTAGAAGCTTAAATGCGGGGATATTTCTATGAATTTGAAGTATTCAACTTCCTATTACTGACATACAATGGAAAGTAAATATACTATGAGAATTGAACATTAAATCTCTTGATTCGTATTGGAAAGTAAAATAGAATTTTCAGTGACGGATAAAACCAGGCACTGAATTTCCGGAACGAAATGCTGGAGTTTATGGAATGATTTTAAGCACGAAAAATAGGATATATGGGATCAAAATTTCATATTTTCGAATCAAAATATAGCGTTAAAAAAATCTTATTTTACACTGCGTAATAAAAAAAAAAAAAGAAAAAAAAAAGAAAAAAGAAAGAAATGAAAAAGAAAAAGAAAGAAAAAAAAAAGAAAAAACTAAGTTTTGCGAAGTTTAGTTTTCAAGTTAATATAAAGTTTTTATTCGAAAACAATAGTACTTATATACAAGTTCCGACAGAAGTTTCCCCCTACTTGTATCTTGGGGACACGTCGAAAATTCCGAAAACTTTAAAACACGTGTTTAATTAATTTAAGGGGGATTTTTTATTTAATAAATTTATAAATAAGTTTTGGCGAGTACAGAGAGGGATGCCCGGGTACAAACTTTAAAATTTTAACTGCAAAATGAGTTTTTATTAGCTGGTAAGATCTTTTCAAGGTAAACATTTTGACAAAAAAATTTTTCCTTAAGATGCTTTTTTAGGAAGGTTTTGTGTAAAGTTCCTAAACCCTTTTCCCACTATATCTCGAAAATAATACTGTGAATCAAATCAATGGTTATTCAAGGTTAATCAATTTTTAGGGGCTTCATTTGGTTTAAAAAAAAAAATGCATTGGGTAAAATAGTAGGCCTGTATGGGAAAGAAAGCTAACTTTGAAATTTCAAACGGAAAATGTTTTGATTTGCTCGTTAGAAAGATATTCTCAAAAAATAAAATAAAATAAGTAATTAAATAAGAAATTATTTCCTTTATATCTGATTTGCAATCCGGTACTGCAATAGATCTGCCCTTTACTCTATTTCGGGATAATGTTGGAATTTCTGAAAAGTATTAAAAACATATTTAACACTTTAGTAGTCGCTAGTTGGTCGATTCGCTGCACATCCCTTCAGTGTTACCAGATTTTTTTATTCAAAACCCACCAAAAATTTTTAGAAATTGCATTTGATATACACAAAAGGCGAATCGACTCGAATAATTGTCGACTATGTATATCAAATGCCATTTCTATAAATTTTTGGTGGCTATTGAATAAAAAAGTATGTCAACACTGAAGGAATGGGCGGCGTAGCGACTACAAAAAGGTTAAAGAATCTAAAGGATGTCTCAGTTGTTATTACAAAACTGGGATGTGGGATGTACGGTGTATCTAAGGATGCTATATTTAATGAAAATTCGCTAGCTCTTTGAAACATCTCATAATGAATATAATTTAAAACAGGCCTGTCCAATCCAAAACTCTTGGCGAGCCGCATTGTATAAATGCATTAATAATATACATATAGTAATTCTTTTTTCGGTGGGTTTGGAAGGTTTTAAAACAGAAAATACGTGTATTAAATGTATTTTTATTCCTAAAATAATTATAAAACTGTCAAAAACTTATGATTATACATTCATAAGTGTAATAAAGTCGAAGCTCGTTAACGTGAACACTATTAAGGCTAATTACTGTTAACATGAACTGTTTTCATAATCCCCGTCAAAATGAAGATTAGTTTAGTTATATGAAAATTAGTTACTAATAGCATGAACTACTGAAAACATGAACAAATTTTTTATCTCCTTTGAGATTCAACGAGGTTCGAATATTTAAGAATCAGTTAATGATCTGATAACATTTTATTCATACCAATGACGTGATATCTGTTTCTTTAATTACCTTAATCGACATTTTCATTAAAAACGCTAGAAACAATTTATTAATTTTACATGTTTTATACGAATATGTCAAATAAGAATTATGTCAAATGAGAAATATGTCAAATCTGAATTCTGTCGCGGCCGCAGAACCTTACACAGGGGTCCACATGCGGCTCGCGGTTTGGCCAACCTGATTTGAAAAATGCCCTGTGATACATTTTAACCATCTGACCGCCGCTGACGGATATATCCGGTTAATGAGCTGCTCATTTTTCTACAATATACATATTATTCAATATTATGTAATTATAAATTTTCAGTTTGTTTTTGAATAGACTTTATAAAATGAGTAGTTACATTCGATAGTAGTATTTGGAAGTTTATGCATAGAATTGTTTATTTTATTGAAGAAACACTGTGAAATTAAACTGTTTTGTATAAATTCGCAAAGTTCTACTATGACACTATATGAGCATGTCGCAGCATTCATTATATACAGGTTGTTAAAAAACTAATGGCATGTATTGTATAGAAAAAAATTATCCAGAAATTTGAAATAACATGTTATTTTGTTTTATTGTTCACGAAGTAACCAGACTTAAGTAACCATTATTGTCGCCCAAACAGCACAATTCTTGTCAGTAGCTTTTTTTTTTTTGCGAGGGTAATGCAGTCTTAAAATTTCTATACAGACAGTCTTGAAACACTGAAGTGCTGGATTTAATATTTATCAACCTCCCCCCCCCCTTTTCCACACACACACACCTACTTTCCTAACTATTTTTTTAATGGTTTCAGTATTAGAGGTTAAATTTCCAGAATTTTGTACAGTAATAACGAAGCCTTTTTCAATCGATTTTCTACATAGAAACGGCCATAACTGATTACTTATCAAATTTCAAAATCTAACATTTAAGTGCACTTTTACGTGGAATGGAAAATTATATGGGTAAAATTTAAAATGATATGTTTAGATTTAAAATGTTGTGGGTAGATTTACAATGATATGGGTAGGTTTAAAACGATGTGGGTATATTTGGAGTGATATAGGTAGGTTTAAAATGATATAGGTAGATTGAATTATGATAAGTTTTTTCTTTTTTGTAATTTCCTGATAACATCATATTTAGATATTTAGTAGATATTGCAAATTTTAGATTTTTTTTTTTTTTTTTTTTTTAAGGTATGTTGTCTATGCATTTCAAAACTTAAACTGTTAAACCATGAAAATTATATTTTATAATTAATTAAGCACTCAATTTTTTTTTTATTTATTTTTTTTTTATTCTAGAATGAATAAATTTAAGTAAGAGTGCAGTAATTTTATTCGATCAATTTAAAAAAAACAAAAAAAAAAACAAGACTGATAACCAAATTGAAATATTACACTATAATTATTCTTTCTTTATTTTATAATTAAGTGCTTTATTGAAAAAATATTTCTTTTACAGAAAAAAATATATTAGAAATGTTTTTAATTTATTTTCAACCGCAATCTTTCTTCGAACTGATTTCTCATTATACATTCATTTATAATCGCTAGACTTTGCAAAAGGTTTGTTATTTAATATATTTAGTTGTGTTGTTTCCATGCAACTGTAATTTAAATTAATTCAGACATTACAAAGCAAAGAATTTACCAATATAATTAGACTTTTTATTTTTTTGTTAATCTATTGAATAAAATGGTATGTCACCCAAACCAGTTGTAGTAAATGAAATAATAATTCAGCCTGATTAAAAACGCAGCTGGAGGAATTAAGCATGAAGATGAATCAGGATATTTTCCATGACCCCCTTTGGGACTTCATGCACAAAAGCTAATCAAATAAATAAAGGCTCTGATATAAAAAGGAATGGGGGAAGGGAGATTAACTATACTACCAAGTGACGTCCAGACTGACAGATTTTATCTCTTCATGGTGAAACGACTCTCCATTTAGACCCATATTAACAAAAGATTCCACGAGTTGAATTCTTCTCAGGCTATTGAAGGGTCCTGTCAATGGGGGGAAAGTAATATCTTCTGGGAATTATATTTTGCGGAAGATTATCCTGAGCAAAATGTATGAAGTAAGTGATATGACAAAATGGTTTAACAGAAAAAAAAAAAAAAAAAAATATATATATATATATATATATATATATATATATATATATATATCAGTTCGATGCGCTTAATATTTTCAGGGGCAAAATTTTACAGTTTATATTGTCTTATTCACTTTCATAATTTAATTACATAATATATTTTGCATATTATGGTGCGAAAGTTTTTCACGCATTTTCTGTCTTCACATTTTGACTTTACACAACGTTGGAAATGCCAATGTCAAAAATACATTTAAAGAAGGCTGCAGTTTTGGTAGCATTAAGCGTAGCGGCATCTGTGCAGAATAACAAGGTGGACAGTTGGTCTCCACCTTGTAACTTTGTACTGATGACGGTGCGCATAACGCTATAAGGTGATATGGATAATTTCTTTTTTTATATCTTTAAAAATTGATCTTATTTATGTATATATTATATATATATATATATATATTGATAATCAGTTAGTGAAATTAAAAGATTATTAAATATTAGCACTATTTAAGCAATTAATTTGATCGAGAACGCAGACCACCAAATCAAATAAAATTGGGATGAATTGGGAATGGATAAATACGTATTTGCATTCTAACGTTATCAATGGTCTGGTAGAATACAAATATGCAAAAAGAAAGTTTGTCTGTCTCAAAGATAGCAATAGCTAAGCATATCTTTGATCCGGGCCCGAAACATTCTTTTGAGACAAAACATAAAATAACAAATTTAAAAATAAAATAACTTTAAAATGTACTCACCCCAAAAAGATATAAACATATAAAAATTATGAACCCAATATCGCCAATAAATGTAAAAATTTCATATAAGAATCAATTATAAAATAGTAAAGAAATAAGAAATTAAAGGTTGCATGTAAAAAGACTATCACATGTAAAATTCGATACTCAGATAGCCGTTAAAAGTACAGTTAATAACGGCGCAAAAATATCAAGAAATCATGGAGTAAATAAAGTGAATTCATAATCCAAATCAAAAGAAATCCTTAAACTAGGTTTTAAAGAATTACAGATTATGAATTGAATAGTACTGCCATCTGCAATTATAATTTGAAACAAATAAATCAAAATTAGGAAGACCATTTGTATAGTCAAACTAATAATGTAACATAATTTAAAATCAAATAATTTAATTTCTAGACAAGAAAAAAAAAAAAAAAAAAAGAAAGAAATGTTTATATATTTTATTTATTTATTTATTTTATTTTTTTAAATATAATGTTTGGGATAACCACTTATCATTGTTAAAGTTTTAAAAAAATCAAAACTGTCTGTTTTTATAATTATCAGACACAACTGTTTTATTCGTTGAATAAAATTAAGTAGAATATTAACAAAAACAGATTTATGTAAAGAAGTTTTAAAATTAGTAAAAATAAAATACTTTATAGGGAAAATCTATACGTTTGTCATACAAATCAAATTCCAATTGGCTATTATGGTTGAGAATAATTTTTAAATCCAAGAAATTAATCACATTAGATTGTAAGTCAGTGTTACTGAGAGATAGATTATAAGGATAATCAACAGGTAAATCTTGATTTTTATTATCCAAATAAAATATAATTATATCATCAATATATCTTAGTAATCTAAAATTCGTACACTCAATGACTCTTTCATAATAATGTAAATATACATCTGCTAACATTCTAAATATATATATATATATATATATATATATATATATATGTATTGGAAACATACTTTTGTTTCTTTTATTATTTGGCGCATAAAGGTTTGCACTGGAATTTTTTTTTCTTTAGAAATAACAAATATTTAATAGATAAAATTGGTTATTGTCAAAATTAATGAAGGATGATTATGTAATCCATTACACTGGCGTAATATTTATTTCATGGAACAAATAAAATATAATTGTTATTTAATTATTTATTAATTGATATACAATATAATATTAAGAACAATTCTTTCTTTTAAGACATTTGAATGTTATCGACTTTGGGAGCATAACTTCGTTTAATTTTAACTTCGCTTCCCTAACAATGTTTTTTGAAACAGTATCAAACTAAAAATTACAAACTGGTACATATGCAGCAAAGCAAATTACATAAAAATCAAACTTAAACTGTTACTTAAAAGCTATATTACAAAAAGAAATAAAGCAAAAGTGTTTTAATGCAGTTCATCATAAAATATTATGTAATCTTGCATATGATTTTTTAAAAAATATATTTAAATACATCATGTATTCTTAATTATGTTATGGAATGTTGAATAAATAGAATATAAACAATATTTAATTTTTAAAGAATTTATTTGTTTTCTTTCTTTTTTTTTTTTTTTTTTTTTTTTTAAGATGCATAAAATAAAAATATAAAAATATTTCACCAAGATTTTATATCGGATTACAGTAAAAGAAAATGCAAATGTGATAAAAGCTTTGAATATAAAAAGAGAACAGTGAGAATGAAATTACTGGAAGAAAAAAAAAAATACTTTATAAACTGTATTGAAAATGCATTTATCATGCATTCTGTCATCCAATACTTCAAATCAGGTTATTGAAAATTTTCTAAAGAAAGATATTTTTTAGACCTGTCACATTCATTCTCTCATTTTTCAAAATGAATCTTTACTACTTTTCCTTTCAAAGTCTCAATTTAAAGTATTTTTAAGTCATCTGGCCAGAACAATTTAAAACCAATATATTTTTCAGATTCCAAAAATTTAAATTGGTTATTTCAAGCCATTTTTATTCTACTTATTCCTCCAAAACTGAATTACGTAATGAGTTTCTAATAACCCGTCCAAAAAAAATTAAAAGAAAATATTAAAAAGGGGGTTTTGTGAATCCAGTAATATAATTTCAATGTAATGGATTATTCACATCTCTATTTTGTTTTACACTGATAAATATATTTCAGAAACCCGTGCCAAATTTCTGACTTATATTTTTTCTCCTTTTTCTGGTAAAAATATCCATAAAATGCAAAAGCATTAGGTTTGAGATACACATGCACGGATCTATTTTTAACAACACTCAAATTATATAGTTCAGATAATAATTCCCAATACAAGAAAAAAGAAAGAGGAAAAAGAAAAGAAATATATATATATATATATCTTTATATATATATTGGGGCCACTCCAGAACTTCCTTTTATATTTTCTTGAACAAATTGTCGCAGTACAATTTTTACTGATTTAAATTATTATATATTACATTTTTTTCTTATGATAAATGTAGACAAACTTTATTTCAGAGAAGTATAACACTAAAAGCAAAAAATAAATTTCGTGCTCTAAAGAAGGCATCTAAAAAAGATTTTTCTTTCTTTTGTGTGTGTTCAGAGTAAAACAACTTCAAGAATTATGGTTCAAATTATTACAGATCTATGGTTCAAATGTTCATTTTGAAGGTATTGAAGTGTTGAAATGTACTAATATTCATATTGAAATTTTACAATCTTCGGAGGATATTTTCCTGAAGGGGGGAGGGGATGGTGCAAGAAATGTTTCTACATATACAAAAGCAATATTTCAATTGAGTATTACTACTATAAATATTTTTTCTTTTTAATTTCGCAATGATTGGTTAAAAATATTTCTCACTCTGCATTATACAGCATTAAATAAATAAATAAATAAATAAACAGATTGGCATATCTACGTTTTAGGAGATTTGCATTAAAAGTTTACAGGTACTAACTCATGTCAAGGTGCAACTGCCTATAAATTTGCATGAAATTCTATGCAGTAGCTCTCGAGCTACAACTGCGAAACTTGACACTTAATATACATAGACAGGCATTTCTTAAAAGTGGTCAACTCCTATATTGGATCTCTCAAAACTTGTAAATCAATGGAAAACTGAAAACAAAATTTTTACGAATCCAATCTTTTAAAATAAGAAAAAAAAAAAAAAAAAAAAAAAAACAGTCTTTCGAAAACTGGAACTTTGATATTCTGAAAATTTTAACGATTTCTGATTGGTACGAGTGATTTTGTTAGAACACATTAATAAAATCCGTTTTCTTTTAAAATTGCTTTATTGCCAGAGTCACTGAAATTAATACTAATTTTCCGCAAGTTTGTTAGGTTTGAGATACACATGCACGGATCGATTTTTAACAACACTCAAATTATGTAATTCAGATAATAATTCCCAACAATTCCCAGTAATTCCCAATACAATACACTTGCCGCAATTGAACACATTTTCTGACAGCTAGCGTAGTGCACGCAAAATTAATATTTTCATCGTTGTTAACCTTGAAATCATCATAATTATGCACAAGATGAAAGGAATTACTTGAATAAAAATGGTTTTAAAATAAAAATCGACGTTCAGCATTTGGAAGAAGGTATTGATGAAGGAAAGCGTGAAATTAATAATTTCCAAAATCAACTTGTTACTATTATTTATTTATTTATTTATTTATTTATTATTATTATTATTTTAATAAGGAAAAATCAAGATTTTTCCAAGCACAAGATAATTTGTTATCTTTTTTTTTCCAAATACTGTGTCTAAAAAGGGTTGTGTGATGGATGAACGGCAATGTTTGCTCAGCTATATTGAAAAACGTGGTGTAATAGAGTTGGCATAACATGGAAAATGTTATTGATACCTGCAAGAGTAGACGAAAAAAAAAATATATATAGCAACCTTTAGCAGAGTAATAAATAATCTGTTTTAAAAAAAACTTTTAAAACCCAAATTCTTAATGTATCATATTACATAAATCTTTTCGAAGTTATGATTTTGCAATTTTTTTTTTGTATTAATGTGAAATGATAAATTTCAGCGGAAAAGAATCTGTTCTCTTTTATAAACCCCTAAAGTCTAGGCGGTAAGGCAGTCGAAGATTCGATACACGCCTGACCGAGTTAAAAAAAAAAAGTCTGAGGCATTTGATCTATTCACCGATGCATTGCTATGATTGATCATTAGTTATTGTTCTGATTGTGCCATCTATCAGTCATTACAAACGTAAATATGCATAAAAACTTTTTTTTTTTTTTTTTTTTTTTTTTTGTAAATAACTGCATAATTGTTTTAGAATTATAAAAATGTGCATACAATGTTGCTCCCTGCAAACATTTTTTTAATTTTGAGTTTAAAAAAATATTTTAAATATGTTTGTGTCCACCTTTTGGAATTTATTGATGAGTTAAATTTAATAAAACATTTTTATGTTTGAACACTAAATTTTTGCCTTAAATTTTAGCATTCGAACATAAAAAAAAGGCTTCTTAAAAAAACTCTTCAAAAATTCTTAGGATATTGTGTAGTCAACGAAAAATTTTTCTTTTATCAATTGAAATGTTTTCCAACTAATTATCTGCAAAAATTAACACTCCGGGGTTTCGAACGCTCGACCACCGCGTTACTAACATGGCGCTCTAACTACTTCAGCCACGGAGAGATAAATGAAAAAGCTTATATTTACCTTAAAAGGGAGGTGCATTTTTTATTAGCTTGAGATTCACAAACATACCGTAGTGAATGACAGTAAGTACATAAGAATTTGGGGATAAAGCATAAATAATGCCCAAAATCTTTTTGTAATGTCGAAAAATTTCTACTTTTTCTGTGGAAAAATGTAGCGAAATCTGTTATTGAGAAACATGTGTTTCTACTGATCTAGTTGGAAGAAAAACACTTGCGATTTTTTTTTCTGCATCAGTATAGATATAGGTATTAAAGATGCAATTATTGATTATTTTGCAAAAGACACGTTCTTTTCAACGGGCAGGGATAGCATAGTAGTTAACTCCGAACCTAAAAGTTTACAGAACTTATGAAAAGAAAACTTCGGAAGCGACTTCGCTCATTGCAGGGAAATAAGATACCGCTCACGCCCTTCAGTGGATATCTAGACTTGACTACTCTCATACATAACTAGGTTTCTCTTGTACGATTTAAAAAAACAAAAAAAATATATATATATATACAGACACGACATTATTTCATTATTTAAAACATGAAAATCTGACATTGACAGATTTTAATTTAGTGCCAGAGACCTACTGCTAAACTTGTTAATATCGACAAATTCTTCTTTAGTTAATTCGTGACGATCTAAATTCCATGATAAAGTTTTCATTAAATCAAACCAATGTGTTTCAGCTGCAGATACTGTAACAAATAACGTTGGAAGTCCAAACTGTCTTATAGCTGCAAAACAACCTTTTTTTCTCATTTTCCCAATGAGGGGGAGGTGTGCCTTGGGGGGGGACTCATGTCAAAGGTGTGCCTTGGGGGAGACTCATGTCAAAGTTGTACCTTGGGGGGGGGGACTCATGTCAAAGTTGGGCCTTGGGGGGGACTCATGTCAAAGTTGGGCCTTGGGGGGGACTCATGTCAAAGTTGTGCCTTGGGGGGAACTCATGTCAAAGTTGGGCCTGGAGGGGGGACTCATGTCAAAGTTGTGCCTTGGGGGGACTTCATTCAATAAATCCCCATTCAATAAACCGACTGAAATAGGCCCTTAGCACTATTAAGAGTGTATTATAAAAATTCGACAACGCTGTACTGACTGAAATAGGGGTGCCTTGGGGGGACTCATGTCAAAGTTGGGCCTGGGGGGGACTCATGTCAAGGTTGTGCCTTGGGGGGACTTCATTCAATAAATCCCCATTCAATAAACCGACTGAAATAGGCCCTTAGCACTAATTAAGAGTGACGTATAAAAATTCGACAACTATACCGACTGAAATAGGCCTCTAGCACTAAAAAAAAAAAACTTAGTAACTAAAAACAACTGCCTGGTATTGTGTCTATTCAATTAGAGATAGAGATAGTGACGGTTTCTTTTACACATTTACGCATCAATTAGACGTTTCTGCTTTAAATGAGTCAGACAGAATAAGTTCGATTATTAGTACAGATTGGTGTTTTGCAAATTTGGATAGCCAAAATCTGAAAAGTTTTCATACAAAAGCGGTTCACAATGGTCAATCGTTTCTTGTTCAATCAAATCCTTCCTCGAAACTTATAGTACTAACTTTCTATATTGTAAAGTTTTACGCCCTAACTTGCTTTACGATGTGCTAAAATATTGAAAGCTCTTCCGAAAAATGCTTGAAGTAACTTTTATTTATTCAATGAGACATAATGAACATACTAGACAAAATTACATTTGATACTTTATTTTTTTGATGATAACAAACAGCAATTAATGTATATATATAAAATATTTTTGCTCATTTAGTACACGATAGTCATAGTTACACTTCCATTATAAGTAAGTTCTTATAGCTAGAATGAAAAAAAAAATGCCATTATATATTGCCTCTGAAGGTACCATGAGCTTCTCTATAATTGATTAATAAAAAAGAATGTTGGTTCAAAAAACCTCCACCAAATCGCTCTTTGCATAGAAATATTTATAATTTTAACAACTAAAATGATCTATATCTAATAAAAAAAATAAATGGTAAATATGTAAACGGTCTATCCATTATGAATGATTCATATCCTCTTTTATAATTTTCAGTTTCCTTGTAAAGCGCTATTTAATAAGCATTTTTAACTATACTTTTAATCACTTGAAAGTAAGGTCTACTTATCAAATTTGGTGGCAATGTTCTCACCAGTTTTAGCTGTCATTTAATGCGGAAGTTAAATTGTCACTACAATATATTATGTGAATCCAGTAAGTTTATAGGTGTTTCTGTTCATAAAAAATACCGCCCAAACACAGATTAATTAAAGGTTTGCCCTTAATTATGGTACAGAAAAAAAAATCAAAACATGTGAGAAAATATGGTTTGCTTGTCTTTTTCTCGTGAAAAAGAGTTTTGACCATTAAAAAAATGAATAAATAAATAAATGGATGATTAACGTAATGCACTTATATATATATATATATATATATATATATATAGTATATTTTCAAAATGTAATGGTCTGTCATGAGGATCAGCAGATCAAAAAAACATTATTATGCAAATCACACATTATTTTCGTCTGATAACGGCCTTGATAAATTGTGACTTTATCATTCAATATCTTCTTTTCATGATACTTAATTTTTGTAAATATGCTCAAAACTCATCTTTTTTTTAGTCAAATTTAATATTTAAAATTACTTCTAACACAACTTAAAAAAAAAAAAAAAGAAGAAGAAGAAGAAGAAGCTATAAAATTGTGAAACTTGCAAAATAAAAACTTTTTTTAAAAAGTAAAGATTCCTTATAAAGTAACTTCTTAAATTAAATGCTATATTGGATGACAATTTACAATATTTAAAATATACTGATACCCTAATTTGTTTTGGAAAATATTTTTTCAATCTACAAATTATAAAATAGTTTTTTAAAATACATTTGAAGTTTTAAAAATATTTAAATAATACGAATCTGATTATAATAATATAAATGAAGAACAACTATTTATCTCAATGTCATTGGTGGAATAAAAAAAATAACGTAATTGGTTGATTAATGAAAATGCTCATATGCATTAATAATATTTTAAAAATAATGAAAATTGAATTTTTTAATATTTTCAAAACCGTCTTGCCTTAAAATAGAAAAGGAAATTTTAATCATTTTGTGCCATTTTCCCTCTTTCATTATACTGAAAGGCAATTGCTCATGCCGAGTGAATTCCCCTCAAATACTGGGCTACAGTGAGCGTTTCAGATTTGAGATATTTGCAACAGTTTATTTTTGATCGAAGTCAAATCATATCTGAGTGAAACTTTTCATGCCCCAAAAAACATTTTCACTCCATGAGGATCGAATCTCAGATCAACTCCGTGGATGAAGAGAGTAGTACAACTATGTCACGACTCCATACTTCAGAGTGTTAAATTGCCTTTCTAGGTCATTTTCATGCGAAAAGAATAAAATAATTTAAAAATATTTACTTCCTTTAACACAAAATAAAATTATGAGAACATAATGAGCTTTCATAAGACATATAGATTTAAAATTAAGAAAATTTCTTCAAAATAATCGATCTTCTGTTTCAAGGAAATATTTTAGTAGCATACATATGAATTATACATAAGTTAACATGTTTAGTAAAATGATCATATTTTTACACGCAAAACTGCAAAAAATTTTGAATAACTATGATTTCAAAAATCAGAGTGTAACTAGAAAGTTTAAGCTTATTTACTATTATTGAAGTTGCTTTTAATTATAAATAAAACATTATATATAACTTTTGTGGAAACTTCTACGTTTAATTTATTAAATTAGTTTTAATGAATATACTAAAATTAGAAGATAAAATTAGACTTAAATAAATTTATATATTAAACAGATGCATGTTTTTCTTTATGCTTTATATATTTCTTTAAAAATAAATATTTTTGGAAAGTATTTCACTACTAATTTTTAGTTTTTCATTAATAACGTTCATGCTGTGAAATCTCTGCTATATTATTACTTGTATCTAAAACGTTTATTATATTTATCAATTCAATAATGTAGAATTCTATTCTCATTATATACAATTTTAACATCTAAAATTTTAATTAAAAACAAAAAGAAAAGTTTGTTTAATAATATTTCAAAAGTTATGTAGTAAATTCATCAAAACGTTAGACGTATTTATATGTGGTTATATAATAATCTTATATATATATATATATATATATATATATATATATATATATATTGTTTAATGTTTTATTTTTCCTACTAATTATCTGCAAAAATTAACACTCCGGGGTATCGAACGCTCGACCATCGCGTTACTAACATGGCGCTCTAACTACTTCAGCCACGGAGAGACAAATGATAAAGCTTATATTTACCTTAAAAGGGAGGTGCATTTTTTTATTAGCTTGAGATTCACAAACATACCGTAGTGAATGACAGTAAGTACATAAGAATTTGGGGATAAAGCATAAATAATGCCCAAAATCTTTTTGTAATGTAGAAAAAATTCTACATTTTCTGTGGAAAAATGTATCGAAATCTGTTATTGAGAAACATGTGTTTCTACTGATCTAGTCAGAGAAAAAACACTTGCGAATTTTTTTTTCTGCATCAGTATAGATATAGGTATTAAAGATGCAATTATTGATTATTTTGCAAAAGACACGTTCTTTTCAACGGGCAGGGATAGCATAGTAGTTAACTCCGAACCTAAAAGATTACAGAACTTATGAAAAGAAAACTTCGGTAGCGACTTCGCTTATTGCAGGGAAATAAGATACCGCTCACGCCCTTCAGTGGATATCTAGACTAGACTACTCTCACACATAACTAGGTTTCTCTTGTACGATTTAAAAAAAGAAAAAAAAACTTATTAACTAAAAACAACTGCCTGGTATTGTGTCTATTCAATTAGAGATAGAGATAGTGACGGTTTCTTTTACACATTTACGCATCAATTAGACGTTTCTGCTTTAAATGAGTCAGACAGAATAAGTTCGATTATTAGTACAGATTGGTGTTTTGCAAATTTGGATAGCCAAAATCTGAAAAGGTTTCATACAAAAGCGGTTCACAATGGTCAATCGTTTCTTGTTCAATCAATTGTTCAATCAAATCCTTCCTCGAAATTTATAATACTAACTTTCTATATTGTAAAATTTTACGCCCTAACTTGTTTTACGATGTGCTAAAATATTGAAAGCTCTTCCGAAAAATGCTTGAAGTAACTTTTATTTATTCAATGAGACATAATGAACATACTAGACATAATTACATTTGATACTTTATTTTTTTGATGATAACAAACAGCAATTAATGTATATATATAAAATATTTTTGCTCATTTAGTATACGATAGTCATAGTTACACTTCCGTTATAAGTAAGTTCTTATAGCTAGAATGAAAAAAAAATTGCCAATATATTTTGCCTCTGAAGGTACCATGAGCTCTCTATCATTGATTAAAAAAGAAGGTTCAAAAAACCTCTACCAAATCGCTCTTTGAATGAAAATACACCAATGGAAAAAAAAATCCCATCACCAGGAAGGAGCTGTGCTAGATAAACAAAATTTGGTAGGCGTGTTTATACATCTGAAAGATGACGTCGATTCAAATTTCGAGCTACGCGCATAAGTGTGGCGCTAGTAGCGACACTATGAACATGCAAATGAGGTTTGCTTTAAATAAGCGCTGTAAGGTTCGTGATCGTTATTTACAGTTAAGATTTGACGTAGTGGGTTAATGTTAGCCAAGGATGCCTCTAAGAAGACGAAGAAGCCATTATCAATAGCTTACTGAGTTTGAACGAGGTCGTGTAGTAGGGCTACGAGAAGGTGGGTTTTCTTTCCGCGATATTGCAGAAAGACTTGGCAGGAATGTATTCACTGTGCATGAGTGTTGGCAGCAGTGGTCAAGGGAAGGTACTGCCTCAAGAAGACCGGGTTCCGGGCGGCCACGTGGCACTACTGAGAGGGAAGACCGCCGCGTTCGGCGTATGGCTGTGGCTAATCGTACTGCGTCTGCAGCTGAAATTCGAGCTGCAGTTGGCACCACAGTGACACAACGAACTGTTACTAATCGGTTACTTCAAGGACAGCTCCGAGACAGTCGCTCTGTAGCGTGCATTACACTGACTCCAAACCACTGCCGTTTGTGACGTGAGTGGTGTCAAGCTAGAGCTCATTGGAGGACGGAGTGGAGATCTGTTGTGTTTTCTGATGAAAGCCGGTTCTGCCTTGGTCGCAGTGATAGCCGTGTGTTGGTTAGAAGGAGGTCAGGTGAACGCCTGCTAGCGACCTGTCTGCGGCCTAGACACACAGGGCCTACTCCTGGAGTTATGGTTTGGGGAGCAATTTCGTATGACAGCAGGAGCACTCTCGTGGTTATCCCACGCACCCTGACTGCAAAAATTTGTACGTCAGTCTAGTGATACAACCTGTTGTGCTGCCATTCATGAACAGCATTCAAGGGGGTGTTTTCCAACAGGATAACGCTCGCCCTCATACCGCTGTTGTAACCCAACATGCACTACAGAGTGTCGACATGTTTCCTTGGCCTGCTAGATCACCAGATCTTTCTCCAATCGAGCACGTATGGGACATCATTGGACGACAACTCCAGTGTCATCAACAACCAGCATTAACCGTCCCTGCATTGACCGCCCAAGTGCAACAGGCATGGAACTCCATCCCACAAACTGATTTCTGACACCTGTATGACACAATGCATGCACGTTTGCATGCTTGCATTCAAAATTCTGGCGGTTACACCGGTTACTAATGTACCAACATTTCACATTTGAAATGGCTCTTCTCGCCAATGGCTCTACCTGTGATCTTGAAACTTTAATCAATTAAATATGTGACAAGTGTATTGCTGAAATTTCATTACTGTACAATAATTTTTTCTTGGTGTTGGGATTTTTTTTCCATCAGTGTATTTATAAATTTAACAACTAAAATGATCTATATCTAATAAAAAAAACAGTTGGTAAATATGTAAACGGTCTATCCATTATGAATGATTAAAATCCTCTTTTATACTTTTCAGTTTCCTTGTAAAGCGCTACTTAATAAGCATTTTTAACTATACTTTTAATCACTTGAAAGTACGGTGTATTTATCAAATTTGGTGACAATGTTCTCGCCAGTTTTAGCTGTCATTTAATGCGGAAGTTAAATTGTCACTACAATATATTATGTGAATCCAGTAAGTTTATAGGTGTTTCTGTTCATAAAAAATACCGCCCAAACACAGATTAATTAAAGGTTTACCCTTAATTATGGTACAGATAAAAAAAATCAAAACATGTGAGAAAATATGGTTCGCTTGTCTTTTTCTCGTGAAAAAGAGTTTTGACCATTAAAAAAAAATGAATAAATAAATAAATGGATAATTAACTTAATGCACTTTTTTTTTTTTTTTAATATAGTGTTATTTCAAAATGTGACTGTCTACCATAAGCATCAGCAAATAAAAAAAAAAAAAAAAAAACATTATTATGCAAATCACACATTATTTTCGTCTGATAACGTCCTTGAAAAATTGTGAGTTTATCATTCAATATCTTCTTTTCGTGTTACTTAATTTTTGTAAATATGCTCCAAACACGTCTTTTTTTAGTTCAATTTAATATTTAAAATTACTTTGTACACTAACGCAATTAAAAAAAAGAAAATGAAAAAATATAAGCTATAAAATTGTGAAACTTGCAAGATAAATACTTTTTGAAAAAGTAGAGATTCCTTATAAAGTAACTTCTTAAATTAAATGCTATATTGGATGACAATTTACAATATTTAAAATGAACTCATACATTTATTTGTTTTAGAAAATATTCTTTTAATCTACAAATTATAATATAAAGTATTAAAAATACTTAAATAATACGAATCTGACTATTATAATATAAATGAGGAACGACTATTTATCTCAATATTATTGGTAGAATAAAAAAAATAACGTAATTGGTTAGTTAATGAAAATGCTAATATACATTAAAAATCTTTGAAAACTATTAAAAACTAAATTACTTAATATTTTCAAAACCGCCTTGTCTTAAAACAGAAGAGGGAATTTTAATCACTTTGAGCCATTTTTCCCTCTTTCATTATACTGAAAGTCAATTTCTCATGCTGAGTAAATTCCCCTTAAATACTGGGCTGCAGTGAGCGTTGCAGATTTGAGGTATTTGAAACAGTTTATTTTTTAATGAAGTCAAATCATATCTGAGTGAAACTTTTGATGCCTCAAAAAACATTTTCACTCCATGAGGATCGAATCTCATATCAACCCCGTGGATGAACTGGGTAGTACCACAATGTCACGACTGCATGCTTCAGGGTGTTAAATAGCCTTTCTAGGTCATTTTCATACGAAAAGAATAATATAATTTAAAAATATTTAACACAAAATAAAATTATGGGAACACAATGAGCTTTCATAAAAATCCTTATAGATTTAAAATTAAGAAAATTTCTTCAAAATAATCGATCTTCAGTGTCAAGGAAATATTTTAGTAGCATACATATGAATTACACATAAGTTAACATGTTTAGAAAAATGATTATATTCTTACACGCAAAACTGCCAAAAAATTTTGAATAACTATGATTTCAAAAATCTGAGTGTAACTAGAATGTCTAAGCTTATTTACTATTCCTGAAGTTTCTTTTAATTATAAATAAAACATTATATATAAATTGTGTGGAAACTTTTACGTTTAATTTAATAAATTAGTTTTAATGAATATACTAAAATTAGAAGATAAAATTAGACTTAAATAAATTTATATATTAAATAGATGCATGTTTTTCTTTATGCTTTATATATTTCTTTAAAAATAAATATTTTTGAAAAGTATTTCACTACTTATTTTTAGTTTTTCATTAATAACGTTCATGCTGTGAAATCTCTGCTATATTATTACTTGTATCTAAAACGTTTGTTATATTTATCAATTCAATAATGTAGAATTCTATTCTCATTATATACAATTTTAACATCTAAAATTTTAATTAAAAACAAAAAGAAAAGTTTGTTTAATAATATTTAAAAAGTTATGTAGTAAATTCATCAAAACGTTAGACGTATTTATATGTGGTTATATAATAATCTTATATATAATATATATATATATATATATATTGTTTAATGTTTTATTTTCTTTTCAGAAACTAAAATAATTAAAGATAATGAAAATAAATTGTACAAAAAAATAATTTTTTAAAACCATTTTGAATAAAAATTAGCATGCAATAATAAAAAAAAAGCATGCTCTCACTCTTCTTTATTTCAATTTTTAATTAAACTGCTTTACTTTAGTAGATCAACTTCATTTTGTTTTCCTCATTTATTTAGCTTTTTTTTTTTTACTCAGAAAGTTTAAAAAAAAAGTTGTTTCTCTGCTTCCAAAAAAAACCTTTTCCTATTCTATTCCATTAAAATTAATTTTTAAATTACATAAATTATCAATAGCATATATGGAAAAAATATACGGATTACTAGTTAATATATTGGTAATTAAATGCTTTAAATTTTCAATAAAAATGCTTTGAAAATATATTTTTTTTCTTTTATGAAATATTTCTTAACATCAAAGATAGAGAACTAATTACATTTCTAAATCTGATGATTTCTGGCATAATCTAGAAAAATTACTGTCAAATATTGGAAATGTTTTCGCATTTCAAGAAAAAATTGCATCCTTTTTTTTTTTTTGAGTACTTTCGAATTTCTGACATTTAGAAATAATTTAATAAATTAATTTATAAATTTGTTAGTTTCTTACATAATCTAGAAACAATACTGTTAAATATTACCAATCCATTATCTTATTATTATTCAAGTTACATTCTGTTCTAGATTTTTTTTTTTTTTTTTTTTTTTTTACAAAGGACATATAAATAAATCTATTTTCCTTTATAAAAATTATAAATACGTTTTCATTTTAATATTTATGGTTCTGTCAAAAGATTTCATATAAGTTGATACAAAATATTTAAACAAATATTTTTAAACCGTTGTCAATAGAAATAGCATTTACTCGCCATAAATTATTTATTTCGATATTTTATTCATCTACTTTATTTTAGTAGCCCTATTTATTCTCTTTTCTTATATATTCAGCTTATTTTATTTTCCTGTAGTTACCTAGAAAGATAAAAAATAAGTGTTCTTCTGATCCCAAAAGAGGCCTTTCCCTGGCCAATTCCATTTAGAATAAAAATCGAAAGTCACTCTGTTGGACAAGCGGAAAAAAGTCCAGACTGAACGAGACAACTTGTCAATGCTTAGTTGTGGGAAATGGGAATAAAAAAAAAAAAAAAAAATAGAGTTCGAAAGAAGATACTGAGAATTGGTAGAAAAATATATAACACATAATTTATAGTATTTTAAGATTGCTGGTAAGATTAGGGTTATTTATTTCTAGAGTGCTCATAAAGTTGCCTTGTACATAATATATCAAGCATATTTTTGTTATTCTATTTCCTTTATAGGAAGAATATAAATTGAATGATATTTATAATATTTATAATAATTGGTAATATAGTTTATTGCAAAAATATGTTTAATACGTAGAAAACTTAATCCAAAATAAATGTATAATAACACACACACTGTATATATATATATATATATATATATATATAAAGGAAACCAATAAAAAAATAATGAAAAATCAAAATCAAATTGTTTTGTATGACACCAGAGTTCCCAACTTTTAAAATTTATTCACGAGCATTTTTAGCCCCGCCTCTTTTTCATACCGGAAATTTTGAAAAAGTATTTTCTTCTTATTTAATCGTTGTCACATATTAAAGAGAAATAATCTACAAAATTTCTGGTGCGAAAAGAAGGCAGGGCTAAAAATGCTTGTGAATAAATTATAAACGTTGGGAAATCTGCATCACACTGTAAAAAGTAATGCCTAAAATGCGCTTTGGCTGAAGCATGTTTTTAAAAGGATTCTTTTAAACATATGTATATATTTCATGAAACTACAATATATATTCGTGGACTTTTTTCTTTTTTCTTTTGAGAGGAACTCAAATTCTGTTCATTCTATGTTCATTCTATGTTCATTCTATGTTCATTCTATTCACTGTTTGAATTTCCTAGATGTTTGTTTGGGGTTTTCTTATAAGTAGCTCAATATATTTGGCTATTAAATTATGCAAATGAATTTTTCATAAAGCTTGTGCATGCATATTTAAATATTATTCAGTAAAATTGCTCTAACTTTGTAATATATTTAACATTTGCGATACTCTACGTGTTATAATCAAAAATGTTTTTTTTTCTTTTTTTTGGCAATTTTTTAAAGAAACGGTTATATCTGCAAGAATATATGTGGTAGCTTCATAAAAATTTGTACAAATAATTAGAAAAATCCTTATAAGCACATGATACAGCTAAAACACATTTCAAGCATTAAATCTGACAGAATAATGCAAAATATTTTGATTTTTCTTTAATTTTTTACTGGACATAATTTACATTTCCGACATTAGCAGTTAGTCTTCATCCTGTAGATTTTAATATATATACATACATTTTTCATACTTTCGTATAATTTTCATTTGTTATGTTTCATTTGGTGTAAAATGGACTTTTTAAAATTCTTGTGAATCTGTAAATTATTGGAAAATGCATACAGTAGAACACAAATTTTCACTTTTGCATACAACATAAAATCAGGGTTTCTGATGACGTATTGTATGTATGCTTACCATAGGATTTTCATTATTTTTTTCTTCTTTTACAAATTATTCCTGTTTTCCAAGTGATATCGTTCCTTTTTTTGCAATGTCGAAAAATGTAATCCTAATACATACACACACACATATATATATACATAATTAATCATTATATATAATATATATATAATTCATCATTATATTAATCAAGCACCAGCTGGGAAAAGTGAATTAATCAATAAATAATACTATATAGAAATGTAACATTGTACAACAAAGACATTTAAATTGTCAATAAATGTAAAAAAATATAACTTTGAAATCTTTCCACAAACTGCTATAGCTTAGCTATATCATAAGCATTTATATCTTTAAAGTAGAGAAAAATGTGTTTTTTTATGAAACAGTATTATATGCGATCTTTATACGATCGTTGTGCATACCAATGCACAACTTTTCAAAGAAAGTAACAATTGAATTAATAGAATTTACGATGTGAAATGAAAATTAAACAAAAATATGTTACCAAACATCATTCATTTGTATTTTAATTTACATGAAACAAGAATAATTTAAAAGTATTGAGCGTGATACTGTATGAATGTAAAAAAAAATATATATATATATTTTTTTTTTGTAAAAAAATAGAACCGACTCCAAAAAGCAACTACTATTCAAACAACTAAAAAAAAAAAATGGTATGAAATGAAACTGTAAATTGCGCCTAAAATTATAAAATTATTTCCTTCGCCAAACAACCTATAACACTACAATTAATCATAACTTTTGAAGTCGGCGCAAAATTAAATAAAATTTAATTAATTTTTAAAGGCTTGTTTTTAAATCGGTAGCAACAAATGCTTTTGTCTCGAATGATCCATTTTCATGTTTCCTTTATTATTTTATCACTGTATACAATCGGTCCATTAGTACCATCTACATAGAACAACGAACATTGATTTTTGTATTGAATAAAGGTTTTTTTTTTTTTTTTTTTTTTTTCGCCGACTTCAAAAGTTATGATTAATTGTAGTGTTATATGTTGTTTGGCGAAGGAAATTATTTTATAATTTTAGGCGCAATTTACAGTTTCATTTCATACCATTTTTTTTTTTTTTTTTTCGTTGTTTGAATAGTAGTTGCTTTTTGGAGTCGGTTCTATTTTTTTACAAAAAAATTTTATTTTTCTCTTTTCAGTGAAAACTTATTCATATAGCAGAACATCAGAAGACGTTCGATGGCAGTTTCACAAGTCACAACTTCCAAGAAAAGTGACATAACTCAAAAAATGGTTTATGTCACTGAAAAATACATGAAATGCACCCAATGTGAAAATAAAATTACATCTCCATGTAGAAAGTTATCCACTCGAGAGACAGTTGTGCCAGTTTTATTCTAGTCAAGTTATTTTTAAGTTGATTTTTCTCAAATGCTGCATTTTTAAGTTGTGTCACTTTTCTTGCCTTTATCGGATATGAGCAAAAAACTAACTATTGAATGAACATACGTTAAATTAAAAATCTTTAGAAATGTAAAGAACGGATACGCTGTATTCGTAACGAAAAATTCTGTTAGGCATATATATTGAACTTTACAGTGAATACGCGTCACACGCAGAGTACAAACGAACAGTAAATATCCATTACAGCTGACGGACAGAAGTTTCATCATCGATACCATACTGCTTTTACCAGTGTAGTTGCACTGTAAAAAATAATGTAAGATATTTGGGTAAAGCAATGTTCCAAATTGGAAAGTTCTGTTTATAACTTAAAATTTCAACCTAAATTTGATGCGAGACCAATTTTGGATAGAATTGTTTTGGGGTTTATTTTTTGCAGTGTACATACGTATATATACGAAATGTTTACGTTTTGTTTAGATCATTTACGCGTGTTACATTTTTTTTTTATAAGAGGTGAGTGATACAATATTTTCTGTAACGTCTTTATTTAATATAGACAAAAATATAAAATAAGATAGTGAACAATACATAACAAGTTTGTAAATTCAAAATAGGTAGAATTTCTGACGGATTTTGGGTTATAGACAGAACTTTCCAATTTGGAACATTGCTTTACCCAAATATCTTACAAATTTTTACCTATTTTAGAAATTTTTTTTTACAGTGTGCATGCGTTCAGCAGTTAGAATGAGAACAGACTTTTGTGAATGTCCTGTAATTTGTTTATATCTTAATGAAATCATATGAAACCTATTTCAGGCGAATATCATTACGACAACAAAAAAAGTATTAAAATTAAGTCATCTCTTACGAAATTATCAGCTAACAAATTTCAACAACAACAACGAGAAACATAGTTTGTATTCATAACCTCTTTCTTTATGAAGTCGGTTTAAAACGTCTATGCGCTAATCGATGTGACCGCTTACAATAACCATACTTTGAATTTTACTTAGCATAAATATCAACCACTACGCTACAACATATGCAATGTCGTTCAAGTGTGCACAAAATGTGAATAAACAACTGCACGTTTTAAGCGTTCTATTTTTAATAGTAATGTCTAAAAATTGTCTTTTCGTAGTAAATCGATGATGCTCTAAAATTTGTAATTAACTTTTCTCCCATCTTGAACCGGTTTTGAGATAGGAGCGCTAATTCCGCTGTTTTTCACCAGATGGCGCTTTATTCTCTTTAGACTGATTAAGATATTACAATGGGACCTACTTCAGTCCAAGATCTTTACAACAAAACAAAAAGTATCAAGTACCCGTATTTTGAACTATATAGCGTATGTCTCACCAGCTACGCTACAACGTGTGCAATGTAGTTCAAGTGTGCATAGTATCAGAAATTGCGAACAATCAAATGCACGTTTTTAGCATAGTATTTTTAGCATCAATGTCTAAACTATCTTTTTGTACTAAATCGATGATGCTCTGCAATTTTATAATTCACTTTTTCCCCCTGTCTTGAACCGTTTCCGAGATAGGAACGCTAGCTTGAATGTCTAAACTATCTTTTTGTATTAAATCGATGATACTCTTCATCTTTGTTAATACTTTTCAACTTTTTTCTCTAGAACCATTTTCGAGATAGGAACACTAACTCCGCTATTTTCCACCAGGTGGCGCTGCAAGCGGTTTAACCTTGTACTGCATGGTCACTTTGTTATACTTACATACCATTTTTATCACTAAAGCTGCAGCCGTTTAGCAGTTAAAAGAGTTGGTACTGATTTTTTTGGGCACCCTGTATTTTCTTTAGATCGTAAAGATATTACAATGGGACCTATTTCAGACCAAGACCTTTTCAACAAAACATAAAGTATCAAAATCGGAGCATCCGTTCAGAAGTTATGAGCTAACAAAAAAAAAAAAAAAATAAATAAACATGCGGTTTGTATTGAGAACCTTCCTTCTTTCTTGAAGTCGATTAATAAAAATTAAATAAATAAAAATATAATATTTAAACAGCTGCTCATCAACAGTTTTTACAGTTTAAACAATTGTAAGAGTTATTTTTTTAAATATGTAGCAATGCGATACATCAAAAACAAGTGTTTTCATTGATCATCAATAGAAAAAATTACAATTAAGCAGCAAAAAATATATAACTTTATACTATAAAAGTGGTTCATTATGAATATATTATTATACAATAATCTTTTTTATTTGGAAATACCCAATATTTAGAAATAAAGAGCAGATTTCAGTAATTTTAAAAATATCAATAATTAGTTAGGAAATGTTTCATATTATTTAATGATACTAATTAACATTGAGTTCACTTTGGTATAATTTATTAATTTTTATCTGAAAGACTTTCATACATAAACGCACTTTTACAGTAAGCCATTACTGTAATACCAGTTTATACCTATTTTATTTATAAACTGCATTTTATAACCCGCAATTTAAAATGAAATAGTTATTTAAATCTACAAATTCTACTTAGGAATGGTAATTGTTAATAATAAAATTATTACAATATACTTCAAATTTAATAAGAGACCAAATTCGGTGATGCCGCTAGTTTTTAAAAATCCTGGGTGCATGGGACCCGTGAGTTTCAAAAGTCTGGATTCTTTTTTCAAAAAATGGGTCCCCACATAAATAAATTTATATATTACAGATATAAATTAAAATTTTATCTTATTGTAGATGAAAAACAATTTATTAGGAATTTGTAACCAACTCTCTTTGAGATTGTCTTAAAACTGATATTATGTAGGAGGTGTTGCTGTTAAGAAACAACTGGAAAAATTTAGCTCAATGTGCTCTGAACAAGAACAAAAAAAAAAAAAAAAAAAAAAAAAAGAGGGAGAGAGAATATAGTATATAGATTATTATTATTATTATTTTAAACTAATAACATTTTTAAATTTTTCTCGAAATTATTAGCATTAAGAGAATAAAATGTGAAAAAAGTTTTATTTATTTTTTTATTTGAGAAATGAGTAGTTTTCAGATAAGCAGATTGATTACAAAATTTAGTTACACATTCCACTTCAATTACAGTACAGGATCCATTATCCGGCAGTCGCGGAACCTACCTAATTCCGGTTATCGAAATTTTCTGGATATCGGCCCCTGCCAAAAACGGAAATATCATTTGCAAAAGCTACCCCAAGTTCCCCACCCACCTTTTACCACAAAATAACGTACCAATAAACTGTACTGATAACTTAAATAATGTATTAGAGAGAGAAAAAAAAAAGAAGTATATTTACTTATCTGTAAACGAAATTACTATAATAATAATAATAATAACATTCTGACATTAGCAAAAACATTTTTTTTTTTTTG
The DNA here is from genome assembly GCA_963930645.1 of Salticus scenicus. Lineage (NCBI taxonomy): Eukaryota > Metazoa > Arthropoda > Arachnida > Araneae > Salticidae > Salticus > Salticus scenicus. The sequence continues at coordinate 221,469,171 of OZ005653.1, read as the reverse complement.
CTTAACACAGCAAACATATTACTTTTTTTTAATATTTAGGTTTTATTAATAATAAAATTTCTTGAATCTTAATACAGACATAATGTCATGTTCCTGTACTTAGGTTCGTTCTTCCGTTTCATTTTCTATATTTTGTTTGAACAAACTTACAACGCAACAGCAATTCAATGTATCGGCACTTTTAACTGGTAACTTTTTCGTATCGGGACTTCGATTTTGCGTTTCAGAACTTTGTTTTCGCGCCGGCCACTCGTGTGTGTTTATCGTATTGGAATTGTATAGAAATGTTTTGGATTCTTTGAAAGAGTGATTTTGTGACCAATTTTCGAATTTCATATTTCGGCTAAGCTTTGACAGAGGGCACCCATTGGTGATTCATTACGCAGTGATGCGATTCGGTGTTTCGTACACTTTTTACTAATAATCTTTTTGAATCGAAACTTCGTTTTCTCGCCTCGGAGTCGAAATTTGCTTTTGATTTCGCGCCAGCCGCTTGTTTGTGTTTACCGTATAGGATATGTTCTTTTTCCTTTATGATAAAATAGTGTTTTAAAGGATTTTTTTTCTTCTTCAGAGCAGAATGCTTTAAAAATATAAAGAAAATATTAGTTTTAAGCAAGAAATATATTTTAAAATTTCCTTTTTTTCTTTCTTCCAGTTCGAGTTTTTTTTTTTTTTTTTTTTTTTTTTTTTTTTAGAACGAAAATTACGCGTCTCCTGGGACCCGCCACAATAAATTTTTTGCGTCCTGCCTCCGATTTTTTGCGTAATTTATGCGCTGTAGCGCGTAAACGGCATCGCTGAAATCGATATAAGTCTTATAAACAATTATTGACATATGAAATGCAGTGATAGATATATTTATTAATGTATTTTAAGGAAAATAATACGGGACTTTCACCAAAAAAATTTCAGAATGTCCAGCAATGTTATGCTGTCGATTTTAACATGAAACTGAAAAAATGTTTTGTGATAAATTGACCCAAACAGAGAAGCAAGGTTAAGCTAATTGTACAAGATTTTGCAGGATAATTAACAATTACATAGTATCTAAAATATCTTTGATAAGAATAAAGCTGTTCTTTTAAAATTAATATAATTTTATATCAGACTATGAGGCAAAATGTCTTTCTATATATACATGCACATTCACGTGCATGTTTAATAAAATTGCGTGAAAAAATGCAGATTTTTTCTACAATATTCAAAAACGTTTCGTTTCATTTAAAGCAATACGAAAATAATATTGCATGCATTTAATTATTGTGTGTTACAATGCATTCTATTGTAACTTCAAAAGTTTTAAGATAATTATTATAATTTCTCTTGAAGAAATTGCATTGGAAAATTTCTTTTTACGAAGATGAATAAATGAAGATTTATACAAGTCTTGTGATCTAGTGCTGTTCTGACACAACGGTTACGTATGTTATTATTATTATTATTATTATAATTTTTTAACTGCACAAATTTGAAAAAAAATACAAACATAAAATATATATACGAATACATATATAGATTTTGTCTGAAAAGACAGACTTTCACACAGAATATGTGTGATTTTCGAAAGAGGACGTTTAGTTTCTGAATTTAAGTATACCATTATTACATAAAGTTGAGACCTATAATTGATAATATAAATCACACTTGACAAAATTATCAGTTCTATATGGACGTTTTGAACTTATTTGACAAGAGTATTTATTAAAATGTTGATATCATTTTTTTTTTTTTAAGTGCATTGTATTCTGAAGATAAGTTATATTTTGAAACTTTAAACAGAAAACTGATTTAACTTATTTCTCACGAAACATTGAATGAGTTTAAAGCTTCGATCAAAACGATGAATTTATGATAGAATTTATCAGAAATAATAAAAGCAATAATAATACTAAATAATTTTATGATTCTATTGAACATTAAACCTTAAAGACTATGATAAAAATATGTGTTTTTAAATTTTATGGGGACAGACTACTTTTAAAAATGGGAAGATGAAAATTTTCGATTAAGTTTCAGAATTAAAAAAAAATAAAAATAAAAATAAAAAAATAAAAAAATCAATGCATGTACAAACAAACTAATTTTTGTATTAACTAGGACATTGTGATATTAATTAAAAATATTATTTTGTTTTACACTAAAATAGAAAATTATTTTAATGCAGATTATTTTAAAAAAAATTCAGGTGGTACTTTCTAACAGCGTGCATGATATCTCAAAAAGTATTTGAGTATTAACTCAAAATTTTTCTCAACCTTCTTTGAGATAATGTATAAAGTAAACTAATTATAAAAAGTTCTGTTCAATAGAAAACAAATTATGCTTGTTGAAATATAAAAATTTTAATGGTAATTTCATATTTCAAATTTAATTGTTAATTAAACTCCATATTGATAAGATAATTAAAACCTGTTATCTCCGATTATTAATTTGAATGTTTTGTTTCATTTAATGTAAAAATGATAAGGATAAGGGAAATTGTAATTCATATATCCTGCGCACAGGGAGAAAACACCCTTGAAAATAATCTGCAATAAAATAATATTTTAATTTTTTTTCTATTTTAAAGTAAACCAAAATAATATTTGTAATCAACAGAGTAATATCGTACAAGTTAACAGAAAAAAATGTTTGTACATGCATTCTTTCATTTTTTAAAAATTTTGAAAGTTGATCGAAATTTTTTTCATTTTCCGATTTTAAAAATTAGTCTGTCTTCTTAAATGAATAAAATATAACATAAGTTCATTTATTAAGAAGTACAAAGCAATAGAAAAACTGGTATTAAACGAATAAAAACAAAGATTTTCTGATTAAAAAAAAAAAAAAAAAAAAAAAAAAAAAATGAAAATGAAAAAAGAAAACATATACTGTAAAAATTCTGATTTTTTTTTTCAATTTATGGTGTTTGCTTGAATTATTTAAATGTATGACAGGACTACAGCTTTCAGCAGAGATTTTACTTCGTCATCATTTGCTGCGAATAAATCAGCATATTTTTCCCTTTGGCAACAAGTTTAAAAAGTACTAAATTAAAACTGACATTTAAAAAAAAAAAAAAAAAAAAAAAATGAAAAAGAGAGAAATGAATATAGTAACTGTGGCTAAGGAACAAAACTTCATATTTCAATTTTAAAATCTGCTAAAATTTTTATTTAATTTTATTATTTTTTTTTTACCAATTTTTGAATATTTAGACCAAATAATAATAATAATAATTATTTATTTATTTATTTTATTTTTTTTACCTTTCGCATCAAGTTAATATATATATATATATATATATATATATATTTATTTATTTATTTATTTATTTATTTAAAATATAAGTGAACAAATCTTTGTAAAAGAAATGGAACAGATTTAGTATAGGATTTCCTTAGCAAAATTTTTAATTTGGCTCTACAATAGCATGGATGTTTCTCGTCATAGTCTTTACATTCATCATTTTGTTAGCCATTTGAATTCATAACCAAAATAGCAACAAATATTTCAAAATCGCCAAAAAGGTCCTACATTAAATCTGTATCAAAGACATTCTAAGAATTAAGTATAGTAACCGTTGTTACGTAATGCAACACGGTTAATCGTATGCTTATGCATGAAAGAATAGACAAAAGAAAAGCTGTGTTGTACTAAATTAAATTCTGTTTTGTACAGAATTTTATATCTGTTACTTAGAAAATAAAAGTAGGCCTCGGTTTATTTATTTATTTTTAATAATTGATTTGCTTTATATAACTATTTTGTACTATCCTACTACTTCAAAGTTAAAAAAAAAAAAAAAAGGTAGTATAATAGTACACATTTCTCTGAAAATGAATCTGTATATTTATTGCTAAAACAATAAAATATTGATTCTTTTATTCTCTCTATTGAAGAGATTTGCGCGAGAATAAATTGAGTTTTCCGCACTTTGGAAAAAGTACATCTCCCCCTGCACATTACATTACGTGGTAGAGTCACAAGTTATTTTGTCTGGTGGGAGGGAGTGACTGATACATGAACATTCTAGAGACAAATTGTAGGCCAGTGAAATTACAAGAAGTTGGGAATTGAAGAATTTACTTTTATATGCGTAGAAGATAAATATACGAATTATGATGGTATTTTAGGAAAACATTTGAAGTGATAATATTTTTTTTTTTCTTTTTACTTTATTTAAAATATCGGAATTGCGCTTATCTGAAAAATAATGAAAATTATATTGATTCCGCTTGTTTAATTTTTTTCTAGCGATTACTAACACACTGTTATCAAACATAATTTATTTCTTGCAATTAATAACTGTGATTTCTGAATAGCGTATGGAAAGTAATGCAGATTTAAGAAATGCACACAAAACCAAGTTTTGTATACAATATGGAATGCAAAGCCTTGGTTATTTGTTTACAGAGTCACACAAAATGATTTCGATTCATTAGGCGTTACGTTTTTTGAGATCCTTCGAATACGGAAATTAAAATTTTAGCGGTTGATCTGTATGTATGTTATCACCATAATGTAAAAATAAATAAATAAAGGAAGTTCAGATTTAGTATTTTGAATATCATTTGGAAAAATTACTTGAAAATTTTGACTGAGATCTGTAAGTTATTAAATGATGTGGGTAACATTTTTCTGAATAATTTGAAATAAATATTTAAATTTAAAACCAACCTTTTAGGTTTCGTAATTGTATGCACATTAATTAAATCGGGACAGTAACCATGTCACACAGAAATACAAAACCATACACGTTGCGACAAACAAGTTGTGAGACTGATATTTTTTTCCAGGAATACTTACCTGAAATGCACAAAATGTGGTCACCATTTCGCCCACTATATCTTACAAGGCACGCAAACATTGTATATAAGACTAAATCAGTTCAAGCCCAGCAATCATGAAAAATACGTTGTGGAAATAGCAGAGATTAAACGTAGCATTATGGATCAAAAGACTGTGATAAAATTCTGCTGTAAATTAAGAGAAATAGCAAAAGAAGTTTACAGAGGTAGAAAATCAGAATATGGAATGACATAGAACATCGTCACCAAGTCAGAAGAAACACAGTTTGCACAAGTCACGCATCATGAGAATGATGATTTTCTTTTCATGGCTCTGTAGTGATTCATTGGGAACTTCTTACTGGGGGCACTGAGGTGGCTGAAGAGTACTACTTAAGCTGCTATCACACGTAATAACGCATATTCTGAAGTACAAGATGTTGCCTCTCAAAGTAACCAAACGACTTTATTGAGATGCACATAGGATTATTTTTAAGCATAAACGAAATCCACAAATGTAAAAACCGCCGCAACATTTGGCGATAAATCATCTCAAGAATGTTTGAAGGAATAAAGATAGAGAATATGTTGCAATCACGTTCCTCTGATTGTAGGAGTTAAAAATTAGTGTAAGAGATGTCGAAAGTTCGTCATTCATGAATATATATGAGACAAATTGTATCAAACGGGGATATTTCGATCGTTTCCCTCATAAAAATCCTGTTTGTGAGGTAATATGTGATAATGGCTCTCATACCGTACTTTGTCTGATAGCGTCTTTAGCAATCTGCAGTGTCGTATCAGGACGTATCTGTTTCAATGCAAGAGTTGGGTTCTTCATGATCACCCGAATATCACGTAAAAGAGTTTTTAGCATCAAAGCAGATCTATGTGCTAGAGCACCCACCTTATTTTTCTGATTTGGTACCCATAGACTTTTTTATAAGACCAGAAATTAACCCTTTAATGTTCATTGGGTTCGCAGCGAAACCAAATATTTGACATAATTTAACAATTTTAACGCAGCAGTTTTTTAACATTTCCCCCTTGCTTTAATCAGGTTTTAAACTTTTTTATCCTTCTCTGTTAGGTAGATAGCAGTACTATTTCAAAATTTAACAAATAATGCTTCAAAGGAAGCTAAATGCATAAGTCCCTTGAAGTTTCTTAGTGTGCGCGAGGGCGAATTGCTAATTTGATAATGCACTCATGCCTAGTTTTTTTTTTTTTTTTTTTCATTTAAGGAAGTGCTGCACTGTTATTTTCACCTGAAACAACTTTTAGGAGATTTTGTAGCCGATAATGTTAACTTACAAAGTGTTTCATTTATTAAATTTAATATTATTTGAATTTAATAAGGTTAACTTATTGATGTTTCAAACCAAAAATTTCTGGAAAAGGAACAATGCTAATTTTTTTTTATTTTTTAAATATTTATGATCAGCTATGTATCTAAAAGCCATTTTTAAAATTAGTTCATTAATTTTTAAAATAAATTAAATGTGAACGTTAAAGGGTTAAATGTGCTAAAAAATAGGAATGTTTAAGTGACATTGGAGGCATTCAACATGCTTCGACCAATTGAAGGGGGCACACATGCAGGATTTCCAGAGTTCTTATAACAACTTTTATGTTCGACGTAAACGTTATGTGGAGATGAAAAGCAATTATTTTGAACCCATTAACTGCGAAATATAAATAAAGTTCTTACATTAGATGCTATGTTAATTATCTCAATACATTTTTAGCGCACTGTGTGAAACAATTTCTGGAACTAGCCGGGTAAGAAAAAGCACTTTGAGTGCCCCACGAAATTATTTTTAACACTATTATTACTTTTATAATAAATTAATACCTTTATAATTAATACTTTTCAGATATGAAATAACAGCTAAATATTTCCTGAGAAAATAATTGCATAAAAGTCTACAATATGAGAACAAGATAAAATATTTTGCAGATTAAAAGTCTAAACCGAATATTGTGTCATATGTCAGTTGTTTAACAGGAACAACTGCAGTTTTATTGGCTTTCTTAAATATTTAATGCGATGAATAGTATTTAACAAAGGAATATATTATGCCAGGTCAAGTGAGTAATATTTTCGTCAATAAAATGCTTGACACTGCCGCAATAATCCTAAATTCAATCTAGAATGTAACCATTTGACCTTTTAACCCCATAAAGAAATTTCATTTCTAACGTTAAACGTAAAGTGAACTCCCCTCTTAACAAAAGTAAAAAAAGAGAAACTACTCCCAGCTTTTAGAAGTTTGCTTTGTATATGGTTGTCTGATTTGACATTCGTCTTACCCATGACAAGTATCGAGTTACATTAGTAGAAAGTTTTTAAGATCGAAAGAACTTAAGTTGACATTTCTAAAGAAAATAATGTTGGTTATGATTTTTTTTTTTTTTTTATATCCTTTTAAACTGACAGTCTGATGCTATAGATGTCATTTTAAGTTATCTGGAAAATAACAAAAAAAAAAGAAAAAGAAAGAAAGAAAAAGAAAAGAAATCGAGTTAATATGTGTGTTTTAAAGATTCGTTATTTAGACTTGTTTTAAATTCTTTTTTTTTTTTTCTTTTGCAGATTATATGAAATATACTTGCAATATAAGTATATTAGATTAAAAGAAAAATAATAATTAGTTTAATTTAAAATTATATGTGATTATTTTGAAAAGGGCGAATTAAAAAAAAAGCTATAAAAATAAATAAATAAAAGAATATTATATTTTTCAGTATGGAATTACTCTTGCAGATAATTCTCATAAAAAATGTATCAGAACAAAACGAAGAAAGAATTATTATCGAACATTTAAATAATAATTTTGAAATCAAACTTTAGAAAATGCAACATAAATTCAAAAACTGTTTGGATTGAAAAATTTTTAACTCTTTTTTTTTTCATATGATTGATTTCTAAACGATCAATGAGTGATTGGATGTTTGCTATTGAATAGACAATATATGTCCCTTTATCAGGCATAGTTAAAAATAGTGTCGTAGTGAGTTCGCGGGCGATTAGTTAAACGGATATTCTAAATATGGTTCACTCTCCGTAAGTATATTTCTTGTGTGTGGGGAGGAGGGGGAGAGTTTTCTATTTATATGCGAGTTTCATAAAAAACAATAAAAACTCGGCATAGATAGGTCAGTGAGCGTAATCTGGTTTTGATGCCTAAAATTTCCGTCTAACAGCTTATTCTGTTATCACGTGGTAAAACGTTTATTCTGAAGTATAAATCATCGCCTCTTAAAGCTACCGAACGTCTTTATTGAGCTGCATTTTAAGCAGAAACGAAATCCAGAAATGTAAACAAAGGACGCAACATTCTACAATAAGTCACCTGAAGGAGATTTCAATAGAATACGGATAGAGGATATTCTAGAGTAGCGATTCTCTGAATGAAGGCGTTCACGCTGGAATCTTCTCTAGGAGATACAAACAGACAAAAGTTCGCATTAAAATATCTTTCAGGCAAATTGTATTAAACGGGAATATTTCGACTGCTTCACTCATAAAAAACATGAGGTGGCATGTGTTAACGATCCTCCTACCTAAATTCTTCTGATAGCGCCTTTAGAGGACAGGCTCGGCTCATGTTTATCGCTTCACGTTTAGAGACATGACCATCTGAAGGTTTACTCAAATAAACTTATTTGGTAAAAAGGTGTGGATATACCAAGATTTTCTAGAATGGTTGTTTCCTGACTGGTAAATTATTTTATGGATAACCTTATTAACCACAGAGACGTGTAGTTCATGTGTCCGTGCTGAATCTTTAGAATCATATAACTACTTGGAAGTTATAGCGATATCTTTATTTTTTGTTATTTTTATCTGAACACCAATTACGATTATTATTAGCAATTGTTTCATGAATTTTCATATATATATATATATAGTAATCGGATTTCTTTGTATTGTAGATATCAACCACTGAGAAAAATTTATAAAATATTTCTACGGAAAATTAATGGTATCCAAAAACCGTAGTACTTGGCTAGCAACTATGTGATATAAAATTAACGTCTTTTTTTTAAGGAATTTTTATCGTCTTAGATTAGACGAGTTAGTCTATATTTCAAGAATTCTTGATACAAATTATTTTATTTCAACTGACGTCATCTAAACGGGAAAGGAAATCTAATGATTTTGAAGATAAATATTCATATAAAGAGTGCGAAATAAAACGTCTAGAACGCCAAAAAGAAATAATGGGAAAGCAGACAGCTGTTTCGGTAGCATTTAGCATACCCTTTTCAGTGCATAAAGAAATGAGAGAGAAGTGCTCCAATATATAGGAAAGGGATCGAATTCAGCTGAGGATGATCAGCCAGTTGTATTAGGCGGAATGTGGGTGAACGCCCAATAGGAAATTCCGAAACACAAGTTGTGAAAAATTAAGAAAATGTGGACTGAATATTAAATTTCCAACAATCAGACAAATGGGGTACTGCGAAATCCCAATTAACATTTTAAAGATTTTTAAATATATAAAAAGCTTCAAAGAAATCGAGTTCATGACTGGACTTTGGCCTGCAAATTATTTTAGAAGAATCACATTTAAAATTGTGGTTTTCCTTCCAGCAACACTTAGAAATAGCCAATTTATTGGTTTCTTGCTTACGGTCGTAATTATTATGTTTTTTAAGACTGCGTTTAGTTTGGCAAATGTATGATAAACCCCACTGGCAGGAAACGCTAGAGATACCCCAGGAATTATACATATAAATGGGATCTTTTAATTGAGAAAAGGAGAGTTTATTGGAAGGTGATAAAATTATTTTAAAAAAATATTGTTTGAAATTTTAGCTATGGCATGACTAGATTTAGAAAAATAGGGTAAAACAATACTGATATTAGAAGAGACTGATATAGTAGACGAAGCACGAGGAAGTTGCAATTTTTAGATTGTTTTATCTAAAATGGAAGGGTTATAACCTCTGTCAATCGATATAGATTTTAGATATTTGGTTTCAGAGCTTAATAGAACAGGATCAGAACACATTTTAAGGGCACAGTTAACAAAAGTATAGAAAGGGGTAGGTGGGTGACATGTTACCCACTTCTTTTAAATTTTAAAGTATTTCTAACTAAATTGTGTTTATTTAATATATTAGATTTTTTTTTCCATATGTCAAGGAAAATTTGTTATTTTTAGGACGGAGGACTATTAGTCTCCATATATGGATTTTTACGATACCAGTTTTACGATAGTTGGCTATTTAACGAAATCGAAAATTTATCGAAAATATAATTGAATAATTTGAAAGCGACATTATGATTTGAAAAAAAAAAAAAAAAAAAAAAAAAAAAATAGTCCTCCGTACTAAACTAAATTCTGCTTTTGCCAGAATTTTTTCTTCTTTTTTTTTTTTTTTTTTTTTTTTAAGAAAAAGAAAAGAAAAGAAAATTAATAATAATCAGTATCGAAACGGAAAGCATCAAAAAAGGTCTTCTTTTTTTAACCCATTATTTACCTATTATGTTACATAGTACTTCCATTTATATATTTAATTACTTATCAACATTCAGCTGCCTGCCCCCCTCTTATTTTGTATTTATTTTTAGAACTATACCACCGCACATCATAATGTGGAAAACGGGAAAAAAGGCTAAAAATTCCGCAGAAAAAAGCGAAAAAAACTATCACAAGTATCTGAAAAAAAAAGAAAAAAATATATATATAACAGTTCCCGCCGCTTATTAAAATTACATTCGTTCTGAGCCAAAGTGATTTTATTAAGCGGCTGATTTTTATATCCGGCGAACCTTCCTGCAGTTAAAGAAAAGATATTACTTGCCTGAATTTCGAAAGAAACTTCAAAAAGCACTGTAAAAAAAAATCCTGTAAGATTACGGGGAAAGCCCGGCAGCAGAGATTCCAGACAAAGCCCGTAAAAAAAAACATTGGTTTTACGGGCAAAATGTTTTTTTACAGGCATGTAAAGTAATTTAAGGTTATTATGTACTTAATTTACGGTCTAAGCGTTTCTTTTTACGGGCTTTGTCTGGAATCTCTGCTGCCGGGCTTTCCCCGTAATCTTACGGGATTTTTTTTTACAGTGAGGTAACGATTAATGGAATAAGTAAACAACATTAATTAATTTTTTATAGATAAATAATCAATTGTTTCTTCGATATAAGTAAATTAAACGCATTCCAAGTTCCCATGCACTTTCGTTTAAGGAAAATCATCATTACTTTACCAAAAGTTCATGCTGTTCTTATAAATTTAAAATCTTCCCGTTTAGACCTCATGAATTAAAATAATTTTAAAATAAGAACTGGAAATTGCCTTTTAATAATTAGAAATTAAATATATATATATATATATAATTTCAAATCAAATTTGTAACTTATTACTGCGGTTTGAAGAATACTTTCCTTGAAATTGTTACGGAGATAAGATATGGGGCGTGTTTAATTTTTAACTGTGCTGCAAGTGTAAAATCGTCGACAATAATGGAGGGTTTGTTGCGCTTTAATTCCTTTTTCTATTAAAAAAAATATATATCGCAGTGTAAATTTAAAAAAAAATTGTGTGCATAAAAATGATATTTTTGGCTGCTGAGGAGATATTTTTGAGTTTATTAACCGGCGGCTTTAAAAGTAGTTTGTATTGATTTGATTCCGGTCCTAGCAATTTGATCAGATTAAGCGGCTGATTTTATTAACCACTGAATTTATTAAGCGGCGGTTACTGTATATATCCGCTAACACCGGAAGACATAAAAGGTCATAATTGACTAGAAAAAAATAGTCGAAGTTTGTTAAAGGATTTGGTTCGTCTTGAAACTGTGAATGAATATAAACTTTTAAATTTTTTAACTATTGAATATTTTTTTCCCTTTAGAGAGGGATGAAGGTGGGTAAGGATACATTAATTCAATACTATTTAAAGAATAAAGTTATGATTTTGTTAAATTTATCATTGAATCATAGACATTCCATGCAAATTACCTGATATACTTGTAATTGCAATATTGTCAATTTATTGCAATATTATCAAAATTATTTTTAACTATCTATTTTTTCAAAGTTAAATAAGCTTTATACGTGTAATTCAAAATGTCATTTTACATTAATTTTGATTATAATTATAAATAATTAAAATGTGCCAAAGTATTAGTATTCAAAAATAATAAAAGTAATAATAAAATTTAACCAAACACCATAAATAAATAATAATAATAATAATAAAAACTCACAATAATTGTTTAAATATTGATTTTACACTCCAACGTTTGTGTCAAAGGCTTGATAAATGGAACATTTCGTAGGATAAATCAAATTTTACTTGTACGTTAACCGAATTGAATGAATGATAATCGGTAGATTGGAGGATAATAACCTAGTTTTTATTTAATATTACTGTAAAATCCGCTTTTTATAATATTTATTATTATTTGATGTGTTGTAAAAATTTATAATTTTTAGTACATATTAAAAAAATATTTAACTTCAAAAACATCATAAAAACTTTAAATGAAAATTAACGCTTTCATTAAGGTATCTTACCCCAAGTGGGGTAAGGTGGTCGTCTGTTGAGGGGTAAGATGATTATTGGATTCCAATGTAAAAAACACCTTTTTATAATTAATATATATTTATCATTTTATACACATGATTCGCGAAGACAAAACTAAAACAAAATATTGAAATTATCTTATTTTAAATTTTGTGAAAATTAATCCCCAAATATAATTTAATACAACAAAGAAGGTAACCAGTCATCTTTCCTCAATATAAAACTATCAGCATTTCACCTCAAAAAATTTCGAACAAGGCATAACTCTGCTTATTAACTTACAAAAATAGGAACTTGTCCCTTTATAGGTTTAGCGGGAAAGCCAGACGCTGAACTTTTAAAAATTAACCGAATTATTTTTTCCCGTTTAAACTACAATTTACAGAAGAAACTACACAAGTCGGGAATAAAAATTTTTAAAACTTTCCAGATGAAAAGTATCGATCAAAACTAATCTATGAAATTCCTAAAAATTCGCAAAAAAAGTAACATACGTCTCGATACTGATGTCTCGATAATGATGTCTCGATACTTATGTCTCGATACTGATGTACCTCTAATATGAGTAGCCGGATTGCAACGGCAACTTGTCCATTGCACATCTTATCCAATTTACCCTAATTTATTTAATGCTAATTTAATGTCACGACCAGGAAAAAGCGTGTTCCATATTCTTTGTAAACTCTCTTCCCAATAAACGTTAGAAACAATTTCCTTTTTACTTTCCTCACAAAGCTTGAGTAATTTACCCTTTTAAAAATCCTTATCTTCTTTTTTCATTCTTTAATTTTATAGGCGAATTTCTATTTCATCTTTTTCCTCTACTCTTGAATGCCCCAATTTTTCTTTTTTTTTTTTTTTTTTTTTTTTGTTGTACACCATGGATAAGAATTTCTTTTTCCTTGTAACAATTAGGAGGTCCTATATTCTGTCAAGTTATATTTCTTATTATGTTCCTGAATAATTTGTTGTACTTGTGACGTCATAACACTTTTAAAATTAACTATTCCATTCCAATGTTACAATTGTATTATTATAGCGAGTGATTCTTAAGTCACAGAAAAAAAAAAAAAATTATATACTATTCAAAGAGTATTGACTGTAGCACTATAGCGGTTTTCACTTAAATGCACAAAAGGACATGAGATTGTTTTTAGGTAACAAGAGACTTGTTAGCAAATCAGTTTAAATTTCTCTCAAAAAGTGTGCTTTAATTGTAAAATTACTTTTTAACAGTGGCGTAGTAAATTTAAACCGTAACTTGGACTTCAAATATTAAATGCGACGGTTTTCATTCATGAGAGTGACCGTTAGACGTTGCACAGTTAAAAAAAGAAAAAAAAAAAAGCTTTAAAATTCACAAAGTGGCGGTATTTGATCAGGCATATTTGTTTTAAATGTGAGAGGATACTACAAATACAGCGCAATATGTTAATGAAAAATCTGATATTTTTTCATATATATACATTGTATATATATATGTATATATATATATATAATCCCATGCTTTTCTGTACATATTAGGAAAAACCGCATAGAGCTACAATCAGTGCATTTTAAATAATATGCATATATATATACATTTTTTCTGTTATTTTTGTTATCACACGGTACATTTAAATTCATTTTGCATTGCTTCATTTTGTATGATTATAGCAAGGAGGCTGAGTTTTTGGAAGAGAAAATGGATGGTAGATAGTTTAATAATGACTTCATTTTTCAAAACATGAAATATCCTAATTTACATTTTGTATTATAATTTGCCAGGTTTCTGAAAAAAAAATTGTTTAATTGTAAATTGTTTTTGTTATCTAATCATCTTGTGCACTTTCACGTCCACATTTTAAATCTCAGTTATCATCCCTTCAAGTAACGTGCATTTATCATCTTTGTTATTTTTGAAAGAAATGATTTTGAACGGCATGATTGGATTTGATTTGCATAAAATCTACTCTGATTTTCTCTACGTATTTCAACGTTTAAGGCTGTATAGCTATCCAACAGTTTATTTTAATGAGATTGTTTACTGATTTAATATAATTTCATAACAGCAAACCCGTACGAAATTTTTGCATGGGTTTGCTAGTATGAAATTTCGTTTCCTATTTACATTTAAAGTTTTAAACTCATAAATATCACACCATTTTCACCACCTAATTAAAATTTTAATTTACCGGAATTCAAGTTATTATTAGAACCAAATTAAAATTGTGCAATAGTGAAACCAAAATCATTCAAAGAAAGATTTCAAAATAAAATTCTTGGTTAACGACCCAGTTTCCATACTTGCAGAGACGATACACTTTTATTATTTGACCCCTGTAACGAATTTTAAAATTTTTACGTCATGCTGGCGACGACATTCCCTTTTTTTTTTTTTTAGATAAGTTTTTGTTTAAAAATAAATTAATTCCTCTTTTGATTATACTCTTCGTCATTGCTGTTTTTAGTCAATTTATGCTAATTCATATTCTGTACATATCTTTTTTGCTAGGTTTGAAATGATGGTTGTAAAGTTTTTGAATAATCAAAAAACATACAACTTTAAAGGATACATTTTCCCATAATATAATCTCATCAGACAAATGTCGTTACATTTTCTTATTTGATCATTGAGCTAAGTCCACGTGCTTAAATATTGTCCATTTATAAAAATATTACTTTTATCTTTGCATATTTTATTAATTCGAATCATTGTGTTTTCATTGGGTTCTGTGCTATTCGGAAAGTTTTAAATATCTAGCTAGTAGGGAAGTTATTTAAAAATTGATTGCAAGATTTGTACCGGACAAAGAAACAAGAATCGAATTTAATAAAAACATGGTAATGATTGTGTTTAAATGGATAATGCTGTCAATATATAGATACACACATATGACAAATACACATGAACACGAATTCTGCTTTGCATTTTCTTTTCTAATTTGTATATCTATGTAGCTTTTATAGTATTCGAAATTGGAAATTAATTTAAGCTACCCCCAAACATATCGATACTATCAAGCTGAAGATAAACTGAAAGGCACATGAATAGTATAGAAAAGAATAAAATAATTCCACAAAATTTGTTTCCCAAGTCAAGATATGTATTTAAATTATCTAAAATCTCTATTAATGCATATGAATCTGTATTATAAAAATGTTTAAATTACAAGAAAGCTATACAATTCCTTTGAAAAAACTTGAAAGGCCCTTTTTAAATAAATAATATAAATACATCTATAAAATTATTTTAAACATGTATATGTAAATAATTTTTAATGAAAAATACAAATCTTATACTATTAAGTGAGCAATATTTGTATATATATTTCACTGTTTTCGATAGCTCGGACAGTCACGAGATTTAACACAAAGGTGCCGAAGGGTCATTGTGCACATCGAAGTCCGATTTTCGAATTTTTGATTAGTTTTTCTTAATTAATTAAAATGTAAAAATAATAACCTTCGAATTTTTGATAAATAAGCCATTTAAAATTTATCCATAATTTAATTGTTGCCAATTTTTTTTTTTTTTTCGACAGAATAATAATAATTAAAAAAAAAAAACGTACATTTACTTAAAATGAGGAAAATAAATCAGAAAGATTAGAAAATAAAATAGAAATATCACTCGTATCGTTACAAATAAGATACCAAATGAAAGGGAAAACTTTTGTGAATCCGATGCATTAAACAGCTTATCAATCGGACAATTAATTTTTTTAAAATTAACTAAAGTATGAATTTTAGGTGGCAACAGCAGAATATTGTATGGAAACCGTTAGTAGAAAAAAAAATAAAAAATATGCTTCACATTAAGTCACATGTTTTTGAAGTGGGATTAAAAATTGCAGTTTTCAAATTCTTTTAAATTTTCTCTCACGAACACAAAAATATAATATACATCCTGTACCCCACAAGACAAACTTGCATTTCAAATTTCATAATTTTTTTTTGGTTAATAAACAAAAAAGTTACATCTTTTTTTTTTTTTTTTTTTTTTTTTTTTTTAATTAAGTTTTATTCTAACTTTTAAAAGATTTATGTGATCATAGATATAATAATATATATAGATCTATCATCCTCATATTATCGTGTAAAGATTTTTGATGCCGAAAAAAAAGCTTTGGAATCAGCCATTAAGTGGTATCGAAAAAAAAAAGGAAAAGAAGAAAAATGAATTTGAAACTATATCTGGAGTTTTTCATTCACCTTTAGTAAATAAATTATTCATAAATTTTATTTGCTAAAATATTCGTGTGTACTCCCGTGTATATTCACTCGGGGAAAGACTGCCATATTTTGGTAAAATCGCCGTCTTTTCCCGAATGAAAAGGAATCCCTTTTTCCTCCCCAATGATCAATCTATATATTATTACTATATCTATGTATGTGATGCGATACATTAAGAATTTGGGTTTTAAAAGTTTTTTTAAATAGATTATTTAAACTCTATGAACCATATTTTTAATTTTATCAGTTTCATTAATAGATCCTGCTCGGCGATTTTTTAAATTTTGGTGTGGTGTTGAAGTACACAGCACGTTTTTCGACAAGAAGTTTAATATAGCAACAGCCATTTTAATCGAAGTAGCGCATCAAATATATAAAAACATAAATGATTTACTTTTGCACAAAATTTACAGAAAAAATGCAGTTTTAAACATAGGAAATTTATTTCAACAAGCACTATTTTAAACCTAAAAACTAGGGGTGGGAATCGATTAAGAGTTTTAACTGGGTTAATCGTAGTTCATTAATCGATTAATCGGTCGATTAAGCGGATTTTTAATCGGTTTTCATTTTTCTTTTTACAATTTTATTCCAATAATGAATAAAACTCTCATATTGTGCATATATATGTATATGTATATTATTCATAAGTTTGACTGATTTTTTTTTTTTTTTTTGTCTAATCAATTATATCTGTTTCATAACTGAAATTTAAATCAATTTTCAGAGTAATAATTTGTGACTTTAAATGTTAATTTTATAAAAATGTTTTCACTTATTCATTTTTTTTTTCTTTTTTAATAAATTAATTTTTTGATTCATTTTGAAAGAAACATTAAATTAATTTACACATATTTTAGTTTTATATTTGCAGGCCTTGTCCATCTCGCTTGTCACGATTTTTAAATGAATTCTCAAAATTCCATATCATTATCATAAAAATCTCAAATTTTATATTTAGTTCTTTTTTATCACTTCGGACTAGAACACAGAATATTATTTTCTGTTGCTACTTCAATAGTTACTATCAGCAATTCTGAACAGACAACAAACGCTTGAAGATACTGTGAAACTCTGTTGACATTTCCCCCACAGAGGGATAGTGGAAATCTCAATCCTCCCTTCTTTTTTTTTTTTAATCTTTAGCATTTCCATTTTTTGAATGCTTCTTGTTTCTGAGAATACTATTACCCTAGCCAACACTTTCTATAGAAGGCTACAGATAGGTTGTGTTGCTCCATCATGCACATGAAACGGCATTTTGTTTAATAACTGTCCTCCCCTTTTCTCTATCAACAAAAGTGCAACAACTTCCTTTGAGAGGTTTTATTTTTATTTATTTATTATTATTATTATTATTATTATTTTCTGCTTTTTCATTATTTGATGGATGTTTCTTAGAATATTTGTTAGCAAAATATGTGAAAAAATATTTTGTAGGCAGAACAGCAATTCGTAGTTTGAAAATTTTAATCGGATTTTGAAAAATTTTAATCGAATTAATCGATTCGATTAACTCGATTAAAAAAATTAATCGAAACTAAGCATTGATCGATTAACCGAACCGATTAATCGATTAATCGGCACAGCCCTACTAAAAACCATTAAAAATGTAAGCAGAATATGAAGGATTCTTATGTATAAACAAAAAAGAGTCTGATAAAATTATTAGCAAAACAATCTTCCCCTTTTCATACAAAGAAAAAAAAAAAAAAAAAAAAAAGAAAGAAATCCATTGATAATATGGCGACAAAAATTCAAAAGCCGCCAATGGAGCGACATAATAAAGTTGTGTAGCACGATAATGTTTACCTTTTTATTTATTTTTTTACATAATAATCACTATGCTAATTTATCATACAAACAAATGAGCCTCTGTGTGTTACTGCACTTGCACGCTGTCGAACAGAAATATTTGAATAATTCAAATTAATATTTAAATAAGTAAATAAAAATAAAAATATGTTTAATGGGAAATAAATGTAAAAAATAAAATGATCAGTTGTCTAAAATACGGCAGAAATAGCGCTCATAGCATATTGTTACAAGGGATTAAGTCTTATTGTTACAATGGATAAAAAGTCTAAAATGGTGAAACAAATTCAAAAGTCGCCAAAGAGAACTATATTAAGGCTGTACTATCAGGTTTACAAACCATGAATTATATATAAACAGAAAAATTTAATTGTCTCATGCGACAGACGTAGCTGGTCACAGCATATTATAATATCTGGCGTGAAATTGCTGTCATTTTATGGTTGATTGGATAAACAAAATAAACACAGGAAACAACGTAAAAGCAAATATTATGTGCACCACGTATAGTGTTGTTCACATGTGACTGGGATTCAAATATAAAAAGGAAACTCCAATATTTTCGATACTATCTATTTCGAAACTGTTATATAATAAGCACCTAAATGGAAGCTCATTGGTAAACCATTGTCGCAGGTAATAGGGACAAGTGCCCGATTTGCAGTGGATGACCAAATCGCTGCCGAAGGCAGTAGGGACCTGAAACGAGCTTTTGAACAATTTCAGTAATTTATTTTATTTTATTTTTATAAAGCTATATATAAAAGAGTTTCCTTTAAATTTAGTGACCAGCGAAGCAGGCAAAGCCTGCTAGTATATTATTAATAGCTTAAATTTACTTTTCTTTGCGGGTAAGATCAATAAATGTGTACACGTTATTTAAATATATAATTCACACTCAATGCTTTTTTTCACTTGATTAGATTCTTATTTGTTTTCAATAATCTTGCATAACAATGATACCACTCAATGCTTTTTTTTCCGCTTGATTAGATTTTTATTTATTTTCAATAATCATATATAACAATGGTAACACACAATGCTTTTTTCCACTTGATTAGATTTTTACTTGTTTTGAATAATCTTGCACAACAATGATAACACTTGACGCTTTTTTTCCCATTTGATTAGATTTTTATTTGTTTTCAATAATCATATATAACAATGGTAATACTCAATGTTTTATTTTCCACTTGATTAGATTTTTATTTATTTTCAATAATCTTGCATAACAATGATAACAATCAATGCTTTTTTTTTTTTTTCATTTGATTAGATTTTTATTTGTTTTCAATAATCTTGCATAACAATGATAACAATCAATGCTTTTTGTTTCATTTGATTAGATTTTTATTTGTTTTCAGTAATCATATATAACAATGGTAATACTCAATGCTTTTTCCCCACTGGATTAGATTTTTATTTATTTTCAATAATCATGCATAACAATGATAACACTCAATGCTTTTTTTCCACTTGATAAAGTTTTTATTTATTTTCAATAATCCTATATAACAATGGTAACACTCAATGCTTTTTTCCACTTGATTAGATTTTTTTTTATTTTCAATAATCCTATATAACGATGATAAGCACTTTCGAATATACCTAATATTAAAACCACAAAATGTTCTAGATATTCCATTTACGAAAATATTATTAGGCATACAATATATAGTAATATAACACATAATTACTGTTTCTTCCATTTATTTAATTTAATCATATATCTTGTATTTTTTCATGCTTGTGACATCTTTATGTATCACCACTGACAATAGGACGAACTTGCAGTTAATAAATAAATAAAGTAAACTGTTTTTCATAGTTAGCAAAGAAAAATAACATCTTAAATATATAAATTTCCAAGTAAAGAGTTTCTAGTAATTTGCATCAGTGTCTTACAACATTTGATATAAAATTTTATTGATTACAATATGGTAAATATTTTTTTTTTGTAAATAATATCATTTATTATATATCATTTATTATCAGCAGTTACTATATAGCAGTTATTATTAATAACAATTACAATATATACTACTTTATGTGCTTTTACCGTACTTTCCACTGATTACGTTAAGTGTGTAGTAAATTTTCTCATTCAATTATTTTGTTTGTAAATAAAAGAAACAAACACATGTTTTATGGTCATAAACACGTTGTTGCTTGTACAATAATCTGTGAAGCATTATCACAATTATTTAAGCTCATTACTAGAATCGGCTCCTAGTTGAAGTAATGTATTTTATGACATAATTATTTTTATTATTATTATTTTACCTTCGCAGCGTTTTTAATAAATGAAGTAAGTTCATAGGAAAAAAAGAAGAGTTAATGGGTGATTAAAACACTGAAAGTAAGTATTTCTTTCTTACTTTTTCTTTTGTTTTTGTTCCAGAAGTTTTTTGATTAATGAAGTTATTACTTGAAGAGAAAAAAAATAACTTGTTGTTTGCAATTCAATGCAACACAAAAGATTTACACGAAGTACGAGTATCACTATATTATTTCATAAATATACAAAATTATTTTTACTACCAACACGATACATTTTTCTTTATTTACTTTTTTTTTACGTCAATTAGTATATAATTAATATCAGGGAATGAGGTAAATAGTCAATTTTACTTTAAGTGTTGACTTGATATATATATATATATATATATAATATTAAACTTTTTAAACATTTCACAAGAAGAAAAGTATTATGTATAGATAAATTACTTAAAAGAAAAGAAAAATTATTAACGCCTTATATAAAAGACGAAAAAGTTCAAATGCTTCGGTTTATTTTTAAGTTTTTGAGACTGTCTGCAGTTTAACTACTATAAATGTTCTTATTTGCTGTGAAATGGAGTTAAGTTTACATTCATTTATAAATATATTTGTTACAAAATCAACTGAAAGAATTTGTTTAATGTATTTTAATGAATTTACAATGATACTGAGGCATTTAAAAGAAATTTTGTAAAACTTTTTAAAAGCAATTCCAGGCGCGATATAACTGTATGCTTAAAATAACCATTATCCATAACCGTTTCTGTTATTATATTACTCAAAAAAAAAAAAAAAAAAAAAAAAAAAAAAATGCAGAGCAGTTTTATATATGCTATCGTATAAAGCCATTAATTTATGAAGTATATTAAATAATTAATTAGTAAATAGTTAATCAATTAGTAAGTCAGTTTAATTCAAACGAAATTAATACATATTTTTTAAAATTCATTAAAACATATTATAATTTTTTCTAATCATATATATAAACCCAAAGGAAATTACATCTATAATAAACTGTTACTTATGAAATAATTTATTTAGATTGGACTTAACACTGATTGTGAAACTTAAACACATTCTGATTTTGGAGATTTTAACCGTACTCTCAAATAAAAACAAGCTAATATGGGTTTTTACCCACTTTTTTTTTTTTTTTTTTTTTTTTTTTTAATTCAGTTACGTTATTTTAAGTAAATTAATGTTTAATGTGCGCGGTGATAAAGTGATGCAAAAGAAAAATAATTGTAAATTCCCTCTTAATTTTCCCTTGTTTCTGTTTGAAAGTACATGAAATTCAACTAATTATATGACAGCTAATAATTAAAAAAAAAAAAAGATATTTGACAACACTTGTGTATGTGCATTTGAAATTGATTCGGTAACGATGTTTATAATTCATCCATTATTTACTACTTTTACATTCCAATTGCAATTGTGTCTATTACTGTATATAACGATTTCTAAAATTTACTTTGATTTAAGAACCGCTACATGTTATAAACTAAAAACGTACAAAAACATTCAGTTTATTATATAAACCTTTATATTTTAGTGAATATACGTTTCAAGTGGTGTTATGTGTATCTCTTACTGTTCTAAATTTAAGTATGTCACCTGGTACATCTGCATATACAATTTACAGATAACCTACATGTTAATCGAAATTAATCTATTATATCCTTTTCTATTCGATTTAATGGATAAAAGTGTTTTACCAAATTATACCTTGCGCAAGAAAATTTATTATGAATAATAATTGCTTTCTCTTATTCATACGGTTGACAAGATGTTGTTTGGAATTTAATTTCCGACTTTGAATTTTTATTATAATGATGCATTGTATAAAACTTTTAAAAGTTGGTCTCTGTGTCTATTATAAGCATAATTTAAAAGAAAAATTCTGGTAGTTCAAATTTGGTATTTTGAAGATCCTCCGGTAATTTTATGAAATAAAAATATTTTTAAATACATATTTAAGTATAACAGCAGTGTTGAATGTCGGTACAGTAGTTAAAAGGAGGTTCAGGGGGCAGTAGCCTCTCTCACGTAGAAATACAAGAAAAATTATACTGTTTCTGAAACAAGCAGATCAAATGTAGTGTGCCGATTTATATGTTATAACCAATCTAGCATGTTCAAATACATTGTTGTCTCTTTTCAGCGGCAAAACGTTACATTGACAACGCAAAACGCATTGTTCGTACAACAATGAATAATTTTTGAAAGAAATAACAAACATTTTTAACAATTAGATATTGTTACTTACTTACCTTTTACAACAATGTTATAGAAAACAATACCGCAAACATTTTCAAATTTACACATCCAAATACTTTGTGACATGTGCGAAGCAATACAGTATTTCTAAAATGTTACGATTTTCTCATAATTAATTGAAATAAGTGATTTTTGAAGTGACTGAAATCTTTGCATAACTTTCGTGATGGAAAGTGTGAGAGAAAAGTATCTTAATGGCCTAATTACCGAAGATGGATTTAATAGCGAAGCCATCGCCAGGCCAGTAAATAGACTGAGAGAGCAACGTTATGAGTTTACAGTGATTTTAGGCGAAGGTAATTTCGGAATTGTGTTTGAAGTAAAAAACGAACAGCTCCAAAATATTGCAGTCAAATTAGTGCTGCAAGAATTTGTCCACAGAAATGAAGTCGAATATGGCCTGGACTGAGACACCAAAATATTTTGCCTGTCACTGATATACAATGCACACCATCTGCTGAGACATTCGCATTTTTTTGCCTTTGACTCTTTTTCCATTGGATTTAGCATTAGAAAATTCCTTCTTTTCCGTAGACAATGCTGCGTTCGACCTTGAAAAATCTTATTTAAAAGATGTGTTAAACGGAATCAAGTACTTGTACGGACAAAAATTATGCCATCTCGACGTAAAACCTGCCATTGTTTTAATGTCCACCCTGGGAAAAGCAATGATAGCAGACTATAGGTCATTG
Source organism: Salticus scenicus (assembly GCA_963930645.1). Classification (NCBI taxonomy): domain Eukaryota; kingdom Metazoa; phylum Arthropoda; class Arachnida; order Araneae; family Salticidae; genus Salticus; species Salticus scenicus. The sequence continues at coordinate 221,445,576 of OZ005653.1, read as the reverse complement.
ACTTTCAGAGAAGGCGTCACGGACGCTTACGTCTCTTCCGTCTTGTGCCTCCTGCCTGAAGCAGTCATTTCTGAAAAAGATTTAAAAAGAAAAAAAAAAAACAGGAGAGAATGGCTTTGCTTATGATGGGGGCTTTCTTGCTCACAGTGGGCTTTCTTGCTCTGGAAATGTTTCAAAACCAAACTGTCCTAAAGTCCTGCCAGTCAGCAAAAGCAGGAAAAAAAGAATGGACGTGGCGCGAGTAACTGTATCCCAGGATTTTTAAAATTCTGAAGAAAAATAATTTTGAAAAGGCAGCGCAGAAGATGTTTCTGAAATCTAAGGTGGATAAAGAAGTTATTAACATCTTACGAAATTTTGTTAAGAGGCGTGTCGTATAGTACGACATCGTGTTTATTTAATTTCAATCAAATTCCCATTAAACTTCTCAAAATCGATCCATTTTTGAAGCTTCAGACTAAATTCCATTAAGTTTCACTATTCTACCGTTTCGCCCCTGCACAATTGCTTTGCAGCAACGCTCAAATTTTCACTCTTTCGTTCTTCCGTAGCGGACCCTACTAGCCTTACGGTAAGGTGCGTGAGCGCTCGCTCTGATTGGCCAGGCAGCGTCATGACGTTTTAGGAAGCTGGTTCTCATCTACCGCGATCTTCGAGCAACAGAAGAGGACTTGCCATCGGATAAAAAAGACGTGTTCGGGTACGGCCGCGCCCACGTGCGCGCGCCATGCGCGTTTTACGAAATTGTTCGCGTGCTGAATTCTAGCTAGTTGTTCATCTTCAATTATCGTTAAAATATACAGAGCTGTCAATGAATTAATGTAACACATCTAAGCAATAGTGTATTATAACATGTATTTTCAAGTTTTAATGGAATTTAGTTCGTAAATCGCATGGATCGAAATGGATTATAATTCCTTCCGTGGATACATCTTCGTGTGCAACCAAGATGATGCCAAGCGGTCCAGAGCCCATTCCTGATGATTTGGTCCATTAAAGTATTTTGATAAATCCAACCATTGCTTTCGTCTGACTTATTTTGGAATTTGGTAAGACCTTTTATGTTTCTCAATCTCGACTGAATCTCCCTATAGTGCATCATAGCGATCCTTGTTAACGCCGAAGGGTTTTTGTTCTACACAACGTTCCTTTTGCTTATAATTATCTTAAAATATACGATCACCTTTCTTGCATAAACTCTTTATTATATAATGATAAACTTCTAAAATTTAAAGTCGATAGCAGTACCCCCATATACTGCTCCCTGACATGTGGTGCACGTGCCATTTTCGCACGATGTACTTTTACTGGACAGCGAGATTTTTGTCAGAAGAAAGTAGTTGCAAAAACATTAAAATGCAGTATTTCAGAACTCTCAAACGGAAGAAGAGATTGTATAAATTAATACATTTAAGATCAATTTTTTTTCGTTCAACCGAACTTGACTGTTAATTCTGTTTTATTAATTTAAGCCTCAGAAGCCTGGATTTCGCCGTTACATTGTTTTGTTAACATGCAATAAATTGACGATCGTTTAGAGGCCATAAAATCAGGCTACTCATAGCATTCAACATGAAACTATTTCGGTTAAAGATTTTCAATTCCATCGACGTTTTTTTGAGTGTTTCTCAAAGAAGATATGGGACGCCGTATGTTTCCTTGAGTCCTCTCTTCAAGGCTTGGAACTGCCGGCTATTTTTTTTTAACAAATATTGAGGAGGTGAAAATCGAAGGATTGACGGTGAAGACCTGTTCTCCTAAAATGTTGATTCCTACTGTATCCTTTTTAACGGGTGTTAATTTTTTTTTCTTCTCTCCTATAGCACGAACTCTATAAACAATAGGAATATTCAAACAAAAAAAAATTAGTTATTCAACGGACATACAGACTATTCATAGCTACATTTTATTTTTTTGACATCTTAAGGTATAGATGTCCGATTTAAATGATTTCCCATTTAATATACCTTCAAGTATTTAGTTTTTTTTTGTGTGTTATTTTTAAGAAAATATATATATTATCATCATATGTCGTTTTTTGTTTGAAATGTTCGGCCAAACAAACAAAAAAAAAAAAAAAAAAAATAATAAAAAAAAAAGGTTTTTTTTAAATAATTTTTATATGTGTGCTTTGTATATATGTATTCTCCAGTAGTAGAGATGTTCATTTTTTTTTTTATTTAACATCAATTGTGCGTACATATTTTTGAATTATTGCATATTTTTCTTATTATTTATTATTGTGTGTAAATATATATAAATATTTCTTGAGTTTTCTAAGTATCATAAGCTATATAACTTTATATTTACAAGCCACAAAATGTGAATTAATTTTTCCATTTGCTTCTTTTTATTTTTGATCATTTACAATTTAGTTATAATTACATAGAAAGAGTCAATTTTGAGTCACAATTTTAAGTAATATTGGTTTTTGAGTTAATTGTGGTGGCTCTACATCATGCTTGGTGACACGGAGAATTTATGTATTTTTTTTATTTATTTTATTGATTATGCATATATATTTTTTTTAGACTTGTTCATATATTCTCACATTCATTTTAATTTTTGAGTTTCGTGGTGGCTCTACATCAAGCCATACTACGTAAAAAAAAAAAAAAAAAAAAAAAAAAAAAAAAAAAAAAGAAAATTTTTATGTGTTATTTAACTTATTGTTTACGTAACCTTGATCATAGATACACATTGTTTTTATTTTTTTAATGTTACCTTTTTGCCAATTTATAATAGCTACAAGGTCTGAATTTTAGTGTATTTATATATTTTTTTTTTCTCATTTATCACACATTTATATGAGCGAATTATCTTATGGCTTATGCATAAACTTTAGGTATAGCTAAGTCTTTTTATTTTTATTTTCCCAGTTATATAAAAAAAAAAAAACAATTACGCAAACAAAATTTTTTCACATTCTTTTTGTATTCACATTCACATTAATAGAATGACTTGTTACGTAAAAGTAAGCTCTTTACGTTATTTTTTTAACCTCAAATTTTTTTGGCTTCTCACATTATAATGTCACTTAATTAAAAGTCTTTGTATTTCATTACAAAAAAAGTCTCAATTTTACACATGTGTTTTCTTGTAAAACCTAATTGTTTTTTTTTGTCACATGTTTTTTTTCTCAATCTTATGTTTTTGTGTCACATAACTTCAATTTTGCTTTGCATTTCCAAAACTTCATTTCATTTTTAAAATCTCCATATAACCTGCACATTCAATGCATTGGGTTAGGAGTCCTCAAAATATTTTTAATTACATTTATTCACATTCAATTACCTTTATTTGTTTTGTTCATGTTTCAAAATATTTTTTTTATTTTTTCCAAAAACTTCAACTTATTTCTCTAAATCTCCATATAACCTGCACACTATAATGCATTGGGTTAGGAGGCTTCAATATACATGTTCAATTCACAAATATTTACATTCATTTAACTTTAGTTATGTTTTATTTATTTTTACACTTTTAGACTTTAGTTTTTCTTGTTCTGTGTTAGATTTTGGACTTCAACTTATTCAACTATGTTCAATAGTTTATTTTCACACATTTTGGACAGCGTTTATTTTGGCGGTGTAAACGTCTGGACCTTTCACAATTTATACACTTTACACATTTTCACTCACATTCACCAGTTGTTTTGGAGGAGGCAATTTGGTGGTGAGATTGCATAGATTGTTGTGGGTTGATTTCTGTTTTCTTTCATGGTTCTTGATTTGCTTTTGTCTATTTAACTATTAGGTGAAATTTTTTTTTTCATCATTTATTACATACACGTTCATTTTAGTTCATTGCAATAGTTTTCTTTCGAGCCTTCAGGTGCTCTTGTTTACATTAAGATAATAGCTCTTCGTGTGGTTCTCCTTTCCTGCACTCATTGGCAACCCATTGATGGGAATGACGGTTCCTGTTTATGGACAATACACGATGGTACTGCTGGACAGACCTATGCGGTATTGTGTCATTTGTGCAGTATAGGCAATGACCACTGGTTAACATTGTTACCATACATTTTATTTATTTATTCATTTCAATAGTTTTTTTTATTTTTTTTATAGCCTTAGGGTTTTTGTTTATTTACATTTATAGGGGAATTATTTTCCTTCTTACTGACACATTCCTATTCACACATTCAATAGTTGATTTATTTAATTGCTATGTGCAGTTAAATTTTATGGTGTGATTCATATGTATTTGCAATGTTCAATTTGTTTTGTTTGTTTTATTCACATATTTTCATTACTGGTTACACTCTTCAATAGTTTTACTTACTCTACATTTTTGTGCATTGGCATTCTCACTGTGGGTCAACTTGTTGATTTAATTTTTGTATTATTATTCATACTATTTTCTTTTACATAATTTTCACACTTACACATCCACACTTTTCAAGTTTACTTTGGAAATATTGTGCATTTATTTACACCTCACACATTCCTATAAGATGACATTTTCTCACAAGCAATAGATTTATTCATGTTATGTGACAAATTTTTTTTGGGTATTCAATCTCAGTACTAATATTCACATGTTATTTTTTTCAACAGACTTAAACTCTCAATATTTTTGTTTGTTGTTCCCAATTCACTTACATAAACACATTTAATTTGTTTTCGTGCTTTATTTTTATTATTCAGTTCACTTTTGTGACTCTTGTGAGTTATTCAATAGTATTTTATGGTTACACAATTTTCTAATTACACTTACACATATACATTTCATTTTTACATTGGGTTAACGACACGTCATAACCCAAACTTATATTTTCACATCCAATAGTGTTTTTTTTAAAAAAAAAATGTGACATATATTTTTTTTCTCATTTTTACCAATGTATTCAAGTGCATCTTAAACGTAGATGTGTACAATTTGCTTAACAGATAATTTCTTTTTACCAGTATTTTCATACAATACTTATCAGAACACATATCATTGTTTTAAAAAAAAAATGTGTATGTTTATTTACTCAATTTAATTTTTTTATAGTATGTGTGTTCATCAATATTCAATTGCAAAATTTTTCATTAGGCTTTGCTATAGCTATATATATATTTTTGTGTAATTTCATTATTTTTTTATATGATTCATATATATTATTCGGAAATACTAGATGTTTTATTGTGTGTGTATTACTTATTTAAAAATTACTTACCATAAACCTCGTCAGGACTTAGATCACTATTATGTAAATGAGTAATTGTGAACGAAAAGGTTGTACTATGAATTTCTTAGAAACTTTTAGTGATAATAAAGACTGTAATGCAAAGGGTACTTTTAAATCAAATATTACATATTTATTGAACTGCCAAGGCATCAATGTGATTGCATATATCATGAAATGTTTTAATAAGTTTTTCTAAATGGCAGAATTCATTCAAACAAGGCACTGACCTTATGTTTATGTATTATAAAAAAAAAAAAAAAAAAAAAAAAAGTTTTTTTTTATTGACATCTACAGCAATAATCTTAGTCATATAGCTATATAAAGCTCGTCTTGTGTTCATAAGTATTTATGTATGATTTTATTTATATTCACCTCTCATATTTTTTGTTTTCATTGCCTTATTTTTTTAGCAACTGACCTATTTCAATATGTGTAAAAGAAATATAATAATAGTTATTCTTACCTTTAATCCCTTCTTACGGTTGTATCGGGATTGCATCTTCCTGCAGGGATGTAGTCCTGATGTTCGCCGTCCTCTTGCATTCTCTCCAATCTGGGAATATCCTAGGCCCCATTCCCGAGTTGAAGAGATGCCTTCCTTTTTTTTTTTTTTTAGGTTTCAGTTGTTGTTGTGTTTATTTTTTTTCCAGCATAACTGGTTGTTTGTACTCACAGATGAAGACTTATTTTTCAAAATGTTATAACATACTTAGTTCAATAAGACTGTAGTACATTTTAGCAAACACCAATTTTTCTTTCTCAACTACAATCTATGGCAATGTTATGTGAATGTAAAAATGTGAGTTGTATGTTAACGTTAAATAAGACACTAGACTAAGAAAAAAATATGATTTTATTTATATCAAATCAAATCTTTGTAAGAGGTATACTTACCTATATGCTGTCATATTGCAGCTCATTATGTAACATCAAGCTATGTCAATTTTTTTAGACACTATGTGTGTCGGCCTGTAACCCTTTGTAGAGGGCTCGTCCGTGACCGTCTAACCCGTCTTCTTGGTTGCCCTTGCTCTTGCTCCGGGTGTTTCTTGGCTTTTCCACCCTGTGCTTTTTGTTTTTTTTTTCAAATCCCGTTTTTGGGGAGAGTGTCGTATAGTACGACATCGTGTTTATTTAATTTCAATCAAATTCCCATTAAACTTCTCAAAATCGATCCATTTTTGAAGCTTCAGACTAAATTCCATTAAGTTTCACTATTCTACCGTTTCGCCCCTGCACAATTGCTTTGCAGCAACGCTCAAATTTTCACTCTTTCGTTCTTCCGTAGCGGACCCTACTAGCCTTACGGTAAGGTGCGTGAGCGCTCGCTCTGATTGGCCAGGCAGCGTCATGACGTTTTAGGAAGCTGGTTCTCATCTACCGCGATCTTCGAGCAACAGAAGAGGACTTGCCATCGGATAAAAAAGACGTGTTCGGGTACGGCCGCGCCCACGTGCGCGCGCCATGCGCGTTTTACGAAATTGTTCGCGTGCTGAATTCTAGCTAGTTGTTCATCTTCAATTATCGTTAAAATATACAGAGCTGTCAATGAATTAATGTAACACATCTAAGCAATAGTGTATTATAACATGTATTTTCAAGTTTTAATGGAATTTAGTTCGTAAATCGCATGGATCGAAATGGATTATAATTCCTTCCGTGGATACATCTTCGTGTGCAACCAAGATGATGCCAAGCGGTCCAGAGCCCATTCCTGATGATTTGGTCCATTAAAGTATTTTGATAAATCCAACCATTGCTTTCGTCTGACTTATTTTGGAATTTGGTAAGACCTTTTATGTTTCTCAATCTCGACTGAATCTCCCTATAGTGCATCATAGCGATCCTTGTTAACGCCGAAGGGTTTTTGTTCTACACAACGTTCCTTTTGCTTATAATTATCTTAAAATATACGATCACCTTTCTTGCATAAACTCTTTATTATATAATGATAAACTTCTAAAATTTAAAGTCGATAGCAGTACCCCCATATACTGCTCCCTGACAAGGCGTTTATGTTTGAATCCTGCATTTCGACCTTCTTTGATTGACATGCTGGAACACAAAACGTTCGTCGGAAATAGATTGTTACCTCAAAAATAAAATGATATATGGGAAAATAAAGCTTCACCTGAAAAGCTCCGTTTCTTGATTTCTTTATATATTGTTAAAGCTTCATCTTTGAGTCTTCCGTCTGATTCTGACGACATTGTTCAGACAGAAGCAAATGAAAATCGAGAACAGTAGAGACTAGATGATGAGAATGATGTAGAGAAAACAAATCGTCTTGAGTGTCATCCAAAAGAAAATTTAACCTAAAGACAGACTTTTATGCAGAGGATGGCGAAGAAATAATTAGGCCTTTCTGATAGATTTCATCGCATGATCACCCTATTTCGTCGCACAAGAAAATGATTGCTGTCGTATCTGTAAATAAAACCTAAAAGCATATTTGAAAATAGACCAGTGACCATTTGCGAAGAAATGGTACAATAAGAAAGCCGTTTAACAATATTCCATATCTTGCAATAGCTATAATAGACCCTCCTGACAGACTGGGGTTTTCCTAAATTCATTGACTACAGCTCGTTGTTTAAAATTAAATTCCGATATTCCAAATTCTCATCCATATAGTTGCAGTGTAACCTCATCTTATTTCCATGTGGCTAATAAAAATCCTTGTTCTTGCGATTATTCTGTGTCATTTCTTTTGATGCTATATGTTCTTTCTGTATTTAAACGAGTTATTATTGGGACAACATTTGTTATACTTAAAGTTCAAGAAACAACCTGCATTCAAAAGTAAAGGGACAACCTGATTTCTGGTTTCCTTCTTTAGCACATAACTTTTAAAGAAATAAACATATGAACATAAAATTTGGACGGTATGTTTGTTATCATATCATTAATAGATTTTTATATAATTTTAGAATAAGTAATAATTTTTAAACTAATAATTATTAAATTTGTATCAAAAGTGTAAGCTTTGGAACAAAAGGAAAATTTTCAATAATTTTATAAAATAACACTAAATGAAAAATGGTGTTAAGGATGCATTACAGATAAGCGAACAGGCCTTCAAATGTGAAACTAGATTCCAATTTTTCTTTATACATTCATTCTTCTTTTACATTTATAACGGACATTTTGAAAAATATATTATTACTGATTTGTAAACTACGTACATCGCCAGATTAACAAAAATGTCAATAAATAATTTTATAATAAACATCTTATAAAATTTTCATATCTGTATATATATATATATATATATATATAAGTTATTCATATGTGAAATAAAGAAGAAACGGAATATCGAATACCAGAAGAAACAGCTTGTTTTAATCTAACACATGGATACGTGTAGTACATCTTCACCTATTTGTAGTGAATCCGTATGACTATTCTTCATTAAGTTTTTTTTTTTTTTTTTTTTAGTTTAAAATTTTTTTTTAGTTTAAAAATTTTTACTTATGCTAAAGTTATACAAAATTCGATTAATGATATGAAAACATATTCCATCCAAATTTTATGTTTGCATGTTCATTTATTTATTTTCTTTTTAAATAAGCGAAAAGAAGAAAACGAGAAGACAACTTATTGCTTCAGTTTTGTACATACATAACTATATATTAAATCCTACATTTGGTTATAATATGATTTTTTTTTTTTTTTTTTTTTTTTAATGATGAAAATATATTTACTGTTAAGTGAGCAGTAGTAACAAAACATATTGGATAATTTAATTAATTATTTATTTAAATGTATTTGATATTGAATTGCGCGATATTTTATTTTATTTATTTATTTTGTAAATGTATCATTATGCATTCTCTGTTTCTCAAATTAATATACAAACTTCCTTCAGTCTCTGATTATCGAGTAATATTAAAGTAATTTACGTTTACAAAATATTTATTTCAAAAGTAGGCGTGCGTATATTTAAAGTCAATACTTAAAATATTTTTCCACCTACTTCTTTCTTTTTCATAAACTAGTAAATTTTCTATTCCAAATGAACTTTTTCGTCGGCGGTCGGAATTGCTACCAAATTTTAATTCAAAACTGCAAAAATTTGCTTCCCAAGTTTTTCAACAGAATTTTACTTTCATAACTTATTAGAAAAAAAAAAATCTGACATTGACAGATTTTAATTTAGTGCCAGAGGCCTACTGCTAAACTTGTTAATATCGTCAAATTCTTCTTTAGTTAATTCGTGACGATCTAAATTCCATGATAAAGTTTTCATTAAATCAAACCAATGTGTTTCAGCTGCAGATATTGTAACAAATAACGTTGGAAGTCCAAACTGTCTTATAGCCGCAAAACAACGTTTTTTCTCTTTTTTCCAATGAGGGGGAGTTGTGCCTTGGGGGGGGACTCATGTCAAAGGTGTGCCTTGGGGGGGACTCATGTCAAAGTTGTACCTTGGGGGGGACTCATGTCAAAGTTGGGCCTTGGGGGGGCTCATGTCAAAGGTGTGCCTTGGGGGGGGGACTCATGTCAAAGTTGTACCTTGGGGGGGACTCATGTCAAAGTTGGGCCTTGGGGGGACTCATGTCAAAGTTGGATCTTGGGGGGACATGTCAAAGTTGTACCTTGGGGGGGACTCATGTCAAAGTTGGGCCTGGGGGGGACTCATGTCAAAGTTGGGCCTGGGGGGGACTCATGTCAAAGTTGTGCCTTGGGGGGACTTCATTCAATAAATCCCCATTCAATAAACCGACTGAAATAGGCCCTTAGCACTATTAAGAGTGTATTATAAAAATTCGACAACGCTGTACCGACTGAAATAGGGGTACCTTGGGGGGACTCATGTCAAAGTTGTGCCTTGGGGGGACTTCATTTAATAAATCCCCATTCAATAAACCGACTGAAATAGGCCCTTAGCACTATTAAGAGTGTATTATAAAAATTCGACAACGCTGTACCGACTGAAATAGGGGTACCTTGGGGGGGACTCATGTCAAAGTTGGGCCTAGGGGGGAACTCATGTCAAAGTTGTGCCTTGGGGGGACTTCATTCAATAAATCCCCATTCAATAAACCGACTGAAATAGGCCCTTTGCACTATTAAGAGTGTATTATAAAAATTCGACAACGCTGTACCGACTGAAATAGGGGTACCTTGGGGGGGACTCATGTCAAAGTTGGGCCTTGGGGGGACTTCATTCAATAAAACCTTATTCAATAAACCGACTGAAATAGGCCTCTAGCACTAATTAAGAGTGACGTATAAAAATTCGACAACTGTACCGACTGAAATAGGCCTCTAGCACTAATATATATATATATATATATATATAAATCATTTCTATCATTTCTATCTTTTTTTTTTTTTTTTTTTTTTTTTTTTGTAAATTTTGGTGACATTTAAAGAAACTTTTAAAGAAACCTAATTAAACTGCCAGTGAAATTGTTGAAAAAGTATAAAGAAAATACGCAGAAATGCCGCTTCCTGGATGTCGTTTTTCGGGAGTAAAACCAATCAGACAGGATGTCTAGAGATAAATATTTCTTTTACATGCATACAAAACGTTTCATTTTCAATGAATTATTTATTTATTTATTATAAATAAATTATTATATAACGTATGGGTATGAAAATTTAATTTTCATTTCTGAGCAATTTCCTTGTACATGGTAAACTATATTAAAGCACTTCCACAAATTACATTCTATATAACAGAACGCTTTCGCTTAATTATTTGTAGCCCTGTATGAATTCTAATAATTGTGTATACAACACATTGTGTACTTAAATACAATCATGTGTTAATAACATAGCACAACCTAAAATTCTTTCCAAGAAATTTTCAATTATTTTCTCATAATATTCTATTTATTTGGGCAGCCCTGTAAACAAATGTTGAAAGTTATCCGAATAATAATCTATATAAAACATGCTTTTATGCATATCTATCTATCTAACTATCTCTCTCTCTCTCTCTCTCTATATATATATATATATATATATATATATATACAGTCGGTAACAAAAGTGTCCGAACACTAACAAAAATTCCTATGTAAGAAAAGTGCACTTCATACGGTTTTGTTAAGTAAATCCTTATCGAATCATGTTCTTACACTGACTAAGAACAGGATTCGACAAGGATTTATTTAACAAAACCGTATGAAGTGTGCTTTTTTTACATAGGAATTTTTGCTAGTGTTCGGACACTTTTGTTACCGTCTGTATATATATACACTGTAAAAAATGCTGCAGTAAAATTACGGGCAAAGCCCGGCAGCAGAGATCCCAGTCAAAGCTCGTAAAAATGCATTTAGACGATGAATGATGTATCGCCAGTAATTTTACGTTGTGATGAAACATACAACCAACCTGCAAAAAAAAGTAGCATTGACCGTAAAATTAAAAGTTTGAGTTTCTCGAATGCTTTAAAAAAGTTTCTTGCAATTATTACACATGCGTGCAGGGAAAAATCAACAACACTAAAAAACTTATTTATTTTTTACACGCAAAAGCTAATTTTCATGCGAAGCAAATCGTCTTGGGTAGCTCGGGATTCGAACTCACAATCACCTGTGTCAGAGGGTAGCGCTTTACCAACCGCGCCGTTGAGATCACAAAGATTTATCTTTACAAAAACAGATAAAATCAACATCAGAACTGACTAGTTGATAAATCTTGTCATACGCACCTAAAGACTTCTGGGAAAATTTTTAAACCGATTTACAGCACGATGTGAAGTAACAAATCTTCAATTATTTTTACAGAACTAGCTATATAAATTTACAGCAACCTATGCTGTATTTATGTTTAAAAAAGTGCTTTACTTTTAAAGAAATTTTTACAGTGATTAAATTGTTAACGTTCAAACTATGCCTAAAAATTATTTTATTTTAAGACTATTTTAAAATCAAAATTTCCTATTTTTAACAAAATTAAGAAGTCAGTCAATTCTCATATTGAAAAAACAAAAGCTTTTTTTTTTCCCCTATAAAGACTACTATACTGAATTTTTTGAAAGAAAATCTAATTATTTTTCGAAATCATTTTTATTTGTAAACTGACTGGATTAGATTTCGGAATAATGCCGATGGACTGCTGTAAGTCCTAGGCCTGAGGGGGAGTGCCCTCCGAGGGAACTTTCTGAGGGGTTCTAGCCCGTATCTACACGTTTCGGAGGAAACCACTGAAAACTCCGAACGGCTAGGGGACCGCGGTAGCCCAGTCGGTAGAGTGCTGGCCTCATAGTTGAAAGATTGCGGGTTCGGTACTCGAGCCGGCCAAAGACCGTCGTGTACACTAATGGAGGCTGGTGCACGTAAAATCTGTCGTGGCCGCAATGTCCTCCATGTTCCCATCAAAAATTATACCTCTGGGGCTCACCGAAGCGGGAGAGCTCTCCCTTCCGTGGAGAATTGAAATTGTGATGGCATGTCTCGGAACCACCCCTAGGGTGTGTCCCAGACCGTCGCCAGTTGTGCATCTGCGCAGCACTTGTGCGACGTAAAATCCAACCATCCGTCCGAACGGCTAGGCCGACGAGCGCGACCTGTGATCGAGCCCGGCACCTCACGTCTACAAGCTTTAAGAGCAGAACCGCTCGGCAGCTGGTGGGCGTTTTTTATTCGTAAACACTAGCACTAAATAGGTAGTCTTATTTCAAGGTTCTCATTAGAGGTAAATAACGGGTGAGAATTTCTCACCCTGTAAGGAATTCGTTGTTTCCTTGATCTCAATTCCTCAATGTTAATCTTAAAGATTAACTTAATTACTTAATTAGGTAATAAAAAGAGCTCGAGACAAGGTTTTAAATATAAAACAACAAAGTTTATTTAATATTCAATATCAATGTGGGTGTTGGGCTAACTCAATTTTAACTCTCAATATACCCCAGGAAATAACTTTAACAAAACATAAAATAAAAGGTAGCTTATCTCACCAATACTGATCTTGTCGACGGCTGCTCTCTTTTACCACTAACTATTCTCACACTAGAATTGTCGGCTGGATTCCCTAGACGCGACAGATTCTTCTCTTACTTTACGCTACAACACTACACCTCTCTACCATCACTTAACATACGCATCACCACCAACATTATTCTTCACTCCACCTCCTCTCACACTAAGCCGCTACCAATTCACTATTTCTCTACCAAAACAATCTCCATCTTATACTACATTCTACAACTTCCTTTCTCTTCATTTCAATCAAAACCTTTTAAAAATCACTTCTAAATCATCTACCTCTCACTGCCTAATTCTTTCATTGGAGCACCATGTCGACACAAAACTAACTCGACCTCAACTTTCGCCGAGTCACTGGCGACGAAGTGATTTGACAGTCCCAACTTTGGTGATGGTCTAGTCTCGACCTCACAGTCCCCCTCCAAGGAAAAATAATTTAGTCGGAAAATCCCCAACGGGTTTTATCGAGTAATTTTAAACACTAATATCATCTCGTAGGTGCGAGTGCAGCCACAACTTAAATTTCTGAAACGAAACTTTAGAATTAGTTAGAAAAAAAAGTGAAAGTTTAATTTGCTGAGCAATGAACTGCTTACAGCGTAAAACAGAATGACAAGTAAAAAAAAAAATTCCTGAGCGGAAAACCTTTACCAACCCCGATAAAAGAAATTTAACATTTAAATTAAATTGGGGACCCTTTACGGCAGAAAACTCCGGAACAAAAAAAACGCCTCAACAAATTCGTTAGCCCAACGAGTACAGCGGGGATTACAAACATCTTTCTGTTAATCCAGAAAAGTAAAAACTTAATTTTAAACTTGAGCTTGTACAGGTGGGTCGCTTTACATAAATGTGACAATCAATAACAACGTGAAGAAAAAAGTTTATTGGAAAAAAAAAAATCTTGACACTCATTTTGAAGTAACTTCATACCTCAGAATATGCTGTCTAGGAAAAACAGTGGCAAGGAATGCATACTGAAGACCTGGGACAGCAGAAAGACAGTTTAGGTGCAAGATGCGTCAGCTACTACTTAGGTCGTCAAAAAAAAAAAAAAAAAAAAAAAAAAAAAAAAACGAGGCTTTCCATCTTTGGCTCACAATAGAGTAACACTGTGGACATCAGTATAGCTCGTCAGAAATAATTCTAAAATGGAAACTTTTTACAGTATCAAAAATGTAAATGAAGTTAAACTACATTTTGTAGATAATTAAAGGAGACAGTTTGTCTCTAAAGATATACAGAAAATAATTTTCATATTTATATACAGAAAATATTCCCTTCCTGGGCTATAGCAAGCGAAAGGAAAAAAAATGAATTTGTTAGTGGTTTTAGTTAAAAGTTAAGCGCGATTTACGCATATAGCCAAAAAAACATTTCCCTACTCAAAACATATATACAGAGAACTTTTAGGCTTTATACAAAAGTTTACACTTACAATTTTCATTTGACATATACAAATACATTATTTACAGAAATACGAAAAGGGGGGAAATTTTTACAAAGGCCAAAAAAAACATTTTATATTACCCGCTCTGCAAGTTATGGCTACAAAATAAAAGAACTTAGTGTACATACATAAAATATATATTAAGAGAGAACAAAAACGTTGACATTGAAACTTAAACATGGATTTCAACGTGAAAGTTCATGCACAAATTTTGAAATTTACAGTTTTTAGTTTAAAAAAGTCCTGTGCTTTCATACAAAAATGGGTAGTCCGAAAGGCTTCAAGGCATGTCGTACATTTTGGTACAGCTCTGACACAGAAACACTTTAGAAAAAATAAAATAAGGAACGATATGACCTGACTGAAGGTTTCCGCTGTAACAGCATTAGCATTAAACATGTTAGTCCTGCTAGTCATTGCACTCGTCGCAGAAATCTCAGGGCTGGATGCTTGTAGAACGGAGTCCGGCATCGGAGAGGCACTTTTCTGGGACGGACTCGAACCCGGTACCTTGTCACTGTCCATAGTGTCAGAAGATTCAGGTTGCTCTCTACTCACACATTTGGAGGTCCTGGAGGGCTTACAAGCTTTAAAACATTTCACCGCATTAGTAGAAATTACAACATTTTCTTTTAACTTTGTAAAGAAATTGTTAGAAGCAGCCTTATTTAATAAATCATTTTCAGATACAGGATTTTCAGCCAAAATACGTGACTCTGTCAACTTGACAGTTGTAGAAGATAAATTTAATGCATTAACGTAGAAATATTTAGTAGCAGAATGGAATTTAACATTATTTGCATTTGAACTAATAACTAAATCTGTTGGCTGCACAGATTGAAAACAAGAATTTGATTCATTTAAGAAGGATTTAGTTACAACATTAAGTTTAACATAATTTTTTTCTAAAATTTTTCCTGTTACATGAGATAACTTTCCGGACTCAACCAGTTTAGCATTTGCGTATGATTTATCATTAAAAATAGCTGCCGACTTGACAGTTGTAGAATTAAGCTGTTATTTATCAGGAGGTGCATTTAAACTACCAGAAAAGTCTGGTGACTTAGCAGTTGTACAACAAAAATTTGATCAATTGATGAAAGGTTTAGCCGCAATATTTAATGGGATTTCATTCTTCTTTGAATTGTAACCTAATTTAGAGCTCAAGTGAGAAAAGCTTTGAGAAGTATTTAAATGCGGTAAGTTTACTGGACAAACAGAAAGAGAATTTAAAAATATAGATTTTACTGTGGTATTATGAGAGCTTGGTTGATTTCTTGCAACATTTTCAGGTTGATTTAAATCACTGGGTCTTGCCTGTGAAAAGTTAGCTTGATGCGGTCGGATGAAAGTGTCAATTTGAGGGGGGGCGAAATTTTCTCGCTGTTCATTTTGAACATTTACGGGTTTCTGCGGGTGATTGGAGTTATTCGTAGCGTGACGTGCTTTATATTTATCTAAAATCATAAAAATAGTATCAACAGATGCGGTTGGCTTTAGATCTAGAAAATCTTGAATCGGGACAGTGAACAGCGGGTTTATAATATCAAATACTTCCAAGAATGATAAATTTAATTCCATTGTTTAATTAAATCAAGTTTACGCAGGAAGAAGGTTGTCGGCTTGTCAAATCTAGACATTTTCGTTGTATACAGTTCCTGCATTAATTTTGCTCTATCGGCACTTGAGGAAAAGGTGCTTATAATTTTGATTTTTAAATCTTGATAAGTGGGATTTTGGCCCAAGGAATGAGAGGCAATCAGTTCGTACCACATTTTAGGTTCTCCTTTTAAGGAGTATTTTAACCAGTTAAATCTATCAGCACTATTAATTTTACATGCATCAAAATCTTCTTCAAGTTCCTCAAAAAAGTTAAGTACTTTATTTGAGCCGGTAAAATATACTCGAGCGGGGGGAGGGGGAGGGGTCGAACGATATTGGGCGCCACTCTGAGGAATTCGTGGACGCCATGATTCAATCTTAGATCATATAGATTAACTTAATTACTTAATTAGATAATAAGAAGAGCTCGAGACAAGGTTTTAAATATAAAATAACAAAGTTTATTTAACATTCAATATCAAGGTGGGTGTTGGGCTAACTCAATTTTAACTCTCAATATACCTCAGGAAATAACTTTAACAAAACATAAAATAAAAGGTAGCTTATCTCACCAATACTGATCTTGTCGACGGCTGCTCTCTGTTACCACTAACTATCCTCACACCAGAATTGTCGGCTGGATTCCCTAGACGCGACATATTCTTCTCTTACTTTACGCTACAACACTACACCTCTCTACCATCACTTAATATACGCATAAAACTATCACCACCAACATTACTTTTTACTCCACCTCCTGTCACACTAAGCCGCTACCAACTCACTATCAATTCACTATTTCTCTACCAAAACAATCTCCATCTTATACTACATTCTACAACTTCCTTTCTCTTCATTTCAATCAAAACCTTTTAAAATCACTTCTAATTCATCTACCTCTCACTGCCTAGTTCTTTCATTGCAGCACCATGTCGACACAAAACTAACTCGACCTCAACTTTCGCCCAGTCACTGGCGACGAAGTGATTTGACAGTACCAACTTTGGTGATGGTCTAGACTCGACCTCACAGCCCTTTTTCAAAAATAAAATGAAACTTTTGAAAACTATGTGAGATCTCTGAAAATTAACGAGACGCAGAATAAACTTTGAATAATAATAATAAATCATTTACATGAATACAGAGAGTTTGTATCTCCAATTAATAGGATTTTTTTCATGGTTTTCGATCTTTATGGTTTCAATAGTTGTGTGCAAAGAAGAAATTACTAGAGCCTAATTCTTATTCATCCAAACAGGTTTTCATTATAAGGCCGATTTCAAACTGTGTTTATGAAGTGTTAGGCGTATTAGCACTTTTTAGAATAGCAAAAGAATTTTTATTTAAGCTGTGTTCCATTGAAGGGAGACCACCAGCGGCCGAGCGGTTCTGCGCTCAAAGCTGGTAGACATAAGTTGCCGGGTTCGATGCCAGGTCGCGCTCGTCGGCATAGCCGTTCGAAGTTTTCAGTGGTTTTCTTCGAAACTTGAGTAAATAAGGGCTAGCACCCTTTAGAAAGACCCCCATGGAGGGCACTCCCCCTCCGGCCTGGACCTATAGCAGTCAATCGGCCTTATTCCCAAAATCCAAATCCATTGAATGAAGAAAGGAATGAAGTATTTCGAGAGCAGATCCTGCTATATATGATGTAATGTACATATTTGATGGTCATATTCAGATAAAAGAGCTTTGTCTTTTAACAGTGAAGATCATACATAATAATCATAAGACTTAGCTTCAAATGGTTAATTACATATTCATTTCATATTGAAATAAACTTTATTTTAGCATATTGTAAAAAATGCATTGTGGAAACAACATTAAAATTTTCCGTTTTCTAAGGCTTATCTGAAGGGTTAAGAGCAATTAGAATGTTGTATGCTTAGAAAAAAAAAATAAAATAAACTAAAATAAAAAAAATGCAAAACAATTATTTGTTTGTAGTTTATGTTTTAGAAATCTGGCTTCAAATCAAGAAACCATTTTGGCTTTCTTTTTTAATGTTTTCGTGTTAATAGACAAAGAAAATAAATTTCATCAATATCAATTACTCAGTTTCAGTCAGATGGAAATTTTTTGAATTAAATTAAGAAAACAACAGCTTATTAAAACCAATGGATGTTTCCATGCGTCATGCGGGCATAAATAACAATCATAGTTTCAGTTTGAAAATGGAATTCTCTCTTCATGTCACTGAAATGATAGCATTTGAAGAGATTTTTTCATAATAAAATGGTTTGTTGAAAGATAACAGGAATTTACGTAGATTAACGGCTTTTTCTCGTAAAAATTCAAATATTATACTTTCGAAACGTCAATTTACGGGCTACGACCTTTAGCTAGCAAGACTGTCATTTCCCGTAAAATTATACGGTTATTTCCTAAATTATGCTTCAACAACATTAATTTACGGATCATGACCGTTTAGGTAGCAAAACAGCCATTTCGCATAAAATTATACGGTCAAATACCGTGATTTTACAATTTTTTTTTTTTTACAGTGTATATATATATATATATATACATATATAAGTGTGTGTGTGTTCATTTCATTTTGTTTAATGCAGCTTGTAGCTGTTAAACTGTACCTACTGCAAATTTTGTTCTTAGACGTAATTTATTCGAATTCTCTTAGATGGCCCTGTGCACGAACTATATGATTGATCTCAAAGAAATGCTTAATGTAGCATCCTATATGATGCGCATTTAGAATATCGAATTTGGACTTCCTACAACTATTTGTTCTTGAGATGTATTGTTAACGCCCACACACAAACAGACCAACCGCTAAGTGCTTGATTTTTGGATTTAAGAAACCTCAAAACGCGTAAATATAGCAAAAACTGAATTTCGAAAAATCTGCCTATAAACAATACCTTCTCTACCATATATGTGGTAGAAAAAGTAAGAATAGCTTTAAAATTTTAAACCTTTATTCAAAAGATCAGAAAAATAAATAATCAGTTAAGTAAATGGTGCCGAAGATTTTTTCAATATCAAGTTTAAATATACGTGCTATTAAAAAACTTAAACTGAGTAATAATTTTAAATGAATTTTAAAAACACTTAAAGAATTTTATAAAGATGAAATAAATGTAGGTATTCCGAATTTTTTGCTACAAGATATATTTATTATTATTATTTGTAATGAAATTAGTAGTAGAATTTACTTCTTTTCTTGTCTGTATCATGTTTTAAAAGTTCTAATTTTAAATAAAATTTTTTAGATTTTTGTGTTTTGAATTTGACGTATTTAATTCTTTCTTTTGGGATAAATTGAGGGACGATGTTTCTTTCTACATTTTCATGTTACATTATTCATGATAATTTAATTCAGTTTGTTTGTATTTTTCAGAGTAAATTGTTACATGGCTGTTGTTCGTGTCATGTTTTCTTTGTATGACTTAAAAATGCAAATGAAAATATTTCCTTGTAGTGTATAAATGAAGCATTCTTACAACATAAGAATTTCCAAATAAAATAAGGATTCAAGTTGAATTCTCGAGCATGAAAAGGTGGATTTTTTTAAGAAAATGACATTTTTTTTTTTCTTAATTCCAATATATATGATATGTGTTAATAAACAATAGATTTTTCCTTTGAAATTCAGGACATATTTCATATTTTTCTTAATATATTTTAGAGTACACGAAATCTTTATTTCATGACATCAATGAAATGTTATATATTTTACATGATTATAAAAAAGTACTATAGAACCTGATTCTTAAAAGAAGTAAATACAAAACTTTAAATAAATACCATAAAACTCAAGAACTCGCAAAAACTATTTCGGGTCGAAAGGTGACACAACCCTTCATCAGGCGAACAAAGTAGACATGGGTACTACCATAGCCTCCTAAACTACATGCCTGTCGTGTGGCTCGGAAACTTGGCAAGAGTTCAAGCGGTAGACAGCACCACCTGGTAAAGATTGCGCGACATTTTTATTCCACTCTCACCAATAATTTTAAAAAGTGATATATGATATATATAATCGACGTTAATTCGATTCCATTCACCTTTTATGTATATCAAATCCCACTTTTGAAAATTTTTGGTGGCTGTTGAATAAAAAAGTCGCATAATATATACCAGGTGGCGCTGTCTACCGATTTAACTGTGTCCATGTTTCCGAGCCACGCGACAGACATCTAGTTTAGGAGGCTATGGTACTTCAAACAAAACGGCAACGCACATGAGAGAGATTGCCGAATATCCTGAATAACAGCTTTAAGAATGGCAAACTCACTCCAATTCTAAGAATTTTTAGCGTGACATGGAGCGAGAAAATTGTACTTAGTGTTAAAAAAAAATTAAAAGGAACTGTACGAGCACTTTTGCAATTAACAAGAAAATTTAACTGATTAAGAAAGCGAGAACTTTTTAAACGACGATGCTTGAAACGATTGATATCAGACGAACTCTTTAATGAAAACACACAAATAATTGAAAATGAAAGGTCAAATACAAAAAGTGGACGGAGTTAAAAATTAATA
The DNA here is from genome assembly GCA_963930645.1 of Salticus scenicus. Taxonomy (NCBI): domain Eukaryota; kingdom Metazoa; phylum Arthropoda; class Arachnida; order Araneae; family Salticidae; genus Salticus; species Salticus scenicus. Next base: position 221,424,906 of record OZ005653.1, on the reverse strand, counting down.
ATAGGGGAAAGAATATACACATACATACACACAAAAAAAGTCTATGAAATTAAAAAATATCTAGATAACTGTTATAGAATGTACAAAGATATGTAATATTTTTTAAATAATATTACTTTACAGTTCCTCAAACATTATTTATTTATTTATTCATTTTGTAAAATTTTTAACTTTAAATTTATTTTCCTTGAGTTCCAAATTTCCATAATAATTAGTTACTTATAATGTTCCTTCCCTTTTTTTTTTCCATCCAATCCATTTAAAAATTTGAGTGAACGTCAGTGCATTTGTCACAAAAGTGAGCATTTATTATAAAACCAAAAAAAAAAAAATATTATATATGTTATGAACTTTAAAATTCAGTCGCATGATAAAAATGCATGAAGATTAACATTTAAACTTTTTTTTTTTTTTTTTTTTTTTTGTAATTTATGCAATAATTAACAAAGAAAAAATTCAATGCAGAAATATGTTCCTTTACATACAGAAAATATATAGTAAAAAAAAAAAAAAAAAAAAAAAAAAAAAAAAAAAAAAAAGCTTTAAAATAATTTATAATTAGCATGAAGCATTTTAAATTTGGGCATTCATTTGTATTATTAAGAATATTTTTATCTTAAAAAAAATGCTTTTTTAATTTAAATATGTATAAAAATGATATAAATTCCATGACGGTATCTGGTTGAAAAACTAATAGAATGCAAAACATAAATACATTAGAAACTCGTTAACGTGAAAACTATAAACATGAATTACTTTTAACATGATCTGTATAGACAATCACCGTTAAAATGAAGATTAGTTTAGTTATATGAAGAATAGTTACTGCACTGTAAACGTAAACGTCTTAAATTCAGTTAAAAAAGTGTCTTAAACGTATGGTCATTTTTTAAGCGAAAAAAAAAATGTCTTACTTTTTAAGACACTTTTTTGCAACTGAAATTAAGACATTAAAATGTCTTAAAACACCGCCATGTTTTTTAGGCTTAGAAATACCGCCATGTTAGGCTTAAAAACACCGCTATTTTTAAAGCTTTTTAATAAATAAATAAATAAATAAAGGTGGCCTGCGTTTCTTTTTTTCTGTTAAAAATAGATTTTAGAATTCTCTAGAGCATAAAAAAAAAAAAGGAAAAAAAAACATTTTTTAAAAAATGCCTTTCACCCAGCTCTGGAATCGAACTCATATCAGTCGCGGAATACGAAACCAAGCATCTGAAGTCGCAGTTAATGCCATGTACCTTGCCAATCAAGCCTTAAATTTCACCCCCCACCATTTCACACACAGGATGTCCTTTTTATAATTATATGTAAGTCACTATTAGCAAAACGCAGGTAATTATATGTTATAATTCGTATTTATTGTTATAAAACTATTAATAATATACTATCTAATAGTTAATATGCATTATTATATTAAATTTTGCATCTAGAGGTTTAGAATTTTTTTAAAAATGCATATAAAATATGTGAAAAACTATCTTTATTTCGCCCTCAATATTTTTGGGTAACGATATCCTCCTTTAAACTGTTTTTTAAAAGAAAACAAATTATGAACATGAATACTTGAAAATTCATTGTTTTACGCTTAAGAACAAGTAAATATATGGAAGAAAGCAGGTTTTAAATCGAAATTATGAACAATAAATAAAAACAGTGATGCACAAATTATTCAAGATTCGCTTTCTTAGCTGTAAGTTACTTGCTTTCATATTAATACTTTTTCTTTAAATATCAAATATTAGCTTTTTTTTTTTTTTTACCGAATAACTTTTGCGTTATAATTATAATATATTGCTTTAATATAAACATAATTTCATGCAAATATAAACATATCTAGAGTAATATTCATTAAAAAATTAATTTCATAAATTAATATTGTTTAAATTGCTTATGCTTTACAACTTAATATGTAAAATGTATTATATTTATTGAATGAGGAAAGAAATTTAAATAGGCTAAGTATGTTGCTTAAAATAGATTTCATATAAGAAAAAATGCCAAGAAATGCAAGTGTTTGAATTTCCAAAATGGACGAAAATTCAGACGCATTTGCTGTCTGAAATTTCTCATAGTTATACATTTTAGATATTTTTTGTGTCTGAATTGCTATTTTAGACACATTTCTGTCTTAGATTAAGATATCTATAATGTCTTAGGTGTATATTAAGGCATTTACGTATCTTAAATGAATTTTCAGTCGTTTTTATGTCTTAAATTAAGACACCTTTATTTGCAGTGTGATAACATGAACAACTTTTTTATCTCTTTGAGATTCACGTTAACGAGGTTCGACTGTAATTAATTTAAACATTGTTTGTCGTATTATAAGAGATTATAAAACTAATTTAAAAATGTGTAGCTCATACATAAATCAGATTAGAGATCATAAAGCATTTGTTTTTAGAATATTTCGATACTCTATAAAAAAAAAAAAAAAAAAATGTTGTTATATTTCATATGAGCCAGTACTGAAATGCATTCTACTATTTGTTGTTACATCTAATTTCTAAATAGACTTATCTTATCTTATCTTATCTTATTTATTTATTTATTTTTTATTATTCTTAAACTCAGACTATCTAAAGCGGCATAAATGCAACAAATATGATTTAAATTTATTTAATACTAAAAAAAACCTTAAAATATATATATATATATACAGTGCGTTGCATGAATATAAACGCACCTTAGCTTTAAGTATTAGAATGGTATAGACGTGTAATAAAAAAATATGAATAGGTGACACGTGATGCAAACTGTATGTGTATGATTCAAGAAATGAATATACGAGTCAAAACAATGAAAGACCAATATGATTTTTTAGAAAATAATTTTATTGAATTTATGACAAAAATACATGTTGCATGAATTTAAACGCACATGTAAAAAATAAATAACTGAGTAACAAATACTATATCCAATACTTTGTAAAGCCACCATGGGCTTCTAGAACAGCCAGAAAACGCCTTGGCATTGTTGATATAGTGGCATGAGGTCATCCAAGCTGATTGTCTTCTAACCTAATAGAATGGCCGATTTTAGTTCATCTTCCGGGTTAAACTGCCTACCGTTTACGTAAACACGGCGAACCAGAATACCCCATACGTTCTCCATTATGTTTAAATCGGGCTTTTTGAGGGCCAATCCAGAACTTTAATTTTATTGTCACGGAACCATTTTTTCACGCTATGTGCTGTATGAACAGATGCACAATCTTGCTGAAAAATATAATTTCTTCCAGCTTTCTTGACTGCTAGACGGAGGAGGTTCTTTGTGAGCATCTGGACATAATCTACAAAGTTCACAGTGTTCTCCACGAACGCTAATTCGAAAGTTCCTTAAAAACCTATGGCTGCCCACACCATGACAGAACCGCCTCCAGATTGAAGTTTTGAACAGTACATTTCTCCGGTTTTCAAATCATGCCTGTAGCTATGAAATCCGTCCGGGCCATTGAGATTAAACTTTTTTTCATCTGAGAAGAGGACTTTTTCCCAATTTAGTCGATCTAGAATACATTTTCTTGCCCATTCCAACCGCATATCTTTGTGTTTTTGAGTGAGGGGTGGTTTCACCTTCTTTTTCTTAAATTTAATGAATGTTGCAGCTTTGATAGTTCTCCATATGGTTGTCCGATGAACACCCAGCTTGTATTGAGCCTTTATCTTCGCAAAGTAAATATTCTTATTCTTTGCGGCGTTGCATATTCGACGTTTGTCGTAACTGGTGAGCTTTCCTGTTCGCTTCTTATATGCTTTTTTCCCATAATTTCCTCCTTTATTTACATAATTTCGCACAACACTCTCACTCCTTCCGATTTGACGCCCAATTTCACGATTGCTTAAGCCTTTACCACGCATAAAGTCGATTTTTACCCTCTCGTCAACTGTCAAAGTTTTCCCTCTTGCCATCCGGACAAAACTCCGTAAATTTTGCACTCAAGCATTAAAACTGTTTTTATAGAACTTTAGCAACACGGCTATCTGTGTTTTAGTTTAATTCCGGAGGCTCTGTTAAATTTTAAACGCAAAATACAGAGTGCGTTTAATTTCGCGCAACAAACGAAAAACAGTGAAAAATATGAAAATGCTTAAACACTCATTTACATAAGACTGTATGAGCTTGAACATACGTGCTCATAGGACCTTATTCAGTTGTTAGTCATATGCAATAACTGTAAGTCACATTCCTTCTTTTAAAATTTAAAAAAAATTATTTCTGGTTATTGGAAAAGGTGCGTTTATATTCATGCAACGCACTGTATTCATACGATATTTTAACGAAAGGTACCTCTAGAAAGTCTATTTAATCTTCTTTCGAACCGTATAAAATTTTAACAAAACACAGATTAGCGATTCATTCATTTTTCACTCTTGTCATTTTTTGCACATTAGATCAGATAAGAGACCTATTGATTATAGTGGATTCAGAGAAGTTATGAAATCTACACACCAATTCACTAAGCACTATATTCACGAAGCACAAATCATTCCACCAGTAAGATGGACCACGAGTTATGAGAACTGCTATATATCTTTAAAATCTTTTATTCTGACAAATTCTTACAGTATTATTGTACTGTGTATTCAATTTTTATGCCTAAATAAAATATAAAAATGTCGTTTGTGAATGAAATATTTGTTTTTGCCAGTTTTCTCCCATATTTAATTATTCAAACTAATTTTTTTGCTATATTTCAATGCTTTAATACTATTTTTTTTTTTTTTTTACTTTTGCGAAATATAACGCTACTTAAGTAAGATTTTTCATTGCATTTCCTAATGGCAGCCCTGTATAAAATAACATTTGTGAATTAAACATGTTCAGTAGAAGATAGATAACCATATAAAAATATCTGGTTTCTTTGTGAAAAAAAAGTATTTCTTTAGCCTTGAAACTAGTTCACATACTTTTTAATAATAATAATAATAATTAAAAAAAAAAAAAAAATGATTGCACACATACGGAATATTTATGTGAATTTTATGGAGTATTGCATATTAAATTCTTATAAGAGTTATTTATTAGTTTCTGCTAATTGTTGCCACTAACTGGCAGAAACTAGTTTCTGCCATGCCTGTTTTAACCGTCTCGCAGAAACTTGCCAGCTCTGATTCTCAGAGTAATTAAAATATATTGCGTTCCTAACTAACAATTAGGGGCAGACATACAATTCCCGGGTAGCTTTGTTTTTAAACCACACACGCATCATGGCATGAGACCCCATTTCAAATTCTGCCCTGGATATATTTCGTTGTTGCTAACATTTATTTGCATTTTTTGCCAAAAAAATTTATTATACGATAGTAGAAGTGGTACGGCTTTAATATAGGACCTTTTAGTGACTTTTAAATTTTTGTCGCCATTATGAAGATGAATTTAAATGTCTGCTGCTTTTGTGTAAGTAAATGTCGTGGTGAGAAATGGCTGAGCTACTTCTGTATTGTATTTCCATTTTCGTCAATTGGGATACTACACTAAATCCGTTGCAGAGAAGTTATAAATAAATCTACGTTATGATTTATATATTTTAAATATGCAGATATAATTTAATTTCAAGTGATTATAAAATAGAATCATCCAATGAAAAGGAAATCTTACAAATAACTATAGATACTTAGAGTATTTTAAAGTAGAATGCATGTTTTTAATATTCTAACACAAAAAGAAAAAAAAATTGATTCTTCAAGAATGTATTTACTAAAGTATAACTTAACTCATGCAATCGTAAAGTACGATTTTTATCAATTATTATGATACAAAAGTGTTTCGCTAAATACACCACAAAACTATTTTTAAAGTTTAAAATTTTTCTCTTGGGATTTTTATTTGCATCACATGAAGTACTTCATTTTCTAGTTTTCCTCATATGAATTTTATAAGTTATTGAAGCGAAACCTATATTGCTTCCCTAGAAGAAACACTTCCTGGAATATAAAAGTAAAAGTAAAAACAAAAGTGTACAAAGTTACATGTAACTGATTTTTAAATGTAACATTTAAAGTTTTAAATCGTGTAAAAAAGAAAAAAAAACTTTGAAAGAGAATATCGGAAAAGTTCTTTATTTTTATTTTCTACCAAGTAATCACATATTTACCTTTTTTCTGTAAAAAAGTTGAATCTTAGAAGTTAGAAATTGTCCATTATATACAAATTATATAAATATTTGCAAATATATATGCTTAAATATGATTTCTTATTTCTATTGTGTGTGCTTATAATCTTAACATAAAGTTTTTTTTTTTTTCGAAAAATATATTTGTAAAAAATCACATTCAACTAAGACACTTAGATTATAGCAAATTCTTTAAATATGCATTCCAACAGGTGGACTTTAAAACACTTTTGTGTAAATCTAAAATGCTATGTACACAGATAAATTTTTCGTTTTGTCAAATATTTTTATATGCATGATTTATTTTTAAAAATCTTATCTTCAAAGCCGTTTCAAATGTTTCCTAAACTTTTATTTTGGAAATGTATAATACATTTATCACTTTTTTATGTAGATTTACTTTCTTATGTACTATGAAATTTTAAAGGGTTAAAAATTAAATAGTTTGAGCATAATAAATAATATTTAAAACAATTTTTCAAATAATGTAAAGTATTTAATTGAATGCTTTTAGTAGTTCAACAAAAAGACCACATTGAATCTTGAAAGTAATGAAAATATTACGTAATTTTTAGTATACTGAAATATCGAATTTTCAGACTTCGCACATATATGAACTTGTTACACTTTTGAAACAATTCGAAAAATCCCAATTAAATAATTGTTTAGTGTTTCATCAAAGCACATATTTCAAACATGTGTTTTATATATGTATATATATATATATACAAAACGTTGCAAAATTATAGGGCATCACTGAAAATCTACCGCATCTAAGGTTTTGTAATGTTTTGAAAAATATGTTTTATAATGAAGATGCGTCATAAAAATATACAGCCCTGGAAAAAATGTTCCAAACGAAAAACTTATTTTATTTCACAACCGCTGATATGAGTTTAATGCAAATTTAAACTTCGCCTTATTTTCAGTTAATTTAATCATTTTTGAGATTGTAAATAATTACAAATGCATCTTAAAATTTTGTGCACTTTTAAATACATTGTAATGAATGCCAGTTTTAAATAAATCTATAAAAATATTTCAAAAATTAAAATTAATTTTATTTTACAATTCACTTTTCTCTTTAATACATGTAGAAAACCGGAAGAAATAATATGCATAAGATAGTATTAAAAAAACTACTAATAATCCAAAAATTTGCCCTTCTTTTCAATTAACTGAATCATTCTTGATGTCATAGATTTATAAAATTTCTTCAAAGTGTCTTTAGGTATGCTTTTGCAGCTCTTTTCGGTGTCGTGCTAACTCCGACGTGCTGATTGCTACCAAATCCCATAACAATAAACCGCACTCCAAGGACTGCTCAGGGGTGGAGGACTATTAGGGTTACAGATTTATAGCTATCGCGCTGTACCATATAGAAGTATTTATCTTCTTCGTTGGCAAATATTTTTTGCCTCTACACTCTTTTCATTTAAAGAATATTTCTTTCAAAATCTTTTTATTTATTTATTTAGTTCTGTAATTCCCTGTATTTAGAGATACAATTGCAGCATAAAATGAAAATATGATGTACTGTCCCATAAGTCCCTAAATGATCGTTTTGTAACTTACAGCTTTTCCTTTTTTCTGTTCGGTAATGCGAATGTTTTGATGAGACTGATAAATAAATCTTCTTCATACATATCCAAAAAAATTTTAATATTTAAACAATTAGACATATTACATTTTTAACAATTAGATTTATAGTTTCTAAAACATTAGTCTTAACATTCTAATACTTTTTGCACTTTTGCAGCAACTATTTAAAAGTCCAGGCGTTAAAATATTATCTTTTGCAATTTTCTTTGTGGTTGAAATTATAAAGTTAATTTTCAATAAAATATTAATTATAACTCATATAAAATATTACTCCTAAAACCAGAATATATGACATTCTCAGACAGTTTAAATAGAATAATTTTATTGTATTATTAGAAACTTGACTGTTGTAACTAATCAAAATACAGTCGGGTTTCATATTGGTAAGAACCATCATAAACTTCTCTTTATAAACTAATTAATAACATTGAAGATAATATTCTTAAAAATTTCGCATAAACTTATATTTAGGATAAATGAAGAATGTAGCATTATTTGACGTCAAATTTAAGTGTTATAACTTAATAAATAAATAAATAAAATAATAAATAAATTCAGTATTCATTCAATATGGAAATAACCCCTAATAAGGTGTTTTTAAAGTATAAATAATAATAATAAATATAATAATAATAAATATATTAAAGAATTATACCAATTTCATTTATTTATCATAATTTAAGGGCAGAATTAATATAAGGGATGTTCCTTTCTTTCCACAAGATGGTGCATAACATTCTCTTTAAAAATTATTATAATGTAATTAGAATATAAAATTGTCCTTAACAGATTATTTTAGTAAAATGGGTAAAATTAATTATACTGCCAAAATAAAATTTAAAGAATGTGTTTATAATTATTAAGAAATATATCATGTGTAAAAAAAAAAAAAATTCTGTACAGTATTTGACGCTGTTAGACATATTGATGTATAACAAGCAGTAATCTGTATATACATAAAGGGCATCCGGAAAAAAGTATTTTATATTATCATGTTAACAATTTATATAAAATTTTGCATAACTACCACTTACTCTTTATTAAAATTATAACATATAGTTGAAGGGGGAGGGGGGGGCAGAAGGAAATTAAACATTTTTTAAACCATCCTATTATTTATTTTAAAAGAGACAAGATTAAATCGTCCTATTATTGATAACTATTGCTTATTTTTTATGAAAATCGCATTGAGTGTTATATATAGCTGAGATAGAGGAGGGGAGGCAAGAAAGTTGTGCAATTTTTTTTTTTTTTTTTTTTTTTTTAACTGTGTTATTTATTTAAATGGAACTTTGTGTAATTATCACTTACTGTTTAAGAAAAATTACAGTGAGTGTTACACATATTGGGGGGGGGGGGGGGGCAGAGTGAAAAATAGGTCTATGCCGCCATGTTACTTATTTATATGAAACTTTGTATAATAATTGCTTACTTTTTATTAAAATTACAGTGAATATTACATGTAGTTGAAAAACTGGGGGCATATGGAGATGGGTAAATGGAAATTAAATATTTTTTTAAACTATTCACATTTTAAATTTTTTGTTGACATTTTGTGTACATATCATTTACTATTAAAGAAAAATCGCAGTGAGGTTTATATATTTCTTGGGGAGGGGTGGGGGGGAGAGGACAGAGGAAAAGAAAATTATTGTTTTATGTTATTGTGCTTTACATTTTAACATAATTTATTATGAATATCACTTACTGTTTAGAAAAACTTACGCTAATTGCTGTACATATTATAGGGGGAGTAGAGATGAGAAGAGAAAAATGACATTGAGGATTACGTATCACGGTCTCTTTTTCTTCCTAAATTTATGCACAAAAATTTAATATATGAATTAAATCTGTAAAAAGAAGATTCAGAAAGGAAATTTATTTATTTAATCTGTCCTTTTACTGTCTGTCCTTTTTTGTTGACATTTTGTGTACATATCATTTACTATTAATGAAAAATCTAGAATTTATCTAGAAAAATCTAGATTCTATTCTAGAAAAATTACCTACCGTTTATTAAAAATTACATTGAGGATTACGTATCACGGTCTCTTTTTCTTCCTAAATTTATGCACAAAAATTTAATATATGAATTAAATCTGTAAAAAGAAGATTCAGAAAGGAAATTTATTTATTTAATCTGTCCTTTTACTGTCTGTCCTTTTTTGTTGACATTTTTTGTACATATCATTTACTATTAATGAAAAATCACAGTGAGGTTTATATCTTTCTTGGGGAGGGGGGGAGAGGACAGAGGAAAAGAAAATGATTGTTTTATGTTATTGTTCTTTACATTTTAACAAAATGTATTATGAATATCACTTACTGTTTAGAAAAACTTACGCTGATTGCTGTACATATTATAGGGGGAGTAGACATGAGAAGAGAAAAATGTGATTGCTTAAATATCTCAATTTTACCAATTTTAATTAAAATTTCAACAATTACCTACTTCTAATAAAAAGTTACATTGAGTATTACATGTACCTGGAAGTGTGTGTGTGTGGGGGGGGGGGCAAAGGGAAAGAAAATGATTGTTTTTATATCATCTCGCTTCACTTTTTTAGAAAACTTTGTATAAATATCTCTTATTGTCTATTAAAAATTGCAGAGAGGGTTATCTTATTCGGGAAGAGAAGGGGGCTGGGGATGCACATGGAAAAATACCTTTTTATACAATCCTGTTGCCTACCTAATAAAACTTTCTAGAAAAATTTCCTACCATTTATTAAAAATTACATTGAGGATTGCGTATCACGGTCTCTTTTTCTTCCTAAATTTATGCACAAAAATTTAATATATGAATTAAATCTGTAAAAAGAAGATTCAGAAAGGAAATTTATTTATTTAATCTGTCCTTTTACTTCCCTCCTCCCTTCCCTCCGTAAAAACAAAAAACTTGCACTGTCGTTAATGTTTAGTATGTATTTTAGAAATGGAGAGTAAAAAAAAAGTACCTTTTTTTCCCGCATTGCATGAAAAAGGGCACTTTTTTTAATTGCTACTTGTAAAATATATTCTAAACACAAATTATAGCCTTTTTTTTCGAGGGGGGGGGGGACTATAAGAGCAGATTAAACGAAAAAATTCTGTTTTAGAATAACTTTTTTATATATATTAATCAAGCATTGAATTTTTGCGTACTAACTTAAGGAGCTAACGTAGAGCGCTTTATAATTTTTCATAAACAAAAAGTGATATTTATACAAAATTTCCTATAAATGTAAAGTGTGGTTATTTAAATACGATCATTTTCTTTTTCTCTGCCACCTTACCACACTCTAAGTACATGTTACACTCACTGAGATTTTACATTAAATAGGTGATATTTGTGCAGACTTTGATTAAAATTGGTAACATAATATTTAAGTAATCATTTTTCTCTTCTGCCCCCACAGCGGCATAGCTCCTCCCCCCCTCCAAGATATAAAAAAATCAGCGTAAAGTGAATAATCTATAATAAATTTTATTAAAACGGAAAACAGTGATGTAAAACATTCATTTTTCCCCTCTGTTCTCCAGCATCCCTCACCCAAGACATATACAACACCCACTGTAATTTTTCATTAACTGTAATTGATATTTACACATAATGTCAACAAAAAGAGATAATGGGGGTTGACACAAAAATTCTTTCATTTCCATCTGCCCTCCCCCATTTTAACTGTACATGTAACATTCACTGTAATTCAAATAAAAATAATTGATATTTATACAAAGATTCATAGATAAGTAAAAAATTATTTTAATTTCGTCTACCCGTTTAGCTCCCCCCCCAATTATGAGTGATCCTTATTGTAATTTATTTTATTTTTTATTTTATTTATTTTTTTCATAAATTGTACGTTATTATACAAGCTTCATTAAAATCAGAAGAAAATGCTATAAAACAAATAATTTCTTTCAGTCTGCTCCTAGCCCACAGAGAGAGAAAGAGAGCTCAATATTTTAAAAAATTTACATATTAAACATAAACTTTTATTGTTGTTGTTTATTTGATAAATATATATAACGAGCAATTATATGTTTGTGTGTATATGGATTTTTAAAAATATTGAACTCTCTCTGTATATGTATGTATATATAATATTAAATTAATAATAATTATTTTTTGTATAAAAAAAGATAGCCTTTTAGCTTTTTTTTTTTTTTTTTTCAAATTCAGTTAAATATTTTCAAATCTTAATTTAATATTGTAAAAGTTCAAACACCTCCACTTTATTATTATTACATGTGAAAAACTTTAAGAAGTTAAAAAGTGTGGCAAAGAACGTTTTTCCTAGGAAAAAAAAACCAAAACAATAATAATACAAAGGCAAAATTTTTTTAGAGTTATATTTCTTAAAATGTGCAATAATAACCACAATTAAGATACATATGTATCTATTTAAATCAACATTTTAAAATTTATGCATATAAAATATTATGTTTTCACTTCACATATGGGTTTTATAAACAATTATTCCTAAAAATTTACGCTCTCAGTCTATTTCCCATAACATCTTTCTTGACATCATTAGAAACTATTGTATGTGATGTGTCCTTCATTAAATGAAAAAATCGTATGAGATGCATTTCCTTCTTCGAATTGCTATTGAAACTAATTTTAAGATTAATTGACAAGCTAAATTTTTACGTGTCATTCATTATAAGTGAAGTTTGAAAATAAATTAACATATTGTGCATTCTATCACAATAATATTTCTTTATATTTATAAAAATGCTGAGAATGTGAAGAAAGAAATTATTGTGCTTACTTCTTATTTTTTTAAAATATAGAATCGGTATTGATATACACATTATTTAAAAGCTATAGTTTTTAAATAATCGGTATATCAGTAGTAGTATTTTGAAGTGTCATATTATTTTTTACATTCAATATCATTTTGGCTTCGTGTAAAATTATATTCTAATTTTGCATATTTCCTCATACTCAGCTTTTAACCATATAGTTTTTTTTTTTTTTTTTTCCCAATTCCACCTGCAAAGTTTATTTATATTTTAACATTTTACGAAGTCTGCATTTAAGGTAAAGGTAAATTTGAAAAAAGTAAGTGCCTTGAATTATGTGTAAACAGAAAAATATTTTTTATAGATTCCAGAAAGAAAGAAATTATTAAAAAGATTTTTATATTTATATATATATATATATATATATATATATATATTGTAGCCTTAATGATCTACAATATTAATTTTTTCTTCTTTCCTTTCCTTTTTCTGTTTTTTTTTTCTTTCTTTTTGTTTTTTCTTAAATTAGCTCATAAATTTTTTTTCATCAAAAATTTTGTTTTAATTTAGTAAATAAACACGTCACTTCATGTAATAACTTAAAAAAAAAAATAATACCACATACATACACAAATTAAGAGACATAGAGAAATAAAAGACATGGGAAAAACAAGCTATTCAGGCTATTAAAATTATTTATTCAAATTTGGTTAGAAAGCTTAAGGCATTTAAACATCTTCTTAGATCGTTGTTTTTTCTAAATTCTGCAAGAACATTTTCTATTCGCTCATCAATTTTGACATATTTTTTCTTTCGTTTCATTAATCGCTGACCCAGTTCTTTCATTTTTAGAAAATGAGACATTTTCTCAGACTCTGCTTTCAAAGTTTGCACTACTAAATATACATTTGGTTCGGTTTTCCCAACTATCTTATTTAACTTACAATTCCAGCCTTCAACAGCAATGTTTGTTCGATGGCGTTGACCATAGACATTCCATATCTGGATAGGAAGATTTTTATTATCCAACCATTGTTCCACAAAATAGTCTAAAAACATCCAGAGTTTATCATTTCTAGGAGAATTTTCTGTTATTATTAGCCAAGCTTCATCAATAAATTCTGTTGGCATGAGAGATAAAGCCGAACACATTTTACATATTTACCTAACTTCTGCATTATCTTTGTACAGTACACTCAGACCTACTTCTTGAATCTTTCTCCATAAACATTGGTTATAATGAAAGTTACAACCAGATACTCTACTGTTTGGTAACACTTCCTGCACTGCTTTTCATACTGCAGTTTCGAAATCCATTTTGATAAACTGCGGATTCCATTCAGGACACCAATTCTTAATTTCTGTAAATTAATTAAAGTAAGTAATTTCTTTCTTATCAGGAAGAAAAGCAAACAAAACAGGAAAAACGCTTGTCTCCGATGATGTACTTCCATAATCAACATGGATTGTATAAATTTGCATAAATTGCTTTAGACAACTTTTAAATGTTCCACCAAAAAAGAAAATTTCACCATTCTTTAACAGTTTTTTGGATTCCTCGCCGGCAAAAACAAGTATTTTTTTACACTGGTCGATCGTGAAATCTATTCTAAGAAAGCATTCATTATTTGGGAGGCGTAGTGATTCATTTGAAAATTCAAGATCATTACAAGTTTTAGGATTTTGCACCGTTCCCAAAACTTTTCTCCTTTCGCGACATAATGTAGATTTGACTGATTCATAAGTTGGAGTTTCTGAAACAAACTCATATCCTTTACTGTATAATTTTGACATCTCTTCATGAAAAATTCTGGAAACAGGTGATGCGATTTCTTCACGAACTCTTTTTTTTTTTTTTTTGCATTTTTCTATTGTTTTTTTAATTTCAATATTTGCTGCATTCGGCACACAAGAATGTTTACTAAAACTTAACATTTTATAATCCAGATCTGTTTTAACTTTTCCTGCACATTTCTCTTGTCTTTCTTTTAAGAATATCCAAGATATGTATTCATTACTTTTTCTGTGTATTCTATGTTGATAACCGTTCACTATTAACAAAGGTTTATTTTGCGAAGCTCATAATAATTCAATTTCCATAGACTCCATAATATAACGATTAAAACATTCAACATTAATTTTAAGTAATGTTAGATAGCATGAAAAATTATTTTAGTTACATTGAGCGTGTGTAAAAAACTAGTAAATTTATCGCCAAAATTCATCTTGGCTGCATTTCCGGTCAATAGACGTTTGGGATTACAAAAGGGGATTGACACCTTTGACCTCCTTTGACTATGTCCGGAGATAGCACGTCGGAGTTAGCACGTCTCTTTTCAATGGCCATTCTTAGCTCACATACGGTGTTGTAAGTTTTCCTATTTTCATAAATGGATCGTTTATTGTAAAAGTGAATTATCGCCTTGTAAATGAATTTTGAAATAACAAGCTTTTTGCAAATTTGTGTGTAGGAAAGAAGTCAAGATTCAGTAAATGTTTAATCAATTTTTAGTGTTTAATGCAAGTCAAAGTTATAAAAAATTATAAATTATAAGAAAAATAATTTGAAGTAACTTACAAATTTCATTTATATAATGAATATTCAAAAGTTTTAGTTTTCTGAAAAAAAAAAAAAAAAAGTAATGCCATTTAAGGGATTTTAATGCAATTATCGGAGTTTCTTCACTTTCATAATGAAAGGTATGACTAAATGTCATATAATTAAGTGAAAATATACACATTTAAAAAATATGGAGTTACACCACTTTTGCAATGAACCATTCAAATGTCATCAACCAGAATGCCTCATAAATTTTCTATTGGATTCAGGTCAGGGCTTCTTGATGGCCAATGAAGCTCTTGGACATGATTAGCATTTCAGAAAGATAAAGGACAAACACATGCATCAAGCTCCACAAAATCCTGGCTTCAAGGTAATCATGTATAAGTGCTTGAATGGCCATCAAGAAGCCCTGACCTGAATCCAATAGAAAAATAATGGGCCATTCTGGTTGGTGACATTTATGGAAATGGGAAAACTTACAACACCGCAAGTGAGCTGAATATTGCCATTAAAAAGAGCTGCAAAAGTATACAAATGACACTTTGAAGAAACTTTCTAAATCTATGACCTCCAGAATGATTCTGTTAATTGAAAAGAAGGGCAAATTTTTGGATTATTAGTAGTTTTTTTAATGCTATCTTACGTGTGTTATTTCTTCCAGTTTTCTACATGTATTAAAGAAAAAATGAATTGTAAAATAAAAAATAATTTTAATTTTTGAACTATTTTTATAGATTTATTTAAAACTACCATTCATTACATTGTGTTCGAAAATGCATAAAATTTCAATATGTATTTGTAAATATTTTGAAGTTTTTTCCCAGACTTTAAAGTTTTTAAAATTTTATAATCTCAAAAATGATGAAATTAACTGAAAATAAGTCAAAGTTTTTAGATTATTAGCTTTTTTTTTTTTTTTTTTTTTTTTTAATATTTTATATGGCCTTAAATTCTTTTCCAGCCTTTTACATATACGAAAAAAGAAAATAAATATTAAAATAAGAAATAGTTTAATTTTTTGCAAAATTTTTAAAGATATAATTAAAATTGCCTTTTCTTGTGTTATATTTAAATTTGCATAAATCTTATATCAGCGGTTGTGAAGAAAATTAAGTTTTTCGCACGGCCTTAACATTTTTTCCAGGGCTTTACATGGAAAAAATATAGTTTCACTAACAAGGAGAGGTCACAACATGGAAAATTCAGATCGGGACGAAATTGTGCAGGATTGTAGTAAACTATGAAGGTAACAACATACTAAAGCAGTAGGACCCACTATCCACAAAATTTCGAGAAAAAAGCTTTTAAAGTTTCAGTAATCTTTAAATACAAGTTATTTCGCAAGCAAGGCAGCGCCCCAGTGGCGTGAGCGTAAAGCGTTGGTTTACTACCCAGACAACATGGGTTCGAGACTACCAACGGAACTTTTTTTTTTCTTCTTCTTTAATTTTTTATGTAATCTAATTTTTTTTATTTATTTTTACTTTATTTTATAAATGAATTCAAAATTTGAAAAAATTATAAAAGATTATTTAATTTTCTTGAATATAAAATAAATATATATATTTTTTAATATTTATAACTTAAAAATAACAATGAATTTTTATAACTTAAAAAATAAATTTTAATTTTACAAAACACTAAATAACAAATATAAAGAAAAACAGATAAAAAATTTAAATAACTAAAAAATAAGTAAGTTGTAAAACAAAGTGTAAAAAATAGTTATCAGGTGTACTTAAATCTTGGTTTGAGCTTCCTGTTTTCCTTTTAATGTCTATAAATTACGTAAACCCTTTTAGCTTGTTAATAATAGAGAGCAGGTGAAGTAAAATATTTTATTTCGTCCACAGAAGGATTTAAAAAAAAAAAAAAAAATGTCGTTGTCGAAAGAAGAAAGTATGTTGATTAACATTTAAAATCTGCATTTAAGGATAACATTTCTTGTCTGTAATAATTTAATAGTATCGCAATCCTATACTTTAATTTTTCAAGAAGTTGTACTGGTTGGAGAATTAATTATTTAATTTGGATTATATTTATATATGCAATTAAAATCATCATTTCTCTGTAATTTTTTTATTTTTTATTTTTTGTAATTTAAAAACGAAATTTAATATTGTTTTGGATATACCTAAAATAAAATAAAATACTTAGAAAAATAATTAAAAACATTTTCTTTAGTTTTACCTTATTTTATAGTTAAAACAAAACTAAAATTTATTTTTTAAGTTATAGAAATGTATTGTATTTTTAAGTTATAACTATCAAAAATAGAAAAATTTATTTATTTTATATTCAACAAAATTAAATAGTCTTTTATTAAAATTTTAAAATGAATTTTAAAATTTAGTAAAAATAAATAAAAAATTTAGATTACATAAAAAATTAAAGGAGAAGAAAAAAAAAAAAAAAAAAAAAAAAGAGTCTCGAACCCATGTCGTCTGGGTGGAAAACCAACGTTTTACGCTCACGCCACTGGGGCGCTGCCTTGTTTGCGAAATAACTTGTATTTAAAAATTACTGAAACTTTAAATGCTTTTTTCTCGAAATTTTGTGGATAGTGGGTCTTACTGTTTTAGTATGTTGTTACCTTCATAGTGTACTACAATCCTGCACAATTTCGTCCCGATCTGAATTTTCCATGTCGTGACCTCTCCTTGTAAGTGTTAGAAAAAATGTACATTTATTTTCAAATAAATTTCGTTGAAAAATTATAGAACATGTCAAAAAATTTAAAACAAACATGCATTCACGTAAATAAATTTAATAATTAGTACGTCCCCCAGAACGATTTATCTCTTGGAAAAGACGATTATTCATACTTTCACATAAGTCTGGTAATACATTAGTAGCAATAGAGATCCAAGATGCAGTAATAGCATTTTTGAACTCTACCTCATCATATTGTTTATTTCCTGCAAAAATGTCTCGAACTATCATCCCGCAAAGAATCCCTACTGGGTTTAGATCAGGAGAGCAAGGTGGCCAATCAAAAGTTGTTATCTTTCCCTGTTGGAAAAATCATTTTGTTTCCTCACTCTTGTAACAAGAATCATTATTTTGTTGAAAAATTCATTTCTTTCGACAATATTTTCGGAGAAATGGTAAAAGAGCATTTTTGAGTAGTGTTAATGTTATGTACGCCGAACTATTTATTCAATTAGATATAAACTGAAAATCAAGCTTTTCTGAAAAAGAAAAAGCAGCTAAATCCATGATGTTCCCCCAAAGAATCCCTACTGGGTTTAGATCAGGAGAGCAAGGTGGCCAATCAAAAGTTGTTATCTTTCCCTGTTGGAAAAATCCTTTTGTTTCCTCACTCTTGTGACAAGAATCGTTGTTTTGTTGAAAAATTCATTTCTTTCGACAATATTTTCGGAGAAATGGTAACAGAGCATTTTTGAGTAGTGTTAGTGTTATGTACGCCGAACTATTTATTCAATTGGATGTAAACTGAAAATCAAGCTTTTCTGAAAAAGAAAAAGCAGCCCAATCCATGATGTTATTTAAACGATAAAATAATACTAAATATTTACTTGACTAATTACGATGCTGAAAAAAATTATATACTGTAAATTTACACTTCATATTATAAATATATATATATATATATATATATATATACATTTTTATGTCGTCTTATTGATTTCTATGAAAATTTTAAATAAGCTAAAAATAGACAAAACTGAAAAAGTAAAAAAAAAAAAAAAATTGTGGCGATGCAATAAATAATAGTTAGTTATGATTTTACTGCAAGAACATTAATCTTGATTCATTCACAATTGTTATTAAATTGTTGATGCAGGCATAAAATTATCTTTTCGTAGATTTCAGAATCCCGCATCTTTTGTAACTGAATACTAAGCTATTGATATCCGCATCAGTGATTGCTTGGCACCCCGCTGTTAATGAGGCGTAAGAATGTTAATATTTTTTCTATTTTGTATATTTATTTCTAGTGACAGGAATTTTGATAAAAATACTTCAGTTCCCCTTTGCACTATATATATATTTTTTTTACTTAATTAATAAGGATATATATATGTATATATATATATATTTTTTTTTTCTGTATCCGTTCGAAGAAAATTAGTTTAAATGCAGTCATGGAGCTTTTCAGACAATTTAAATTATTTTTAGTTGAATTTTGGATTTTTTTTTTTTTTTTTTTAATGGAAAAATAGGAGACTGTATTATCAATAAATTTAGTCTCATAGGAATGTTAAAATATAATATGTATCCTAAATTTGGGTACTTGAAATAAATACTATTCATTTTTTGCACGTAATGCATGTAATTCAATAAATAATATAAGTAATTTTCAAATATTAAATTCAAACTGATATAGGGGAGACTGGGGAGGGTTGACCCATTTTTTACAAAAACATTTTTAGAGAAAAAAATTTTACTTCTAGAAAAAAAACTTTGTACACCATTTCATACCTGATATATTCTATTATCATAACATAAATAAAAAATTTTCATACTTTGCAACAGAAAGGAGAAATAATGAATGTTATTGAAGCAGAATTTTTGGGTCAAGGCTCCCCACATATGGGAGGTTTGACCCACACAATGGGAGGGTTGACCCACCAATATTCACATATTATAATATTTATGAACAAAGTTAAGCTAGTCCTAAAATTTAAGAGAATTTGGCAATGAAATTAATATGATAACAATAAAAGTTATAGTTGATGAAGTAGCAATATTTCTAAAGTGTAAATTGAAAAAATTATATAAAAGAACACTTTCACACTCTACTAAAACAACTCTTAAATTAAAAATAGTCATTGCCATTAAGCTTCGTTGAAAAAAGCTAAAAATGTTAAATAATAATGAATAGTTAGCAGCACTCATACTTAGAAAAGTCAAAGTCAAAATAAAAACATAATGCAACTCTTGCAGTTCCTCCAGCTGATATTGGATTTGGTAACTTTATCATATCATCCATTGGAATAACAGATATATCTTCCGCTTCTGGATAAATAAAGTAATTTGTTTCAGCAGTGCTGCGTAAAAATGTCACAAACTTTCTCTCTCCACTTTCTTTGATTATTCTTCCTACGAAATGAGATGTATTAGGCCTACCAGTTTTAGGACTCACAAATTTTACCAGCACAAAATCTCCTTCTGACATTGACTTTGATATCACAAACTCATCTTCACTGCTGTCTGACACATGAGGGATTTCTTCATCCTCATCACTCGAGGTTTCAACCGGATTAAAAAATTTCCGTTTAGAAAATCGTTTGGTAGTAGCTTTGACAGAAGGTCGTTTCTTCGATGCTCTCAATGCATGCTCATTTTCTATTTATTCTTTAACTGGGGTATCTGTCAATATTCAAGACTTTGCTTGTTTTCTTTTATAGTTATGTTTTCGTGGTCCAGCTTTCGGGAAAGATCGAATCTGTTCAGGGGTCAAAGATGCAGATTTTTCAATTTCTGGCTGACAGGTGAGCCTAGTAGAAGAAGTTACTTGTGAACTACTACTATAAGGAATATAATCTTCAAGAATGAGAGATAAATTATTTTTAGGTTGAGAGGTACAGGAAGGAGTAATTTCCGAAGAACTTGGCAAATTCTGTTTTTATGCAAGGTTGTGAATATCATGTTGACCAATTTGTGTTGTCTGAGAATCGGTTGGCTGAGGTCGGTTTGTCACACTGCAGGCCATAAAATCTGCCTCTGTAAAAATCACTAAATCAAAAGGAAATATTCCTGTAACAGTGAATCCTTTTTGAATGTTTATGGGGTTGAAAGCTCGTGGATACGATTTTCTAATGAGTTTAGGAATATCGTAAAGTCCAATTGTTTTTCCTGGATTACTCACCATAAAGTTATCACACACTTCATTGTAGAAACCCTTAAAGGGTCCAAACACACATCGATCGAGTGGTTGCAACTTGTGACTTGTATACGGTGGCAATGTTAAGAGTTCAATTCCATTATCTTTGCAGAATTGCGAACCTTTGGGAAATACATGACTTTCATGATTATCAAGTATGATAAGAATTTTTTATGTGTACTACATTTTGTATACTTAGCAAAATGTGTTAAAAACACTTCAAAGTTTTCGGATGTCATCCATCAACTGAAATGCCCATCAGCTTCTGTTTTGGTAAAATAATGGTACATGTTAAAACAAAAATCATTTTTTAAATTTTTTTTATACAATTAAATAATAGGTGAATTAATATTTTCAGTCCACAATAACAAAGAAATATGTAAGGGAGGCTTGACGCATGGGTCAAACCTCCCTTATATCATCTGGGTCAAGCCTCCCTCAATAGCCATTTGCAATTTCATAAAAAAAATCAGGGAATTAAACAGTTATTTAGCAAAACTAATTATAGCACATATTAGATTGAGGTATATACTTTAATCATATAAATCTGAATTCTGATATTTGATTAAGAATATTTGCACAATGCCTTACAAATTTAATCAAAATTAATTACTTTTTGATGACGAAAACACAAATTTTAAGCTTGTTCAAATACTAAGCATGGTATAACTTTCAAACGAACATGGGTGTTACCTTGCATCAGTAGGATGTGCTGCCATGTGTTCAATGTTTTTGAAAACTAAAAATAGCAGAGTAAGGAAAGGTGGGTCAAGCCTCCCATGGGGTCAACCCTCCCCAGTCTCCCCTAACTTTACATTATATGTACACATACACTTTAATTTAATAAAGTAATAATAATATTATTATTTTTTATTAATAATAATAAAAAAAACTTACGGTTTAAAGTGCACAGAAGTTAACGCATAGCTTTTGTAATAAAAATTCTATGTGTGGTTTGTTGTAATTTTCATGAACAGATGCCGATATGCAGCTATGTGGAAAAACACAATACCAGCTCCACAATTTCGGATGATATACATCAAAATAAGAACAGCGTAGTGTTTGATAATGGTTCTCTCATATACTAAGTTTTGTACAATTATATACAATAGAATCCGAGATAGAGACTTCCTGGGCTGACGCAAAATTGCAGTATAGAAGTGCCATCAATCGGCCGGTATGAACCTAAATTGAATCAACATAATGTTCTATAATGGCCTTCTCCCATGTCAAGTTTTGTTTGATTATACGAATTAAAAACTGAATTTTAGCCTTTCCTTAAAGGAGATAAATTGCAGTATAGCAGCGACATCTCTTTAGTGATTAGAACAAGAAGTTGATAGGTATTGATTTAGGTCAATGTGCATCTACATATAAATATATGTTGAATTATGTGCAGAAGTTCCTGAGATATAGCCTTCCCTTAAATGGGAAAGATCTCAGCAAAGAAATGTCCCATGTTGAAAACTTGCATCAAAAATTGAGAGTCACTAATTTATGTCACGGTGTACCCTCATGTATACAATGGACATTTTTTTTTTTCACACAGACAGAAATACAGACAGAAGGACAAACGGACGTTTTCTAATAATAAGGAAATCGTGCTCAGGTTTTATAAAAACGTGTGATTCTACCGAAACCCGGAAGTCGAATTTCTTTACAAATTCATAACTTTCTTCTTTGGAATACAGAAGAAAGTAATAAGCATAAATTCCTTATAATTTTGTTAATTTTTAAGAGTACATGGTATTCAACTAATTATAGCGAAAGAATTTTCTTAAAATTTTCTAGATTTCGTCGTTTTTGCAAAAAATAAAATAAAATAAATAAATAAATAAATAAATAAATGAAAGTATACAAATCTGTTACATAAGCCTTTGTGTTTTAGAGCAGTGGTCGCCACCCTTCTCGACTTTACGGACTACTAAATTCATAATTCGAATTCCCGAAGACCACACTCTAATTTTCTACAAATAACAGATTTTTTTTTTTTTTTTTTTTCAGACATTTTGTCAAATATTTCAAAAAGTACTTGACAATTCCCCTACTGACTTTGAATTTGTAAAGAACATGTTATACCTTTTACATATGAGTGAAGGTTTTTTTCCTCAAAAGCAAAATATGGACCAGCAAAAAAATAAAGGAACACAGAATGTTTTCAAACACCTAGCTGTAGTGTTCGAAGTGCGTTCTTACTATAACATGTGTTATAAGCCTTCTTATAATTATTTCAATTTCTTTGTATGAGACAAGCGCATATAGTATTTATACAGACACATTAGTTTCTATCCTTTTTTATTATATTTTGAAAGCTATTAAACCCAATGAAAAGTCATTTGTAGAAAACTTGACATATACTGCATTTGACACAACAAATTATATTTCAGAAAATAAAAATATTCATTATGTAAATTTAATAAAATATGGCTATTTTTGCTAAATAATTTTAATTGCGATTGTACATAAGCTCAATGGTTCATAATTTTTACTCATTGGATTTGAAATACAGAAAAACGTAAATAAAATCCCTTAATATTTAATATTCTGAAATGACACTCACGCGAAATTCTCATACCTCGCATTTTACTTCTATAGAGGCAGACTGAAAATTGAGGTATAAAATAATAAGTATTATATATAAACCTGAAAAAATTCAAATAAAATTAGGAACTGTTTTATTTGACAAATAACTTTTTGTGAGGGGGTAGAGCCCTACTACTCCCACCCCGTTTGAATACAGTACTTACAGTTATATAGAACATTAGACTGTTATTTCAAAGTTTATTCCAAATTATTTAGACAACTTTACCTGCCCTATTTCTTGAACACCTATTGCTATCGATCAAAATATTGAAGTACATCGTATGAGTTTGAAAATACACCGTATGTGTTGAATGCAATTATTATTTTTTACGTTATACTAATAACAGTCATAAACAAAGTATGACCGTTGAAAATCAGAATTTAGTATTCAGGGAATCTCAAAATGCGAGATTTTAAAAAAAAAAAAAAAAAAAAAAAAAAAACACTGAAATTTTAAGCTTTTTTTTTTTTTTTTTTTTTTTTTTTAACCGTATGGATATAAATATTTAAATTTCATTTCTAAGTAATTTACTTGGACATGGTAAACTATATTAAAGCACTTCCACAAATTGCATTCTATATAAAAGAACGCTTTCGCTTAATTATTGGTAGCCCTGTATGCATTCTAATAATTATACATAAAACACATTGTGTAACTTAAATACAGTCCTGTATTAATGATATAGCACAACCTAAAGTTCTTTTTCCAGATATTTCCGAGTACCGTCTAATAATATTCTATTTGTTTGGGCAGTCCTGTACACGAATATTGAAAGCTATCCCTACACAATCTGTAAAAAGCTTGCTTTGCTTATATATATATATATATATATGTGTGTGTGTGTGTGTGTGCGTTAATTTCATTATGTTTAATGCAGCTTGTAGTTGTTAAACTATACCTAAGTAGATTTCTTCCATAGACGTAATATATTTCAATTCTCGTAGATGTCCATGTATACGAATGTATACGTCCATGTATGTTTGACCTGAAAGAAATGCTTAGTGTAGCATTCACTGTTAAAAATAGTAGCACTGTTAAAAATTTCAACAGAAAATTCTGTGTAATCTATTATCTTAAGTCTTATGTAAAATTACAGAGAAAAATGAACAGAGATGTTAAAAAATTTATTTTATACATTCATTTTAATAACTAATATTAATTTAATTAATTATTGTTGAGAATATATTTCGGACTTGGAATGCTTTTTCTAATGTAAAAACAGTCATATTTAATTTTAATAAAAGATAAATAATAAAATTACTTAAAAACACAGAATAAAGATTGAGAATCTCGATTATTCACTTTTAACTAAGAATTACTGTAAATTTACAGAGACTCTGGATAAGTATTTACATTAAATTTACGGAAATGTTTAACAGCGTACACATTTAGAATATTGAGTTTGGGCTTCCCACTACTATTTGCTCTTCAGATATATTATTAAAACACACACAGAGAGACTAATCGCTAAATGCTTGATTTTCGGATTTAGGAAACCTGAAAACGTGTAAATATAACAAAAACTCAATTTCAAAATTTGATCCAGAAACAATACGTTTTCTATCATATATATCGCAAAGTAAAAATAGTTATAAATTCCTAAATCTTTATTGAAAACCTCCTGAAAATGAATAATCAGTAAATTAAATGGATAATTTTTATACAATCAAGTTTAAATATACGTGCGATTAAAAAACATAAACTCAGCAATAATTTTAAGCGAATTTTCGAACCACTTTAAGAATATTATAAAGATGAAACAGATGTAGATAGTCCGAATTATTTTCTACAGGATATGTTTTATTATTGTTATTTCCGATGAAATTAGTAGTAGAACGTATTTCTTTTCTTGCCTGTACCGTGTTTTATAAGTTCGAACTTTAAATAAAATTCTTTAGATTCTTGTGTTTTGAATTTGATGTCTTTGATTCTTTTCTTTGAAATAAATTGAAGGACGATGTTTCTTTCTACATTTTTCATGTTACATTATTCATGATAATTTAATTCATTTTGTTTGTATTTTTCAGAGTAAATTGTTACATGGCTGTTGTTCGTGTTATGTTTCCTTTGTATGACTTAAAAATGCAAATGGAAATATGTCCTTGTAGTGTATAAATCATTCTTACTGGCGAACAAAAATTCAAATAAAAAATAAAAAGAAACATTGAAGTTGAATTTTTAAGAAGGAAAAAGTGGATTATTTTAACAAAATAAGATTTTTCTTCTTAATTCCAATACAATTGATATATTATAGTAATCAGGAAAATTTTCCTTTTAAATTTAGGAGAAATTCACCTTTTTCCCGAATATACTATGGCACACACTCTGATATATATATATATATATATATATATATATAACTCATGCTATAATTTAGGAATAAAATACAAAATGCACGGATACATTCAGTTACATGCAAAAGATACAAAGTAGTAAAATAAGAGCTTTAAAATAACCTAAAATTAGCATGCAGTATTTTGAAATTTGGCATTATTTTGCATTATTATTCTCATGAAACAAGCCTTTTTTATCTAAAAAATTCTCTTTTATCATTTAAATAACGCTAGATGCATTAATAGGGTAGATTTCATGCCAGTACTGGATTTGAAAAGCAACAAAATGTAAAATCTAAATAATTAATTTCAACGTCATTTGTCTCTTTAATGTATTACAAGTGACTAGAAAATAAATTTATAAATGCGTGGCTTATATATAAATATGTTAGAGATCCCAAAACATAGCCCTATTACTATAGTCTAAAAAACAAATAATTTGTCGTTCTATTCCCCATGCGCCAGTACTAGATTGTATTCTATTTTTGGTTACATCTAAATTCTAAATAGACTGTTCTATTCTTTTTCTTTTTTATTCTTAATCTCAGACGATCAAATGCAGAATAAAGCAATAAACGGAGTTTAAATTTACTTGATATTGAATAAACATTTAAAAATCTCAATTTTTTATACCATCTGATGTATAATTCAGGACTAAATTTTGCATAAAAAGCAAATGTAACAAAGAAAAATGTTATCCGTATGCATCTGATCTGTACGTTCATTTGAATATATAGTGTAAAGCTTGAAAAAACTACACATTATACATGCAACTATTAATTCCTTTCGTTGAGCTGAAATTGAAAAGACTGCTCTATTCATAGTTATTATTTTGCATTATTCATAAATATTAAATTTTATTTCGTTGTGCTTTTTCAGGTAAATTGCAAACTCTCATATTCTTTTAGTTATTTTCATCTTTGATTTAAAAATTTAAATAGAAATTTCCTTTTCAAGTGTACAAATAGCTGTTTCTGAAAATAATATCAAAGAAATAAAAGTTTAAATAATGAATGAAAGAATTTTAAATCTCGTGGAAGATGTACCTCAAAAATACAATGCTCTTTCAAAATTATAGTTCTTATTCAAATACGATTATTTATAAGATTACGATATATATTACGATATATATATTACGATATATACGATATATATATTACGATAATATATATATTATATATTTTTCAAATAGATTATTTATAAATTTTAAATCTCAAAATTACAATCCATAAAATTGTGAGTTGAATATTCTTTTAAATGTATTTTTTTTCTTTTATTTAAATTTATCACAGGTTTTATTTATTTTTTTTTTTTTAATGAAATAGTTTAACACATTTCCGAAGTTTAATAATTCACTGAGTGTTGTAAAGTTACTTTGTTTTATAGTAGTTTAAAATAGCCCAAATTTAATTAAAAAAAGAAAAAAATATTTTCTCGTATGTAAATGGATAATCTCATCATGTAAATCTTAATATATATATATATATATATAATCAGTTATAGAAACCTATATTTAGTAAACAGAGAAAACGTTCCTAGTAACATATTTCTGCCTTTCTGTTTCAACATAAAGAAGAAAAAAAACTGGTATGTAGTGAAATATTTTGTTTTGTATATATTTACGTCACAGTAACATTTGGGTTTATTTTAAATTTTAAAATATTGTTTTTATTTCCACAACAAGTATTTGTTTTAAAATAATGTAACTTTTTATTCTGCTTAAACAAACAAAGTATTTATGTCGACGTGTGTAATGTGAATCATATTATAATGTTAAAGCAAGTTTAAATAATAGTGATTCTAGAAAATTTAATACTTAAGATATAAAACTATACAAAATGACTTTTTTACATGATAATATTGGTAAAAATAATTTTTAATACAAACTTTATATTTCTTATTTAAATGTATGCTCACATAAATGTAAAAATTTTTAAGCTTATTTTTAAAACGAATTTAATCATTCATTTAACATTTGTTTAATTACAAAATGTACGTTATATTTCTCCAAATTATTTTTTATTTTCCTCTTCAGTTCGTTAAAATTAATTTTACATTAATTCACATAAACAATTCGCAAAAAAAAAGTTTCATCTCTTTTTCGTTTGATAAAAAATAATAAAGTTTCTTTGGCTTTTTTTTTTCTCTGTACGTCTTGCATAAAAATTCAGAGACTAAGTTAAAACTTGAATAATCTGCGCACAATTTAATAGAATACTAAACAAAAAAAAAGGTAATAATAATAACTTTTACGAAATTATTTATGAATAAATTTGCCTTCATTTTTCTTTTATTTTTTTTTTTCTTTCTTTCTTCTTTTTCATTTTGGTATCTCTATACTGTTTTGTTAAGTTTTAATAGTATACAACAGTTGTGGAATCAAAAATGCTACTTTTCTCTATGTGTCCTCAGAGGATGTCATTTCGCACTTGGTAGGAGACCTTGATATATATTATAACTACTACAAAGTTTGTACACCCCGCTCTTCTTATAGGTGACTTACAGAGATTAGAAAATTTCGCCTGTTATTTTGCTACCACTATTTCTGTGCATTAATCGCTATCCCACTTAAACAAGACACATCACTATGAATATACCATAAAGATTTCTGCATAAGATTAGAGGTGACATAAAAAGCGGGAATTTCTCATTCCTGAATACAACCTGGAAAAAGGGCGTGGCGTACGTACACTGAATTATATTGTTCACAAGAAAAATTACACTTAGTTTTTATAAAGTTAATGTAAACAAATATTATTACTGTATTAGGAAGGATTATTTAAACATAATAAATAAACAAACAGTAAAATGAAATGAATTTTAAAGGAAATAAATAAAAATAATAATAATTAAAGAAAAATAATAATAAACAAAAAAGAACACACTGATAAGATTGCAAAATAATATTATATTATCATGAAAAACGGCAGTTTTTCGAGTGACGCAAGCGGAAGGACAAACGGACGGAAAGCTGCGAACTCATATATACGCCTAGTCTGACATCAAAGAGATTTGTAAAAGCCGACACTTAATATCTCAGCAAATAAGCCATATTTTGTTCTGATTTTTTCAAAATAGTCTTTTATCTTCGGTCTTAATCTATCCTGAAAAGTTTACATTTCTACATGCAGTATGTTTTGAGATTTGAATCTCAATTTAAAGCGAAAAAGGGAAAATGTGTGGTGTAACGATGTAAGGATGTAATAAAAATATCTCTAAAACCGCACGAACGATTTTAATTTAATTAATATATGTTGTTAATGGGATCTTTCTGAATCTAGTAACGTTTTTTTTTTTTTTTTTTTTTTTTTCAGGAAAACTCTTGTTTTTTATATAAATCGCTTTAAATATGGAACTATATTACTCCGCCTATTACATATGTTTCTTCGGGTGAAAACGCTGCTATTCGGTTCTTACTTGTGAGGTATGTGGGTTGGTTTGTTGACCGACTTGAATGTAGCCAATGAATTATTTAGAATTTTTTTTTAACGCAAAAGTACTTTATTACATGTTTAGAATATTTATTGTATATATACTAAGTCAAATTCACTTAAATATATTTTCTCTTCTGTTATGAAAAAAATAGTTTTGATTTCAAAATTTCATATTTAGTCAAAGAAATATTTAGATAATATTTTAAAAAAGGAAGTATTTTGTAATTTTAGATATTCCATTTTATCATAATAATGATGATTTAAAGCGAATTTTTTTTTAATCATTCATGAAAATCGATTTTATAATAACTCAATGATTTGCGATTCCTATTCATGTATCCTTACGCTCCGGGAATGGAAAAAAACAACAAATACAGTTTTGGTGCCATCTATCGTTTTTATTTAAAACATACTCTTTCGTAAATACATATATATATATATATATTTCTTTTTAAAAATTAAAAATCTCTTTTGAAAATACAGTTAGTGTTTATTCATTTATTTATTTTTCAGACTTTAAAATGATACATATTTTAAATATTAACATAATCAAGTTTTTTTTTAAATTATTATTCAAAGCAATGACTAGAGGATGAAACAGTGTTTGCACTGTTTATTAGAAAAAACAGTGTTTTAATAAACAGTGTTTAAACAGTGTTTTAATAAAATTCATTTTTCATGAATTTCAGTAAAATTCATGAAAAATGTGTCAAATAGCAATTATTAAAAAACACATCAAAATAAATAAATAACATCTTTACTTTGAAATCCATAATAATTTATTTTAAAAAAATTATTCTTTGTTTTCTTTTTTTAATTAATTAACTTGTGCATGAAAAATTCTATTTCATAATTTACAATTACAGTAAACAAAAAATCCTCCTTTAATTTTAAATAACTATTTCTACCTGTCTCTAAACAAGTTTTTTTTTTTTTTTTTTTTTTTTTTTTTTTTTTTAAATGAAAAAAAAAGTTAAATCTGTATGTATATGATTTAAAAAAAAAACTACTAGATGGCGCCACTACATTTAATTTATTTTTCTTAAAAAAAAAAAAAAAAAAAAAAAACTTTTAATAGCTTTGAAACATGTAGAAATAATTATTTAAAATTAAAGGAGCGTTTTTTGTTTATTGTAGTTGTAAATATATTTATGAAATAGTACTTTTACGCAGAAATTTCATTTTTTTTTAAACTTAACTTATATTTTCCATAAAATTTTTCTCCAAGTGATTTTATCTTATTTTTAAAATTATAGAAATGTAAAGCTTAATTTATATTTTGTCTATTTTTCCCCCCAAACGTTTTATATGAAAATATATAGGAAGTAATTTTTACCTGCACTTTTGATGAAAATTTAAATTGTGAATATTGGAGCAGTATACTTAGCCTCAAAAGGGGAAAGAAAATATATAAAATTCCATTTTTAATATTTACTTGATATATTTTTTTAATTGTTTAATTTGTAATTCTCTAAAAAGAAACTTGCAAAATGTAAATTACGTAATTCTAACTTAAATTTGAAAATTTTCACTTACTTTTTTTTTTTTTTTTTTTTTTTTAAGAGTTTGAGAATCCCAGTCAATAAATTTTTCTAGTGCGAAGCTTTTCCATTTTGTTTCCAAGTGGCAGGCTACTTGAAAATTTGTGAGTATGATACCGTTTGAAATGCTGAATTAATTCACACTAAATTTGTAGTGTGGATTTATCTCAGAAATGTATTTGATATGTTCATTTGCCAACTTAATCCACCCTCTTGTTTCCCTGTGCCAACACACTGAAAATTTCAAATTTACATTAGAAAGGTTTTATGAACCGATTTGCTTAAAACTCCAGATATAAACAGCCTTCATTTATAAATCCACTAAGTCCATTAATAAATTGTAGCTGCCATTTTGAAAAAAAATGGTGACAACTTCCTACGAAAAGATAAATTAGTTTACCCTTCCTAGGAGCCAGAAGGACTTGTTTTAATTTTTTGATCAATAACCACTAAAAAGTAATGATATCAGTACAAAAAACCCTTAACGGCTTAAAAGTTTGTGACGCCGCTACTTTGTGGCTATAAGAATTTGAAATATGAGTCTTAAAAATAATGATATTAAATTTTAAGTGACGCTTTGCAATTAGTTAAAATATACATAGATTTTCTTATTTGATCATTCACTTTTATCTTTTATTTATATTTATAATGCAAACGTAATATTTTTAACTTCAAGATCAGACAGATATTTAAAATACACTCACTGATGCTTTTTCATTCGCATTTCAAATTCAAAATAACAGTTTTAAAAGGAATGATATAAAAATTCAGTGGCGCCTCGGTGTTATTTTAAAAGATTTGTTTTTAGATTCCATTAAAATTACTTTTGTTTTGCTAATAAAATATATTTACACATTTAAACAGTGCTTTTAATTTTCAAATATACTGTCAAATAATTATACTTTCACTGAGTTAGCATTATAAAGTAAAATTATTTATTTCAATAAATTGATTTATCCTTTGCGTCACGCTATCCAAAACTGCAAGTAAAATTTGTGTAAATGTTTTCTTTACGTCACACTACCTCTTTGAGCAAATTTTCACTTAGTTGGACACTATGATACTATGTTTTGGATAGCGTGATGCAAAGGATAAATCAATTTATTGAAATAAATAATTTTAATTTATAATGCTAACTCAGTGAAAGTATAATTATTTGACAGTATATTTGAAAATTAAAAGCACTGTTTAAATGTGTAAATATATTTTATTAGCAAAACAAAAGTAATTTTAATGGAATCTAAAAACAAATCTTTTAAAATAACACCGAGGCGCCACTGGAATTTTTATATCATTCCTTTTAAACTGTTATTTTGAATTTGAAATGCGAATGAAAAAGCATCAGTGAGTGTATTTTAAATATCTGTCTGATCTTGAAGTTAAAAATATTACGTTTGCATTATAAATATAAATGAAAGATAAAAGTGAATGATCAAATAAGAAAATCTATGTATATTTTAACTAATTGCAAAGCGTCACTTAAAATTAAATATCATTATTTTTAAGACTCATATTTCAAATTCTTATAGCCACAAAGTAGCGCCGTCACAAACTTTTAAGCCGTTAAGGGTTTTTTGTACTGATTAGTTAATACTTTTAACTTGAAATTAGCCGATTTTCATTTCTACAGCTTCATTGTTTTCTGGTCTGGTGACTGAAGTTGTTGTCTACAATTGATGAACATATTGTGTTGTATATGGTACAGTTGTCGTGCAACTATCTGTCACAAGTAATCCTATGACAGGTCTGAATTATCTCCTGATACATTTTCTGATATTCAGTGCATTCACCGTCATTGTACTTTCATTACCAATAAGCTTCGTAAACAGTGCTAGGATGGTAACTAATGTGAACACTGTAACATCGATCTTAAGTATCAGATACGCGACCCCCCCCCCCCACACACACACACTTCGGTAGAAGATGTCGTGCGGCCTTTAACTTAAATATAACTGTCTTTAGAAAGAACCATTGACGTTCGAATTACTGGTTTATATTAGTAGCTACGATTATATATATATATATATATATAATATATATATATATATATTAAAATATTTTGTGCTACTTAGTGGAAAAGTTATGAAAATTCATTCTTTTATCCTGAAAGTTAAGTATTTATTTCTTAAATCTGTTACGTTATGAAGATTTAAATATTTGAATTTTTCAAGAATTTACTTCTGAAAATAAAGCAAAATAGAAATGCTTTATATTACACGCGCCAAACTATTAATGTTCATATTGAGGTACACACTTCACTATTGTTGCTGTACAAGTACCAGATACCAATGAGTGTGTACTCTTCTCCTTTCTTCCAGTTTTCTGCGTGAGCGATTTCTCCGACTGCATCAACTCCCCTAAATTTACAGTATATTTAATAATTGTTTTTAATTTATACTTTGGCTTTGCCTCACAGAAATTATTTTATTAAAATTTATTTCTTGGATAAAAATTTCGGTCTTTTAGCATAACGCGCATGTGCTTTAAAATTGTGAAATCCATTCAATATCCGATTAACCCTAATCGCTCTCATAAATATAATGCAAAATTATATTCATACGATAGCATTTGTATTCTCAGAATAATTAAAATATACTGCGTTCCTAACTAACCATTAGTGTTAACATATATTTCCCGGAAAGATTAGTTTCTAAACCACATGCGCACTATACCATGGAACCCCGTTTCGATTTCTGCACTGAACATTTATTATTGTTGCTAGCATTTATTTGCACTTGGGGTACTGTAATAAATTTGTTTCGTGGAAGTTATAATTAAATATGTGTTATCACTTATATATATTATTGGTTTATAAGTTTTATGTTGACGTATAAGCGAATCATATTATTTGAATATATGCAGTATGTGTACATGCAGATATAATTTTATTACAAGTGACTATAAAATAGAATCATTCCATAAAAATGAATTTCTACAAATAATTATAGATACTTTGAATATTTTAATGTAGAGTGCACATTTTTAATATTCAAATGAAAAAAGATAAATGTTTTGATTCTTTAAGAATATATTTACTAAAGTGAAACTAAACTCTTACAATCGTAAAGTACGATTTTTATCAACTATTATGATACAAAAGTATTTCGCTAAATACACCACAAAACTATTTTTAAAGTTTAAAATTTTTCTCTTGGGATTTTTATTTGCATCACATGAAGTACTTCATTTTCTAGTTTTCCTCACATGAATTTTATAAGTTATTGAAGCGAAACCTAAATTGCTTGACTAGAAGAAAAACTTCCTGGAATGCAAAAGTAAAAGTTAAAACAAAACTATACTAAGTTACATGTAACTGATTTTTAAATAGAAATTTAAAGTTTAAAAACTTGTTAAAAAAAAAAAAAAAAAAAAGAAAAAGAAAAAAAAGAAAGAAAGAAAGAAAGAAACATTGAAAGAGAATATCGAAAATGTTCTTTATTTTTATTTTCGAGCAATTGATCACAAATTTACATTTTTGTTCAGAGAAAAGTTTAATATTAGATGTTAGAAATTGTTCATTATGTACAAAATATAAAAATAATTGCAAATATATATGTACTTAAATGCGATTTTGTATCTCTATTGTGTGTGTTTATATTCTTAACATAAAGTGTTTTTCTCTCCCACAAATTCTACAAAAAATATTTCACATTTCAAAAAAATCGGATTCAACTAAAACACTTAGATTATAAGCAAGTCCTTTAAATATACATTCTAACAGTTGGACTCTAAAATGTATGTACACAGAAAAATGTTTCGTTTTGTCGAATATTTTTTATATGCATGATTTATTTTTAAAAATCTTATTTTCAAAATCGTTTCGAATGTTTCCTAAAATTTCATTTTAGAAAACGTATAATACTTTAGCTTATATTCTTATGAAATTTTAAAAGGTGTAAAAATTAAATATTTAGAATGTAATAAATAATATTTAAAACAATTATTCAAATAATAATAACTAGCAGGCTTTGCCCGCTTCGCTGGTCACTAAATTTAAAGGAAACTCTTTTCTATATAGCTTTATAAAAATAAAATAAAATAAATTACTGAAATTGTTCAAAAGCTCGCTTCAGTTCCCTGCTGCCTTCGGCAGCGATTTGGTCATCCACTGCAACTCGGGCGCTTGTCCCTATTACCTGCGACAATGGTTTACCAATGAGCTTCCATTTAGATGCTTATTATATAACAGTTTCGAAATAGATAGTATCGAAAAAATTGGAGTTTCCCTTTTATATTTGAATCCCAGTTACATGTGAAGAACACTATACGTGGTGCACATAATATTTGCTTTTACGTTATTTCCTATGTTTATTTTGTTTATCCAATAAACCATAAAATGTCAGCAATTTCACGCCAAATATTACAATATGCTGTGACCGGCTTCGTCTGTCGCATGAGACAATTAATTTTTTGTGTTTATGTATAATTCATGTTATGTAAACCTGATAGTACAGCCTTAATATAGTTCTCTTTGGAGACTTTTGAATTCTTGTCACCATTTTAGACTTAATCCATTGTAACAATAAGACTTAATCCCTTGTAACAATATGCTATGAGCGCTATTTCTGACGGGTTTTAGACAACTAATATTTTTATTTTTATATTTATTTCCCATTAAACATATTTTTATTTTTATTTATTTATTTAAATATTAATTTGAATTATTCAAATATTTCTGTTCGACAGCGTGCAAGTGCAGTAACACACAGAGGCTCATTTGTTTGTATGATAAATTAGCATAGTGATTATTATATAAAAAAATAAATAAATAGGTAAACATTATCGTGCAGCACAACTTTATTATATCACTCCATTGGCGGCTTTTGAATTTTTGTCGCCATATTAGCGATGGATTTATTTATTTATTTATTTTTGTATGAAAAGAGGAAGACTATTTTGCTAATAATTTTATCAGACTCTTTTTTGTTTATACATAAGAATCCTTCATATTCTGCTTATATTTTTAATAGTTTTTAGGTTTAAAATAGTGCTTGTTGAAATAAATTTCCTATCTTTAAAACTGCATTTTTTCTGTAAATTTTGTGTAAAAATAAATCATTTATGTTTTTATATATTTGATGCGCTACTTAGATTAAAATGGCTGTTGCTATATTAAAATTCTTGTCGAAAAACTTTCGGTGTACTTCAACACCAAAATTTAAAAAATCGCCCAGCCTATTAATGAAACTGATAAAATAAAAATATGGTTCATAGAGTTTAAATAATCTATTTAAAAAAACTTTTAAAACCCAAATTTTTAATGTATCGTATCACATACATAGATATAATGATAATATATAGATTGATCATTGGGGAGAAAAAAGTGATTCCTTTTCACTCGAGAAAAGACGGCGATTTTACCAAAATATGGCAGTCTTTCCCCGAGTGAATACACACGGGGATACACACGAATGCTTTAGCAAATAAAATTTATTAATAATTTATTTACTAAATGTGAATGAAAAACTCCAGATATAGTTTCAAATTAATTTTTCTTTTTTTTCCCTTTTTTTTTTCAATACCACTTAATGGCTGATTCCAAAGCTTTTTTTCGGCATCAAAAATCTTTGCACGATAATATGGGGATGATAGATCTATGTATATTATTATATCTATTATCACATAAATCTTTTCGAAGTTAGAATAAAACTTAATTTGAAAAAAAAAAAAAAAAAAAAAAAAAAAAAAATGTAATTTTTTTTTTTTATTAACCAAAAAGATTGATGAAATTTGAAATGCAAGTTGGTCTTGAGGGGCTGTATATTATATTTTTGTGTTCGTGAGAGCAAATTTAAAAGAATTTGAAAACTGCAATTTTTAATCCCACTTCAAAAACATGTAACTTAATGTGAAGCAGATTTATTATTTTTTTTTCTCCTATCGGTTTCCATACAATCTTCTGCTATTGCCACCTAAAATTCATACTTTAGTTAATTTTTAAAAATCTAACTGTCCGATTGATAAGCTGTTTAATGCATCGGATTCACAAAAAATTTCCGTTTCATTTGGTATCTTATTTGTAACGATACGACTGATATTTCTAATTTATTTTCGAATCTTTCTGATTTATTTTCCTCATTTTAAATAAATGTACGGTTATTATTATTATTATTATTATTATTCTGTCAAAAAAAAAAAAAAAAAAAAAAAAAAAAAAAATTAGC
This sequence comes from Salticus scenicus, assembly GCA_963930645.1. Lineage (NCBI taxonomy): Eukaryota > Metazoa > Arthropoda > Arachnida > Araneae > Salticidae > Salticus > Salticus scenicus. Next base: position 221,387,985 of record OZ005653.1, on the reverse strand, counting down.
AACAATTAAATTATGGATAAAATTTAAATGGCTTATTTATCAGAAATTAGAAGGTTATTATTTTCACATTTTAATTAATTAAGAAAAAACTAATCAAAAATTCGAAAATCTGACTTCGATGTGCACAATGACCCTTCGAGGGGCACATTAGTGTTAAATCTCGTGACTGTCCGAGCTACCGTTTTCGAGAACAGTGAAATATACATACAAATATTGCTCACTTAATAGTATAAGATAATAATAATAATAATAAAACTTAAACAGAATGCTTTCTATTGCCCAACGGAGACCGCACTTAAAGTAAAACTTTAAATTAACGAAAATAATACGTATTTTTTAACCTATTCAAATAAGAAATTTGAAGACTTTGAATATAGTATATCTGATACATTTTTAAAACAGTTCAAAAAATTGTAATTAAACAATTGCTTAATATTTCTACGAAGCTCAAATTTCAAAACGTGACTTTTCCCCTATGTATACACTAAGATTATTTTCAAAAAGTTCGACATATGGCAGTGTTGGGCATAATTGATTAAAAAGTAATGGATTACAATTGAATTACAATTAATTTATAATTTTTTTTTTGTCAATCGATTAACAAGTAATTGATTATAAATAAATTGAATTATTACAAATAAATTGAATAAGTAATTCAATTTATTTGTAATGAATTATTTGTTAATTTATTGGCAGTAAAATAATTATAATTGTAATTTAATTGTAATTCAATTGTAATTCAATTGTAATTCAATTACTTTTTAATCAATTATGCTCAACACTGACATATGGTTTGTATGTATTTGAATAGATGTATGATAAATATATCATGTAGAATATCTCACTATTTCTTGTCTAGTTTATATTTATTAAATACCATCTTATATTTGTTAAGTCTGTTTTTTATTCCGTTGTATTGTTTTGCTATAACACAGAAAGAAATGCCCGAAATTTTAAGAAGTTTCATGTGTAGTTAAATAATTATTATTCCTTGTAAAAATTTTATGTATATTATGTAAATTTCCTTACATATGTTTTTCAAAATTTCCCTTATATATATATATATATATATATATATATATATTAGTATGTGATATACATAAATATATATAACTAGCAGTCCTTGCCAGCTTCACTGGTTACTATATTGCTATGAATTCTGAAAATACCATATCATTAATAATAAAAAAATCTCAAAAAAAAAAAAAAAAAAAAAAGAAAGAAGAAAGAAATGAGTCAGAATTTAAGTTCCCGATAGCGGTTTTCCCTCTCGACACACGTTGGGTCTTGCGCCCTAATTCCTTCGGCAGTACCTTACTTGCTTTTTCCCCCCACCTCCACCTCGCGGGTTAAGTTGAAAGTTTTGCAAAATCCCATGAAAGTGCATATTGCGTACACTTAATTAACGTATACAGTGTACTATATGTTATGGATTTTGATGTGTATATTATACACATCAAAATCCGTCGTTCTAAGGTAATCTGTAGCATATTTAAGCTTAAATACGTGTTTTTGGACCCGCTGCCCCAAAGGTGGTGGGAGTGAGTAATTTTGCAAAATCGCTTTATAGTGCACTTTGCATAAACATACCTAACTCAGACATAAAAAAATCGAGATCCTCAGATTATTTGAAGTAGAGTTATGTTTTAAAACGTGTTTTACCCCTCCCCCCGGACGGGAGAGGTAAATTTGCAAAATTTCTTTATGCTATGAGTTAGATACATACAATCGACCCACATATCTAAAATCTCCTTCCTGAGATAGTTTACTGCAAAGTTACACATGGATACATGTTTTTTTCCCATACCCGCCAAAAATACGGTTGGGTGGAATTTCACAAAATTTTTTTGTAGTGTGCGTTAAGTACGCATGAGCAGCACACACTTGAAACATTGTCATTCTAAGATATTTTGGAACAGAGTTACTGATGGAAACATGTTTTTTGCTCCCTCCTCCCACTCACACACAAACCCCATGGAGGGTATAGGACAGAATTTCAAAAAAAAAAAAAAAACTTTTGTAGTGTGTGTGTTGAGTACGCATAACTATTCGACATGCCAAAAAAATCGCTTTCCAGAGATAATTTGAAACAGAGTTACTCTTAGAAACGTGTTTTACTCCATGCCTTTAAATGAAATTTCGCAAAATCAGTTTATAGAACATGTTGGGAACACAAAACCATCCCGCACATAAAAAATAGCCTTTTTAAGATAGTTTGGAGCAGAGATACACATGGAAGCATGTTTTTCGCTCCTCCAGCAAGGGGGATAGGTTGAAATTTCACAAAATTCCTTTGTTTTGTGAGTGTTGAGTATGCATAACCAACCAGCATGTAAAAAAATTGCACTCCTGAGATAATTTGGTGCAGAGTTACTCTTAAAAACGTGTTTTTGCCCCCTCCCCTCAACCCTTAAAGGGACGGGGTGGAGGAAATTTCGTAAAATCCCTTTATAGTGCGTGTTGGGAACATATAACCAACCCTCACATAAATATTGTTATGGCATGTCTCAGGACTACTTCTAGGGGTAAGTCCCAGACCATCGCCAATTGTCCATTGCGTAAAACCAGTTAACCATCAACCGAAACAGACAGTATCGAAAAAATTGAAATAGCTCTTTTATATTTCAATTTTAATTACATATGAACATCACTATACGTACTGTACATAATATTTACTTTCACTCTATTTCCTATATATATATTTTTTTTTTCCATTCTTTCGGTCGACCATAGATGACATCAGTTTCACGTTAAATATAATATAACAATATGCTACGAGCGCTATGTCTATCGTATGAGACAACTAATTTTTTGTGGTTATATGTATGTCATGGTTAATAATGGTTGATATATAGAAAATTAAATAAATAAATATTTAACCTGATTGTGGTACAGACTTATCATTGCTCCCCTTGGGAACTTTTGAATTTTTGTCGCCATTTTAAACAAAAAATACATAATTTATGAGAGTATTGTTTCTGTTTCTTTATTATTAAATTTTTCACTATTTTGTAATTTATTTGTTTATAGTTTTAAGCGTTACTTGGCTTAAAGTGGCTGTCGCGAAAATACAGTCCTTCACGAACATTTCCTATCCCCTTCAGCATCAAAATTTTAAAAAATACCCATTATCAATAAGTAAAGGTCTTTACTATAATGCTAAATTAGCATCCGTGCAAAAAAAAAAAAAAAAAAAAAAAAAAAAAAGTGGTATGTTAAGAAAGGTTATGAAAGGAAATTCAAAGAAATATGCTGGATTTTTATCATTATTAATTAGTTTTGATAATGACGTGATTTCGTCATATGCCTAAGCAGATTTAATGTTTTATGTATTTTTTTATTATTATTCGCGTGAATACATATTTTATCTTTTGTTGAAAAAAAATTAACTCGTAAAATTTTTTCACAATAATTAAAAATTTAAATAGCTAATTTTAAAGCTATCTCTCTAAAATTTCTGGAGTGGGAATCTCACTCCTTAAAAAAGTGACCATTATTTTGACACGAATTAAAGTGAGAAAATACTATTGTCACTCTTCAAAATGTGACATTTCTCACTTTTCTCGAAAGAGAGACTTCTAGTTACTCTGTCACAAAGAGTGAAGTCATCATCAATTGCAATATCAACCTGCTGAAGTGTGAAGATTTGCTGGCGCCATCTACTTTCCTTATTTCGAACGAAATATGAAGGACAATTTCTCGGCAATCTCATGCATGTGATTTGTTTAACAGAAATTATTGAATTTATTTGAGTTTAAAAAAAAATAATAATTATGTTAAAAGCGGTTTTGGTAAATATAATTTTTTTTACACGATTGATAAAATTGAAGTGTTATTAGTAAAGAATCGAAAATCATAAGAAAGTTATGGAAATTCGTAATGAAAGCAAGGAGTTTTATTTGGAAATATATAAGGTATAAAAGAAAATATCAATGCAAATACTTAATGCATAACATCTTAAAAGCATAATAGGAATTTATATTTTTATTATATTCATTGATGTTTAAACACATGTGAAACATTAAAAAAGCTGGCTATAATATTTTACTAAAAATTAAAATCATCAGCGAGATTTAATACTCCTGAACAGACGAGTTTTTCAAGAAACTGTGTAGATTTTCGTAAATATTTAACTTTTTTTTTTTTTTTTTTTTTTTTTTTTTTTTTTAAACATGCACACTCAAGAATTTTTCTTTTCCCCTAAGCTACATTTAATATAACTATTTGTCTTAGGGAATTTCTTTTCAAGTATACATTTTGATTTAAGAAATAATTCTAATTTTATTAATTTAAAAATAATTCCAATTTTAGTAATTTAAAGCAATTCTAACTTTAATTTTAAAATGTACATTAGAATTCTGTAATTTTAAATTTTTAATAAATGAAGAAAAAGTTTATAAATGCGATTAATCTCTTATGTGAATGATTTACCACTGTAAATTAAGCAACTGCTGTGTGTCCCCAGTGGTACAGTGGTAAGACACTCGCCTGCCACGAAGACGGCTACAGTTCGATTCCCAGCAGATCCAAAGCAAATATAGAAAAAAAATAATAATAATAATAAAGGAAATTGGTAGAAGATGCCGTCTAGCGTATCCATATTTTTTAGGAAAAATAAACAGTCATATTCTTTGAAATACTCGGAATAATCTCACTCTTAATAAAGAGAGAGAAATCTCACTCTTTCGAAAAGAGACTCCTCACTCTTTAGAGGTTGGCTCCATTTTGGCATGTTCAAAGAGTGATATGCCACTCTTTTAGAGTCAGATCTCACTCTTCATATTTTAGAGAGTATATAGAAGATATAATATAGATAACGTTTTGATTCCTACGGTCTGAATTTCTAAATTTCCAAAAATTGGTTTTCAGATATTTGTGTTTGCTATATTTTTAAGCAAAAATCTTACGTGTATCTTCTTTTTATATTTATTTACTAGCAGGCTACGCCCGCTTCGCTGGTCACTATATTTAAATGAATTTTTGAAAGAATTGAATTAATATTTATTTTTTACATCACATTATAGACAAAAGCTTAAAAAAAAGAAAGAAAAGAAACTGAAATTGACCCAAAACTCGCTTCGGGTACCCGCTGTCAACGGCAGCTCTTTTCCCACCCGCACTGCATCAGATCTAGGTTTCCCATGCCTGCAGAAAGATCTTTCCCGAAACTCTTCAATCTGGATATTTTTCGATGACAGGGGGGATCTGCTACTATTTAAGAACTACGATTTTAAAGATGACTGCATCTCAGTATCTATTAAATATTTCAGTTTTGAAACATGTATTTTATAGCCCATGCTATTTACACTATATTACGATTTAATTCCGATCAATGTAATAAAATAAAATAAAATGTAGATTTAAATATATATATATATATATATATATATATATATATATATGTTAATCATTTTAATCCTTTTAACTATGCATATATTACCATTTTTCCCGACAAATACTGTAAATAATAATAAAAAAAATTGATGAATAAAAGTTTTTTTCTTTTAAAGGAATTAATTAAAAAATGAAAAATAAGAAGTTGTTCTACTATAAAAAATTAAACATAACTGTTATAAATACGTTTTAAAATTTAAAACTAATTATACTTAATTTTTTCTACTGCATTACGATTTTATTTTCAATAAATACATCAAATTAAAAAAAAAAAAAATCGCCTTCAAATGAATGTATTAAATAAAAATAAGTTGAGTAATAGCCGTTGCTATGATACGCAGACGATCGAAGCAAAATAATAAATCTATGAAAAATGAAACAAAGAAGCCAATATTTAAAATCGGAAAAACATTAATTTAAAAAATTCAAATTCGAAATTCGAAAAAATCTTGATGAGGTGCAAACCTGCAGGGTCCCAGGTACCTATATCCTAAAATCTAAATATTTAATATGTTTAATTTTTCTACTGTATGTGTATAACTATTTGATTTCAATAAATATAATAAAAAATATTTCTTCCTCAAATGAATTTAAATAAAAAAAATAGTTTAATAGCCGTTGCTAAGATACGCAGACTTTTGAAACGAAAGAAATTTCTGAAAAATGAAACATTGAAGTTAATATTTAAATTCGAAAAAACATTAATTAAAAAAATTCAAATTCGAAATTCGAAAAATCTCGATGAGGGGCACACCTGCAGGGTCCCAGGTACCTGTATGCCAAATTTGGAGGCTCTGCGATCAGTAGTGTGAGCACCAGAGCGCAGATACACAGACACACACACAGACACACACACACACACAGACACTTCTCTTTATTTATATAGATTATTATTATTATTTATTTGAAATTTGAAGGTTTATGTGTAATCACGTTCTGATCCCTGTCTCCCCTTGGGGATCGAACTTCCAAAAATGAGTGTTTATTTATTTATGTTAGGTATATTTTGAAACAAAAAAATTACGGATATCTCTTTCTTTCTTTGAGATATGAAGTATTTTTGTAAAATAACCTTTTTCGCACGGGGAATCACATTTTGCCACGCTCCCCCTTTTGTGGACCAAATTTCTAAAAATCCAAAAATTGGTGTTTAGGTAAGTGTGTTAGCTATATTTTAAAGCAAAAAATTTACGGATATCTGTTTTTTTTTTCTCTTTGAGATATGAAGGTTTTGTGAAATCACCTTCTGCCCTCCGTCCCCCCCCCCCCCCCACTTTGGGTGCGAATTTTTCAAATTATTTTCTTAGGGGGTGTTTTCACTATATGTTTTATAATCTGACCCAGTTTCGAGTCAGTTGCTGCAGCTTATTTTGCTGTGCGTTGATGAGCCAGAGAGTCAGTGAAAGAGTGAGTGAGTGGAAGAACTCCTTTATATATATAAACTAGCAGGCTTTGCCCACTTCGCTGGTCACTATATTTAAATTAATTCTTAAAACATATTTTAATTTATAATGCAATATCTTGTTCTGTTTAGAAGTGCATGACATGCCTATATATTTTTTAATAAAGAGTATAGTACAACCATAGAATAACAAATATATATTTAACATCTTTACTATGTTTAGATTGATGACGGAAATAGTTAGCAACACCATGGCGGCGGATTTCACCTATGTTAGTGTGAAAGCTTTAGTAAATAGTAGAGAAACAATATATATGTATCATGAGTGAAACTTTTCAGGAGCTACCCCTGAATTCAGGGTTTTTGAAATTTTTGCTGTCTCTGAATTTCATGTTAAATTATTTTATTTTTTTAGAAATTTTTCATTTTTAATGTTTAATGTACTGAGTAATGTATTGAGAACTCTGCAAATATCACTTACTATAAGTAACCATATGATATGTCATTGATTTGTGTACCCTATCTGCATGCAAGAAAAAGTTTTCATGGTTTTTGCATGTTAGGTGGTTTCACCCCTGATATGTATATATATATATGTGTGTCTGAACTCGAATTATTGAAATCTGTATGCATTCAATACTCTATGACATAATTGCCGATGTAACAAATATTTTATTTTGAATTTTAAGCAGAAGATCTTATTGTTAAATGCCTTATATTATACAGTTGTAAGTTATACATATTGCATGATTTTTTATTATTATTATTTTTTTTCTTTTTTTTTATTACATGCATTTATTAATTACGATGATAGTACTTTAGTCGAAATACACTTTCTTATGTCATAACAAATATTAACAATTTAAATTTGTTTTAAAAATTACATTCTATACAGTCTGTTAGTGTTTATATTAAATAAAATAATCTGGTGTGTCACTCACACGACTTTCTCTTACCCTGAAATTTAATACTATAAATACAGGTTGGAGATTAAGAGGTAAGATAACGATGTTATGTAAACCTATGTTAAACAATTCAAATTAGGCTTCGGGGGAGTTTTATATGATAATTAGTTCTGTGTGAGGGGGGCGGCAGCCCCTCTCAACATACATATATGATAATCTTATATTTCTTACTACTTTAAAATTTTGTTTAAATTTGATTTACTTATATGAAAACAACCTGAACTATTATATTATTTATGAATCGTATACTATAAAAACAGAATAACAATAATTCTTATTAGAGAACTCTGCCTTTTTAATAAAATAAACATGCGTATTTAATTACAGATTTTTTTTTTCATATTGTTTACTCATTTATATGTGAATATTACTTTTATAAATAGTAAATCCGTCATGAAAATATTAATGAATAATTACTAACACACCAATTATCAAATCCTTTATTAAGTATTTTTTTTTAAATTATATAATTCCATATTCAAAATACATTGATTTTCCATCTATAAAATAAAACACTATGATGTTACGAAAATAATCTATATTTCTTACATAAATATGTAAAAGTTTAAGTGGTAAGTACACGTGAAATTTTCTACATAATTTTATCATAATATGAGGAATTAAACCTAGTAAAAGCTTTTATTTATTTTTATTTTTTAATTTTTTCGAAATAGAACAATTTCTATATAATATATCTTTTATTGTCATTTTAACACTGTGCTGATGCCATCACTTAGCATAATGAACCCTTGATAATAATGTAAACGCAGGTAATAATGAAAAAGAATGAAAATCATAATTTTTTCTCTATGAATTTATGTTGCTTATTATAGTTGAACCTTGGTACAGTCGGTAACAAAAGTGTCCGAACACTAGCAAAAATTCCTATGTCAAAAAAGTACACTTCATACGGTTTTGTAAAATAAATCCTTATCGAATCATGTTCTTACACTGACTAAGAACAGTATTCGACAAGGATTTATTTAACAAAACCGTATGAAGTGTACTTTTTTTACATAGGAATTTTTGCTAGTGTTCGGACACTTTTGTTATCGACTGTAGATAATAGATAATTTTTCAAATATATATTATATAAAACTTTTCCGTTGTCTTTTTTACACCTAAAAAATAAATTCCAAATAAATATATAAATATCTGCCCCCAAAAGAATTAAAATTTGTAGATAGAATTTTAAAAGTATTATATTTTCTCAATAAAAAAAAAAAAAAAAGTATTTTTCAATTTTTGCTATTTATATTCCTACAAATGTTTTTAGGAGGATTTTTGAATAAAAAACTTTTTAAATGACAGAAATCATAATGCATATAAATCTCAGAAAAAAGTAATCTATTGATGATTAAATTATTTGGCATTTATATTCCTTTAAAGTTTTCTTTTATTTTTATTATTATTATTATTTGTTTAAAATGTGTTTAATTAAAAATTCGTCATGTAAAACTCTTTTTAGTGCAATAACAAAAACATTTTATGTAAAAAAATATTAATAAATAAATAATGATACCTTAGTTACTATTTTAATAAAAACATCAATAAGTATATTTTCACATCGTAATATTTTTCTTTAAAAATTCATTTAAAATCGTATCTTGTATTTTTAGTTTTCTTATAAAAAAATTTCATATTTTAACAAAAATTTCCTTTATCTACATTTAAATTTTATCTATCTATCTATCTATATATATATTATACAAAATTTTATTTGAATCTAGAAATCCATAACCATTCTTAAAAAGAAAAAAGGTTAACTAAGTGAGTTTAATCAAATGCCTATTATGTACTTCACTCTAAATTTTATATTGTATCATAACAAATTTAATGCATAATTTTCTTAAGATATGCAGGTTAAAATTTTGTTATATATCACCTGCCGTTCTTAAAATTACTTACTCAGTGCACTGATATTTCAAGGCATATCATAAACAGCCACGAAAGTTAAAATAATTTATTATTGTATTACAATGAATATTTAATCGTTTAAAAAAATACAAGAAAATACTACTTATTCACGTAAACCTAAAGATGAGGTTAAATAAATAAATAAAGAAATAATAAATTAAATTAAATCACATGTTTTTACATTACACTTCATATGATAAAAAAACTTATTTTTTCTATGTCTTGTCGTCTAGATGATTTCTATGTAATTTTAAAATAAACTAAAAATAGACAAAACTGAAAAAATGAAATTGTAATTTTGTATTTAAACAGAAAAAAATTATATTTGCAATAAATAATTGTTTTTATTTATGATTTTACCGCAAGAAAATTAATATTGATTCATTCACAATTGTTATTAAATGAATGATACAATCTTAAATTTCTTAGGTTTCAGAATTCCGAATCTTCTGTAGCTGGGAAATATACTTAGTGTACATTGTTATTTTCAAGGCATATGTATATATATATATATATATATATAAAGTCACATGCTTCTAATTTATACTTTATTTTAATTTAATATATATATTACGTCATTTGATTGGTTTCTGTGTATTTTTAAAATAAATTAAATATAGAAAAAACTGAAAAACTAAAGAGTAAAAAATGGTAGCGATTCAATAAATAATAGTTATTTACCATTTTACTGCAAGAAAATTAATCTTGATTCATTCACAATTGTTATTCAATTGATGATGCAGGCGTAAAATTTTCTTTTCTTAGGTTTCAGAACTCCGCATATCTTGTAACTGAATACTAAGCTGATGATATCCGCATCAATGCTTGGTTGACACTCCATTGTTAATAAGGCGTAAGAATGTTATAATATTTTTTCTATTTTATATATTTATTTCTAGGTACAGAATTTTCGATAAAAATTCTTCTTTTCCTCTTTGCAACATGTTCTTATACATAATTAATAAGAATCGATATAAATATATATTTTTCTGTATCCGTTCAAAGAAAATTAGTCTAAATGCAGATAATGGTATTTTTTAGACAATTTGACTTATTTTTAGTTGAATTTAAAAAAAAAAAAAATAATGATAATTGAAAAATAGAAGACTGTAAAATCACAAAATTTATTTTCATAGGAATGTTTAAATATAAAAATATCTGAAATATGGTGCTTGAAACAAAAACTATTCATTTTTTTCGTGTAACGCATTATTAGTAACTTATTAATTTAATAGATAACTAAATAGATAACTAATAGATAACAAACTAAAAACTAATGTAAAATCTTAGATGGTCAACACTTTTGAAACCCATATTTCTCAAATGTTTAAATTATCATCAAAAATGCCATCGCACCTACCATAAGAATAATTATTTCAAAATACAAACTGTTTTTGAATAATTATCAAGAATCCATTGCATGAAAAATACTAAGAAATAAATCATTTAATAAATGAACATAAATTAATGTTTCTTTCGTGAATATATTAAATTTAGAGAAATCTCATATATCTCCTCAAAGACACTAAATTCTTTAACTGATTTTAGAGAAACTCCTTTATGTAATTCATTTGAGTATGTGAATAACTCTATTTATAATATAGCTAGTAGTTTAGGAAAAGAGTAACAAAAAATTGTAACGATTACAGGCTTCACTGCATTTTAATTAAGGTCAGCCATTTTTAATCAGGGCTTGTATGTTTTATTATCATATTATTTTATGTATTAATTATTGTTTTTAAAAGATCTTACTAAAACTATAATTATTTTTCCATGTAAACACTGTATTCATACAGTTAATAATTTTTAAGATGTTAGCTTACAAAATCTTCACAAAACTAATGTAAAATCTAATATGGTCAGCAATTTTGAAACCAGAATGGCTCCAATATATATAAATTATCATCAAAGATGTCATTGTAACTACCATAAAAATAATTATTTCAAAATTCATACTGTTTTTGAATAGTTATCAAGATTCAATTGCCTGAGAAATACCAAGAAATAATGCATTTAGTAAATTAAAATCGATGCAATTTTGAGTTTTTAAAAACTTCTTTTAAAAATATATAAGGAAAAAACTTCACTGTGGAAAGTAATTTCATCGTTAGGAAGTATAATACGTACAGGGTGATCCAAGAGTCACAGAAAAAATAAAAATAAATATATTATTTAAAAAGTATTGATCATTTTTACTGAAATGAACAGAAAGACATGAAATTTTTTAGGTAACAAAAGATTTATTAGCAAATTAGTTTAAATTTCCCTTTATCGGGCGGTGTTTTAATTCTAAAATTACTTTTTCACTTTCTTCTATATGTATATATAGACAAAGAATTGGATTCGGGAAAATTTTCGAACTCCAGTTTTCGATGGATTTACACGTTTGGTATGTTCTGAACACGATTTGACTGTTTTTAGAAAATGTCTGTCTGTCTGTTTGTCTGTGTGTCAGTATGTGTGTGTGTATCACTAATATTGTGGACGCTGTATTTCACGAACCTATGAACGAAATTTAACCAAACTTGGTATTTAGTTGGACACTGACATAAACTGGTGCTGCTCAGATTTGGGGAGCAATCTCTCAACAGGTGGCGCTGTGATCGTATTTTTTCTAAATTTTTAACATGGCAGGATAAGAGAAAATTTCGTATAAATGTACATAATGAGAGTTATTTTAATCGTGTGATTGCAAAATTGATATGAATTATTGATAATAGTAGTAGTTATCTAGGGAAAATAAAATGTGCATTTGGGGGCATAGATTCCTCCCCCCCTCGGGTGGAGTAAATTTCCAAAATGGGTATCTTTCGAAAGATCTCGTAAATACCTTTAAAACGAATGGTTGAACTATAGATCTGTGATAATTTAATCAAAGTTATCGATTTTTTTTTTACTTTTAACAAAAAAAAAAAAAAAAAAAAAACTTTAGAAAAAAAAAAAATCGCATTTCCTCTGATAATTGCAAAATATATATTATATATATATATATATATATATATATATACTAGAGGTCTGCACGGGCCGGGCTTCCGGCCCGAGCCCGAGCCCGGCCCGGCCCTCGGGCCGGGTTCGGGCCGAATTTTTGAATTTGTTCTCGGGCCGGGCCGGGCTCGGGCTTAAAATTTTTTTTCAGGCTCGGGCCGGGCCCGGCCTGAATGAAATTTTCTCCGGGCCAGGCCGGTCCTGAATAAAATTTTCTCTGGGCCGTGTCGGCCCGAATCTTTTTCTGGTTTCCTCGTTAATCAACGAAAAAGGAAAATGATAAAATATTTCTTCAGTCATTTATTTTACGTAATTTTACAGGCTTGTATGTCGCATAAAGTTCTATTTCGTTAAAAAAGTGTCTGTAACGTCACTTTAATTGTCTATCAGTCTGTCTGTCGAAAATCTGATTTTTCGCAAATATTTTTAGCATGCCTTGAAATTAATATATTTTATTTAAAGTAATATTAGATGGTTTCCTATTGAAAATAGTATGCATGTCACTACCAGTTTGCGCACATGTACATAACAAAAGAAATTAGATACATTACTGTGTATAAGGGTTTGTTTCTTATGATCTGTTGAGTTTAGGTGGTATAAAGGCTATAAAAATGTTTCCGCTGTATCTTTTTCTCTAAGGCTCCTTTTCCTTTCCTCCTGTGGACGAAAGTAGCATCATTTTTATCATGGGCAAAAGCAACGTTTCTAATGAATATGGTTGGTTTAACATTAAAGTTTTGTTTACCGGAGCACATGAAAGATTCGGATACATTATGGTATATAAGAGAAAATGGTTTCAGTGCATTTTCAGTAGTATTAACCATTTTAAATACCCTCCTATATTGTTTGATGAATGCTAATATTTTCGATTTGACTTTCTGTTTGTCTTTGTGCCTTGTCTATAATAATGAATTTCTGTTTATATATAATTGTCTTGTAAAATATCAGCAGTTTTGGTAAAGAACGTACTATTGTTTGGTTATATAAAACCTCTGCAAAACACATACTAAAAATCTTTTTTTTTAAAAAGGCATTTTTTTTTTTTTTTTGTTATTTTACATATTTTTGAATCGGGCCGGGCCGGGTCGGGCCTGATTTTATTGTTTTTTGTCCGGGCCGGGCCGGGCCCGGGCCGCATTTTTCCATTTCATAACGGGCCGGGCCGGGTAAGTAAAGTTTTCGTTCGGGCCTCGAAATTCCGGCCCGTGCAGACCTCTAATATATACATATATATATATATATATATATATATATATATATATATATATATATATATATATATATATAACTTTCTTTCGGCATTTAGTGATATAATTCTGTCAGATAAAAATCGTCTGCATTTATAATGGAAAATAATTTGATAATTTAATAAATAATTTGTATTGAATAAATTTTGTGTATAACTATATAGAAGAAAGTAATGTGGTGACCACATCATACTAGTTTACAGTGGTACGGTACATTCAACATCGTAAATAGGACTATAAATGCTCAGTGTGACAGCCGTCATTCATTAGAATGACCGTAAGATGTTGCGCATTGGAAATCCTCTTAAAAAAAAAAAAAAAAAAAAAAAAAAAACTTTCTTATTCGAAATATGGCCTTATCTGATCAGCTGAATATCTTTAAAATGTGTGAGGATACTGCAAATACAGCGCAATAGCTTGGTGAAAAATATAACTAATATTTCTTTTTATATATACGTAAGAAATCCCATGCCTTTCTGTAAGATTCAGTGAAAGCCTCAAAGGGCTACAGTTAGTACTTTACTTTTGGATCATCCGGTATTTGCATCTGAAAAAAGAAGTATGTAAAAAATATATATTAAAAGTGGCGCCATTTTTAAAAACACAACATGCAACTGCTTGCATTTATTCATTTTTAAACACTGTATAGATTTAAAACATTTAGTAACATTAGTATAAATGCAAGTTTTTGCTTCAAAATTTTTCGGTATTGTCAACAAGAAATATATTTTTACGTGAAAAGTTTTAAGAAAATAATGTGATTATTATTTATATATTTAAATGAATAAATATATTCATTAAGTAATTGAATGTAGAGTGTATTTATATGACTCTAAATATGTTTAAAGAGTTTTATATTATAAGTATAACTATTTGAAAATATTTTTATGTACAAATATTTTTTATGCTAGATACTACTTTCAAACAAATATGCATTATATTGTCAAAAAATTCAGTATAATAACTATTTTATTCTTTAAAGTTTTATACATGAATTTTAAAAAAGAGATTAGTTTTTATCATAAGAGATTAAGAAATTAATTTAAGTAAGAGATTTATTATTTATATATTTTTTTGTCATCTATTAATAATGAAATCATATTATAAAATCTATTCTACAACTATTTTTAAAATATGAAACAAGATGATAAATTTAGAAGAGTAATGATTTACAATCGTAATGGGAATAGATCTTCAGCTACTCTATAGAAGTATATTCCAGAATAAATAACTTTTTTTTATATATATATATATTCCATAAATTTATAATTATTTATTTTAAGAAACTACAATATTTAAACTTTTATAAAAATCTTTAAATAATTGTGATTTTTTTTTTTTTTTTTTTTTTTTTTTTTTTTTTTTTTAAGATTGACATTAGAATAAAACAATCAAACAAAATATACACTTTAGTAAAGATTAAACTTATTAAGTTTAATCTATCTCTTTGCAATAACTTTATGAATTTTAATCAAATTTGTTCAAAATTAATCAAACTCCAGATTTTGTATTCCGAAGTTTGATTAATTTCAAATCTCGTAAACTTTCAACTAAAAGTAAAATTAATAAAAATTTTACTTATTTTCTCATTAAGCTTAGAAAATCAATTTGCCGTTGGATAAATAATATAAGTTTTTAATAATATTTCTAGATATTTCTAAGTATTTTTAATATGGATAGCTTTTGTGTAATTATACTTAATGTTTTTAAGTTATTTTAAATTATATAATTTTTTATATTACATCTATTTCAATCAAAAATATTTAACCGATATCTTCAAAATATATTGAAATCCTTAGAAGAATATATAATTATATATTTGTTATTCAATGTACATCTAGTTTAAATAAAATACGCAGTTATCTGTGTTTAAAATAATGCATTAATTTTTATACCTAATGTTTACATCATTGAATTTTTCAAAAACATTTATCAAAACAAATTTAAATTTCCATAACAGCATTTCAAGTAAACTGTGAGATATTTTTCATATGATAAAATGAAGTATATTATAAAAATTTATATTCATGATTAAATTATGCAGAATACCAAAATGAAAATAAATAAACATTTCGCGGAATACTTTTTGTAGTTGCGACACGAATTGGTTTTTAATGTTACAGTTATTCTTAAATATACTTTTTTTAAAAGCATAACTGTTTCCTTTTTCTAAAAACGTATCCTTTGCATTTGAATTTGTGCATAATTTACCTATTTATAACTAGTACCATTGTACCATATATATATATGTATATATATATATGTATATATATATATATGTGTGTGTGTGTGTATTAATTCCAGAGAATTCAAGGTTTTTTTTTTTTTTTTTTTTTTTTTCATATTTTTTAAGAATTCGTAAATCAATATTTGTTTTTAGTCTACTGAATCTCTGAAACTATTAGTATTAATTTAGAATATTTAATAAGTTGTAAATGTTACTACCTTTTTCGTTGATGAACGGAAATTAAATAATTTTTTCTCATCTTTAATTGGACAGAATGCTAACTTCAGAGAGAATGTAATTGGAAAAGTCTTTTGATAAGCTAGCGGATAACACCAAAGTAGAGTTTTCAAAAAATCACTTTTTTTAATTGGTATAAAAAACGCTTTGAACATTTTAAAATATAAGGTGGTATAATTAAAAAAGTAGCTCAAGACATTTTGTTAACTCGTAGGTTCCGGTTTAATGTGCCTTAATTTTAAAAAGTATATCAATTAAAAAGGATACAAATAGTTTTATCTGTGTTTTGTATATTAATACACTGAATTCTATCCCATATTTCGTTATTAGTATGTATTTGTATTAGACTAAAGAATATTTAGTAGGGCAGTACACAAATTTTTATATTATAATTATTATTATTATATTATTATAATCATTATATTATGATCATATTGATAATTATTATTTTTCCTTGTTGTATATATATATATATATATATATATATGTATGTATATACAATCATTGCCATAAAAATTTGTGCATCAAGAAAGAGTTTTCAGAATGATACGAAATTTTACATATGCAAATGCAACACTGAAATAAGTAAATGATTACAAAATGAAAGCGAAATTATCATTCATTACAGGAAAATTTAAGTAAAAAAAGATGTTTTAGTACCCTGTTGGGCCACCTGTAGCGAGAATGCATGATGCGATATGGGCAGGTATTGAGGCATACAAGTCCTGTAAATAAACCTCTAATTTATTCAAGCTTGTAGGCTGCCCAACTTACCGTTCCAAGTGGCCCCACATATGCTTGATTGGCAACAAATCTGGGGATCTAGTAGGCCAAGGAAAGATAGTATTATGTCGGTGGATGTCCTGTAAAACCCTTGCTGTGTGTGGCTGAGCATTGTCCCGTTGAAAAATTGCTGCTGGGAACGCTGCTATAAGTGACACCTAATGGCTGAAGTATGTCACGAACGTACCACTAAGCTGTCGTGCTGCCGTAGATCAATATTAGCGATGACCGTGTGTCATATGCAATGTCATCCCATACCATCATACCAGCTGTGGGTGTGGTGTTTATCTGTAAAACAAAGGCAGGATTGAGGCAATCACCACGGTGCCTTCACACAGGTACATGATTGTTATCACTGCCCAAACTGAATCAAGATTCATCACTGAAGATGACCTGTTTCCATTCGGTTGGAATCCAACCCTATCGAGCGCGATACCTCTCAAAACGGAGTAGAGGGGGGTGGGTATTATTGACAGCACACGTAATGGGCGGCGTATAGCAAATGTCCTTCAGCCAAGCTCCTTGCGATGGTAGTACGTACAGACATAGGGAAAAGTCGTGTAGCTGCTGCATATATCCGGATGGCAGACAACGAAACAGTTTGTGTTATGCGTAAGTTTTAAATAATGTGACATTTTTTTTCGATTATTGTTCTGCGAAGCAGGTCTTGAGCCTGGTAGCCGTGTAAGCGACCTCTCTCTTGTCCACTGGTCCCAACATCTCCTAACAGTAAAATCAGAAAGGCCTAAGTGGCTGGCTACTCGCCGAGCTGATTATCTGACTCCATGATACTGACGATTCTTCCCCTCTCGGACTTTGACAGCTTCTCGTATTGTCTTCGATGGTGGCGTAACGCCATCTCTATTTAATAGGCGTCCCTCTGCAATAGATAATGTGCACTAAAGAATATCTGCTTACCTGTTTTATGCTCCTAAAAGAACGATGTTACACGCCTTCTGGTGGCATTACGCAATGCACAAACACGCTGCATTTTTAATCAGTTGCATTAGAACGAAAGATACATATACTGTAAATAATTCGCCGCAGCAAACTACAAAAGTCAAATTGAACAGTACTTTTAAATTTAGATTTGAAAAAATAAAATACTAATTTTAAACCAATTCCAATGAAAACGCAAAATATATATAAATATAAAAAGAAGGATTTTTTTATGAAATTTTTCTATTTTAACTGAACATAACAAAATGAACAAAACAAAAAGAAAGAAAAAAGAGAGAGAGAGAGAGAGGGGGGGGGACGTTGAAAGAGATCTGTTTTTATAAAACAGGACACAATTAAGTGAATTACAAATAAAATAAAATAAATTGCTTATATATATATATATATATATAAATGTCCACGATGAATTTTCTTGGGTAATTGATTGTGAAAAAAATTATTGGATTAACCTTATTAAATTTTGTATCTTTGAAAATATTTTATTTAATGGTATAGATTTTTTTTTTTTTTTTTTTACAAATTCGCGGTATCCCGATGGGAACCAGCTACTCGAGGCTTTCGCCAACATTATATATATGTGTGTTTGAGAGAAAATTCAAAGACATTAAGTTTTGTAGATATGTCGATGACGTAACCGCTATAAACTGTGAATTTTTTTCGAAATATGCTGCTAAAATCTATCCCCCGGCCTTATCTTAAACGAAACTGACACTGATGATAAAGTGCCTTTCCTGGATTTAAAAATTAAAAAAATAGGTAAAAACTTGCTAATCGGTATTTATGATAAAAGTCAGGATTTTTGCTTTAAAGGTTGTAATCTGACGAATTGGTTTTCATGTATTAGTGACAGAGCTTTAAAAAATATTATTTTTACCCAAATTAACAGAATTAAAATGATTTGCAATAACCATTCAGACCTGAATTAGCTCTTGAAAATCTTAAAAACATTTTAACTGTCAATCGCTATCCTATATTTCTACTAAATAAATATTTCAGCCTTCCTGGATATAATCTAACTTAAGGTTGTTTCTTCTTCATTTCGGGTGACATTGAAGAACTGGTAAGTGGTCCCAACAGCCGAAAAGGGTTCTCTCTTTTTGGTAAGGATTTTTTTCAATATTTTTCAATCTACTTATCATATAAATTTGTTTTTATATTCTTATATTGTAATATTTTTATATTTTTATATTTACTTTTGTTGTTTATTTATGAATTTGATTGCTTGTTTTAATGTTTTGTATCAATTCAATTCCAATATTGAATTCATTTGCAATATATTTTTGCTTTAATCTATAAGAAGTCGGGGCTAGAAACTTTTTTTGGGGGGCTACAAAGTACATGTTTCTTCAGGAACTTCTCATTTTGCATTCCCTACATGGGGGGGGGGGGGACTCCCCTGAAGACAGCCACTGTGTGTTTTAAGATTAATTTTAATTTATTATCGTTTGTTTATTTATTTTGGTATTATATTTCCTTTTGCTGCTTTTACAGATTGGTTTATAAATACTCTGTTTCAAGCTTTTTATAAAAATTTTAAGATTTATTTCTGCTAATTTTCATGATTTATTATACATATATAAATCTGATGCAATTTTTTAAACAGTATATGAATTTAAAGGACCCGAATTTATCAAAAGATTCTAATAATTCCAGGCTCTAATTTTCATATATTTCGCCTATAAAATATAATAGTACTGTAATGTAATACCTGTAGTTGTATAAATAGTTATATAAATAGTTGTATAATATTTATTTAAATATTTTTTATCATAGGGACATTTCTTAAAATGTAATATACAAATTTATTTTAAAAACATACAAAAAAAAAAAAAAAAAAAGAGCTGAAATTGAAGCATATTTGATATAAAAAGTAAAAAGTAAAAAAAAAAAATTATAGAAATCTTTTCACTCTTTTTCTACTTTTAATCAAAAATCTGGTACATAGTAAAGCAGGTAACCAACATATATTATTACATTTTTCTTCTAATAAGAACTCGATTTAATAAAATGTTGGGCATCACAATATTCTTAACGAAAGATAATTTTGATTGAGTATAAAACCACTTAAAAAAATCTAGCCACTTATCTCTTCTTCATTCTAAAAACAAAGAAAAATATAATAACTTTTTTTTATCACCTTTAAAAGAATGAAACTAATTTATCAACTTATTTTATCGGGACTTTCAACACCCTGAAGTCTTTCGTGGCTAAATACAGCATTTATGACATTATTCCTTGTTCTTGATTGCTTGACAGCCTACAGTTAAGGAGCTGTGTGTTTTGTTAACACTATTTTTTTTTTTTTTTTTTTTTTTGGGGGGGGGGGAGGGGCATATTTCAAAATTTTCCGACAGACATACCGTTAATTTATTTGTGAAACACATTTTTGTTCTCTGACAAATAAAAAAATAAAGTAATTTTCAGTGTCATTGATAAAATATTTTAGTCGTTTATTTATTTTAAGCAATAAAAATAAATAATTATGTATTTTTATTACAGAATCTTAATAAAGTTATTCTTTTGGTTCATTTATATCTGAAATTTAAACATTTAATTGGTAATATATCTCTCTATATTTTCAAGATGTATTAAGTTTAGCGTGTTTTATCATATGTTTAAAAAAAAGATATGTTTCTTATATATATGAAGTTCTTCAAATTTTAATATAATTATGAAATTATATAATACCCTAAAGATATGTAATATCTATTCAAATGCTGCTTATTATTGAGACTTTCTGCAGACTGTGATGTATTTAGACTTTCAATAACGTTTTAAATAGAAGAAGGTCAAATAAAAGCGTATTTACTGCAAATAATAAAAAAGAAAAAAAGAGATTTTGAAATCTTTGTACAATATATCTTTCGAAATCTTTGTACCTTCAATCGTATAAAGATAGATAATCAATATATATATTGTTGTCTTTTTTTCTAATAAAAGTTCCATTTAATAAATCGTGTTACATCACAATATTCTTAATGAAAGATAATTTTACGTGAATATAAAACCACTTAAAAAATCTATACACTTCTCCATTCTTTGTAAAAAGTAAATATATATATTTTTTTTCTTTTACCACCTTTAAAAGAGTGAAACTAATTTATCTACTTATTTTATCAGAACTTTCAACACCCTGAAGCCTTCGTGGCTGAATACAGCACTGATGACATTATTTCACGTCACTGCTTGCTTGACATTCTGCAGTTAATGAGCTGTGTGTTGTGTTAAGACTTTTTTATTGTGCATATTTCTATTTATTTCGGACAGAAATACCGTTATTTTCTTTGTGAAAATTCTTTTTGTTTGACAAATAAAAGATTAATGTAATTTTTTCAGTGTCATCAAACAATATTGTAGTCATTTATTATTTATATAGAGTAGGAATAAACAGTTATGTACTTTTATTACAAAATGTTCATAAAGTTGTTATTTTGTTTTTTTTTTATATCTGAAATTACAATTTTTCAATTAATAATATATGCACTGCAAATAAAGGAGGTCTTAATGTAAGGCATAAAAAACAACTAAAAAGCCACTTAAGATACGTAAATGTCTTAATATACACCTTAGACATTATAGACATCTTAAAGACAGAAGTGTGTCTGAAATACCAATTGAGGCACAAAACATGACTGAAACACATAACTATAAGAAATTTCAGATAGCAAGCACGTCTAAATTTTCAGACATTTTTGAAATTGCGACACTTGCGATTGCTTAGCAAAATATGAATTTCCCCAAATTAAAAAATATATATACATAGCTATACAGTACCCTAAAGTTATGTAATACCTATTGAAATAATGCTTATTATAGAAAATTTTTACATAATGTGATAGGCATATACACTTTGAATAACGTTTTAAATAGAATAAGTTCAAATAAAAGCGTACTTAATGCAAATAATTAAAATGAAAAAATGGATTTTGAAATCTTTGTGCAATTTTCTTTAATCAAAAAAATTTAACCGTATAAAGGTAGATAATCAACATATATTATAATCAACATACATTGTTGCCATTTTTTTAAAATAAAAGTTCTGTTTAATAAATCGTGCGAAATCACAATATTCTTAATGAAAGAAAATTTTACGTGGATATAAAAAACCACTTAAAAAACCTATTCACTTATCTCTTCTTTGTAAAATAATAATAATATATATATATATATATATATATATATATATATATATAATTTCCTTTAAAAGAATTAAACTAATCAAGCAGCTCATTTTATCGGGGCTTTCAACACGCTGAAGCCTTTCGTGGCTGAATACAGCACTGCGGACATTATTCCACTTCAGTGATTGCTCGACATTCTGTAGTTAATGAGCTGTGTGTTGTGTTAACACTTTTTTATTGCGAGAATTTCTGTTTATTCGTATTTCCTATTTAGAAATACTACTATTTTCTTTGTGAAAAACATTTTTGTTCTTTGACAAATAAAAGATTAACGTAATTATTTTCATTGTCATTAATAAAATAGTGTAGTCCTTTTTTTATTTATGTACAATAAAAATAAACAGACATGTACTTTTATTATTAATCTTCGACCACAGTTCTTAAAACCATGGAAGCCTATGCGCAAGCCCTGATTTAAAGAGTCCAGTGTTAAAATAGGGGTGGCAGACATCTGATTCAGAGAAAACATGCGATTGCAAAACGTCGAATTATTGGATGTTTTCCAAATTACAACCTGTCGGCCAATTTGGTACCCCTCGAAAGTTTTGGACTATTCCTCACTGCTGGTTTTCGGAAAAAGAGATACACCTATATCTGTTAATAAAACATATGCAATAAATAAATAAATATGCATATAATTATATCATTAAGTGTTAATATATATATATATATATATATATATATATATTTATATGCTTGAAATTGTAATTATTTAATTGGTGATATAATTCTCTATATTTTAAAGAAATATTAAAATTAGCGTAATTTTTTATAATGATTTGTCGTAAAATATAATATAAATTATCTCTGAAATATATATATATATATATATATATATAATGCTTATAAACGTAATATTCTTCAAACTTTTTAATAATTATTTAGTTATATAATACTCTATAGCTAAATAATATATACCAATTAAAATAATGCTTATTGTAAAGACTTTCTGTAGACGTAAAATGTATAAACTTTCCATAACATTTTAAATAAAATATGTCTAATTAAAAGCATATTTAATGAAAAAGTTTATATAATTAAACCTTTCTGAAATATTTGTAAAATACCTTTTAACACAAAACTTTAATTATATAAAAATTGATAATAAAATGTATTAAAGTCTTTTTTTTCTAATAAAAATTTATTTTTATTAAATATTGTGACCTCACAGTATTCTTATCGAAAGATAATTTTGCCTGAATGTAAAATCGCTTAAAAAAAAAAAAAAAAAAAGAAAGATAATCTAGCTATTTATCTTCTTTATTAAAAAAAAAAAAAAAAAAAAACTGGTTGGCATAGGTGGACTTTGCTCAGTTCCCCATGATATTTATCTTCTCATAAATTTCTAGTGCGAGACATATTATAATCATGTTAAAAGAAATGAATATGACCAAAGCTTGATACAGTGACAGAATGAAATCCCCGCCTAATAGGCTATCCACCGCTCACTTCGATATATTTATCTTATTCTAATTTATTAATTTATTATATCAGGGTCAATTCTGTTGTTTAGTTTTCATACTACTACTTCCAATGCAATAATCCTCAAAATTCAGATTTATATGAAAAATTTACAATTTCGTTATATTGATAAAATCGTAAATTACGAATAATTTACGAAATTTTCCTATTAGAATATTTGTATTCAATCATGTTCAAACAAATATCATAAATTTAATTTTGAAGTTGTCTAATGTATTTACGATCCTCAAAATGGAACTTTATGCTCAATTTTGCCTATTCTGATATGTTAAGTAAATCGTAAATTCCAAATAAATTACGAATTTTTTAAATTAGAAAAATCATAGTCTATGATATTCATGCCAGTATCCTAAATAATATTTCGAAAGTGGTTTGACATCTTTACGATGAAAATATCCCTCAAGATTGATGTTTATGTGAAATTTTGCTCTACTATGCCATGTTAAGAAATTCGAAAATTTCCAATAACTTACGAAATTTTTATATTTGAAAATTCATAGTCATTAATATTCATGCCAGTGTCCTAAATAATATTTCAAAAGCAGTCTGACATCTTTACGATGAAAATATTCCTCAAAATTGACGTTTATGTGGAATTTTGCCGTATACTGCCATGTTAAGAAATTCGTAAATTTCCAATAACTTGCGAAATTTTCAAAGTAGCATATTTATATTTACTGATGTTCATTCTGGCATCAACACTGATGATTTAAAACTGGTCTGACATTTTTACAGTAAAAAGTTTCTATTTAATGCACGTTTAAGTGAATTTTTGTCCTATTCTCCCATGTTAAGAAAATCGTAAATTTCTAATAACTTACGAAGTTTTTTAATTCGAATGTTGCAAATGAATAGGGTTCTTGCCAGTGTCGGAAGTTTTATTTTAAAACTGATCTGATCTCTCTGCGATCATTTGTTCGTGAGATATCGTGTACACAGCCTAACAAGCTAACGGACTAACACACTAATACACTAACACACTAACAGACACCTTACAGACAGACAGTATACAAATTTTGTCATTTTCGGATTCCTCACACCTGAAAACGTGTAAAAAAGTCAAAAAACCCAGGTCGAAAATTTTTACGATGACCTAAGTTCCCCATACCTGTAGTATGATGGGGAACTTAAAAATAAAAACATAATAACTTTTTTTTCGTATCATCTTTAAAAGAATGAAACTAATCTAGTAAATTATTTTATCGGGGCTTTGAACACCATGAAGCCTTTCGGGGCTGAATACAGCACTGACATTATTCCACGTCAGTAATTTCTTGACTTTCTGTAGTTAATGAGCTGTGTGTTGTGTTAACACACTTTTTATTGTGCATATTTCTATTTATTTCCGACAGAAATATCGTCAACTGTATATAATTCATTTTCTTTATAAAAAAAACAACTTTTTTCTTTGACAAGTAAAAGAATAAAGCAATTTTGTTTAGTGTCATTACAAAAATATTGTAGCTATTTATTATTATAAAAAAAATAAACAGCCCTTTACTTTTATTATTATGTGTTAATAGAATATATGTAACGAAAATAAATATGTTATGTGCTTTTATTATTAAGTGTTAATAACATATTTCTTTCTTTTTTCCTTTTCTTTCTTTTCTTTCTTTCTTTTTTAATTGTAATTTTTTTAGTTGGTGATATAGTTCTCTACATTTTTAAGAAATAAGCGTTATATATTATAAGGATATGTCATAAAAATATTATGCTTATATATATATAATGTTCTTTAAAATTTTATAAATAGTTATATAGTGATGTAATAACCTATAATACCTTTCAAAATACTGGTTATTTTAGAAGCTTTCTTTGGAATGTAAAATATTTAAACTTTCGATAACATTTTAAATAGAATATTTTCAATTAAAAGCATATTTAATGAAAAAGTTGATATAATTAAAACTCTTTGAAATCTTTGTACAATACCTTTTAATACAAAACTTTAATCATATATAAATAGATAATAAAATGTATTGCTGTCTTTCTCTTTTAATAAAAAATATTTTTATTAAATTGTGAGACATCACAATATTCTTAACGAAAGATAGTTTTTCCTGAATATAAAATCACTTAAAAAAATCTAGCCAATTATCGTTTCTTCGTAAAAAAAAAAAAAAAAAAAAGAAAGAAAGAAAGAAAGAAAAATAGGGTAAGTGCAATAGTGATTGGCACTTTTAGAGACTTACATTAAAAACATCATACTTACACTCTGAGGTTTTTAATGTTTTAGTCATCAGAAAATATTTTCAGAAATCTTAAGTTAGTACATATGGTATGAAAGACTTTCAGAACCACATACATGTTAAAACTTATATATTTGATAACAATTATTTTTTTTTATGACTATTTATTTAACACCTACTCAATGTTCCAGTAATTGACACTGCAAGTTTTTCATTTTATCAGTTATTGGTCTCTATTTTCCAGTGTTTGATACTACTAGTTATTCATTTTACCAGTTATTAGCACCCTATGCTCCAGAGTTTGACATAAAATGTTAAAATTCTTATATGTAAAATATATGATTTTATTATTTTTCTTATTTATTAATTATTTCGGCATGTCAATTACTGAAGCACCTACCCTATAACTTTTTTTTTTTTAATTTCGAAAGAACGAAACTAATCTAGCAACTTATCTTACTGGAACTTTCAATATTCTGAAGCCTTTCGTGGCTGAATACAGCACTGATGATATTATTCCACGTCAGTGATTGCTTGACATTCTGCAGTTAATGAGCTGTGTGTTGTGTTAACACTTTTCTTACTGTACATATTTCCCTTTATTTAGGACAGAAATATCGTCAATTGTATATAATTTATTATCTTTATGAAAATCAATATTATTCTTTTTCAAGTTAGAGAGTAAATTAATTTTTTCATCATTAAAATATTGTAGTCATTTATTATTTATATAAAACAGAAATGAATAATTATGTATGTACATTTTTTTACTTTATTTTATATTTGAAACTGTAATTTTTTAATTGTCGATATACTTCTCTATATTTTTAAGAAATATTAAATTTAGCATTATTTATCATAATAATACGTTTTATAATATATATATATATATATATATATATATATATATATATAATATATATATATATATATATAATATATATATATATATATATATATATATATATATATATATATATATATGTATATATAATATATTCTAATCTGAGTCATAAAATTTACATAATCATAATAGTCAATCAACTTTTAAGCATTAAGAGATTATGCAATTCTAAATTTAATTTTGATAAACAAATACATAATTTTCAAGATTAATTATACTATAAAAATTTATATCCTTTAAGCTTTATTTCTTATTATACTAGTAATGTAAATTTTTAGTGACAGCTCCGCAGCTACTAGCTTTTCTTTGATTGGTGGTCCATATAGGTGTTCAGAGTGGTGCTAACGACTTAAATCCTATTTTTAGGAAGGTTGTGGGTTGATGGATGGAATTATATTGTTCTACCAGACTTTGAATGTATTGGACATCTATGGAGACGGAAGAAGCATTACAAAGTTTTAAAAGTTTTTAAGCTCAAATGAAATTTTGCAGTTGTTCTCTCTTGCAGGTTGTGAGTTTTTTCTATCTTTTTCTGGCAGGTTCAGGTGGTGGTATGTTCTTGCTAGCATTTTCATTTCAAAAATTCATATAATAAAACAAATTTTAAATTCTGATATAAAATTTCTTTATACGAGGTCTGTCCAATAAATACGCGAACTGGTGCCATCTGTCGGCCATGACGTGGACTATAGCCTCTCTCACTAGCGGTTGCCTGAGACCCAATGAACCATCAGTGCATGGCGGATCGTCGAGCTGTGCGTATTGTGCCAGTTGTGTTATTTTCTGTTGTCCTTGTTTTTACCGTGTGTCGAAAATGGAAATTGACGAAAATATAAAAATATTTTTCTTACAGTTCTCAAGCGTTTGAGAGATCGCGTGCGCCGTGTGCGACGAAATTTGACTCAAAGCGATGGATGGATCCTTCACATTACAATGCACCTGCACATTCAGCATTGTTTGTTCGCCAGTTTCTGGCAAAATATTCAATCACCATCCTTGATCATCTTCCTTATTCCCCATATCTCACCGCATGCGACTTTGTTTTAATTCCCAAAAAGCAAAAAAATGCGATGAGGGGACATCACTGGAAAGATGTGGACACGATAAAGCAAGAAACGATGAGAAAACTAAAAGGCCTGACTGGCGAGGTCTTCCAAGGGTGCTTTGAACAGTGAAAAAGAAGATGGAATAAGTGCATAGCAACGAATGGAGAGTACTTTGAAGGGGACAAAATCGATATAGACTAAATTTTGCAAAATAAACTTTTTATGGATTTAGTTCGCGTATTTATTAAACAGAGTAGTTTCACTCATAAGTAATAGTATTTAATTTAAAAGAAAATGCTTTTCAAATAAATCATATTTCAGTCTTTATAACTTCAAGTTTTTTCTTTACTTTTCTGTTTGAAATATATTCTGGAGTATGCTAGCGTGACATACCTTCAGAAACCTGCTAGTACTACACAGTTCTTTTAATAGCTGTGTTCCCACCTGGTGACGAAGAAAACACAGCATAAATTGAAATTTTTAGCTTGAATAGTGTGAAATTTAACTTAATTTCTTGTTTATTAAAATTTTTAAAGTTATTCTTGTTGTTTTTCCTTTCCACTTTCATATATTCACTTATCATAATTTAAATAATTCATAGTTTTATTCTTGTATATAAATTTAGTGCTGATTTAGCGCTTATTTTATGAAAATTAATAATTTTTATCATTTATTTTAAAGTTTATATATATATATATATATATATATATATATTGCTTACATATGAAGTTCACCAAATTTTTAAATAATTATGTAATTTTATTATACCATATAGTTATGTAATATCTATTCAAATACTGATTATTATAGAAACTTCCTGTAGCATTCGATGTATTATACACTTTCAGTAATATTTTAAATAGAATAAGCTGAAATGACTGCATATTTAATGCAAAATACTAAAAAAATGTAACTTTTTGAAATCTTTATGGAATACTTTTTAATCCAAAATTTTAAACATATAAAAACAGATAATCAATATGTATTGTTACCTTTTCTCTAATAAAAGTTCTGTTTAATAAGTTGTGTGACATCACAATATTTTTAATGAGAGATAATTTTGCCTGAATATAAAACCACTTAAAAAATATATCCACTTATCATTTCTTCATAAAAAATAAGGAAAATTTGAATAACATTTTTTTTTTTTTTGTATCACCTTTAAAAGAATGAAACTAATCTAGCAACTTATTTTATCGAGGCTTTCAACACCCTGAAGCCTTTCGTGGCTAAATACAGCACTGATCACATTATTCCACGTCAGTGATTACATGACATTCTGTAGTTAATGAGCTGTGTGTTGTGTTAACACTTTTTATTTATTGTGCATATTTCTATTTATTTCCGGCAGAAATATCGTCAACTCAATATAACTTATTTTCTTTATGAAAAACAATTTTATTCTTTGTCATTTTAGAGAATAAAGTAATTTTTTTCGGTGTCCTCACTAAAATATTGTAGTGATATATTATTTAAATAAATGAGAAATAAATAATTAAGAATGTTTTTTGAAATATTAATAAAATTATTACATTGTTTAATTTACGTTTGAAATTTTAATTTTTTAATTGGCGATATAATTATCTATATTTTTAAGAAGTAACAAAATTAGCATTATATATATATATATAAATATAGCTTATATATGAAATTCTCTAATTTTTTAAATAATTATATAGTTATATAATACCCTAAAATTATGTAATACCTATTCAAATACCGCTTATTTTAGAGACTTTCTGCAGAATGTAATGTACTTAGACTTTCAATAAAATTTTAAATATAACAAGTTCAAATTAAAGCGTATTTACTGCAAAAAGTAAAGAGAAAAGGCATTTTGAAATCTTTGTATAATACCTTTTAATCCTAAACTTTAATCATATAAAAAAAAGATAATCAACATGTATTGTTGTCTTTTTTTCTAATAAAATTTCTGTTTAATAAATCGTGTGGCATCACAATATTCTTAACGAAAGATGATTTTGCTTGAATATAAAACCACTTAGAAAACTACTTATCTCTTCTTCGTAAAAAACAAATATATATATATATATATATATATATATCTGTAGTGATAAGTATAAAGGATTTAAGTCCATATTCTTGATTTTTCAGGAGACGAAAAATAAAGTTTAACTAGCTAAAAACAAATCAGAAGAATCGATTAGGAAAAAGGGATTAGGTTGATTTATACCCTTTTTACCATTCAGTGATTGTCAACCTTCATTTAATAAAAGGAAAAAATTGAATTAAATATTTTATACCAAAGATTAATGCTAAATTTCTGACTTGAATCTTTTTTTACGAATGGATTATCTCAAAGACTAAATGACATGGATTTAAATCCTTTATACCAATCGATAGATAATTTTTTTCTGAGTCTGACTATGTACTTAACTCAAAATCGGCATTTTTGGACTTAAATCCTTTATACTTGTCAGTACAGATATATATATTGCACCATCTTTAAAAGAATGAAACTAATTTATCAACTTATTTTATCAGAACTTTCAACACCCTGAAGCCATTCATGGCTGAATACAGCACTGACGACATTATTCCACGTCACTGATTGCTTGACATTCTGCAGTTAATGAGCTGTGTGTTGTGTTAACGCTTCTTTTTTATTGTGCATATTTCTACTTTTTTCCGAGAGAAATATCGTCAAAGGTATATAATTATTATTATTATTATCACTTTTTTTTGTGTGTGTGAAAAACATTTTTATTCTTTTTCAAACGAGAGGATTAAGTAATATTTTTCCATTATCATCAATAAAATATTGTAGTCATTTTTTATTTATGTGCAATAGAAATAAATAGTCATGTACTTTTATTATTATCATCTGTTAATAAAACATATGCAAAAAACACACACACAGACATATATATACTTTTATTATTAAATGTTAATAAAATAATATATATATTTTTTAAATACTTGAATTTGTAATTTTTTAGTTGGTGATACACTGTTCTATATTTTTTAAGAAATATTAAAGTTAGCGTTATTTATTATGATGATATGTCATAAAAATATAATACTTATATACATGTACTGTTTTACAAACTTTTAAATAGCTATATAGTTACTTAATACCCTAAAACTATATAATGGCTATTAAGATACTGCTTATTATAGAAACTTTCTGTAGAAGGTAAAGTATTTAAACTTTCGATAACATTTTAAATAGAATATGTTCAAATGAAATCATATTTAATGAAAAAGTTGAAATAATTAAAACTTTTTGAAATCTTTGTACAATACCTTTTAATACAAAACTTTAATCATATAAAACTAGATAATAAAATATACTTGTGTCTTTTTCTTTTAACAAAAATAATACGTGTGACAACACAATATTCTAACGGAAGATAATTTTGCCTGAATATAAAACCACTTAAAATAATCTAGCCACTCATCTCTTCTTCTTAATATATATATATATATATATATATATATATATATATATATATATATATATATATATAATTTTTTCTATAACCTTTAAAAGAATGAAACTAATCTAGCAACTTATTTTATCGGGGCTTTCAACACCCTGAAGCCTTTCGTGGCTGAATACAGCACTGATGATATTATTCCACGTCAGTGATTGCTTGACATTCTGCAGTTAATGAGCTGTGTGTTGTGTTAACACTTTTTTTACTGTGCATATTTCTTTTTTATTTCCGACAGGAACATTGTCAACTGCATCTAATTTACTTTCTTTGTGAAAAGCATTTTTGTTCTTTGTCAAACGAGAAAATAAAATATTTCTGTTCAATATTAACAGTAAAATAGTGTAGTCATTTAATATTCATATAAAACAAGAATAAATATTTATGTACTTTTACTTTTATTAATAGGCGTTAATAAAATATATGTAACAAAAATAAACAATTAAGTACTTTTATTATGAATGTTAACAAAATAATCATTGTTGCGTGACTTATGCTGGAAAATTGATTTGTTTATTTGCTATATATATCTCTATAGTTTTGAGAAATATCAAATATAGTAAAATACATTATTATGATACTAAATGATGTTAATAATTATTTAATTTAATAAATAATAATGAAATGTTATAAAAATAATTAATTTATTAACTAATAAATAAATGTTAATAAAATAATCATGTTGTATAATTTATGTCTGAAAACGGATTCTATTTAATCGGTTGTATCTTTCTCTATATATTACTTTCCGAAAATATATATGTACAGAAAGTATTGTAATCATGTAAAAAATCTGACATTGAAATTTTGGCGTGTTTCTATACGTTTTGAGGTCCCTTGACTTTATATTTGCTATTTTTACGATGATGTATGTATGTTTGTGTATGTGTATGCATGTATGTATGAGTGTGAACACGATAGCGCCTAAACGCATAGTTTTATTAATCTGAAATTTAGTACGTATGTTGTACATCATCATAGAAGGAACCCTATTGATTTTGATGAATCTAGCACTTATAGTTTTTTTTACAGGGACACAAAGAAAAATTCTTTATCATTATGGTCTACGGCCCCAAATACTTTAAAGTGCGATAGCGTTTAAATGCCGAATTCGATTGAGCTGAAAATTTTTACACATGTTGAAGATTACAGTCACACGAAATGTATAGACTTTGACCTCTATAGATTTCTACAGGGACACAACGAAAGTTCTATATCATTATGACCTTTGGGCTAAAATTATATGAAGTGCAATAGCGTAAAATTATACAATGGGGATTTGTGATGTTTGCCAAGCAGTTTCAATAATTAAACAATGGGGAAAAATACTCAAACCCCATATTATATTTTTCATTTTTGCTTATTTAACTACTTGTCTTACTACGCGAGAACATTAGAACCGTTCATTACTTAATGTTCGGAAAGTCGTGTGGAGTCACTCCAGATATATATATATATATATATATATATATATATATTATTAATATCAGTTTGCATTAATAGCGTACTTATTATTATGATTTGTTTTTCGAAATATATCAGTGATATATGTAAGTTCACCTGCATTTTGGATTCGTTTTAATTGTTTATTAAAATGCTTTAATATAGAAAGCAATACAGAAGATCGTTTATACTTTATAGAAATTATTTTATAATTATGTTTCCTCTTTAGCTGTTTGAGATAAATATTTGGTACCGTTAGAATAATCGTCTGCTACTTTTATGTTTTGATAGAACTGTAAAAATAAAAGATTTATTTCAAAAATGGTTCCTAAAATCGGCAGATGACTCGAAGGCTAAGTAACTGTACTGTTTGAGGAAAAATATTCAAATTATAAAGAGGTGCAAAAATTGTTGTTATTATATTTCAAGAAGGGTATTTTTAATATGTTTAATTAGAATATAAAAAAAAAGTCGAAGTAAAAATTAAAACATGACCGCAAAACTTCATCCTAAGACTGATTGAACGCAGGTAAATAACAAGAAAATGAAGTCTCTGATCCTAAAAGAAATTCCGCCGAATAAAGGTCCATTGCATCGAAACTGGGAATGTCTTCTGGCACTGTAAGTAAAATCATTCATAAATATTTGAAATTAATAAAGATGTTTAACCCTAAAGTTCATCCGATTTTGCCAAAGTATACTGCTGAAAAAAAAAAAAAAAAAAAAAAAAATTAAAAAATTATATGAAAAATATTTAGCTGCTGAAAAAAGAAAATTTGTTTTAAAATTCGATTAGACGTGGTCATCCTTAAATGAAAGTAATAATAATAATAATAATAATAATAATAATAATAATAAATTAATATTTCTATAGCTCAGCTGATGAAATGACCGTATAAAATGACTTCGGTAGTATACAGAGACGCTCCTTCCAAAGGGATTCATGATAATTGAAGGATTTTGTTACAACGGGAAATTAAAAATAAGAAAGTCTCAAATAAAACCAAAATTTTCTCTAATATCAGCAGAATATTTTAAAACCACTTTTTTTTGAAGAATTTGTAGCTGTATATAGAAAGGACATTGATAAACTTAAGCTTTACATGCACAAAGCCTCTAATCTCACGTCTAAATCAACTGTTTCTTTGGTAAAAGAAAGAATCAGAAAAAGAAATAAAATGTATCCCATTTAAATAAATACCTATAAAATCACCTGACGCTTTTTGTGTGAACGTTTCTGCTTTTGGTTTATTAAAATGAGCCTTATGAAACTAGCATTCAAAAACTTTGGAAAACAATACAAAAAATGGAATAAAATTGGCATGACGGTACCATAGCCTCCTAAACTAGATGCCAGTCGCGTAACTCCGAATCTTGGCAACAGTTCAAGCGGTAAACAGCGCCAACTGGTACAGATTGCGCGACTTTTTTATTCAACTGTCATCAATAATTTTAAGAAACAATATATGATATATATAATAGACGTTTCTTCGACTCCATTCACCATAGCTGCCAATATTTTAATTTATTCCGAAGTAATTTTAGCCCCGCCTCTAATTCGTACCACTTATTCTTTAAAAGTAATTTTTTCTTATTTTATCAAAGTTATGTATTGAAGAAATTTTTTATAAATAAAGTGGTGCGAAATAGAGGCGGGGCTAAAAGTACTCCGGAATAAATTAACATATTGGCAGCTATGCATTCAAATTTTTTGTATATCAAATCCCACTTTTAAAAATTTTGGTGGCTGTTGAATAAAAAAGTCTCACAATCTGTACCAGGTGGCGCTGTCTACCGCTTCAACTGTTGCCAAGTGTCCGAGCTACGCGACAGGCATCTACTTTAGGAGACTATGACAGTACTAAGAAAAATTTACTTTCATGCTGGAAAATTCGAGCTAGAGCTATTATCAAGAACCATGGCCATCAGATGGAAATAAATCGACGTAAAAAATGGGGTGTTTATACTTAAAACTCAACTACTAAAATCGTTTCCATACAATGCGGACGACCTTCTGTAACATTTTCTGAAATTTACTTTAATGCACTTTTTTTTTATATATACAAATTAAATTCTACGTAGTTGTTAACATAAAGTATATCCAATGTATAATCACAAATGTATACTACTGTTTTAAAAACACATTATCGAATAGCTAATTTCATAAAGAAATTTTTTAGAAAATTGTGTATATTTAGTTTATATACACCTTACTAATGAAATTCATACTTTTCAATAACGCATGTAAAGAACTTGAATCTTTTAGGAAAACTGGTAGAATCTATCGTTAAATTATAATTAAAATGTACCTATAAAAGTATTACCATAATGTATTACAAATGGTATAATAAAAAAATTATACTACCTTTTAAAACTATTTCGAAGAATTTAAAATGACAAAGCAAAGTAATTTGAGAAAACGGGATTTATTCGTTTCACCTCACCTTACTAATAAAATCATAAATTTTAACAACATATTTAAAATTGAAAAATGTCAACGTTAATATATAATTAAAAAGTACCTATGGCAAAAATGAATGGTATGTTTTTGTACTGATTTAAAAATATATACATAATTATTTTCTTCTTAAAGGTAAAACAAATTTGATTAATAAAGACATTAAATTATTAAATAAACCACTCACCTTTAATTTAACTGTCTAGTTACACACTGATCGCTATATCTATCTTTTTTAAATATCGTTGAAAGTATATAATATAAACCATATACAAAATTTGTAACGAATTGCCTGGATGAATCTCTCACAGGATTTTTCAATTTTCTTACGTTTTTCATGTAATTTTTGTTTTTACTAAAAGAAATATACAGTAGCTATCACAAAACTTTCTTCTGTATTTTGATATACAAATTCACGCAGTATGAATGTTTTATTAAAATTAATCTTTATTAAAGTTAATTTCACTGATAATGCAGACGATTTTCATCGTAATGAAATGCAATACTAAATGGCAAAAAAAAAAAAAAAAAAAAAAAAATCTAGCATTATCTTAACATAATTTAATTCTAGAATCTTGCATTTTCTTTGCATTTTAAGAGATAAAATGTCTGGAAATGAAAAGGATCTTTTAATATATATTTAATATTGAGAAAATCCTATAAAATTCATTTTTAATATATTATTTAGATCATTAGAATTTGTGATAGTTTGTCATTTGTCACAGAGTTGAAAAATTAACATTGTTTAAAACATTTTTTATAAATGTTATAAACAAGAAGAAATTACAAGTCTGAGGACATCGAAATTTGTTAATTTCAATTCAGTTTATTCATATTTTGTAGTAAAAAAAATTATATTGAAAAATGAAATTAAAATCAATATTGCTGTTTTAAGTAATGTAAATGAAAATTACCTTTAATTATTTCAAATATATATTTCATTACTATGTATTACACTTTTAATTTTTTTAACTAAAAGAAAGATATGGTGCACACAAAAATAAGGTTTGAAGAAAGTGGTATTTACTTCGAGATAACTTTTAAAATCTTTTTAGATGAATTGATCATTTTACATTGGATTCTAATGTTATTTAGAATAAATGTAAAATCCTTTTCTGTGGTAGCTATAAGCATAATTTTCTGCATATGGTTCGCTGGTCCGACCAATTATGCTTACACAAGAAATTTTATTCAGCAGAAATTCCTATAACTGGTATTAGAGGAGACTCACTATAATATAAATAAAATTTCTGATGTAAAATGGATTTTTTTCTGATTTCAGGATTATATTTGGGAAGTTAGTGTACAAAAATAAATAAATAAATAAATAAATAACAATAACAATAACAATAACAATAATAAACAAATAAATAAAAAGGGCTTCTTCAACTTTTTCGATACTGATTATTTTTAATTTTCTTTTATTTTTCTTAAGAAAAAAAAAATAATAAATAAATAAAATAAATAAATAACAAATTTAAAAGCAGACGTTCAGCATTTCCTACTAGCGGCTTTGGCGTAAAATATTAATAAAATATAAACATTTCGACCTTTTCACCCTTCCCCCCTCAAAAAAAAAAAAGCTTTTTTCGATACCGTCCGTTTCGATGCTGATTAATTATTATTAATTTTCTTTTCTTTCAAAAAAATAAAAAATAAAAATAATAAAAAATAAATAAATAAATAAAAAATACGATTTTGATGAAATTTTTGGCAAAAGCAGAATTTAGTTTAGTGTGGAGGACTATTAGCTATATTTTTTCAAATTATAACATTGCTTCCAAATTATTTAATTATATTTTCGATAAATTTTCCATTTCGATAAATGTCCAACTATCGTAAAACTGGTATCGTAAAAATTCGTAGATTGAGACTAATAGTCCTCCGCACTAAAAAAAAAAAAAAAAGAAAGAAAGAAAAAGAAACATTTATCGTTTTCACAGTCTACTTACTAACAACACTTAATTCTGTTTTCTCCATTACATTTTGTATAAATGTTTTTTTTTCCATATATGTTTATCATCTCATCTGTGGTATTTTAATTTTTAATATAATTCTTAAGTTGATAATTAATCATGTGACCACCAACATCTTTTTTTTTTTTTTTTTTTTTAATACATGCATATCTTTCAGCAACATTATATTGTTTAGAGAAATTTTATTAATTTTTTAAACACTTTTGAAATTCTAATGTTAAGTACAGAAATTTAACGAAATTAATCTCGATAAGACATATAATAGTTTATTTTACGTGTATTGTTATTAAATTGTGTTAAAGAGAAATTTAATTTAGGTAAAATCGCACTCTTAAACATGATTGATTTTGATTGCAGGTAACGTAAGATAGAATGCAATATTAGTGACATATGTATATTGATTACAAACTAATATATATTTCCTTTAAAACTAAAGGCTCTTATTTAACTACAAGTAGAAACCGTCGTCATTTTAATTAAAATGTGTTCATTGGACAAGAAATGGATTGATTCTCTCTCCTACCGCAATAATGTGGTTTAACAGTGATATATACGTCCAATAAAGATATGTGGCGGCAATTTCGCCAAATCGTTTGTCACGGGACTTGGAATACCTTCGATTCAGAATCTAAAGACTTACATTATAACACTAAATCGAAATTAAAGAGGAATATTTATAGAAATTTATCAATTAAATTTATAGGTTTTGTAGCCTGAAATTTAATGTTAGGATATGGTAAAAAGCATCAACATAACGAAAAAATTGTGCCGTAAGAATTATAAACATATTTTTTAATTATGTCAAAAATAATTCTGTTATTTTAGTGCTGTATAAAATATCGTTATATTAAAAAGCAATATTAATTTAAAGTAAAATAATAATAACAATAATAATAATAATAATTTGTTGTCTCCAAATTTTGACAAGTATTATTACAAAACTAGAAAATATTTTTATTTTTATTTACTTATTTTTTTTTTTTTTAAGGAAATCTAAATGAACAGGGATAATGATACAATTTGTGTTGAAGTTTATTTAACTATCACAAATTAATACCCTTAAGAAAGCTGAGGTGTTCTTCCAGAGGTCTTTCTGTGAACCATGGGGAGACAAATATGATTGTCTTTAAGAGAAGGTGACCATTATTAAGAAAAAAATAAATCAAGTTCTTTGGTAGTATCCTTACTAGTTCCTTACTAATGAAGTATCTTGGTGTCTATCTGGATGAGAAGCTTAACTGGAAGATTCATCTTGATTATTGCATTTCTAGGGCTAAAAGGGATTTTTGGGCCTGTAGGAATGCTATTGGTAGGTCTCGGGTTCTTAGTTTTATGGTTATCCCCGAATTTACTCCTGATTATTTGTCCTATGATCACTTATGGCTCTATTGCCTTGTTGTATTGGACTAGGCTTGACACTGTTAAGAAGAGTCTTAATGAGATTCAGAGGATAGTGTACGTTACGATAACTGGTTGTGTGAAGACAACACCAACTGGAGCTTTAGAGTTACTCTTGGGCATTATCCCTCTGTATATGCGCATCGAGGCTAAAGCTATCTTATGTGGAAAGAGGTTATGTGCGGAAAGGTTCAGTCATTGGAATAGTTATTCCAATTATTTGAAATGGAAGTATCTTAATAAGGAGATTTCGGATCACTCGCTTTTTATTATGCAGTGTGATAAGGTTCTCCATAGGTATACTTTTCTAAGCCGTAGACTATCCACTTGCCTTCTAGGGACATATGGAAGAATACTTCACCTTGGGGGTAATAAGAGTCACATTAAGTGGTACACGGATGGCTTCAAGATGTATACTGGAACTGATGCTGGTGTTTGCTGTCCTAAGGATGGTACTTGGCTTCCCGATCCCTTGGGGAGGTATACTACTGTCTTTCAGGCTGAAGTCTTTGCGATCCTTATGTGTAGTAGAACTTACATTGACAGGGACTATAAGAATCCATATATCAACATTTATTCTGAGAGTCAGGCTGCCCTGATTTCTTTACAGAAGACAGTGAGGACTTCTTCTCTTCTTTGGGAGTGTTATTTCACTCTCTGTGCTCTTGCTGATAACAATAAAGTCTTCCTGCATTGGATATCAGATCACAATGGTGTCTTGGGGAATGAGTTAGCAGACGAGCTGGCTAGGAAGGATTATGATGCACCCTTTATTGGTGCTGAACTTGCCTGAGTATTTCTGGTAGTTTGTTGAGCGGTGCTATTTTCTCCATCATGAGAAACTTTTTTACTCCACTTTGCTCCAGTCTGAGGGGAGTAGGTAAACTAAAGAGCTTAACTGTGGTAATCCTAGTGCTAGGGCTAAGGATCTCATGAAGCTTAATAGGAATAGCATGATCAAAATTATTGGTCTCCTTATGGGACATTGTCGTTTGAAGAGACATCATCATGTCATGGGTATAGCCATTTGAATCCATTTTGTTGGGGTTGAAAGTACAAGGAGGAAAAGCCAACATATATTTCATATGAATGTGAGATCTTTTCTGCCTACAGGTTTGAGCACTTGGGGCAGCATTTAATTGAGCCTTGGAACCTTCAGGACATTGCAGTCAGGTGCCTGCTGGGCTTTCTTTCTGCCACGGGTTTTTTTAAAGAATAAGTTTTTAGGGATAGTACAATAGATCTCAGCTCGTGGTGCTTGGTTCCTTGTGAGCCATCCTCCTGTCATTCATTCATTCATTCATCACAAATTATGTTTTTATTGGGTATTAAATTTGACAAAGAAATAAACTGCAGTTCTGATGCATGAAAAGTATAATTCTTAAATAAGACATAATTCTTGTAATGATATATTAATTTTTGGGCAAAATAAAGAAATATGATCCAGTACCAAAACGCCAAAGTAGGGATTAATTAGAAACAAGACATTCAGAATTGCTGTCTAAGCACAAAGTGCTCTTTTCCATTGAAGAGAAAGCAATCATCACCACATAAAATAGTAAGCTCTAAAAAAATGTGCATTTTTCGAACAAAAAGTGACATTTCTATTCAGAACAATTATTATTAAAGAATGCATAGCTGATATTTTATTTATTTTTATTTTTATTTACTTATGATTTTTATTTATTTATTTATTTATTGTTACAATGTTTTGGAATTTTTGCAAGTTAGAAAAGGCCCAAATAGAAAAATAACAAATCATTTTATGATAGTTATTTGATAAAATATTGAAACACAGATTATCAAATTCACGTACTTTTATCTTTATATAACTAAAACACATTGTATGTATAATAAATATGTATAATACTTGTTTCAAGTCGAAAGAAGACACGCTCATTCGTCAGGCGAACAAATAAGGCAGCACGAGTGCTGCAATCAGAGCGGCAACGCACAAAACCGTTCTCACTGAAGAAAAAATATAAATAAATAAATAAATAAAATGTCAAATGTGAATACAAATACTGGTGTGACCAGAATTAAAAACGTAAATTAATTAAATAAATGAAATTAAATATAAAAATAAAATGTAAAAATGTAAAATTTTTATAACATTGCATATGTGTCTTACATCTCCTCCTTAAGCATTTAACAAAACTTGATACAGTTAAAGATTATTATCAAAGTTTAAATACTGTTAAAATTTGGCATTTCTAGTGCATTCTCAGTGGGAGGAGGAAGGGGTT
This sequence comes from Salticus scenicus, assembly GCA_963930645.1. Lineage (NCBI taxonomy): Eukaryota > Metazoa > Arthropoda > Arachnida > Araneae > Salticidae > Salticus > Salticus scenicus. Next base: position 221,347,084 of record OZ005653.1, on the reverse strand, counting down.
AGAGTGAATAAATAAATAATTCAATAACGCGAATTCTAATTCAGTATGAGTTGCTCACGTATAATAAATATTTTGTGTGGGTCTGTAAACAAACGATTAATACCTTCAATACCATATTCTATCTGAAACATGCTTTTAAGTATATAAAATAATATATGTTTATTTCATGCATTTTAGTGCAATCTGAAGTTATTAAACTCTACCCGTCTTCAATTTTCACCACATGTGGATTATATTTAAATACTTTTGAATGCCCCTGTGCAATGATTTCAACGAAAACTTTCTACAGATTTAGAATACCGTGTTTGAACTTTCTTATATTATTTGTTTTTGAGATATGCTGATGAATCACCAGGGTTTTCGCAGAAGGAAATTCAGATACCAGAATTTTTTTCTTAAATAGATACCAAAGAATACCATCGAATAGTCAAGCTTAAAACTGCTGTGTAAAAATGCTGGCATTTAAACTTACCCTTGTGAGAGCCTTGTAAAACACAGTCATCCCAGCTAAAACAATCTTAAAAAAAAAAAAAAAAAAACTATAAAAAATGAAGAAAAATTGCAGATAATCTAAAGATATTTGGAACAATTCCAGCTTAAAAAAGTCTTAAAAAAAAAACTATAAAAATGAAGAAAACTGCAGATAAACTGCAGGTATTTGGAACAGCAAAACATTTGCAGGCAATTTCGTAACTCCCTCCCCGCTAAACATTTTCCCCTTAAACTTATTATTGTTCCAAATACCTTGAGTTTATCTGCAGTTTTCTGCTGTTTTGCTTCATTTTTAAAGTTTTTTTTTTTTTTTTTTTAGTATTTTTTTAAGTTAGGATTTTTCCAAATTATCTTTAGATTATCTGCAGTTTTTTTTTTTTTTTTTTTTTTTTTTTTTTTTTTCATTTTTTCTAAATTTTTTGAAGATTTTTTTTTAGCTGGGATACGTACAGTCACACGGATATACCCACATATACCAATTGCTAATAAACAAGTTTTCATATTCAAGGGGGTCTCAAAATGTGTAAAGCCATCAAAGTAATTGTTTCGGAAATTTTACACAAAACCAATATTTTTTGTGTTACATATGCGTAATAAAACTTGGCTTGAAATTTTGATGTAAACTTCCCCTTTAGTACCATATTTAATAAAAAGCCATAATATATAATAAAATATCTCATTTTGACATAGCAGCAATAACTGCTGCACTAAAATTTAATTAGATATAGTGTAAACTCTTTAGAGCGTTTACTGATATACTTAAACATTCTCAGATCTTTTCTTCTCTACATGTCTGTGTTTAAGTATTATTTGCAATTTATCTTTTCATCATGTGTAAATCATATCTTAAGCTAGGTTAAAGATCCTTAGTAAATAATAAAAATATACTTTTTTTTTCTAATATCAAAATGTAAAATTAGGTTCTTTTAATCGACTATTGCACGTATTATCAGCATGGTAATATTTTATAATGGGACAAATAATTTGACTGCTTAATTTTTATGCAATAACTGTATTTGAAAGTTTATAATAAAAACACTTTAAAAAGTATGTTAATTAAAGTTATATTTAATTAAAAACATTTAAATATTGTATACAAATTCGAAGCTTTTCGCTTTCATATACAAAGCATCTTCAGGAATTATATTTTTAGGTTTCATATAAGTAATTTTAAATATATTATAGTAATTGCAAGTTTACAGTTAAATAATCCTCAGCAACTTGAAAAGATGTTGAACAAGAGAACAAATGGATAACTTGCGAAGTTTGGTGGTTGTATTAAAAAATGCATTTCACGACTGCAACCATGGGAGCAGAAAATAAGTGGATCTTCCAGGTAACCAAAATTCTGCATGTAGGAGCTGTAACTACTGTAGGAGATTACTCGTACTGAAGACGTATACGTCAGTAAACCGGGAGGCAGAAAATAAGTGTATCTTGTAGGGTCACCAAAGAGCTGCATGTAGGAGCTGTAACTACTGTAGGAGTTTTTTGTACTCGTACCATACGAGTCTATTATAGGAGCAAAATATTTAGTGGTTGTATAAGCCATATTGGAGAGCTTTAAAAAATATATATATATGGTTTTATACTAATGTGCTATATTATTGGCAAAATTGCTGCATCTTTAGAATTTATTGCATTTGTATATTTAACTATATTAATGGTTTCTGATAGATAGAGTTCTTAAGGTGCTAAAATACACTGTTCTACATAAGATTAGTATCTGGATTAGCTTATAGGAAATAGACAAGAGTAGAGCTTTTTCCTTTCTTAATATCCCGGATATGTTCTTGTGTTCGTATGGTTAAAGTTATTTTTGTCTGTCCGATATAATAGAAAAGTTTGCTATTAGATTCGATTTGTTTTTTATATACACCTCTGGGGGTCAATTTAGATCGTGGCCATTAAGATTTAATTGTTTAACAATTAAGAGAGAACTAAAAGGGATTAACAAGTTAAATGTTTGCTAGATATAATGTTTGAAGCTACTAATTCTTTGCAGTAATGGAGACAATTAGTATATTGAAATTTTGAAGTTAAATTCCTAGTGTGATTAATAAGGGTATTTAACATTAGACTTTTTATTATATTGACAATTTTAACAATCATAGATTTACTATACTATTATTTTTAAATGTTTGTAATTAAATATAATTTTAATTAACGTGTTTTAAAATTGTTTTCATTATTTTAAATAATTTTAATTAAATACATTTTAATTAACGTGCTTTTAAAGTGTTTTTGTTATAAACTATCAATGGCACGTAGTATCCAACATGAACTATTTTAGAGATAACTTATAAAGTAGTTGAAAGGCCACTACATTTTTGGTGAAAAAGGATTAAGTAAAAAAAACGCTTCATCCAATTTCATTTAACTTAACCACTTAAGCTGAATAGAAAAAAAAAAAAACTACATTTAACAAATTAATGTAGATTTTTTTTCAATAAATTATAACAGAATTATGCAAAAAAAAAAAAAAAAAAAAAAAAAAAATGATTTCCAGACTTCATTCAGAAACATCTTAACAAGAGACGAAAAAAATAAAATGAAACGTTTTGCTATATTTCCTCTATCCCGTATCTGTCACTAACTTCATTAAGTGACTCGGATATTTAATGTTTTCTTTTTTCGCTTATATCCTGCAATGACCAAATGAAGTGACAAGGAAATAGCTGCTAAAATTCAATTTCCCTGGATTTAGTATTTACTATCGTCTCCTTTTCTGAACATTAATACTTTCTGAAAAAATGTATTACAAATATTTTATCATTTCATAAAAGTCTACTATTGCTATACAATTTTTTATACATTGATCTTATTGAGGCAATTTTATACTTCTGATTATCAAAATAAACACATTTTTTAGGTAAACAGATTAAAACTAAAAACTTTGAAAAGTTGTTTGTTTTCAAATTGCTGCCTAATTTTCAAATTTATGAGGATTGCTTATGTAATTTTTATTAAGGATCATTTTTCCAAATGATTGCTGGCATTTTGTACAAACACTTAAGATTTTTAGACGCAATGTATAACTGAAAACAAGAGACAGAACTAAGCTAGCTAGGAATGTTATCTTTACACTTAAATTACTGTACTCATTCTCTAATTACTAAGTTAAGCCTCTCAACTTATAAATATTAGAATTCGTCCAATTAAATGTTGAAGTTTTTCATCTGTTATGCGAGTAATGACACAAATTAACAATACGTCTCTTTCTTTTATTCCAGGAAACTTTGTAATTGCTGCACCTAATTAGGAATTATGAAATTATAACTAAGAGTAAAATTAACTTAAGTATAAAAACAACTTTGTAATTATATGGAGCAGCTATGTAGAATTCAACAAGAATCTATGCATATAATAAAAGAAGATTTATGTGCACGTGTGTATCGTTATGTCCATTGGTTTGTAGGAAAACAAATGATTCCATTCTTCATGTAAGTCCGTATTGATGTCTTCGGATGCACCTCGAAGACCTATTACCGAATTTTGTATCAGTATTTTTGTTTTAATAATTAAAATCTATATAAATTTCTGAAATGATCAACTCTGGAGATAGAAACGTTAAAGTAAATGGACTTACCGTGGCTAATTTGTTCAGCTAGGTAGAGCGTCATGCAATAACGCGATGGTCATAGTTTCGATCTTCCAAGAGCGTATGAAAAGATTGATAATTTTTCATAGGCTTTTTATCATGATTCTTTTAATTGGTAATTAATAGAAAAGATGCCAAGTGATAAAAGAAAATCTTTCAGTGCATTTACAGTATCCTAAACCGTAATGATGTGAGAAAGTGACAAAAAAAATAAATAAATAAAGATAAAATAAAATAAAATAAAATAAAATAAAATAAAATAAAATAAATGAATATAAATACAAATAGAGGTGTGTTGGTCGCTTTAAAGGCAAACTACTGATCGCAGCGCTACGGCATTTTGCATAGATGTCCATTTTGACCTTTCATTGATGCATCTTGAAGCCTGATTTTTCAACTTTTTGGTTTGTTTATTATTATTAATAAAAATAAAAAAAATCCGTTGGAAGGGTTTTTTTGGTGCTGCTATCTATAGTCATGGAATGAAGATGATAATACGTCCCAGAAATGTTTATCCGAAAATGTAGCTCTTGAATAATAGCAGCAACATTTATCGTCCAGGTAGTACCTAAATTTAAATGTCAGGTTACGGCGCAAATGTAAGCAGTGGGGATCTAGAACAAATATAGTGCAGGCAAATAAGCTGTTGTCGAAGCCAGTGAGGACTCCAATTTAGGTTTTAAGTGACTTCAAAGAAATTCTCAAATGTCTTCTTTTTTTTTATAAAATAATTTAAAACATAGTGATTAATTTTTACTTTATTTATTTTATTATTATTATTATTATTATTAAATATATTGACTAAAGAAGCAGACAAATCCTGCTAGTTTTAATGATTTGTTATTGAAAGTTACATTTTCAAATTAATTAACTTATTAACTTATTAACTTATTAAATTAACGCACTATATTATTGATATTATTATAAACACCGGTTATTAAATGCTTTTGTTTCGACGAGAGTTTAAAAGTAAGTTGCAGAGGGTAGGTTTTTAACACTCATGTTTTATTTAAACTTTTTCAGCATTGTTCTTTCTTACATAAAAAAAAGTACAAACGTAAATTCCCTAGAAAATATAAACAAAATCAGGTAAAATCTGTATTTCATTCTCAGCTCAACAAATTTTCCTTTGGATCAAAAATAGAACACTATGTGAAACACTTTTAAAAAATAAATAAAATAAAAACGAATGAATAAATAAATAAGATAAATAAGTAAGAAACGCTTTTATCAAATCTGAATTATCTGCACTCGTTTAAATCCCTCTGATGGAATTTCTAGAAGTTTAGAGTATCACGTACGGGAAAGAAGAAATAAGTAAATGTTAGTTAAATTTTTTATGAACATATCGATTTTTGTATTCAATTTTTGCGAAGTGAAATTTTAAATTCTGTAGTAAATACTCATCCAACAGTAGTTTCAATTATCTGCTGAATGAATATTTATATCGAAGACAATATTTAAAAGTCGTCTATGAATTGAACTTGTCTAATTATAGTTTATGTATCTGTACTGATAAGTATAAAGGATTTAAGTCCAAAAATGTCGATTTTGAGTTAAGTACATAGTCAGACTTAGAAAAAAAATTCTCTATCGATTGGTATAAAGGATTTAAATCCATGTCATTTAGTCTTTGAGAAAATCCATTGGTAAAAGAAGATTCAAGTCCGAAATTTAGTATTAATCTTTAGTATAAAATATTTAATTAAATTTTTTCCCTTTATTAAATGAAAATCGACAATCACTAAATGGTATAAAGGATATAAATTAACCTAATCCCTTTTTCCTAATCAATTCTTCTGATTAGTTTTTAGTTAGTTTAACTTTATTTTTCGTCTCCTGAAAAATCAAGAATATGGACTTAAATCCTTTATACTTATCAGTACATATATATTGGTAATAAAAACTTAATATATATATATATATACGTAGGGACTGAAATATAATCTAAATAGAATACCTATAGAGACGTATATTAGTAGCTTCTGTTTATATAATCATTGAAACATTTCATACGTTTTCTAGAACAAAGTTTTTATCCAACATTCGTATAACAATTTAAAAACAGCTAGAATAGTGTGCGTTTGGAAAAGTAAATTAAACGAACGTATCATTATTTTATTTATTTATTTATTTATTTATTGGTATTTCGTAGACAGTTTGAGTCCTATAGTTGTAATAACTTCCATATAATCGTCCATAATACATCAGTTTACAATTATAATATCGGTATACATTTGAGGATTTAGATTTTTTTTCTTTTAGGTATTTTGTAGATAATTTGAGGCCTATACTTGTAATAACTTCCATCTAATCATCCATAATACATCAGTTTACAATTATAATATCGGTATACATTTGAGGATTTCACAAATATCCACATGTCTTGTCAGGCATTTGAACCACCATTTTAGTCCAGGAGTCAGCGCCATTCCCACTGGAATCTGCTATTATAATCTGAAAAGTCAACACAAATTAATAAATAATTAATCACGCTAAAGGTACAGTCGGGACATAATCTTTTAAAATGCATTTCATAACAAAAATACCTTCAAGGAGTGATACAAGAGCAGTTGGCATCACACGTATCAGCATGCAAGCTAAATGCAGAAATGCCAACTTTCTTAATTTATCCCGGAGTATTGTTAGTACCCACCCTTTTTCCTTATCACAATTTATTTAGAATAATATCCTCCAATATGTAAATACGATTAAATAAAAAGGAAATTACTCTTTAAAGATATTTATGTGAAAAAGGCATGTAATAACAGTGATCAGTAATACAATATAAAAGTTGGCAACTCAGCAAATGAAGTTAACCGTTATCTTCTCAAAACGGCTTCCGCAATAGCAGTTAAGGCTATCGCAAGAATCATATTAAGTGCACCAAACCATTTGATACTGCTCTGTTATTTTATTTAATTGACAGCTTTGAAACCTGTAGTTCCAATGACTTTTGTCTTGAATAATCCATATTGTATGATTTTACAATATTAATGCAAAACTTCTTATATAACAGTGTTACTTAATGGCTTCTGAGGTTACGATTTTGGCTTCATGTTTTTACGGACATGTCATCGCCTCTTATATCATTCCTCAGTGCAAAATATTTTAAAGCATTATTAGTATAATTAGATATGTTGTACAAGTAATAAATTCTGAATCATAAACACTACTGAATTGTCGACAAAAAAAAAAAAAAAAAAAAAAAAAATCTGATAAAAGTAAAAGTTATTTAATTTTCACTGCTACTGTTATTGTTCTTAGATTCTTTAATTTGATCTGCAAAGTCCATTGGCATCCAATAATGCAATTAATAAATTAATAGTGGAAATCTTACAAGTGGATATATTACAAGTAAGAACCCAACAAACACACAACTTGTGAGGTTGAGACTATTGAACGTTGTTACAGTTGGTTTGAAATTAAGCTGTATCCAGCAAAGTATAAAGTGGAGATGGTTAAATCGCTTCGACGCCAGTGACTCGGCGAAAGTCTTGGTCGGATACGTTTTGTGTTGGCATAGTGCTGCAATGAAAGAATTAGTTTCTGAGAGTTAGATGAATGGGAAGCGATTTTAAGTTTGATTGAAATGAAGAGAAAGGAAGTTGGTAGAAAGTAGTATAAGATGGAGGTGTGTAAAAGATGGAGGTGTGTTTCCGAGTTTCACATGCCCATCTTCAAACGACGATTCCCAAGCAACTAAAAGAGTCTAACTATCGCAATCACTTTCAGAATCTGCGGAATATATTCTAGTTTCATAATAACATCACCGGAAATTTTGCACGGTGAAACTTTTGGTCCGGGGGGCGTTTTTACGCAGACTTTCGGCAGCCGTTCCTACGCTCTCAAAATTTTTTTCCGAGTTTCACATGCCCATCTTCAAACGACGATTCCCAAGCAACTAAAAGAGTCTAACTATCGCAATCACTTTCAGAATCTGCGGAATATATTCTAGTTTCATAATAACATCACCGGGAATTTTGCACGGTGAAACTTTTGGCCCGGGGGGCGTTTTTACGCAGACTTTCGGCAGCCGTTCCTACGCTCTCAAAATTTTTTTCCGAGTTTCACATGCCCATCTTCAAACGACGATTCCCAAGCAACTAAAAGAGTCTAACTATCGCAATCACTTTCAGAATCTGCGGAATATATTCTAGTTTCATAATAACATCACCGGGAATTTTGCACGGTGAAACTTTTGGCCCGGGGGGCGTTTTTACGCAGACTTTCGGCAGCCGTTCCTACGCTCTCAAAATTTTTTTCCGAGTTTCACATGCCCATCTTCAAACGACGATTCCCAAGCAACTAAAAGAGTCTAACTATCGCAATCACTTTCAGAATCTGCGGAATATATTCTAGTTTCATAATAACATCACATTTTTTTCCGAGTTTCACATGCCCATCTTCAAACGACGATTCCCAAGCAACTAAAAGAGTCTAACTATCGCAATCACTTTCAGAATCTGCGGAATATATTCTAGTTTCATAATAACATCACCGGGAATTTTGCACGGTGAAACTTTTGGCCCGGGGGGCGTTTTTACGCAGACTTTCGGCAGCCGTTCCTACGCTCTCAAAATTTTTTTCCGAGTTTCACATGCCCATCTTCAAACGACGATTCCCAAGCAACTAAAAGAGTCTAACTATCGCAATCACTTTCAGAATCTGCGGAATATATTCTAGTCTCATAATAACATCACCGGAAATTTTGCACGGTGAAACTTTTGGCCCGGGGGGCGTTTTTACGCAGACTTTCGGCAGCCGTTCCTACGCTCTCAAAATTTTTTTCCGAGTTTCACATGCCCATCTTCAAACGACGATTCGCAAGCAACTAAAAGAGTCTAACTATCGCAATCACTTTCAGAATCTGCGGAATATATTCTAGTTTCATAAAAACATCACCGGGAATTTTGCACGGTGAAACTTTTGGCCCGGGGGGCGTTTTTACGCAGACTGTTGGCAGCCGTTCCTACGCTCTCAAAATTTTTTTCCGAGTTTCACATGCCCATCTTCAAACGACGATTCCCAAGCAACTAAAAGAGTCTAACTATCGCAATCACTTTCAGAATCTGCGGAATATATTCTAGTTTCATAATAACATCACCGGAAATTTTGCACGGTGAAACTTTTGGCCCGGGGGGCGTTTTTACGCAGACTTTCGGCAGCCGTTCCTACGCTCTCAAAATTTTTTTCCGAGTTTCACATGCCCATCTTCAAACGACGATTCCCAAGCAACTAAAAGAGTCTAACTATCGCAATCACTTTCAGAATCTGCGGAATATATTCTAGTTTCATAATAACATCACCGGGAATTTTGCACGGTGAAACTTTTGGCCCGGGGGGCGTTTTTACGCAGACTTTCGGCAGCCGTTCCTACGCTCTCAAAATTTTTTTCCGAGTTTCACATGCCCATGTTCAAACGACGATTCCCAAGCAACTAAAAGAGTCTAACTATCGCAATCACTTTCAGAATCTGTGGAATATATTCTAGTTTCATAATAACATCACCGGAAATTTTGCACGGTGAAACTTTTGGCCCGGGGGGCGTTTTTACGCAGACTTTCGGCAGCCGTTCCTACGCTCTCAAAATTTTTTTCCGAGTTTCACATGCCCATCTTCAAACGACGATTCCCAAGCAACTAAAAGAGTCTAACTATCGCAATCACTTTCAGAATCTGCGGAATATATTCTAGTTTCATAATAACATCACCGGAAATTTTGCACGGTGAAACTTTTGGCCCGGGGGGCGTTTTTACGCAGACTTTCGGCAGCCGTTCCTACGCTCTCAAAATTTTTTTCCGAGTTTCACATGCCCATCTTCAAACGACGATTCCCAAGCAACTAAAAGAGTCTAACTATCGCAATCACTTTCAGAATCTGCGGAATATATTCTAGTTTCATAATAACATCACCGGGAATTTTGCACGGTGAAACTTTTGGCCCGGGGGGCGTTTTTACGCAGACTTTCGGCAGCCGTTCCTACGCTCTCAAAATTTTTTTCCGAGTTTCACATGCCCATCTTCAAACGACGATTCCCAAGCAACTAAAAGAGTCTAACTATCGCAATCACTTTCAGAATCTGCGGAATATATTCTAGTTTCATAATAACATCACATTTTTTTCCGAGTTTCACATGCCCATCTTCAAACGACGATTCCCAAGCAACTAAAAGAGTCTAACTATCGCAATCACTTTCAGAATCTGCGGAATATATTCTAGTTTCATAATAACATCACCGGGAATTTTGCACGGTGAAACTTTTGGCCCGGGGGGCGTTTTTACGCAGACTTTCGGCAGCCGTTCCTACGCTCTCAAAATTTTTTTCCGAGTTTCACATGCCCATCTTCAAACGACGATTCCCAAGCAACTAAAAGAGTCTAACTATCGCAATCACTATTAGAATCTGCGGAATATATTCTAGTTTCATAATAACATCACATTTTTTTCCGAGTTTCACATGCCCATCTTCAAACGACGATTCCCAAGCAACTAAAAGAGTCTAACTATCGCAATCACTTTCAGAATCTGCGGAATATATTCTAGTTTCATAATAACATCACCGGGAATTTTGCACGGTGAAACTTTTGGCCCGGGGGGCGTTTTTACGCAGACTTTCGGCAGCCGTTCCTACGCTCTCAAAATTTTTTTCCGAGTTTCACATGCCCATCTTCAAACGACGATTCCCAAGCAACTAAAAGAGTCTAACTATCGCAATCACTTTCAGAATCTGCGGAATATATTCTAGTTTCATAATAACATCACCGGAAATTTTGCACGGTGAAACTTTTGGCCCGGGGGGCGTTTTTACGCAGACTTTCGGCAGCCGTTCCTACGCTCTCAAAAATTTTTTCCGAGTTTCACATGCCCATCTTCAAACGACGATTCCCAAGCAACTAAAAGAGTCTAACTATCGCAATCACTTTCAAAATCTGCGGAATATATTCTAGTTTCATAAAAACATCACCGGGAATTTTGCACGGTGAAACTTTTGGCCCGGGGGGCGTTTTTACGCAGACTTTCGGCAGCCGTTCCTACGCTCTCAAAATTTTTTTCCGAGTTTCACATGCCCATCTTCAAACGACGATTCCCAAGCAACTAAAAGAGTCTAACTATCGCAATCACTTTCAGAATCTGCGAAATATATTCTAGTTTCATAAAAACATCACCGGGAATTTTGCACGGTGAAACTTTTGGCCCGGGGGGCGTTTTTACGCAGACTTTCGGCAGCCGTTCCTACGCTCTCAAAATTTTTTTCCGAGTTTCACATGCCCATCTTCAAACGACGATTCCCAAGCAACTAAAAGAGTCTAACTATCGCAATCACTTTCAGAATCTGCGGAATATATTCTAGTTTCATAATAACATCACCGGAAATTTTGCACGGTGAAACTTTTGGCCCGGGGGGCGTTTTTACGCAGACTTTCGGCAGCCGTTCCTACGCTCTCAAAATTTTTTTCCGAGTTTCACATGCCCATCTTCAAACGACGATTCCCAAGCAACTAAAAGAGTCTAACTATCGCAATCACTTTCAGAATCTGCGGAATATATTCTAGTTTCATAATAACATCACCGGGAATTTTGCACGGTGAAACTTTTGGCCCGGGGGGCGTTTTTACGCAGACTTTCGGCAGCCGTTCCTACGCTCTCAAAATTTTTTTCCGAGTTTCACATGCCCATGTTCAAACGACGATTCCCAAGCAACTAAAAGAGTCTAACTATCGCAATCACTTTCAGAATCTGTGGAATATATTCTAGTTTCATAATAACATCACCGGAAATTTTGCACGGTGAAACTTTTGGCCCGGGGGGCGTTTTTACGCAGACTTTCGGCAGCCGTTCCTACGCTCTCAAAATTTTTTTCCGAGTTTCACATGCCCATCTTCAAACGACGATTCCCAAGCAACTAAAAGAGTCTAACTATCGCAATCACTTTCAGAATCTGCGGAATATATTCTAGTTTCATAATAACATCACCGGAAATTTTGCACGGTGAAACTTTTGGCCCGGGGGGCGTTTTTACGCAGACTTTCGGCAGCCGTTCCTACGCTCTCAAAATTTTTTTCCGAGTTTCACATGCCCATCTTCAAACGACGATTCCCAAGCAACTAAAAGAGTCTAACTATCGCAATCACTTTCAGAATCTGCGGAATATATTCTAGTTTCATAATAACATCACCGGGAATTTTGCACGGTGAAACTTTTGGCCCGGGGGGCGTTTTTACGCAGACTTTCGGCAGCCGTTCCTACGCTCTCAAAATTTTTTTCCGAGTTTCACATGCCCATCTTCAAACGACGATTCCCAAGCAACTAAAAGAGTCTAACTATCGCAATCACTTTCAGAATCTGCGGAATATATTCTAGTTTCATAATAACATCACCGGGAATTTTGCACGGTGAAACTTTTGGCCCGGGGGGCGTTTTTACGCAGACTTTCGGCAGCCGTTCCTACGCTCTCAAAATTTTTTTCCGAGTTTCACATGCCCATCTTCAAACGACGATTCCCAAGCAACTAAAAGAGTCTAACTATCGCAATCACTATTAGAATCTGCGGAATATATTCTAGTTTCATAATAACATCACATTTTTTTCCGAGTTTCACATGCCCATCTTCAAACGACGATTCCCAAGCAACTAAAAGAGTCTAACTATCGCAATCACTTTCAGAATCTGCGGAATATATTCTAGTTTCATAATAACATCACCGGGAATTTTGCACGGTGAAACTTTTGGCCCGGGGGGCGTTTTTACGCAGACTTTCGGCAGCCGTTTCTACGCTCTCAAAATTTTTTTCCGAGTTTCACATGCCCATCTTCAAACGACGATTCCCAAGCAACTAAAAGAGTCTAACTATCGCAATCACTTTCAGAATCTGCGGAATATATTCTAGTTTCATAATAACATCACCGGAAATTTTGCACGGTGAAACTTTTGGCCCGGGGGGCGTTTTTACGCAGACTTTCGGCAGCCGTTCCTACGCTCTCAAAAATTTTTTCCGAGTTTCACATGCCCATCTTCAAACGACGATTCCCAAGCAACTAAAAGAGTCTAACTATCGCAATCACTTTCAGAATCTGCGGAATATATTCTAGTTTCATAATAACATCACCGGGAATTTTGCACGGTGAAACTTTTGGCCCGGGGGGCGTTTTTACGCAGACTTTCGGCAGCCGTTCCTACGCTCTCAAAATTTTTTTCCGAGTTTCACATGCCCATCTTCAAACGACGATTCCCAAGCAACTAAAAGAGTCTAACTATCGCAATCACTTTCAGAATCTGCGGAATATATTCTAGTTTCATAATAACATCACCGGAAATTTTGCACGGTGAAACTTTTGGCCCGGGGGGCGTTTTTACGCAGACTTTCGGCAGCCGTTCCTACGCTCTCAAAATTTTTTTCCGAGTTTCACATGCCCATCTTCAAACGACGATTCCCAAGCAACTAAAAGAGTCTAACTATCGCAATCACTTTCAGAATCTGCGGAATATATTCTAGTTTCATAATAACATCACCGGAAATTTTGCACGGTGAAACTTTTGGCCCGGGGGGCGTTTTTACGCAGACTTTCGGCAGCCGTTCCTACGCTCTCAAAATTTTTTTCCGAGTTTCACATGCCCATCTTCAAACGACGATTCCCAAGCAACTAAAGGAGTCTAACTATCGCAATCACTTTCAGAATCTGCGGAATATATTCTAGTTTCATAATAACATCACCGGGAATTTTGCACGGTGAAACTTTTGGCCCGGGGGGCGTTTTTACGCAGACTTTCGGCAGCCGTTCCTACGCTCTCAAAATTTTTTTCCGAGTTTCACATGCCCATCTTCAAACGACGATTCCCAAGCAACTAAAAGAGTCTAACTATCGCAATCACTTTCAGAATCTGCGGAATATATTCTAGTTTCATAATAACATCACATTTTTTTCCGAGTTTCACATGCCCATCTTCAAACGACGATTCCCAAGCAACTAAAAGAGTCTAACTATCGCAATCACTTTCAGAATCTGCGGAATATATTCTAGTTTCATAATAACATCACCGGGAATTTTGCACGGTGAAACTTTTGGCCCGGGGGGCGTTTTTACGCAGACTTTCGGCAGCCGTTCCTACGCTATCAAAATTTTTTTCCGAGTTTCACATGCCCATCTTCAAACGACGATTCCCAAGCAACTAAAAGAGTCTAACTATCGCAATCACTTTCAGAATCTGCGGAATATATTCTAGTCTCATAATAACATCACCGGAAATTTTGCACGGTGAAACTTTTGGCCCGGGGGGCGTTTTTACGCAGACTTTCGGCAGCCGTTCCTACGCTCTCAAAATTTTTTTCCGAGTTTCACATGCCCATCTTCAAACGACGATTCCCAAGCAACTAAAAGAGTCTAACTATCGCAATCACTTTCAGAATCTGCGGAATATATTCTAGTTTCATAAAAACATCACCGGGAATTTTGCACGGTGAAACTTTTGGCCCGGGGGGCGTTTTTACGCAGACTTTCGGCAGCCGTTCCTACGCTCTCAAAATTTTTTTCCGAGTTTCACATGCCCATCTTCAAACGACGATTCCCAAGCAACTAAAAGAGTCTAACTATCGCAATCACTTTCAGAATCTGCGGAATATATTCTAGTTTCATAAAAACATCACCGGGAATTTTGCACGGTGAAACTTTTGGCCCGGGGGGCGTTTTTACGCAGACTTTCGGCAGCCGTTCCTACGCTCTCAAAATTTTTTTCCGAGTTTCACATGCCCATCTTCAAACGACGATTCCCAAGCAACTAAAAGAGTCTAACTATCGCAATCACTTTCAGAATCTGCGGAATATATTCTAGTTTCATAATAACATCACCGGAAATTTTGCACGGTGAAACTTTTGGCCCGGGAGGCGTTTTTACGCAGACTTTCGGCAGCCGTTCCTACGCTCTCAAAATTTTTTTCCGAGTTTCACATGCCCATCTTCAAACGACGATTCCCAAGCAACTAAAAGAGTCTAACTATCGCAATCACTTTCAGAATCTGCGGAATATATTCTAGTTTCATAATAACATCACATTTTTTTCCGAGTTTCACATGCCCATCTTCAAACGACGATTCCCAAGCAACTAAAAGAGTCTAACTATCGCAATCACTTTCAGAATCTGCGGAATATATTCTAGTTTCATAATAACATCACCGGGAATTTTGCACGGTGAAACTTTTGGCCCGGGGGGCGTTTTTACGCAGACTTTCGGCAGCCGTTCCTACGCTCTCAAAATTTTTTTCCGAGTTTCACATGCCCATCTTCAAACGACGATTCCCAAGCAACTAAAAGAGTCTAACTATCGCAATCACTTTCAGAATCTGCGGAATATATTCTAGTTTCATAATAACATCACCGGAAATTTTGCACGGTGAAACTTTTGGCCCGGGGGGCGTTTTTACGCAGACTTTCGGCAGCCGTTCCTACGCTCTCAAAAATTTTTTCCGAGTTTCACATGCCCATCTTCAAACGACGATTCCCAAGCAACTAAAAGAGTCTAACTATCGCAATCACTTTCAGAATCTGCGGAATATATTCTAGTTTCATAATAACATCACCGGGAATTTTGCACGGTGAAACTTTTGGCCCGGGGGGCGTTTTTACGCAGACTTTCGGCAGCCGTTCCTACGCTCTCAAAATTTTTTTCCGAGTTTCACATGCCCATCTTCAAACGACGATTCCCAAGCAACTAAAAGAGTCTAACTATCGCAATCACTTTCAGAATCTGCGGAATATATTCTAGTTTCATAATAACATCACCGGAAATTTTGCACGGTGAAACTTTTGGCCCGGGGGGCGTTTTTACGCAGACTTTCGGCAGCCGTTCCTACGCTCTCAAAATTTTTTTCCGAGTTTCACATGCCCATCTTCAAACGACGATTCCCAAGCAACTAAAAGAGTCTAACTATCGCAATCACTTTCAGAATCTGCGGAATATATTCTAGTTTCATAATAACATCACCGGAAATTTTGCACGGTGAAACTTTTGGCCCGGGGGGCGTTTTTACGCAGACTTTCGGCAGCCGTTCCTACGCTCTCAAAATTTTTTTCCGAGTTTCACATGCCCATCTTCAAACGACGATTCCCAAGCAACTAAAAGAGTCTAACTATCGCAATCACTTTCAGAATCTGCGGAATATATTCTAGTTTCATAATAACATCACCGGAAATTTTGCACGGTGAAACTTTTGGCCCGGGGGGCGTTTTTACGCAGACTTTCGGCAGCCGTTCCTACGCTCTCAAAATTTTTTTCCGAGTTTCACATGCCCATCTTCAAACGACGATTCCCAAGCAACTAAAAGAGTCTAACTATCGCAATCACTTTCAGAATCTGCGGAATATATTCTAGTTTCATAATAACATCACCGGGAATTTTGCACGGTGAAACTTTTGGCCCGGGGGGCGTTTTTACGCAGACTTTCGGCAGCCGTTCCTACGCTCTCAAAATTTTTTTCCGAGTTTCACATGCCCATCTTCAAACGACGATTCCCAAGCAACTAAAAGAGTCTAACTATCGCAATCACTTTCAGAATCTGCGGAATATATTCTAGTTTCATAATAACATCACCGGAAATTTTGCACGGTGAAACTTTTGGCCCGGGGGGCGTTTTTACGCAGACTTTCGGCAGCCGTTCCTACGCTCTCAAAAATTTTTTCCGAGTTTCACATGTCCATCTTGAAAAGACGATTCCCAAGCAACTAAAACAGTCTAACTATCGCAATCACTTTCAGAATCTGCGGAATATATTCTAGTTTCATAATAACATCACCGGGAATTTTGCACGGTGAAACTTTTGGCCCGGGGGGCGTTTTTACGCAGACTTTCGGCAGCCGTTCCTACGCTCTCAAAATTTTTTTCCGAGTTTCACATGCCCATCTTCAAACGACGATTCCCAAGCACCTAAAAGAGTCTAACTATCGCAATCACTTTCAGAATCTGCGGAATATATTCTAGTTTCATAATAACATCACCGGGAATTTTGCACGGTGAAACTTTTGGCCCGGGGGGCGTTTTTACGCAGACTTTCGGCAGCCGTTCCTACGCTCTCAAAATTTTTTTCCGAGTTTCACATGCCCATGTTCAAACGACGATTCCCAAGCAACTAAAAGAGTCTAACTATCGCAATCACTTTCAGAATCTGCGGAATATATTCTAGTTTCATAATAACATCACCGGAAATTTTGCACGGTGAAACTTTTGGCCCGGGGGGCGTTTTTACGCAGACTTTCGGCAGCCGTTCCTACGCTCTCAAAATTTTTTTCCGAGTTTCACATGCCCATCTTCAAACGACGATTCCCAAGCAACTAAAAGAGTCTAACTATCGCAATCACTTTCAGAATCTGCGGAATATATTCTAGTTTCATAATAACATCACCGGGAATTTTGCACGGTGAAACTTTTGGCCCGGGGGGCGTTTTTACGCAGACTTTCGGCAGCCGTTCCTACGCTCTCAAAATTTTTTTCCGAGTTTCACATGCCCATCTTCAAACGACGATTCCCAAGCAACTAAAAGAGTCTAACTATCGCAATCACTTTCAGAATCTGCGGAATATATTCTAGTTTCATAAAAACATCACCGGGAATTTTGCACGGTGAAACTTTTGGCCCGGGGGGCGTTTTTACGCAGACTTTCGGCAGCCGTTCCTACGCTCTCAAAATTTTTTTCCGAGTTTCACATGCCCATCTTCAAACGACGATTCCCAAGCAACTAAAAGAGTCTAACTATCGCAATCACTTTCAGAATCTGCGGAATATATTCTAGTTTCATAATAACATCACCGGAAATTTTGCACGGTGAAACTTTTGGCCCGGGGGGCGTTTTTACGCAGACTTTCGGCAGCCGTTCCTACGCTCTCAAAATTTTTTTCCGAGTTTCACATGCCCATCTTCAAACGACGATTCCCAAGCAACTAAAAGAGTCTAACTATCGCAATCACTTTCAGAATCTGCGGAATATATTCTAGTTTCATAATAACATCACCGGGAATTTTGCACGGTGAAACTTTTGGCCCGGGGGGCGTTTTTACGCAGACTTTCGGCAGCCGTTCCTACGCTCTCAAAATTTTTTTCCGAGTTTCACATGCCCATGTTCAAACGACGATTCCCAAGCAACTAAAAGAGTCTAACTATCGCAATCACTTTCAGAATCTGCGGAATATATTCTAGTTTCATAATAACATCACCGGAAATTTTGCACGGTGAAACTTTTGGCCCGGGGGGCGTTTTTACGCAGACTTTCGGCAGCCGTTCCTACGCTCTCAAAATTTTTTTCCGAGTTTCACATGCCCATCTTCAAACGACGATTCCCAAGCAACTAAAAGAGTCTAACTATCGCAATCACTTTCAGAATCTGCGGAATATATTCTAGTTTCATAATAACATCACCGGAAATTTTGCACGGTGAAACTTTTGGCCCGGGGGGCGTTTTTACGCAGACTTTCGGCAGCCGTTCCTACGCTCTCAAAATTTTTTTCCGAGTTTCACATGCCCATCTTCAAACGACGATTCCCAAGCAACTAAAAGAGTCTAACTATCGCAATCACTTTCAGAATCTGCGGAATATATTCTAGTTTCATAATAACATCACCGGGAATTTTGCACGGTGAAACTTTTGGCCCGGGGGGCGTTTTTACGCAGACTTTCGGCAGCCGTTCCTACGCTCTCAAAATTTTTTTCCGAGTTTCACATGCCCATCTTCAAACGACGATTCCCAAGCAACTAAAAGAGTCTAACTATCGCAATCACTTTCAGAATCTGCGGAATATATTCTAGTTTCATAATAACATCACCGGGAATTTTGCACGGTGAAACTTTTGGCCCGGGGGGCGTTTTTACGCAGACTTTCGGCAGCCGTTCCTACGCTCTCAAAATTTTTTTCCGAGTTTCACATGCCCATCTTCAAACGACGATACCCAAGCAACTAAAAGAGTCTAACTATCGCAATCACTTTCAGAATCTGCGGAATATATTCTAGTTTCATAATAACATCACATTTTTTTCCGAGTTTCACATGCCCATCTTCAAACGACGATTCCCAAGCAACTAAAAGAGTCTAACTATCGCAATCACTTTCAGAATCTGCGGAATATATTCTAGTTTCATAATAACATCACCGGGAATTTTGCACGGTGAAACTTTTGGCCCGGGGGGCGTTTTTACGCAGACTTTCGGCAGCCGTTCCTACGCTCTCAAAATTTTTTTCCGAGTTTCACATGCCCATCTTCAAACGACGATTCCCAAGCAACTAAAAGAGTCTAACTATCGCAATCACTTTCAGAATCTGCGGAATATATTCTAGTTTCATAATAACATCACCGGAAATTTTGCACGGTGAAACTTTTGGCCCGGGGGGCGTTTTTACGCAGACTTTCGGCAGCCGTTCCTACGCTCTCAAAATTTTTTTCCGAGTTTCACATGCCCATCTTCAAACGACGATTCCCAAGCAACTAAAAGAGTCTAACTATCGCAATCACTTTCAGAATCTGCGGAATATATTCTAGTTTCATAATAACATCACCGGGAATTTTGCACGGTGAAACTTTTGGCCCGGGGGGCGTTTTTACGCAGACTTTCGGCAGCCGTTCCTACGCTCTCAAAATTTTTTTCCGAGTTTCACATGCCCATCTTCAAACGACGATTCCCAAGCAACTAAAAGAGTCTAACTATCGCAATCACTTTCAGAATCTGCGGAATATATTCTAGTTTCATAATAACATCACCGGAAATTTTGCACGGTGAAACTTTTGGCCCGGGGGGCGTTTTTACGCAGACTTTCGGCAGCCGTTCCTACGCTCTCAAAAATTTTTTCCGAGTTTCACATGTCCATCTTGAAAAGACGATTCCCAAGCAACTAAAACAGTCTAACTATCGCAATCACTTTCAGAATCTGCGGAATATATTCTAGTTTCATAATAACATCACCGGGAATTTTGCACGGTGAAACTTTTGGCCCGGGGGGCGTTTTTACGCAGACTTTCGGCAGCCGTTCCTACGCTCTCAAAATTTTTTTGCGAGTTTCACATGCCCATCTTCAAACGACGATTCCCAAGCAACTAAAAGAGTCTAACTATCGCAATCACTTTCAGAATCTGCGGAATATATTCTAGTTTCATAATAACATCACCGGAAATTTTGCACGGTGAAACTTTTGGCCCGGGGGGCGTTTTTACGCAGACTTTCGGCAGCCGTTCCTACGCTCTCAAAATTTTTTTCCGAGTTTCACATGCCCATCTTCAAACGACGATTCCCAAGCAACTAAAACAGTCTAACTATCGCAATCACTTTCAGAATCTGCGGAATATATTCTAGTTTCATAATAACATCACCGGGAATTTTGCACGGTGAAACTTTTGGCCCGGGGGGCGTTTTTACGCAGACTTTCGGCAGCCGTTCCTACGCTCTCAAAATTTTTTTCCGAGTTTCACATGCCCATCTTCAAACGACGATTCCCAAGCAACTAAAAGAGTCTAACTATCGCAATCACTTTCAGAATCTGCGGAATATATTCTAGTTTCATAATAACATCACCGGGAGTTTTGCACGGTGAAACTTTTGGCCCGGGGGGCGTTTTTACGCAGACTTTCGGCAGCCGTTCCTACGCTCTCAAAATTTTTTTCCGAGTTTCACATGCCCATCTTCAAACGACGATTCCCAAGCAACTAAAAGAGTCTAACTATCGCAATCACTTTCAGAATCTGCGGAATATATTCTAGTTTCATAATAACATCACCGGAAATTTTGCACGGTGAAACTTTTGGCCCGGGGGGCGTTTTTACGCAGACTTTCGGCAGCCGTTCCTACGCTCTCAAAATTTTTTTCCGAGTTTCACATGCCCATCTTCAAACGACGATTCCCAAGCAACTAAAAGAGTCTAACTATCGCAATCACTTTCAGAATCTGCGGAATATATTCTAGTTTCATAATAACATCACCGGGAATTTTGCACGGTGAAACTTTTGGCCCGGGGGGCGTTTTTACGCAGACTTTCGGCAGCCGTTCCTACGCTCTCAAAATTTTTTTCCGAGTTTCACATGCCCATCTTCAAACGACGATTCCCAAGCAACTAAAAGAGTCTAACTATCGCAATCACTTTCAGAATCTGCGGAATATATTCTAGTTTCATAATAACATCACCGGAAATTTTGCACGGTGAAACTTTTGGCCCGGGGGGCGTTTTTACGCAGACTTTCGGCAGCCGTTCCTACGCTCTCAAAATTTTTTTCCGAGTTTCACATGCCCATCTTCAAACGACGATTCCCAAGCAACTAAAAGAGTCTAACTATCGCAATCACTTTCAGAATCTGCGGAATATATTCTAGTTTCATAATAACATCACCGGAAATTTTGCACGGTGAAACTTTTGGCCCGGGGGGCGTTTTTACGCAGACTTTCGGCAGCCATTCCTACGCTCTCAAAATTTTTTTCCGAGTTTCACATGCCCATCTTCAAACGACGATTCCCAAGCAACTAAAAGAGTCTAACTATCGCAATCACTTTCAGAATCTGCGGAATATATTCTAGTTTCATAATAACATCACCGGGAATTTTGCACGGTGAAACTTTTGGCCCGGGGGGCGTTTTTACGCAGACTTTCGGCAGCCGTTCCTACGCTCTCAAAATTTTTTTCCGAGTTTCACATGCCCATCTTCAAACGACGATTCCCAAGCAACTAAAAGAGTCTAACTATCGCAATCACTTTCAGAATCTGCGGAATATATTCTAGTTTCATAATAACATCACCGGGAAGTGTGTGAAGAGGAGTGTGTGAAGAGGCGTGTAGGAAAGTAATGTTGATGATGATAGTTCTTATGCGAGTGATGGTAGAGATGTGTAGCATTGTAGAATAAAGTAAAGTAAGAGAAAAGAATCTGTCGCGTTAAGGGAATCCTGCCGACGGTTCTGGTGTGAGAATAGTTCAGTGGTCGACAGAGAGCAGTCGTCGACAATAGCGGTATTGGTGAGCTTAAATTATCTTTAATTTATGAATTGCGGAAGTTATCCCCTAAGGTTATTTGAGAATTAAAACTGAGTTAGCCCAACACCCGCCTTGATAGTGAACGTTAAATAAACTTTGTTATTTTGTATTTAACTTTGTCTCGAGCTCTCCTTGTTATCTAATTAAGTAATTAAGTTAATCTTTAAGATTAAGATTGAGGAATTGAGATTATGGCTTACACGTATTCCTCACAAACTTTCGTGTTGGTACTAAAAAATATTACTTTCGCCTGATAACCGAGAATCGAAACATTTCTCGCTCAAAAGAATCTCTTGAATAAATGCACCTTTAAAAATACGTGAATGAATTGTCCATTTGGTATCAGATATCCGACACAAAAAAGGGAATTTTTTCAATAAATCTGACACAGATTTGACACAGATGTAGACGAATTCTGATATTTCTGGTACGAGAACGTTAGAAAAAGACGCATTTTTTTCCTGTTGTCTTGAGTAATCATTTAATTTTATGTTCGTCGCATATATGATAATAATCGAAGCTGTGTTGTCTACCGGCATTTGTGTCCCTAGTTGCAAAACCAGTCAACTCCTTAAAATCGGAAAATGTTTTCTTCAATTTTTTAAAGTTCTAAGTAAAAGTTTACATCATCTGGAAAGGAGAAACCATGGCAAAGCCGATCAACTCCGTGTATTATTTGTATTTGAAAATCACGATGGGTTGTAAAACTGGCCAAATCCTGAGTCCGAAGTGTTTCAAAACCGTTCATCGCGCTGCTGCACCACATGACAACAGTAGCACATTTGTTAATTATTTTCGTGTTATCGTGTTTAATCTCCACTGTCACTGCTCTTTGTTGGTGCACACAAAGTTTCTATTAATTGAATTTCGTTTCTTAATCTACTGTGGAGATATTTATATAAGAAGTATGTTCTGATCAATCTAGGAGAAGAAAAGTGACCCTATGACGTGAAAAAAATAACAAAGTAAAGTTCAAAGATTATGTACTATCACTTTGTAATAACATAATATTAATTGATGACATAATAAAATCATATTTACCATACTATGATTAATAATCATCATGTGTCCATAAGAATATGTTATTAATTTAATAACATACCTATTATGATTTAGCAAGTTATAGCGAAGTTTTTATGTAAGTCTGTTTACAACTCGAATGGTTTTCTACTGCATTAAAGAATAGCTCATAATTAATGAATTTGGAACCATTAGGGATACATTTTCATAATGTTTGGGATTGTTTTTGTTATGGATAGCAGCTACCTTTTTATAAGTTTTTTTAATCACTTATTTCATTTTATCAGATAATAGAAATTAGTTATTTTCTAATAAAATTTAATTGAACAAAACATTTTGTGTATTTTTAACCTTAAAAATTAAATATTTACATTAAATTTAACGAAAATTATGTTATGATTTGTTGCAAGACCGGCCAACTCCAAAGTAAGTTGCAAAGATGACTAAATCCAAAATGAAAATTTGAATAATGCCCTTCTATCGTGTATTAAGAAAGTATTTGACAAATACCTTCTTAAAAGTTACATAAATGTTCTACAGGATAAATTTCCGGTGTCAGTTGTTTAATTCAATACGACATATTTTTTCCGCGAACTTAATAATTATTAAATCTAATAGGAAATTACCAAAATATGAATATATGTAAAATGGATCAAAATATACGGAATTAATGAGCAAATTGTAATGGATTAAAAATAAACAAAATCATGTGAGTGAAGATATTCCAAAGTCGTAACGCTATAACGAGCATTATACGAATTGTGTATGAAAATTTTGATTTCCTGCTAAATTAAGTACGTATTAGCAGTAAATTCATAACTTTAATGCCCAAGTCGCGATGACAAAAATCCGAAGATGTGAAAGAGGAAATAAATTAAAAATCGATGCAATATATACATAACAGCAAACGGCATGCAAACACCTTATTTTCAATATTTATAAATTTTAAACATAATTAAATTATATACAAAATAAATTAAAAATTATTAGTCCTCAAAATTTAAATGAGCATGAATCTCAAAGGAAATAAAACATTTTAAAAAACTACATCATCCAAAAATAAAAATAAATATTTTTATAGAATGATCACTTCATATATATATATATGTGTGTGTGTGTGTGTGTAAATTTACTATAAGAATTTATTTACAGCGATACACAGCAATAAATATAAAGAAATAATATAGGATGTCACAGCATTTAATGAGCAATATTGCAGTTATAAAATCTTGGGTTTTAAATTTTAAAAATGTCAGAGACCTCAAAATGAAATTTATTTTTTACTCAACACATCCGAAACATCAAAGCAATTCCTTACAATAAATGATGTGAATTTAATGGTTGATGAATTAAGAGGGAAAGAGTCAACGGTAATCCTCCCCATTTTTTATTAAGCAAATGCGTCAAACGACATCACCCCGTCTGACTCAGAGCTGCCATGCCATGAGGAGCGTAGTTCTAAGACTTCTTATTCGACTAATAATTTTTAATCCAGTAACTTTCCACGAACGCCAAAGAAGTCAATGAGTTAGTAATTTTTTAATTGTGGTGATTTGTGGCATGAGGAAAAAAAAATGCCCAGTCATTAAAGACTTTATAAGGAGATTACCACGAAGGATTCAGTGATATTCTACGAAATCATAAAAAAAATATATTTCTTTTTCCTTTTAATTTGAGCTGTAGAAGAAAAACACAGACTTTTTTTTTTCCAGTGTTAGGGCATTTTATTTTATTTTTTCAATATATATATTTTTTTAAATGATTTTCTTACACTTAAAGTAACATGATTCATCAAATAATTCCTCTTATCCCATTTTATTCGAAATTAAAAGAGAAAATCACTAATTGTGTATTTGCGATTACGAGGTTCATGTAAAAGTTCTCCTTGGTTTATCTTTAGATGGCATTTTCATACCTGTATTTCGGAGTAATTGTGGTGTTTTGTGGCATGAGAAAAAGGAAATTTGCCTAGTCATTAAGGACTTAGTAAGAAGATTATTACGAAGGTTTCAATGCTCGTCTGTGAAATAATAATAAAAAAAAAAACTATTTTTTCCCTTTTTAATTTGAGATGTGCAAGAAAGATATGTACTTTTATTTTTCCAGTGTTAGAACATTTCTATTTTTTTTTTTTTTTTCTTTTCAAAAATCTTTTTGAAATTATTTCCTTACCGTTTACGTAATGTGATTTATCAAATATTTTCTCTTATTTTATTTTATTCTGATTTAAAAGAAAAAATCATTAATTAGGTATTTGAGATTACTACTTTGATATAAAAGATCGTCCTAGTTTGGCTGTAGAGGGCGTTTTCATAACCGGTAACATTTATAATTTATTTCGGAATTCTGTTCTAAAAGTACGCCCGTTTTTCCACACCTGTTTGCTTACAGAATAATTTTTTACAATACATAATTGCGAAAAAATAAGAAGAAAAATGCTGTTTAAAAATAATGGTATTAAATTATAAATGTTACAGGGGACGCATTTTATCCTAAAAACGACGTATTACTTATCTCGCACGAGTAAAATCTTCCAAAGGAAGAAGGAAGGATGATCTCTTCCAAAGTTTCTAAAAAAAAAAAAACATCAACTCATATTAGTGAAAAAGGAAAAAAAAAAAATGTTATTACGCTGTGTTTTTGATTTTTGTTAATACATTATTTGCGACCACATGAAAGGACTTTTTTTTTTTATGAAAACAAAATATTTCTTCTAAAACAATACTTTAATTTAAAAAAGGATTTAGCGTATTCGTGATGAACACTTTATATGACGCCTGCATACATATACGTCAGTGTCATTTACCGCACCTGTTGGCGAAGATAAATTTTACGTATTGTAATGGTTTAGAGAAACATCAAAAGGGGGTTTACTGTTTTAATTAGGAGAATACCCTGACACTCTCTCTCTCTTGCTCTCCAATGTCTTAAGCATAATTATTAGTCAATAGTACGGAGAATTTTCATCATACTTTTCAATTTTTAAAAGGAGAATTAGTGTAAATTTTGTTTTCTCAAATGAGTTTGATTAAGTAAAAAAAAAATAAAAATAAAAATAAAAATATTTTATTAATTTCTGATGTGTAAGAGAAATATTAACTTTTTTTTCAAGGTTAACATTAACTTTTTTTTAACATTAACTTTTTTTCAATACTGCTGATTACTGGAGATATTTTTCTTGTATCATTATCATAAAGCTATATATATCACGAACTTTCTCTTGATCATTCAAACTAATGTTTAGAACAACAAATGATTCACAGTCTATTTAAAATTATAATGTTTTTTTAAGAAATGTTCTTACACCTGCTTCATTTTATTTGGCATATATATTTTTCAACTTAGAATTGAAAAAAAAAAAGCACAAAACAATGAGTGAATTACCAAAAATTAATGATTCACATTTTTATCAAATTATGAATATATATATGTTAACACTTTCACATCAGATTATTTTTCCTATAATATTAATTTAATTCGGAATATTTTGTAGGATAAATATTAGGGGTGACATACTGATGCTTTGGCACCCTTATTTTCATAAAAATTATTTTCTGAAATTTAATAAAAGAAAAATTACTGCACATATTTAATGGTATTAATTTTTGTATATCCCTTTCAACTGATAGCCACACCTTCTGCTAACCTGCTAACCTAAATTTACATTTGCCGATGCAAATGCAGATCTGACATTTCTAATATATTCTGTAGCATTATACACACTATTTTTTGACACTATTATTTTTAAAGGATAATTTTTTGCACATTTGATAGCTATTATATATTATAGAAAATTACTCAACAAAAAAGTAGTGTAAAGAAAGACTTGTACTAACAGGTACAATACGGAAAAATTTAGAAATGTCAGCAGGTAAGTGCGAATGTGTTCTTATTTAATTTTACATTAATTGGCTTTTCATTTATCAGTGTATGCAATGGAATAGTCTCAAACTTATAAACGTTTTGGTTACCAGAAAATATTAATAATATATATATATATTAAATTTAATTTTGTAACTGTTTTCATTGGTCACCTAAAATACAGATTTCTGTTAAATTTTCCCGATGGGCAAAAATCGTTAAAGTTGGCAACAATGTAATGGTCAGTTTCTACACTGAAATTTACACTAAAAAAAAAAAAAAGAAAAAAGAAAAGAAAAAGAAGGAAATAAAATAAAATAAAAGAGGAAATCATTAATTTATAGTTAGTTTTTCAATTACATATCTTTATATGTAATATAACCAGTATAAATTAATTTACTAGTTTCTACATTATTATAAGGTCTTTGAAATAGATAAAAGAAAACGAACCAATAAGAAAATTTACTTATGACGAGAATGGTATTGGACAAGTATTTTTTCTACTTCCCTAATACTTTATTACCCTCAAAAGTATCACTAAAATTTTTCTCTTCAGAAAGAAGGCTTTAAATAACAAAATTTTTATCATATTTTTATCTTTTATGACACAACATGTTCTTTAAAAATTTTCTTAATCCATAATATTGTCTTAATTTAAAAGAATGGAGGTTTAAAAAATTATCAGAATGTCAACCAATAAATATGTTAGCATTTCAACATATTAACTGTAAAATACATCGAATTAAAATGAAAAAGTTTGTATTTCTGGAAAAGTAGATTTTAAAGATAGGTATAAAATTATATTTTAAATAGCTTTTTCTGAAAACAAATATTTTTACAAATATCCTACCTTAAAATGTGATATAATTTTAAAGAAAATTCTTATAAAAAATATCGTGAAGTTTCATACAGACATTTAAACTTATTTGTGAATTCATTTTAGTTTCCGTCTTAAATTACTCTTTAAAAAACAGTTTTTACCTTTGTAAAACTTAAAATACGCAAGAAATTTCACTAACCAAGCATATATATATAAAGTTTTTATAGGTTAACTTGTCAACGCATCCTTAAAGTATAGGTAATGGAACATATGAAAAATACGTGTTCCGAATACATTTAATGACATCAAACTGAAGTGGGAATTTAAAAATAATTAGTTATAGCATGTTTACAAAAATTTTGATCAAAATTAAATTTTTGAATTTAGTTTAAAATATTTAAATAGTTTTTAAGAAATTTTAATGTTATTAATATTGTCAAATTTTACACTTATGCAAAAATACACACCTACACAAAATTTTATAGTACTAAGACATAGTTTAAAAAAATTCTTTATAATGTTAAACATCTCTTTAAAGCTTATGGTTATAAAATGTAAAATTGATTAAAATAAAGATAGGATAAATAAACATCAGAAATTTTGGAACGTGTGACCATTATCCTTGAAAAGAGGGTTAAAAAAGTTTATTTGATACTTTCCTTTCCTAGCTAAATTTATTCGTCGTTATTAATAATTGTTAACTTGCTTTGTAATCAGGAAAAACAAAGTAAATTGAAAAATAAAGATTTTATCAGGGAAAATGTTTTAAATAAATTGTTTCTTGTTTGATTTGCTTTTTTTATTTAAGGTTATCATTAATATTGTTAAAAGTTTACATCGAAAAGTGCATGCCACTATTCAAGCTAATTCCAAAAGGAAACATTCTTCTACTTCTTTTTGATATTTTATATTAAAAATGTACTTTCCATAGCGACCATAGTGCTTTATTTTATATATATATATATATATATATATATATATATTCTATTCTATTCTATTCCATTTTTTTTTTCGAGTGGCTGTGTGTGTGTAACGAAAGCTGGAAAATGTAATAGTAAATATATATAATCTTTCTACATATCAAGTTGAAAGAGATTTCATAAGTTAACAACTAAAAGATTGTCTTAAGTAAATGGTAAATATTTATATGAAATTGAATTTGATTCGCACAAGTTAAAAATAAGAAAAGATTCCACCAATAAGTATTTTAAGTATTTTCTTAAAGTAAATGAGATAATTTGCTGGGCAGTTTATTCTAAGGAAAGCGGATTCATTTCTCGAGTCAACTGAAGGTCGTCTGCATACGATGTGCGAGACACACTTTTGCGAGATGCATTAATGGTGGTTGATGCACATAAAATCCGTCTTGTTCGCAATGTCTTGCATGTTCAAATCAAAAATATACCTTTGGAGGGACACCGAAGTGGGGAGCCATTCTCTCCGTGGAAGAACAAAATTGTGATGCCTTGCCTCGCACCACCCTTAAGAGTGTGTCACAGACCATTGCCAACTGCCCATAGCGTAGCACTAGTGCGATGTAAAATCCACTCATTCTTCTAAGGAAAGGATTTATTTTCAATTCGCCCTAATTCAAAATTGCCTTTATTTAAATCAAATAGTTTTTGTATTGAAATCAACTAGGGTTATAAATATTTACATAATACTTTTAGGGGTGAACCACTGTTTTTTAATAATGAAATTTTCTGACTGCTAATAAAGTTCTGAAAGTGACACTGCCGGTTGTAATAGAACGCTGCTTTAAGTATGACAGCATTACTGCCAGCTGAGATGATAAGTATTAATAATTTTTTATTTCCTCACCAGCTTACATTTTATTATAAGTGAAGAAGATACCTGGCATTTGCCACAGGCAGGCGCTTATATATCACACGTAGATTAGTATCATTTATCGGATATCAATTGTAACAAAAATTTCTTCTTTTATGTAAAATAAATGTTTCCATGTATAAATGTTTCAGAATTAATCAAATTCTGAAATATCTTCCCTTTGTAATAATTTTTGAATTTTTGTTTATTTTTAAAGAATAAAATCATATTATGCAAGTAATTATGCAAAAAGATCATTTTCTAGTGTAAATTTTAATTAATTTCTAGTTAATTTTTTTATCTTAAAAAAAATCTAACATTATATATATATATATATTATGTATAATAATTTTTATAGTTATATTAAATAAAAATGTGGGCAGTAACATTTAGAATAGTTTGAAACCCTAGACCTAATTTCAGAGAATATAAACTTGTTTTTATTTATTTATTTTTATTTAACGAGACAATCAATACGTTTATTCTAAACTGCCTAGTTACAGCGAGTGACCAAATTATGAGAAAAAAAAATTACATATTTTTCTATTTTTTAAATGAAATAATAGTCTAATAGTTCTGGAACTTCAAACATGCACAGAAGATTTATAAACTCAAACTTTCTACTACCGTTTTATTCACCAGGGCATTTAGGGGTCCAGCCATAAATTGAAGAAAAATACAAGTATTTTCTATTGCTTTGCATCACAAAATGTTACAAGTGACTTTAAATTTAACACATGATTTCACATACTATGTGCCTTGTTCAATATTTGTATGCTTTTTTGTGGGAATCATGCGGTTATTTAGATACAAATATCATAATTTAAAAAAAGGTAAATTTTTGGCAAGTTGTTGCTTATAACAAGAAGATATTTTAACAAAATTTTACAAATCTAGCAGAAAAATTGGCAAAACATTAGAAAAACTTTATTCTGAAACATAAAATGCACGCGTGTAATTTTCGCAGAGATATGAATATTTGTTTTTATTGCTCATGTGTGAAAGGTAGAGATTTTTCTATGGCATAGGTTGAAAGCTATACAGATTGGACAACTTTTATCAAAAGTTCATTTGAATAGAGTAAAAATGAAGCAAATTATCAGTAAAAGAACGAGTTGAATTTTAGATATTTTTTAGGCTTGAAATTTCCCAAGGAGTTTTCCATATGCCATATTTAATACGGAGACCCATTTATTTCAAGCACGTTGTAAAACTTCTTTTTCGTTAAAAACCCCTTATGGTAATGAAACTCTAACATAATTGCATTTATTTACTAAGACTTGTGAGTTCATAACAATACTCGTACGATTACCACAAAAACGCGTACAAATATTGTACACGTTAAATCTTATGTTAAAGTTAGATGCCAGTTGTAGCTTTTTATGATACACAGTATTTCTAAGTATTTGTACTTTTCTTAAATTTATAGTTGGTTGCACACATGACTAAACCGATATTGGAAAGTGTGAGTTTTTAATGCTCTGTTCATGTCTGAACTTCAGGTCCATTTTGTCCAGTATTCTTTTAGAAATGGGAAAAATTGTCAAAAAGAAAGTCTAATAATGTGAACTCCTACTATAATATATATGTATATATAAATATATGTATTTATATCCAGAATAAGTATTTATATTTAAATAAATTGAAACTGAACGAGTGACACTTGGAGTCGTTTTAAACTATTGCGCTTATTTTGATCAGAGGGGGGGAATTTTTTTTCATTGCACAAAATAATACATATATTTATTTTTTTTCTATTATCCCCCCCCCCTTTTTTAAAGCAAAAAGACAAATTCATCTCAAGTTCAAAGCAAACATGATTAAAAATGTGATGAAGTATCACTTTCTCACCGCAATATCAAATTACTTGTGCCGCAGCACTATTGCTTATTGAAGTAATTCTGCCTCAGTGTCACCTCCCCACACACGTTCGACACCACCCTGCACTGCGAAAGATAAAAATTCCCTTTCCTATTTAGAGAAAATATCGTGTAACCCATTTACATAATCCTTCGTCATTGTTTGACAACCGTTATGAATCAGCCTTGAGGTTAGCTCAGTGAAAAGTATTCTCAAACCAACCTGCCTTTCACAGTGATCACGTTTCTCACGTTCACGGAGCATTATTTTCACGCACTTTGCTGTCGAGTGGGCTCCTAATTTGATTAAGGTGCCTCAAATTGTGACATCAACTAACGCAGACACTGCAAAAGGGGGAAGTGGGATAGAAAAATGCTATCCTGGTATGCAAATGAGCAAGCTCAATTATGGGCAGCAAAACGATTTCTCGATATTTGCTTTTTGTTTCTCCCCTTATCTATTTTCTGTTTATTGAATATTTATTATTTCCCAGCTGGAAAATAGAGATTTTCTTCCCACTTGAGAATCGAACAGAGTTTCAGATAAGTTGGTTTATTGAAATGATGCTAATTAATTTAAAATGGTTGAGGGTAATTGAATGACGAAAATGGTAGACTATTTAATTGTGGAACACATTTTTAGGATAGAATAAAGATTTCTATCAATTTATATGGTCAACTCTTATGGAATAAAGAAAAACAATAATAAAATTAATAATGAAATTCGTATTAGACAAATAAATAAAATTTAGGGTGATATATATATATATATATATATATATATATATATAATGTTTTATCTGTTATTACGATCAGAATCATTTTTTATATTTCAATGAATTTCTTGAATAAATTAGGAAATACTTTAGAAATATTTGTTATTTCAAGCTTTAAATGTTTTCCTATTATTTAAGCTTAGAAATCATACGATAGGCCCGACTGATGGGCGAAAATTTCAAATGCTCGAAGTTAGTATACGATATTTGCCGGGTTCGAATCCAGCTCACGGTCATCAATAAAACCGTTCAGAGTTATTTTTTGTTTTATTCGAAATTCGCGTGAGTACATGCTTAGACATTCTCCTCACATTCCCTTGCAAAAAGTCCTGCACCCAGGCCTATGTACCAAGAACAAAAATAAGGCTTTAAACCCTACATCGCACTATAAAAAAAAAAAAAAAAAATTAATAAATAACAAAATATGAATAATAAACATTGCCTTAAATATAAATTAATCTTGAAACGGAATTTTATTTAAAAATAGTTTAAAAAATCTGGTGTGTCACTCACACAACTTTCACTTATCAACAGTTCAATACTCTAAATAGACTCTAAATATAGATTAATTCTTAAGATGAATAAGGTAAGATAATAAAGTTTAATATACTTTAAAAAGTATCTAAAATATGTTTGAGAACAGTTTTTTTTTAAATATATAATTCTGTTTGAGGAAGCTACTTCCCGTTCAATTATAGTGCGTACAATTTATAAAGAAAAAAAAAATCAAGGCTGTTATTAATTTGCTTTAAAACTTGCCAATCCTGATAAAATTTTGGTAGCAACCTAATAAGAACTTCAAAATACCAAATTTGAATTTCCTGCACTTTATTGTATTTATACTATGCTGATAATAAATATACATACAAAGCAACCGTTAAAAACCAGACTTTCGTAATCAGGACACCTCAAATCATGATATTATATAAAAATTTAAATAAAAATAAAATAAAACAGAGTTGAAAATAGAACTTCGAAAAATGTTTTGTTTATAGTATAGGTATGAAAAATTCCTGAGCAGTGATCGTCGACATTGTAAAATATAGCAAAGCACTTTCATCGATTACATTCAATAGAAAAAGAACGTTTAAATCAATTTTGGGTAGTCCTGTATACTGTCTATGAAGAATACGCAGTATAAACAATATTGTGTACTCAAATTTTATCTTATTTGAAAAACATCTAACACAAAATGAATTACAACTCTAGCAATTTCCAAGTATAGCCCCAATATTCCGAAGTACTTTGGGTAGCCTTGTAAACGAATTATGAATGATTTTCATACAACAATCTACACAAAACGCGCTTTTATGCATATAAAAAAAGATTGTTCATTTCGTTTTTTTTTTAAGTGAGCCTATACACCCCGCTTCAAAAAGATAGGTACAAAAGGTTTTTCGTTGATTTTTCATAAAATACCATTACCTAAATTGTGCTTATCATTTATTATTATCATAAAATAACAGGGTTGTTTTTTTTAAAAATTTTAAATATGATTATTTTGAATATGAATATTTTGAATATGATTCAAATATTTACTATGTTTTTGATATGATAATATTTTGTTATGATAATAAATGATCAGCACAATTTAGATAATGTTATTTTATGAAAAATTTAAAAAAACCCTTTGTTCCTATCTTTTTGTCGCGGAGTGTAGTCTTAAATGAGAAAAATTTTAGTCTTAAAACTTTTCTAAATTAGTTTTAAAACAAAACTTAGTCCGGGAATAGTGTTACTTTTTGATAATAATAAATGAAAAGCACAATTTAGATAATGTTTTTTTATGAAAAATGCAAGACAGAACCCTTTGTACCTATCTTTTTGTCGCGCGGTGTAGATGTTAAATTGCACTTACCAGAAATTCCCCCATAGACGTGATGTATTTGAATTCTCTTGGATGGCCCTGTACACGAACTATTTGCTTGATTTCAATGAAAAGTTTAGTATAGCATTCCTATATGATACACATTTAGGATTCCGAGTTTGAACTTTGTGCTACTATTTGTACTTGAGAAAAAGTTACTTTTTTGTTATTAATATCCTTTTTACTTTTTTTTTTTTTTTTCTTCAGAGGAATTTAAAGTTTATCTAAATATTTTATGTCAAAATGAATTTTTTGAATCAATATATCTTAAAGTTAAGATAATTGGGAATAGAAAAATGTTTAATAAATAACATAAGAACTTACTATTTCATGATGTTCTTTGGTTATTTGCTGCAACTTATACTTTTACCTACATTTCTCAACCGTATTAACTTTAAATTTTATGTACTTGTTAAATTCAAATAACAGTTTACTGAAATTAAAAGAAATGTTTTTTAAGCTGTTGTTTAAATATAGTTATTATTATTTATATCATTTAAAAGAAAATTTAAATTTTACGTTAGAATTACCCCTCCCATTAAATATTTTTATGCAAATTATATCAAACTTAATTCAGTTTTTAAAAGAATATTCCTTCGGTGCTTCAACTAATTTAATTCTTTTTACCTCCATTTCTCATCCGTAATAACTTTAAATGTTATGTACTTGTTAAACTCAAATAACAGTTTAGTCAAATTAAAAGAAATGGCTATTAAGCTATAGTTTAAATATAGTTATGATTATTTATATCGTTTAGAAGAAAATTTAAATTTTACGTTAGAATTCCCCATCCCATTACATATTTTTAGGCAAATAATATCAAACTTAATTCAATTTTTATAAGAACATTCTTTCAGTGCTTCAACAAATATAATTCTCTTAAATTATTTGCGACCTACATTTATCTAAACACCCATTTTAGAAACTTGCATATATTTTAAAGTTTGTCATTTTTAAAAATTATGTATTTTAAAAAATATTTTCAATTTTTCTTTGTCTTAATCCTTTTCGAACAGGCAGATTTTCCCATTTTGTGCTGTAAGCCCCATTTTTTAAGGTGCCTCGAAAACGCTACTGTATTTAACAGAATAATTTTAAGTATTCTAGTTTAAATATTTTTAATTATAGTCTGAGATGGTACTGGCATATATATACGCCGATGATTTTTAAAGTGCTAAATATGACTACGAATTTATTTATTTATTTTCAAGTATACTATTTTCAAAAAACACTTAAAGTCTTGAAAAAATACTCGGACTGTTATACTCTTCCGCAAATGGTTAACAACAACAACAACAAAAATAATAATAATAACAGTGGAATAAAGTTTCACTTTTGAAATGATTTTATCATACTAGGAAATATATAATTTAAAAATAAATATTTTGTTTCTAATTTTACGTATTCAAATTCATTTTGATCAAGAAAGGTTAAATTCTTGTCTTCATTAGCAGCTATGTCAATAATATGTTTAATAATATGAAAGTTCAGAAAAAAGATCTGCAATCGAAAAACAGACATGTACCATATTTTATTGTCTTGAAACTCCATTGAAGCTGCAAATTCATGTAGTATTCAATATAAATCCTTTTCGGAATTTAGCAGTTGAATTTCAAAAATTTTGCTCATCGCATTAATTTAGTTGAAGGAGTTAATCTTTTAATCCAATTTGGACATTTAGTTTACCTTACCGCTCTTTTAGGTCCATATTACTGATCCGGATAATTAAGCAAAATTTCCTCGGTGATAATTGAAACATTGCTGACTGTATTAATCTATTCATTCATCACGCTCGTGAGAGCGGATAATTCTCGAGCGGAGAAAGTTCATGTTATTAACAAAACACTTTCAAAATGATCCACAGAGAAATCTACCATTGTGTTATTTGGGGGGAATTTACTTTAGGTTTCATATTATTTATATAGTCTGACACCTAACAACAATCTTTGTAAAGATATTAAAAGATATTTCTGAGAAAAATATATTCTGTGCTATAGTTACAAGCAGAATATATATTTCCTCAAGCGTTTTTTAACGATTTTTATTTTGTTAGCATATTTTATTACTTTCCGAACATACTATATAAGGAAAGTATTGCAATCATGAAAAAAAATTTGATATTGAGATTTTCGTGTATCTATAAGTTTTGAGGTCCCTAGAGTTCTTTTTTGTTTTTTTTGTTTTTTACGATGATGCGTACATGTGTGTGTTTGTGTTTGACTGAACGCGATAGCGCTTACATGCTTTGTTCGAATGAGCCGAAAGTTGGTACATATATTGTTGATCACCGTAACACGAACCCTATTGATTTTGGTGAATCTAGCACTTACAGTTTTTTTTAACAAGGACACAAAGAAAAATTCTTTATCATTATAGACTATGGGTAAAAATTATTGAAAGTGCAATAGTGTCTAAACGAATTATACAATTAAACTGAAAATTTATATACATGTTATAAGTCCCCGTCACACTGTATAGATTTTGGTGAATCTAGCGCTTATAGTTCCTTACAGGGACACAACAAAAATTCTTTATCATTATGGCTTATGGGCTGAAATTATTTAAAATGCGATAGCATCTACCTTATTCGTTTCAGCTGAAAACTTATATACATCACCATCGCACTAAACGTACGGATTTTAGTGACTCTAGCACTTATAGATATTTACAGAAAGACAAAAAAAAATATTTATTATTATGACTTACGCACTTAAATTCTTTGAAGCACAACAGAGTTAAATGAAACAACATACTATTTGGATAAAAATACTGAAACCCCCTTTTATAATTTTCTGTTTCATTTATATATATATAGATATATATGTATATATATATAGATAGATACATAGATATAACAGCTTTCCTTACTATATTTTGACAGAACCGTTAATTACTTAGTTTTCGGAAAGTCGAGTGGAATCACTCCAGAATTTTTATTGTTTTATTTTAAGACCGCTTTTAGGAATCGTTTCACAGCAAAGTTATCCAGAAGTAAAACAGCATATGAAAGAAATGAAGTGATAAACATAATGAAAAAATATTGTTCTATTTTCCTTTTAAAAGAAAATGCATGTTTTATTCTAGTATTGCTATTTGCTGTATTAATAATTTTATATGCAAATATTATCAAACACAATTCTGATTTTCAAAAGAATTTTTCTTTTATGCTTGAATCCAAATTTTAAGCGACTTATCGATCTATGTTTAACTATATACAGTTAAAAAACTTGTATTTTATATTGCAGTCAAGTTAATTGCATTCAAAATTATGCATTTGCTTTAATTTTTCCATTTTTATATACATTAGTAACATTTTTTTTTCCCACTTAAACGTAAAAAAAAAAAAAAAAAAAAAAAAAAAAAAAAGAATTCATATCAAATCTAAAAATACATAATATATCCTAAATGATTACAAAAATAATAAAAACTAGCAGGCTTTGCCCACTTCGCTGAGCACTATACTTAAATGAGTTGTCAAAATTCCATATCATTATTAATAACCTAAGTTAAAGTTTCCTCTGTATTCCGTAGAGGTTTATCCCTCTCGCAAAGTGAGGATTCCGGGTACACACTGCTTTCGGCAGCAATTTACCCGCTTCTTACTTCCCCTTCCACAGCGGCTAAGTTAGAAGTTTTGCGAAATCTCTCCAAAGTACATAATGCTTACACCTAATCAACATCCACACACCGAAATTCATCATTCTAAGATAATATTAGGTGAATTCAAACAGGATAACGTGTTTTTATGCGGGTATATTGCCCCCCCCCCTCTGACCCCAAGAGGGTAAGGGTGCGAATTTCATAAATTCTCATTACAATAAGTGTCGGATACATATAAACAATTTGCGCACCAAATTTCGTGACCACAGTTCCCATAGATTTCCCACGATAAATATACCGCTAAAAGGGGAAGGGGGGTGTCTTGAATATGCAACTCCCCCACCTACCCACCCACCAAGAAAAAGATCGAAAATCACAAAGAAAATGAAAAAGTGTTTTTGAAAATATTCTAAAGAAGACACATGGCTATTTTCAATACCTTTGTAACATCTTTAGTAGAGCTCTACTAAAAAATCCGGAATTTCTAAAATTTGCCAATAGAAAAACGATTTTTCCCCTCTCTCCTTTAAGAATCAAGAATTTCGATATCGTACATAATGTTTTACTTATACTCAAGTCTAGACTCATCATGTGCAATTTCTTCACCGTGAAGTAATTTGGGGACGAGTTATGCTTACAAACTTTTTTTTTTGCTTCTGTCCCCCTGGGAAAAGGGGGTATTTCGATAAATCCCGTTTCTTTAGGTGCCGGATGCATATAAACAATCCAAGCACCAAACTTCGTGACCGCAGCTCTCATAAATTTCTCAGGAGAAATTTAGCGCATAAAAGGGTGTCTCGAATTTGCCCTTTGTTACACATCCCCCCACCCCCCCCAAAAAAGTCTTTTGGAAATATCCAGAGGAAGTTGCATTGCTTTTTTCAACATCTTTGTTCCATTTTTGAGAAAGTTCTACTCAAAAATCCGGAATTTGCGAAATTTCCCGCCAAAAATCGATTTCCCCCTTCCTGTCCTTAAAAAACAAAAATTCCTAAATTTCAGATATAGTATTAT
Organism: Salticus scenicus; assembly: GCA_963930645.1. Taxonomy (NCBI): domain Eukaryota; kingdom Metazoa; phylum Arthropoda; class Arachnida; order Araneae; family Salticidae; genus Salticus; species Salticus scenicus. Next base: position 221,308,355 of record OZ005653.1, on the reverse strand, counting down.
TTGTACTCATATCTAGTCTCCCCATGTGTAATTTCTTCACTGTGAAGTAATTTGGAGCCGAGTTATGCTTGCAAAGTTGTTTTTGTCTCCTGTCAACCCAGGGAGGAACGGGGGGGGGGGATTTCCGAAAAGTTGATAGATATAATTTTAAGTTAGGTAAAGATCTAAATTCCTGCCAAGCGCAGTTGAATTCCGTCAAGCCGTTCTCGAGTGACACCCGGACAAAAATAGTGGCATACAGACACAATGGCACATACACACACACACACAGAAAAAATTTTATGAAGTCATTTTCGGCTTTCATGGTGTGTGAAACGTGAATATATCACAAAATTGTTTGATTCTGACAAATTTACAGACAAAAGTCTGATTTTATTAATATACATAATAAAATAAATAAATAAATAATAGAAATATAATAATAATAATAACTATGATTTATATCTTTAAAATTCAATTGAATATAAAATATTTAATTCTCAAACTTTAGCATTATCAGTCTAATATATATGTTGATTAATATTAGGAAGTAAATATACATATAAATAATTCAGCAATCTTTATATTGCTGAATATGAGATTATTTCCTACAATATTACAAGATAATACTCTGAATATGGCGCAAAATCTTTGATGAAAGTAAATATGAACCAACTTTAGTTGTTTTTCTTCTTGGTTGAAGCAACCTATTAATTTAATTTTCAATATAAATACTTTTCAAAAGTTTGCAAAGGAATTTCAAAAATTTCATTTATTGCATTAATTTAGTCGAATGCATATCTTTTAATCCAATTTGGACAATGAGTTTACCTTACTGATCTTCTACGGCCATATTACTGATGTGGATAATTAAGCAAAATTTCCTCAGTGATAATTGAAATATTGCTGACTGGATTAATCTATCCATTCATTAAGCATATGAAAGCGGATAATTCTAGAGAGGAGATTCTGATATTAATAAATTGCTTTCTGAAGTATACACAAAGAAATGTTCCATTGCGTTATTTGTAAGGTTTTCCCTTAGGTGTTAAATGTTTTTAAAAATAATAAGACGTATCGTGCGATAAATATGATTTTTCGTATAATAATTGACTGAGAATATCTATCAATATTTTTAAATAACTTTTTCTTCTTCTAATAGTTTATTTCCTTTTAAAGCTTTTTACAGACGTTATTTAATAAGTTGAAAATTGGAAATCAAATCCCATGATGTAATAAATGATATGACAAATTCTCATATCAATAAACTACTTTCAAAATTATTCATAGGTAAATATGCCACTTCCTTATTTGTGGGTGTTTACTTTAGATTTCTCATGGTACAAATGGAGGGAGGGGGAGGGGGAGAGAACAGGTCTTTTAGATAGCTACAGGCTCAGAATATTTATTAATTTAAACGTTTAACGATTTTTTTCTTTATTAGGATGTATTTCTTTTATTTTCAGATTCTTTTCAAGTATTTATTCTTGACATTTTAAAAATTGCATCTAACTGATATAATATTATAAGTAAAATGATTAAATATTTGGTGTTATTTATTCCTCTTAAACGAACATTTATGTTTTATCCTAATATTGTTGATTACTGTTATTATTAAGCAGAATTCTGATTTCCTAATAAATATTTGTATGGTGCTTTAACTGAATCATTTTCCTTCGGCGATTTACCAATCTACATTTATCTATACATATTTTTAAAATTTATATTTTCTTAAAGTAGGGGAGACCTATGTACCTAGGGTCGATTTTTCTCCATGCCCCAAAACAGAGCCCGTGGCCTGTTTAAAATTCTGATACATACATATCATACTGATATATACATATGATATATACATATCAAACTGATATATACCCATCTTTAGGACTAATTACATCCAATTGGATTTAATATAAACACATAAAATAATAAACTCCGACAAATAGAAGATTTTTAAATAAATTTCACACATGGCCTTAGGTACAACACCCTTAATGTATCTATACCAACCTCTTTTTACCTAAGGTCATTCCCTGAAAGTTAGATTTCACTTCGTAATGAATAGAAAACAAACATATAAACATGTGCTTTATTAAATATATATATATATATATATATATATGTATCAGGCAATATATTTATTTATCATATTAAAACTATTTAAACGGCAATATGCCAAAATTACAAGTATTACTATAAATTATTCAAGTTGGAAAACTAATTCCAAAAATGAACTGCATACAGAGTGCCTATCAGTATTCTATATCTTCCTAGTTTTCAGCGGCCTGTATATATATATATATATATATATAAATATATATATATATATATATATATATATATATATAATATATATATATATATATATATATATATATATATATATATATATATATATGTATATATATATATACTAGGTTTCACTTTTTCAAAATGTCATACCTGTTCATGCATGATACATCACATTTGAGATAGAATTAGATGCCGAAGGCTTCGAAAATGCTGCAGGACAAGAAACAGAGTTTGAAGAAGAAATGCTAAATTTCATCATTGTTAACTCATTTTCTTCCTCAGGAAATTCATTATTTTGGAAGAATCTGTTCGTCTGTCACTCTTGAACTCAAATATTCATCCTCGGTGAATATGTTTTTTATTCACTGGCCATACACAAGGCACGTGAAACTTTGTTAAAAGGTTTATAGAAGTAAAAGACAAAGGATGGGATTTGCCAATATTTTTGTGAATGTCAATTAACTAAAACCATTTTTCTCCATTTAATTCTTTTTTAATAAAATTGTAGCAACATAAATAATGTTATTTAACTGAACTTAAAGCCATGGCCCTATACAAGGCTCTATGCACAATACTAGGTGATTTCTTTCAAAATGTCTTCTGCTAAAAAACTTAGAGGAAGAAAAGTATTTTTCTTTTTTTACTATCTCATTTAATACTTAATTTAACAAGCAAAATTATTTACAAGAAATGAAAGAAATATATTTTACTCGTCTTTGTAAAACATGAAAATACATAAGGTACAGGATTTTACTTTAGACCACATAAAATATTTTTCCATTTATAAATTGTCAAAAATTTCTCCTCAACGATTTCAAATTACCTGAAAAGGTAGCAACTGCTGCGGTGGTGTTACTCATTCACTTGAGTAGTAAAACTGAAAATTAAATATTATTAAATTACAGTGGTGTGACCCTAGGTACATGATGGTCTTAGGTTAGGTTTTCCCTTAAATGAGGTTTTTTTTTTTTTTTTTTTTTTTTTTTTTAATCCGATACTCTTACCCTCTAATAATGCTGTTTGATCTTAAACACTTTTTAGCAAACTATCAAGTCTCTGGGATAATGTAACATGCGCCGAATTGACGAGAAAATCCTAATGTACAAGATATTCGGATATTTATCTCAGAGAGCTGATATTTTGCTATAAAGTATTTAGGGTCAATCCACTAGAAATCACCCAGGCCATGTTGCTCAACATTTTTTATTTTTCTTATTTTTTTACCAGTTAATCCCCGTTATTAGGTGAGTTCAAAACTGTCGAAAAAAAATTTTTTAGGCTCATACTTTTTTTTTGACGGCCATTTTGAATTTGCATCGTAACTGTTTTTAGGACAAAAACAAGGTTTGCATAAAAGTATCTAAGTCAGTTAATTTTATAGATATCAAGACAAAATAAAAAACAAAATTATCAGAATGACCTCCTAGATGTTTTGTACATGCATAATATTTCCTACGTCATGAGGAAAGTGAAGAATAAAATTCACAACTACAGATTGAAAATTAACTTAAAACGGTAATTTTAGTGCTGCAAAACTACTTAAAAAATGAAAGACTCATCAATATTTTTTTTTCCTGCGTAGATTTGTTACAGGACTAGTTACTGTAGAAGTTTCCAGCTTGAGAGTTTTATCCTTTTTTTTTTATATAATTTTTCAAAAATGCCCAAAATTGCATTTTGGCAATATTTAAAGTTGAATATCTCAAAAGGGACTGAGTGAAAAATTATGAAATTAATACAGATAATATATCTTTATGACATAAAGATATGATAAAAATTTGATGACTGAGACTCAACTGGTTCCAAAGTTATAGTGCATCAAAATTGGCCAAAAATTGCATTTTAGGTATACAGAATTTTGATGAAAATTTAAGGTAAAAATCAACATTGTAACTTAAAATACAAAATTTTATTCAAACTGTTGATGTACATTTTATCAGTTAGCATAATAATTTTATAATTTCTTCAAAGTATTGAAGAGTGTTGAAATTCCGTTGCATAGCTTTTTTGATATGTTATGTGTCTGCCCGAAACCGTTGTTAGTTCGATAGGGGTAATTTTCCTCACAACCTTGTTTACTGGAACACACACCATGTCATGTATAGATATTTGGAAGGCAGTCTTTGGGCCATATGGATGGGAAAAATTGAACTAATAGATCATTATTTTGATCGGTCTTGTCTTTGACTATGCCTAGCTACCAATGATATTCGTAAATGTATGCAACATAGTCCATATTTGTAAGCGAAGATGTGTTAATAAACACTATCAAAGTTTCGTGCTCATCAAATTTCTTATTTATTGATGTAGTGTAACATCTGATTTGATTATTACTTATAGGAACAAATCTATGATATTCTCTTATTCATGTCACAGGCAAGCAAAATTCAAATCTTTTTGTTAGTTTAGCTTCAGTTTGTTTAATTTCATTGGCAGAGACAAAAATGTATTCTATTCTGGTTATTTTTTCGTTTCAGTATTTGAACATGTCTTGTGGAGTAAGAAATTAGTTATTGTAAAGTCTTTGCATGCTGGCTCTAGTTACTTCCCTTTTAGTGGTACCCTCCCCTCCCCCCTTTCTATACCATCACACAAATTTTTCCCATGAGATGTAGCTAAAAAATTCCATTCAGCTATCAAGCTAAAATCATTCTCATGTTGGCACAGATTAATAAAGTTTTTCTTATTTTTGTATTGGCTGCTGGCACCACCGCTGAAGTAAATCATCATCTTTGCTTCGGGTAAAAAATTCTTCATTTCATTGGTGAGATTTTTTGAAATTCATCAGCTATAAAGGTATCCTAAATAAGATAATCATTTATCATACAAATGCTTTTACAGCAAATTTCATTTAAAATAATAATAATAATAATAATAATAATAAATGGATGTAATGTAACTTGGCTGTTGGACCAGTGTTAGTTCTGAATTTCATCCTCAACGCAAAATGTAAAGTTTTCTGAAAAATCACCAATGACTAAATATTCACTGTTTTTGAGATTATTTTTAAGTTCTTTGAAATGATTAGACTGAACTGTTGAAATGAAATGGTGAGATTTTAGTTTTACTCTATCTTCCACAAGAATATTTAGAAATTCCTCATCTGGTAGTAATCGGGTGATAAATTCTGCTCTGTCAGTTTGCACCCACTGCTTAAAAGCTACTTCCTCTGGTAAATTGCCAATTTCTTTCATTGGAACTTCTAGAAGACCTTCGGATCCTGGACATTCTGAACACTGTCCAGCATGCAACTTTCATTATCAATGTTACACACAAGTAATTCTACCAGTTCCCTGTAATTTATTTTGAGCCTTGCTCCTTCAATCAAGAGTTTTACGTTCTGGGGGTATTTGCAGACACATACACTATGTGTGCCAGATGATCTTGGGTGGACACACCACTTCCGTCACATAGCACAGAACACTGACCGTCTAATTTTGTAGTTAGGGTATTTCTGTTTAAAAAAGTTAGGTAGCTCATTTTAAGTTATTAGAGTTTATATATATATATATATATATATATATATATATATATATATATATATATATATATATATATATATATATATGTATATATATACAGCAATTATAATATACAGGAAAATGTATTTTTAAAATTAATTTTCGTGAAATACTGTGTGCGTAAAATGCAATTTTGGGCCAATTCTGATGCACTATAACTTTGGAACCAGTTGAGTCTCAGTCATCAAATTTTTATCATATGTTTATGTCATAAAGATATATTATCTGTATTAATTTCATAATTTTTCACTCAGTCCCTTTTGAGATATTCAACTTTAAATATTGCCAAAATGCAATTTTGGGCATTTTTGAAAAATTATATAAAAAAAAGGATAAAACTCTCAAACTGGAAACTTCTACAGTAACTAGTCCTGTAACAAATCTACGCAGAAAAAAAAAATTTGATGAGTCTTTCATTTTTTAAGTAGTTTTGCAGCACTAAAATTACCACTTTAAGTTAATTTTCCATCTGTAGTTGTGAATTTTTTTCTTCACTTTCCTCATGACGTAGGAAATATTATGCATGTACAAAACATCTAGGAGGTCATTCTGATAATTTTGTTTTTTATTTTGTCTTGATATCTATAAAATTAACTGAGTTAGATACTTTTATGCAAACCTTGTTTTTGTCCTAAAAACAGTTACGATGCAAATTCAAAATGGCTGTCAAAAAAAAAAAAGTATGAGCCTAAAAAAATTTTTTTCGACAGTTTTGAACTCACCTAATAACGGGGAAAAACTGGTAAAAATATAAGAAAAATAAAAAATGTTGAGCAACAAATTTTATTCTTTTTGGGTGATTTCAAATGGATTGACCCTTTAGGGTTAAAAAAAAAAAAGAGGTATGTGTATCAGATTAAAAAAAAAAAAAAAATCCCTCATTTAAAGGACACTCTACCCTAGGTACACAAGTCTACCGATTTATAAATTAACCATTTTTTTATCTTTCTATTATTATTGGATTAACAAAATTTTATTTTTAATCGTGTAGTAATCTGACTTATCCAAACTTCCTAGCTTATTAGCACAATATATAACTTTAAAAAAGGTAAAGATTTCCTTTTAAATTTCACCAGTAAAATTACTTTGCTACTGTAACAGTTATGTCCCTCATATGTTTATAATTAAAAGGAAATAGAACATATATATTTATTTATACTTGCAATCGGAAAACAAATACACATCATCTTTAGTTCTGTATACTCTCTAGTGAAGAAACATAATTATTTAATTTACAATATAAATCCTGTTCAAAAGTTCTCAATTCAATTTCAGAAATTTCGCTCATTGCATTACTTTAGTCGAATGCATCTTAATCTTTAAATCCAATCTGGACAATGAGTTTACCTTACTGCTCAATATGTCCTTATAACTGATGTGGATAATTAAGAAAAATTTATTCGGTGATAATCGAAACATTGCTGACTGCATCAATCTATTCATTCATTACGCTCTAAGATCTTAGAATTTCCTAGTAGAGAGAATTCATGAAATAAATAAAATACTTTCAAAATAATTCACAGTGAAAGCTACCTTTGCATTATAGAGGTCTGTGAAATTCCACTTCTATTTATTTACATATATATTTTACTGCTTTGGGTGTCTGTAATGTGTCTTTATTCGCTGAATTTTCTCCCTATAATGTCAGGGTTTTTCACAAAGCAAGGATGAAGATCTAAAGAATTCACACACAACCTCTGACAAATTCGAAGTCTTTATGTATAAAATACATTAAACCAGTCTATTATTTATATATTATATTTTCAATATATTTCTTTCCATCGAAGCATCGAAGCTCCGAAGCTCTGTAGAGCTTTTTCTCTTGTACAATGCTTGGGGACTTTGAGGGGGGGGGGTTCTCTATGCAGCATAGAGCACTAATCTGCTAGTATATTATTACTCCATCCCCCCGATGTCTCCTCTGCATTTCTTTAATGTCTTGATGAGATAGATCTCCTTGTTCTTGACTCACATCACCTAGATTTTGCAGAAAATAACTTACATGGGAGTGTAAAAATAGAGCTTTAAACTAATAAAAAAAATCCCCTTTTTTACCAAAACTGTACTTGACAAAAATCTTTGCCCAGTTTTTTCTTAACCTGTTAGCGCCCAGTGTCCATATTTGAGGACAGCTAATAAAATAGCACGTATATTTTTTGTGGTTTCTTGGAATGATTTCTGCTTTTTAGAGACAGTTTATAGCGTCACTCTAAATGATCCCTGAAAGTTTTACATGCCTACCATTAATTATTATTTCATAATTTGGAATGTCATTTTATGATTTTTCATTCGTCGCACATATATTTGCTTTTTGCGCAGGTATACAAACTTAAATCAAGTTGAATAATAATATATATTATAATACTGTTGCGTAGTTGGGGGTTCGTGAGTTGTCCGAGAATGAAAGGCCAAACTTACAAAAAATCAGTAATTTATTCACAGAAAGATCTAGAAAGATACAGGTCTATAAACCAAGTATCAGCTTCAATTCAACCAGTAAGCACAGCTTAAACAACAGCTGTCAATAGCAAATCCACAGTACACACTTTATAGCGATAACACATAAAGCAAGTCTCTTCCAAAGAGGCTCAAAGCAATGCAACATTGACAGAAGCTGATCTGAGACTGAACTGAACTGACTGGCCTTGGCGGGAAAGCGCTCTTATATACCCCTGTAGAAAAGTGTGGAACGTTCCAGAAATCTCCATATCTCATCAGCCAATGGGATTAGAGCTTCCATATTTGGTATATCCCATATTAGGATTTTCTCGCCAAGGTCGCCAAAAAAATTGCCAAGGTGGGAAAAAGTTGCCAAATTTGGCGCCAAATCCATTACCTGTCTTATTGGGGCTTTTTAATGCGTTTTTAAGGGAAAATAAGGCTATTTCAACGCTAAAACGACTAGAAATGCACAAAATTAGCACTTTATCAACTTACTATGCCTCTTTGAAAGAATTTATACAAAAATAAACACAATTATTTACAATTTTGTAACACTGCCCCCTCCCAAGGACTGCACGTCCCGGGCAGTGCAACCCTTGGTTAAGAGGCGAAACTAAACAATTTTACACAATCTAAAATACAAAAACCAAGTTGCATAAAATAGAAACAAAAATCAAGTGAGAAATATTTACGAAATTCACAAATATGTACAAGTATTTATATACAAATATTTACATTACGCATGCGCAAATTTTACCAGTATTTACATTTTAAATTTTGATATTACCGTAAATTGTGGTACTTGGCTAGCCTGTTATAGTGCACCACCTTCGGTTTTGATGAAGGTGTTTTAGTGATCCGCACCACTACATCATTCAGCCTTTTTAAGACTGTGTACCGTCCGTCCCAGTTGCACTGTAACTTGAGAGAGAATCCTTTGCGTCGAACAGGATTCTACAACCAGACCTTGTCTCCTTCCTGGAACTCATGTTTGTGTAGCCTTTAGATCGTACCTCGTCTTCATTTTCTCTGTTGCCATGTGAATCCGCTCCCGAGCAGTACGTCCTCAAATCGTGCCTGGAGATCTTGGATGTACTCCTAGGGCGATGAAGGCGCATCGGGTGGACAACCAAACAGGAGATCACAAGGGAGACGAAGTTCACGTCCAAACAGCATTTGGGCTGGAGTATAGCCGGTGGTTTCATGGACAGCACTTCGATAAGCCAGAAGGAACAATGGCAACTTCAAGTCCCAATCTTGCTGGTTCCTTGATACTAGAAGAGAGAGGTTATTCAGGATGGTACGGTTGAACCTCTCGACCATGCCGTCCGACTGGGGATGTAAGGGTGTTTTTTGGGTTTTGTCCATGCCGAGTAGTTGACACAGTCCTTTGAAAACATCAGAGGTAAAGTTCCTACCTTGGTCGGTATGAAGTTGTAGGGGCGTGCCGTACCTTGACACCCATTGCTGCACTGGGACCTCTGCGACTGTGCATGCCTCTTGATTGGGAATGGGATATGCCTCAGGCCACTTGGTGAAATAGTCCATCACGACAAGGATGTATTTATTTCCACTGGAGGTCCATGGCAAAGGACCCAAGATATCGAGTGCAATCCGTTCAAATGGTGCTCCCACGTTATACCGTTGCAGTCTTCCTCGACTTCGTTTCTGCGGGCCTTTACGTGCCGCACAAGCATCGCAGGATTTACACCATTTTTCCACATCCTCCTTTGCCTTGCACCAGTAGAAGCGTTCCCGAACTTTCTGCAGAGTCTTCATTACCCCAAAATGGCCTCCGGTAGAGCTACTATGCAGTTGTTCTAAAACAGCTGGAATTTTTGATCTTGGTAATACAATCTGCCATCTGAAGCTTTTTCCATCATCAGATTCCCACTTTCTGTATAATACGCCGTTTCTGATATGAAGAGAGTCCCAAAATGCCCAATAACTTTTCGTAATGGGACTAAATCTGGAAATGTCCTGCCAGGTAGGTCTGTTGCTGGTAGTTCCCTTCAGCTGAAATATTGGCTTTATGTCAGGATCTTCCAACTGGGCTTGTTTAACTTCTTCGTCACTCCATGGATAGGGATCTTGTTCTGATGGTGTTGAGATAGTAACTTGGCGAGCAACTGGCTTTATTCTTTGGTGTTTATCCTCGGCTTCGTTTCGGTATTTATGATCTTCAGATAGAGGCTTCCGCCAGTAGACATCTGGATTTTCCCGAAGATCTCCTTCTGGGTTGCATACTTCAGAGACATTCTTGGTTGCTTCTCTAGGTGTTCTTACTGGGCAGCTTCGTTTGATATGCCCGTCTTTTCCACAGCCCCAGCATTTAGTTCTTTTATTCTTTCCTTCTTTCTTACTCTCAAGAATGCGTAGTCTTCTATTAATATCTGCAATCATTTTCTGAATCTCTTTAAGATCCTCTTGAGAGCCGTTCATTTTGTCTTCTGTGCTGTTCTGGCGATGTTTACAGGAGGCTTGTTGGGCTGCCTCGATCTTTAGGGCATACACTAAGGCTGACTCCACATCTTTCACGCCGGAGAGTCTGAGGGCTTTGTGAATTTCTGGATCTCCGACAGCATCAATGAAATATTTTAGGGTCAGATCATTACGTGTTTCAGGATGACAGTCTTAGAAAGCCAAATGTGAAAGCCTCTGGATGTTTGATGCCAGCTCTTGTAAGCTTTCCCCTGGTATCTGACGACGGGACCTTAGCTGGTGTCGACTATATTCTTTGGACCATTTCGCTCCAAAACGTAGCTCTAGTGCTCTGGTTAAAGCTTCGAAGTCATGTCGCTGTTCCTTCGAAAGGGTCTCCAGAATATCTGCGGCGTCGCCCCGCAACGACCCTACCAAATGAGCCGTCTTTGCAACAGAGTCCCAGCCGTTAGCTTCAGCTACGATGGAAAACTGCGTCATATATACGTGCCAGGAGGAACTGCCGTCGTAGGTGGATAGCTTAATAAATTCCTGATTCTGGATTCTTCTCTCCTTCTTTTCAGTTTCCTGGGGCATGGATTCTAACTTTTTTTTCACTTTTCTCTCTAGATCTTCTTCTATTCTCTTCAATTTACCTTCTATCTCTGAAAACCTTCCTTTCAGTTCCTGATCAAAATTTTCTTTAACTTTCTCCTCGAAACACTCCGTTCTATTCTCGTAACACTCTCTTCTACCTTCATAACATTTTCTTCTATCTTCATAGCTTTCATTTCAAAATTCTCTTCTATTTTCAAAACTTTCTCTTCTATTCCATCTGCTTTCCATATCCGATAATTTACTTTCAATCACTTCCTTTACTGCTGAAAGTTCTCCCTTCATCTCCTCTTGATTGCATTCAACTTTTTCTTAGATTGACTTAATTTCTCCCTGAACTTCACCCAAACTGTCTTTCAACTCTTTTTGTCCCGTTTCCATACTTTCTCTCATCTCTCTTTGTCCTTCTTTCATTCTTTCGATCAATCCGGTTTCCATCTTTTCCTGTCCTGCTTTCATTTCATTCATCTCTTGACTCAGGCTATCTTACATCTCTCTCTGTCCTTCTTTCATTTCTCTTTGTCCTTCTTTCATTTCATTCATCTGAGTAGCTAATATTTCTAGAAGTTTCTTCATCTCTTGCTCCATAGCTCTAGTTATCACCATTCACAGACAACCCCACTCCTGACACCAGAAATGTTGCGTAGTTGGGGGTTCGTGAGTTGTCCGAGAATGAAAAGCCAAACTTACAAAAATTACAGTAATTTATTCACAGAAAGTTCTAGAAAGATACAGGTCTATAAACCAAGTATCAGCTTCAATTCAACCAGTAAGCACAGCTTAAACAACAGCTGTCAATAGCAAATCCACAGTACACACTGTATAGCGATAACACATAAAGCAAGTCTCTTCCAAAGAGGCTCAAAGCAATGCAACATTGACAGAAGCTGATCTGAGACTGAACTGAACTGACTGGCCTTGGCGGGAAAGCGCTCTTATATACCCCTGTAGAAAAGTGTGGAACGTTCCAGAAATCTCCATTGAGACTCATTGAAACCTTTGGACAGCCCCTGCCTGCCTGGACGTGCCAAGCTTAACGGGTTGGATGCTATCCGCCGGAGCGAATAATTCGCCGGATCACTGCATGATAGCTGCCTACTGCCAGACAGTAATCTAGACGCAACAGAGAATGAGCTGTGTCCGGTGGCTCGTTCAGACTTCTAACTTCAATCGAGAGAGGACCACTCTTCTGCTAGGCAACAAGGTGACATCACAAGACAGCTCTGGTAAGACAGGGTTGCGACTTCTGCTTCTGGACACATAATGCTCGACTGACACACCACACCTCCAGATTGCACAAGGTAGGAAGCGCTAGGCACAGGCACGCTACCTGGGTGCAGAAATTTAGAAAATGTGCACACTATCGGAGAGCCAAAAGGAAGGAGAAAAAAAAAATAATGTTAATTAAAAATTTTATTTTTGAATTTTGGGAAGGGGGAAACGCAGGGGGAGCCAAAATGATAAGTTGTGCACTCAGATTTATGCCGAATTGAGGAGGCCAAATAGAAAAAGGGGGGGGGAGCTAAACACCGAAACTGCTGAACGACAAACGAGAGAAGAAAAAAAAAATTTTAATTCTTGCCACAGGTGGAAGGAAGGAAAAATTTGTAGCGCATAGTCTAGAGATTTGAAGTGGCTGGGCGAAAGGGGGGAATGGGACCATGCGCTAATGGCCTAAAAGGAGAGGAAAGAGGGACCATCGCAATTTTGATCCACCACGGGGGGATGGTGCCCCGCGTTGGTAGCCCGACGACTGCTTAACGACCCCATCGAGCACTTGACGGTGCAGCACATTTTTACGAGGACCAGACACCGCCACACCCTCGGTACGTTGACAAAAACAAACAAACAAACAAACAAAAAAATATTGAGAGAAAAAAAAAAGGAAAATAATAATAATAAAATGGATAATAGAAAAATAATAATAATAATAAATAAATAATAATAAATAAATAATAATAATAAATGATGATGAATAAGAATAAGTAATAAAAAGTTAAGTAATAAAAAAATAATAAAAAAAAAAGAAAAAAAAATTATATTTATTTAATACGGTTAGTTGTTAGTTAAGCAAACCTTCAAAACTTCGGAGAACTGCAGGGAGGCGAGTAGAGAACAGCGGAACTAACAGGGAGAGCCTCGGGGATTAAAAAAAAATTGGGGTAGAGAGAGCCGCTCTAGCTTGGCTCCCGGTCACCTTACCCACTCAAGGGTCCGGTTCAGGAATACCAAGGGGCTCAAAAAAAATTTGGTGGGAGAGCCGCTCAAGCTTGGCTCCCGGTCACCTTACCCACTCAAGGGTCCGGTTCAGGAATACCAAGGGGCTCAAAAAAAATTTGGTGGGAGAGCCGCTCAAGCTTGGTTCCCGGTCACCTTACCCATTCAAGGGTCCGGTTCAGGAATACCAAGGGGCTCTAGAGAAAAAAAAATGGGGGGGAGAGCCGCTCGTGCTTGGTTCCCGGTCACCTTACCCACTCAATGGTCCGGTTCAGGAATACCAAGGGGCTCTAAAAAAAAAAAAATTGGGGGGAGAGCCGCTCAAGCTTGGCTCCCGGTCACCTTACCCACTAAAGGGTCCGGTTCAGGAAAAACAAGGGGCTCTTAGCAAAAAAAATTGGGGGGAGAGCCGCTCAAGCTTGGTTCCCGGTCACCTTACCCATTCAAGGGTCCGGTTCAGGAATACCAAGGGGCTCTAGAGAAAAAAAAATGGGGGGAGAGCCGCTCGTGCTTGGTTCCCGGTCACCTTACCCACTCAATGGTCCGGTTCAGGAATACCAAGGGGCTCTAAAAAAAAAAAATTTGGGGGGAGAGCCGCTCAAGCTTGGCTCCCGGTCACCTTACCCACTAAAGGGTCCGGTTCAGGAAAACCAAGGGGCTCAAAGAAGAGGAAAATAAAAGGGGGGGGAGAGAGCCACTCGAGCTTGGTTCCCGGTCGCCTTACCCACTCAAGGGTCCGGTTCAGGAATACCAAGGGGCTCTTAAAAAAAAAAAAAAAAAAAAAAAAAAAATTGGGGGTGGAAGAGCCGCTTAAGCTTGGCTCCCGGTCACCTTACCCACTTAAGGGTCCGGTTCAGGAAAACCAAGGGGCTCAAAACAAAAGAGAAAAAAAAAAAGGGAAGGCACCCTCGAGGAGGCGTACCCGGGGTCCTGAACTAGAAACTGTAGCACTGACACCTCCCTGCACTAACCCAAACTAACCCGCAGAAGGGTAAAAAAAAAAATAGTTAATAATTAAGTTAATTAATTAGTAAATTCATTTATGAATAATTTATGGAGAACAAGAGCTAAAAAAAAAAAAAAAAAAAAAAAGGAAGGGGTGCATGATCAAGATTCGAATGAGACACTACGGACGTAAGGTGGCTTGCGAGGCCCGATGCGAGGATTCAACCTTTTGGATCCCTTCCTGGGATACTGGAGTTATGGACTTCAGAAATCTCCATATCTCATCAGCCAATGGGATTAGAGCTTCCATATTTGGTATATCCCTAATAAGGATTTTCTCGCCAAGGTCGCCAAAAAAATCGCCAAGGTGGGAAAAAGTCGCCAAATTTGGCGCCAAATCCATTACCTGCCTTATTGGGGCTTTTTAATCCGTTTTTAAGGGAAAATAAGGCTATTTCAACGCTAAAACGACTAGAAATGCACAAAATTAGCACTTTATCAACTTACTACCAAATCCATTACCTGCCTTATTGGGGCTTTTTAATGCGTTTTTAAGGGAAAATAAGGCTATTTCAACGCTAAAACGACTAGAAATGCACAAAATTAGCACTTTATCAACTTACTACGCCTCTTTGAAAGAATTTATACAAAAATAAACACAATTATTTACAATTTTGTAACAATACTTTACTTTCGAGATCTTTGTCAACATATAATATAAAATTAATTTGTTATCTCAAACTTTTTCTATCTCGAAGTTTTGTCGCTATAACACTAAACGTCAATAAATAAGGGTAGGCTTTAAATTTAAAACTATCAGAAGAATTGTTAAAGTTAATATATTTAACTATCAGTTGCCTATATTAATTTAGAAGTGAAATAATCAGCTAATAATATTTTGCAAAATTAATTCGGGCATTAACGAGTTAATCCGCATCCAAAAATACACCAGAAAAACACATCACCTTGAAGAAAAAATTTTCCTTGCTGACCTATGTTATTTGTGGGATCTTAAAGTGGGATTTTGCTTTAGGTTTCAGATGGTATAATATAATAGAACTATATTTGCAAAACAATATAAGACTTTTTTGGGATACACATGTTTTTTCAGATAGATAGGCGATGAGAAAATGAATTTATTTGATAAATTTTGAATAAATCTTTTTTAATCCAATATTTTGCTTCTTTTGAAAAACTTTTATAATAGTTACTGTATAATAGTCGTAAACGCGTACTTTTAATCGCAAGATTTTTGTTAAATGATATGAAAAGTGTTCTTGTTATTAATGAAATACCTTCTAAATGATTCACTGAAAAATCTACCATTGAATCATCTCTGGAATTTTGCCTAAGGTGGTACAAAAGAATAAAAGGAATACTTATAAAACTAGTAAGATAGTTTGTGAAATCTAGCACAGAGTTTTACCAAAAAAAAAAAAAATGCATTAACCATTTGGCCGCCTCTGATTGTTATATCTGTTTACTTACTGTTTACTTACTGTTCTTTTTTTTTTTTTTTTTTTTTTTCGTAAAACACGTATAATTAAAAATTATGTTAATTATAAATTTTCAGCTTTCTCTTTTTTTTTTTTTTTTTTTTTTTTTTAATATGAAGGTTAAAAATAACGGTTAAAAGATTCATTAGCGGGTTGAAAGTTAGATTTCACCATGTTTTTATTAACTTCGATTCTTGTTTGTTTGTCTAGTACAAATCTCGCAATCGATTTTTAACAAATTTCCCGACTAGCTAGATATTTGAAATTTTCAGGACAGCTCAGAACACAATGATAATACACTTTTTTAATACTTTTAGTCAAGTGTTTCGGGTCCCTTCTGTCTTCGGCAGCGCTTTTATGATTCGACAGAAAAATTATTTATCTAACTTCCCGACTAGCTGGACATTTGAAACTTTCAGAATAGTTCAGAACACGGTAAAAATGTAATTTTAAAATATTTTTAACCAACTAATGCGGGTTCCTGCTACCAAATGGCAGCGTTACCAGTACAAAGCTTGCAATCAATTTTTCACTAACTTCCCGACTAGCTACATATTTGAAACTTTCAGGATAGCTCAGAACACTGTGACAGCACATTTTTTTAATACTTTTAGTAAACTGTTTCAGGTTCCTACTGCCTTCGGCAGTGTTTATATGATTCAACAGAAAATTTATTTAACTAACTTCTCGACTAGCTAGACATTTGAAACTTTCAGAATAGTTCAAAACACGGTGAAAATGCATTTTTTAAATATTTTTAACCAACTGCTTCGGGAACCTGCTGCCTTCGGGAGCGTTACTTGTACAAAGTTTTGAATCGATTTTTAACTAACTTTCTGACTAGCTAGCCATTTGAAACTTTTAAAATAGCTCAAAACAAGATAGCAGTGAATTTTTTTTAATACTTTTAGCCAATTGTTCCAGGTTCCCACTGCCTTCGGTAGCGTTTATATGAATCAGCAGAAAATTTAAAAACATGGTATGTAACAAGTTCTTTTTATTTTGTAATTATTTTTAATGTTAAATTGATAAAAGAATTTTTGCTTTAATGCAGTGTTAAAACTATAGAGGGAAACAATGTGTATCTCAGTATTTACCAATAGTTTTCTTACTTCTTATGTTTTCAGAAATTAAATTTAAGTGTTTTGTTCCTGTCGGGTGATTATGGTAGAAACTAGGCGTAATTAGTTGGCATATGTGTTATTATCATGTAAACAAATACATGCTTGTGACCACAACTTATGCCACTATTTTCAAAAAGAATTTTTTTTTTTTGAAGTTTTTAATGTTATTGCAAAAATTACTATTGTGAAATAATGGTGACAAAACAGAAAATTGCACGTAAAAATATAAGATCGCCGAGGCTCTTGATTATGTTTTTTTCAGATGAAAGTTTACATTACAACAAAAGAAAATTTGCAAACAAATATAGTTTTTTATTTACATGTTTTAAATTGTACAATTCACACACAAAATAAACACATCGAAAGTAACATAATTTCTCCCAAAACTTTAAGGCGAATTCTCGGTTATAATATTCATAAGAATATAATCCGGCAATTTTTTTTTTTTTTTTTTTATCGTGGATTGAAATGAAAAAGATAATAGGCACGCGGCTAAATAAAAACGAAAGTTCGATGTTAGCTAATGGCGAACGGCACACTATCTCAGCAGAGGAACTCAATAAAAAAATTCAATTTTTTTTCAATACTCAAATTCAAGTAGGGTATGGGGATATGCTCCTGACAGTAGTATGCCACTATATGCATCGTTACAATTTATGTTAATAATTTATTATTTATATAATTGATGTAATTTACGTAAATAATGTACTTTAATAATATTTACGTTACTATGCTAAGTACACTATTGCATTTGTACCACAATTTAAGACCGGACTTTTTAGAAAGAATTTCCAGAATATTGTTCTATATTTAAAATAACTAGTTATAATAAAGTAAAAAAGGTTAACTACCTTCCTTTCTAAAAGATGGCGATATTCATCATTCTGATAATGCTACGTAAACGCTATTTAGCCGGTTGCAGAATTGAAGTAAAATAATAAAGAGATATTTAGCTAGTTGTTAGAATGAGATTCTTTTGACTTTCTGTTAAGTCAGTTGAGTTTTGAAATGCTATCGCAATATACTTGTCCGAGAAAGTGTCATATGTTTAAACTGTACATATGTAAATAATTCTTTTTTTATGTTAATTAATAAATAAGTTTGGAAAACGAAGACCTGTGGATTAATTACAAAATCTGTCACCCATCGAGTTGACCGAATTCACTTGCTACCTGGCCGTGATAGATTTAACGGCCAATTTAATTCTGGCTTTTGGAGCATCATTGTTCTTGCTGTGAAAAATTTGTTCTAAGAGTTAGGTATAGATTCTGAATCACCCTGATTTAGAGTTTTGTACAATCATCTGGATTCTTTGTGTTTCTCAAGATTAAATGAATGGACTTCTGTATTCCAGTTCAAGTAATAAGTGCACCCGTGCTTAATTTTAAGGAGCCAGTTGTATCTTTATTTAGCTAAAATACAGTGTTTAAAGTGTATTAGTGAAACGCACAGGTTGTAACAAAGATTAACTACCTTCCTTTCTAAAAGATGGCGATATTCGTCATTCTGGTAATGCAACATAAAAGCTATTTAGCCAGTTGCAGAATTCTGGTAAAATAACAAAGCTATTTAGCCAGATGTTAGAATGAGATTCTTTTGACTTGCTGTTAAGTCAGTTGAGTTTTGAAATGCTATTGCAATGTAGTTGTGCGAGAAAGTGTCATAATTTTAAACTGTACATATGTAAATAATTCTTTTTTATGTTAATTAATAAATATGTTTGGAAAACGAAGACCTGTTGATTAATTATACTAGTAGGTAAATTATCATATTTTTAATAGATTGCTGCATTTCGATAAATCTCTATTATCTATAACGAACGTGATAATGTATTCAGATATAGAAAAATCAATAATATATTGTTACATTTTAGGGGGAAAATAACTGTTTCAAAAAGTTAGAAGACATTTATTATTACTGTTATTATTATTATTTTATTTATTTATTTATTTATTTATTTATTTTTTATTTTTTTATTTTTTTATTTATTTTTTTATTTTTTTTTGTAACTAATGTTTTATGTTTATTATTTTTTTTTTTTAATTTTATTGTTTATTTAAAGAAAAACTGTATTCATAATGTATATACAGTAAACCAAATAACAAATTATAGAAAGTTTAATGATATCTAAGCTATTAATAATGCCTCTTTCATAAATTCAGAAATAAAATGAATTTACCGAACTAAAAACTGTTTTGTACTTAAATATTCTCTTATTAATTGCCGCACATTTGTTATTTTAAGGAGAAAACTTTTTTTTTTTTTTTCAGTCAAACAAACTTTGTAACATTGTATTTAAATTTATACTTCCTTCTCTTTTACCAAAAAAGAGCCCAGAGCTAATAAAAATAAACAAGAAAAATAAATTATTCGAGTACAACTTTAATGAAAGAAAAATAAAAAAGATGACATCGACATTTCCTAATAATTTTGAGGTTTTTCTTTTCGATGAATTGGGAGGTAATTACTTTGCCTTTTTCCCAAGGCAAATCATAATTATGAAATTTAAGACAGTGAAAGTATTTCTTTTGTTCAACATTTCAAATATTTTTTAATAAAGTGTATAAGGAAACAACAGTTTCGGAAATAAATAAAGAGGAAATTACGATTTGAAATATCACTTAAATCTTCTTTTAATTTGTTCAATAACTTATTTTTTTGTACATATAAAAGTTAATCGAACAAATGAGTTTCACTAAAAATTTAAGCGGGATATTTCCATGATGCATTTTTCATATTAAATAAATAAAATAGTCTACATTACGTTATGTTAAATAAAAAATAGAAACATAAAAAGCGTTCAAAAAATTATGTTTCAGAATTGCAAAGAAAGACAATAAAACAAATTATTTAAAGTGTGTATAATTATAAAATGAATGAGTCATGAAAAAGGTATTCAATATTTTGATTTGTTTATGTTCTGAACGTCATGTAAAAATTTGCAATTTATAATTAATAAATGAAATCGATATTTTACAAAATAACAGAGTTAATAAAATATGAAACAATAGTCAGGTATTGTGAGATCTCACACGCGTAATGGAGTAGAATCTTGAATGTTGCAAAATTTTTCAGAGTTATACTATGATAGCATGTTTGTATTTGGTTAATTACGAATCTCAACATGAGTTAATGATGCGGTGGAGTGGTTTAACGTCGCACTAAATTTGTACATATTTGTCAACATTTCAATTTTTTCTGGAGCATATTTTTAACTCCGCCTTTACTTCGCACCGTTTCATTTGTAGAATAACTTTCTCTAATATATAATTATATAAAAATAATAAAACATTACTCTTAAAAAAAAAGTGGTATGAAAAAAAGGCGAGACTAAAATTGCTCCGAAATAAATTAAAATGTTGACAACTCTTGTAGTCTTGTGGATTATTAACAACGGCCTGAAATTCAATCTTTAGGATGGACTGGAGATACAGTGGGCAGCAAAATTATTGAATCACGAGCAATAATTCCCACTTAAAAGGTATGCACCTATTACTATTTTGTTAAGAAATATTTGTCAAGTCATGATCTGAGTCTTATACTGTTTATGAAAAAGTAATTTGATGACAAAAATAAGCGATCAAACTATACATTTATGTATGAATAGTATGGATGTGTGCTTTAATAATTTTCGTGCCGACTGTATGTCATCACAACATATAATATTACGCAGAATGGATAGCTCTCCCGATTCAGTAACTCCTAGATGTATTAATTTTGTAAAACATGGAGGACATTGTAGCCATGACAAATTTTGCGTGTACCACCCACAATTAATGCACATCACGGTCTTTCGTCGACTTAGGAAACGGATCCACAATCCCTTTGTTATGAAATTGACGGTCAGCCAACTTGGAAATTGAGGTAACTAAATTAATGAAAAGAAATAGTTTTGATAAAATTCCTTAACTGTGAAATGATTTATGTGAGAAAAGAGTCCAGATACTAGATCTGTAAAAGAATTCTTCGGGTTTTGGTTAAAGGCAGTGTTTTAGGTGGAAAATTGTCGAGGTATTGAAATTGTAAAGATTTTAGTATACATTGTGAAGATTATGTGAAGTTGAAAAAATGCTAAATTAGTTCTCTAGTATTTAAAAATAATTAAAGAAAAAAGGTTAGAAGGTTCATAGCAATTAAAGGACTTGGAACTGCGAGAACTTAACAAGCAGTTGAATCGCCATTAAAGTAATAAACACTTCGGTTAGGGCTCTTCGTCGGGGTATGTTTATCAGACGTAATTATTTTAAACTATGTTCAAATATTGGTATCATTTTAAAGCGAGTAGGTACTAGGGTGGGCCGAAAAATGGATATTTTACTTAAGTGATTTCTAATGTCAAGAAAAAGTTGTACTTTGGCATCATTAATTTGAGAAATATAATAAAAAATAATAAATATTTCTGTTTTTAGTTCGCGCGTGACCTTTAAATTTTGAAAAAAAAGGTAATATATATATATATATATATTTCTTCCCTGTTTACCTAGACACTCTGTGCACTGACACCACTGTGGATCGTATCAGTTAGCTGGTAAAGTAATTCTCAATATAAGCATTTTGATATATATATTTTGACGCCAATCTTTACTTTTTTTTTTTTTTTTTTTACTTGCAAAATTAAGAGTTGTAAAACAAAAAATAAACTTAAAAGTTTTTTAAAGTATGAAACAAAAATAAGAGTCAACTGGAAAAATTTTCTGTTAACAAATTTTATTTTCAGAATTTCCAAATTATTAATACTCATTATATATATATATATATATATAAATATATATATATATATATGTGTGTCTCCTCTCAACCGCATTTACTATTCCTAGTGATGCCACTGACTTCATCACCCAGGGGCTAGTACTAAAAATAGTTAAGAAGATTTTTGATCCAATTCCCGAAAATGTTCGCCACCACTGCTCTAAAACCTAGTCCCAGTACACCTGTAGCTACTCGGCATCTGGATCTTTCATATTCCATTCGTATAGTAAAAGAAAAAAAATCTTAGGAAAATAGGGAAGACAGAGGCTTATTGTAACAGTTTTAAGAAAACCAAATATATTTTTAAACGTATTTACGTTTTCCTGCTCATAATTGCTATTTTCCATAGCATACATATTCATCTATATCATATTCACAAAGGAAACATACGGTATTTTTGCTGATTTTAGCGCATCAAATAATTTTTCAAAAATATTTGTTGATTGGGCTTACATAATAAGGCGCATCATAAGAATAGTGTTTATCGAAATTTCCAATCAAACTTCTTACCACCGTTACAACTATCACCTCGCTCCCCTAATTAAAGTGTAATAAGTGCAAAACTTTGAATAAACACTATAAAATGCAAGAACTCACAACATTTTCTTTTTTTTCTAATAATTATAGAGTAACTCAAACAATTCCGCTTTACTCTCTAAAATTCTCAGCGTGGTGTAGCATTACCTTAAGTTTTATCATCCATACTTATTTTTTAAGAGGTATTTCCTATAGGTGCTACGACGTGTTCGTTACTGTAGCAAGATAATGGACGATATTGAAAGCTTTCTTTGTTTCTCAACTGCAAGCAAAAAGGATATTTCTGACCCATTTTTTTCTAAGTTGTAGCTTCGACTCATGTTGAAAGACTGGTGCAACAACTCTTACGAAAGCTTTTCATGGACGATCAAATAACAAGCCGATGTTTTCCTTTTATAATGTCTTATCTTTCCCTCAATTTGATAATGAAATCTTACGTTTTGGATTATTTAAAATATTTTCTGTATCGTGGAGTTATTTTCAAAATAGCCGCTTTAAAAAATAGCAAATACTATCATGCGCAGAATTTCTCTCCATATTCGTTACGTTACACAATTGAGCACGCAGTTCCCTGAATGGAATACGTATCTCAGCACAACAAACTTTTTGTGTAACATGAATTAGGTTATCAAAGCCATTTGACAGTGCTGTTAAATTAACTGTTATTATTTTCAAAAAATAAGAGACTAGGTTTTGTATTTTAATCATAATTTCTTTTAAAATATTAGATTATATATTTTAAAGCACTTTTTACCGTACATTTCTTGATTTTTCTTCTTTGCGTTATTTTGGATTGGGAACAAAATCGCGCGGGACAAAATCTCGCCTACAAAAATGAATGGAAAGCAAAAGGAGTTGGTAATAATGTTGTATAAAATTTCATGACAACACATAACTTAGTCAAAGCACTGGCATAAACACACACACACCACAAAAATTGTTGCAAATTTTGCTTAAAAGAGTTTAAAGACTATGTTTATTAACTTTTTTTTAAGATTAGTCATAAAGAATTCAATCGTGCTTAACTATTTTAAAATTTTTAATTAAGGTTTGTGAACAGTGTTCAGATTTGATGTCAGCAGTGATGTATAATATTTTTAAACTGTGTTTTGATTGGTGAAAAGCAAATGATAAAATAACTTAAAATTAAATATAGATAAAATAATAAAATCCCATCCCATAATGTATTTATTTATTTTAATTAATTAATATTTCTTTATAAGGCCCCGTGACCTTCACCAGAGATCACACGTGACAGAAATACAAATTTTCAAATAGATCATACTATTTTTTGTCGCGATATTTTGTCCGGCGATATTTTGTCCGGCGATATTTTGTCCCGCGATATTTTGTCCCGCGATATTATGTCCGGATCCCCCGTTATTTTACTTTACCTCTTCCTAATTAGTACGTATACAAAACAGGGAGGATGTCCGCTTGAATAATTCAATCAACCTACAGTCAGTTTAATAGGTATAAGTAAGCTACAAAATAAGCTACAGGCAATCTAAATAGAGGTACATATTTTATGGCCAATTATATGTAATTTATTAAAAAATAAATAAATAAAATAAAATAAAATAAAATAAAAACCTCTATAAAAGAACTCGTCTTTCAAATATACAAATTATCTTGGAAATGCAAATAGTTAAATATTGTGTTGCATAGAAAGTGCTTTATAGGATTGTTTTAATGAGAATGTAAAATAACAAGAAACTGGAACTGATATTTCCCTTTTAAATATTTGAGAAAAAATAGCAACAAGTTCTCGAAGATAATTCATACGTATTAATCTAATGAAACTTGTTACATTCATTATCAAAGTTTTCTATTCATCTTGCTAATCTTTGTTGCCTCCATTTCTAGCATAACATTATAACATTTAGTTATTAGTAATAAGTCTTATGGTAAAGGAGAGCAAGTTCTCTATTAAAGTATTTTCAAAAACTAGAAGCTTCTGCGTGTGAATTAGTATAATGCATTTTAAGCGTGTACGTATGCGATTGTCTGCTACATTTTTACACACTGTACAAAGTAGTTGTAATGTTACAAACTGTCTTCAGTATACAGTTATATATATATATATATATATATATATATAATAATCATAATAATAAGTCAAGTTATTTATTTCTAAATATTAAAATATTTATGTATCGATGTTTGAGTAATGAAAAAATTTCTAGACACAAGACAGAAATAGAGAGAATCAAGAAAAATAAAAATCTAAATCTAATTATTTATCTGGAAATTATTTTAGTTTTCATTTATACTGTAGAAGAACAAATTACTAATAAAAGTTTTTCCGAAAGGCAGGCTTTTAGAAATATGCATTCAGATTAACACAAAAGAAATACTACTATTCGGACTCATTGTATTATTCATTTTAATTGACAATAAAACTATTTTTATTTATGCAAAAATGTAACAAATTAATATCGAATGTAATATGTAATTCTTTTGCTGATCGTTAAAGAACTTTTCATTTAAGATTCCATTCATTAAATTCTTCACATTATTACATCAAAAATTTATTTTTTCTAACTAAACAAACATTTTAATTTTCTATTTCATTTTACATATTCTTTATTTCATCGGGAAAGAGCTCAGAGATAAAAGAAGGAAAAAATAAAAAAAACATTTTCTTCATACAGCTTTAATACAAGAGAAAATAATAAAATCGACATTGTCATTCATAAATAAATATGAAGTTCTTTTTTTTCCAGAAGGATTGAGAGGTAATTACCTTATGTCTTTCTCCAGAAGCAAATAATGATTATGAAACTTCAGATGGTGAAGTTTTCTTTTACTTAATATTTCGGATATTTTTTAATAAATTAGATAAATGAATAATAGTTATTAAAGTATTTAGAAAGGAAATAAAATATTGCAAAAGTTTTTGTCTGATTTTATAGATAACTTTATCTAAGATTTAGGACATTATACTCCATAGATTATCACTAACAATATTAATAAAAATTTAAATAAAAAAGGTAAATTGAGATAAGATACCGCATTACGTTGTTCTTTTATATGTAAGAGCCGGACTCTCTTAGGTGAGGTACAAAAAATAATTCTGATAGATTTTGTAAAAATACAGTGTCTAGCCTTTTCTTCAAAGGTTTAAAGCACCCGGTTACCGCATGTGTAAGTTAATAAGCATATTTATACCTTCTTCAACGTTTTGGGGTAAGATTCCGGTAATTTAACCTTCAGGAAAGACGCCTGGTTATCATCTTCGAGTTTTCAGTTTTATAAATGTAATTAAATTTAGTATATTAATAAATAAGATAGTATTTTGTTTATGTTTGAGTTTTGTCTATGCAATCATGTTTTTTAAAATAAATATGTAATGTTCCATAAAAATGTGTATTTTACAATGACATTACATATACCCTTTTTACCCCTAAATAAACAGCCATCTTGTTATTTAGAAAACTCTGGGCGCCCCTATGTACCTGGTTATTTCCTTTAGGTTAAACTTCAGGTTACAAATTTTATTAAAATCACACAATCAACTGTGGAAGAAAATCATATTGATATTTTATTTTTCCGACTGAGTGAAAATAATGCCTGGACCGGGAGTAGAACCCCGGATCTTTTACTTAATCTTTATTTAATATTATCCCCGGATCTTTATTTTCACTCAGTCGGAAAAATAAAATATCAATAAATAAACTTCAGGTTATTTACCGTCCACAAGGACTAAAAAACGTTAGATCACCGGATAGTGATTTAATACATGACAAATCACTTAAGATGCATAACCTAATTTTGAAATGAATTTTAGGTGCCAAAAATGATCGCAGCCAAAAGAATGGAATTTATGAACGGAAGTAGAAAGAGGTAAAAAGAGTTAATAAAGTAATTTTTTTTCTTCTTGTTTTCTTTAATGACTCTTTGCATTTATCTTATTAGGTATTTTAATCTTTTTCAAATCTCAAATACCATAAAGTATAATGGTTTTTAATTATAGATGATTATTAAACGTGATGATATATGTCACACTTTTAATCTATATAATTTTAGATATATTTGTAAAATCCTTTCAAATAATTAGGAAAAATAAAAAACCAAAATGCAGAAAAAAGAAAAAAGATGACAACTCTATTTTGTGGCGAGTAAAATTTTTTTTTCGGCGAGTGTAATCTGAGTTGAAATTTTGGGCCCTGTTTTTATTTTAATATTTTTTCAAGAGATCACAGAATAACAAACATAACTAACAGGATATTTTATAGAAATGTTAAATAAAAACTACAGCGTTTTTATACCCAATCAATCATATAATTTTAAATTTAAAAATTTTATTCTTTTTCAAATTAGTAACGATATTAAAAATTGTTATATTTATAAAAATAAATCTTTATTCCTAATTATTTCTTTTTGAATCGAATCCTGTGTTCTTGAAAAACAAATTTAGTTTTATACATTTATTTTTAAGGAAAGTTTTTTCTTACAAATTGAAATATTTGCAGTTTTCAATTGTCAGTTCCTCTGAAACTCAAAAATTTCGTCTGCGAAAGAAAGCGCTCTTTCTAATATTGAAACTTTTATGACAGGAAATAGAGCCCAACACCCTGATGGGAATTGTAATGCGCCAATATTTCACTGTGGGATTAAATTTTCGTTAGATAAAGGAAATTGAATTTTAAAGCGTTCTTCTAACATTGCATTTCAGGTATCCTGTCGAAGGTGCGGGTGCACGCTAAAAATTGCGCAGGAAAGTGTGTCAAAAATTTGGTAAAGCAAAGAAAGAAGTACCGTTTGTTTTTATCGTAGAACAAATAGTGTATGTAAGATTTTGACAGATAAATTAATATTAAATAAGATTTTTAAAAGATAAAAGAAATATTTTTATGCAATAGAAAATATGATAATTTATGCAACTTTGCATAAATTACCATTATGATAATTCATGCAACGGAAGTAAATCAAACTTTACTTTTAATACATTTTTTTGTAAAATTTATTAAAATACACATAAGTGATAAAAAGTTACGTTAGGTATAGTATGCGTAAAAAGCGTTAAACACTTTCTACAATCTGAAACACACACACACACACACACACACACACACACATCTATATATGTTTCAGATACACACACACACACATACACACACACACACACACACACACATAAATATATATATATATCAAAACACATATCCATAAAACACTTTATTTTAATTTGGTTGGACAATTACAGCTTGTATTAAAAGAAACATACAAAATGTGATAGCATTTAAAAAATATATACACATATTAGGGACAAAATATGTATAAATATATATATATATATATATATAACTTCTGTTTCATTTATAAATATTCCTCAAAAAGTACAGTGTAAAAAAAATAGCCAAACTTTATTTTTAAATTTTACAGAAAGCTGCAAAATTTACAGAAAATGATGTATAAAATGTACCGGTTACCGTAGAATTTACAGCTAAAGGTTGTTTAAAAGGTTTTAATTTTTGACAGTGTATGAGCGGCCTGAAATAAAATTCGGTTTTTTAGAACTTAAACTCTCGTTACATAAAATTTATTACAATTTACTTTAAAAATGGGGCAGCTTTGTTTTTGTTAGTCACAAAAGCCTTACGATAAAATAAACAAAAATTGCATATTTTTTAAGTAAATTAAACACATAGTAACTATGGAATCGTAACTATAGAATTTATATATATTACCACATTTTTATATTAGATTGTTTAAAACGAATAAATTAATGAAATAACTCAGTAGAAAGCCATGCAGTATTTAGTTAATATCAAGTTGAACTGTACCCTATTTTTACTTTTCGAACACTATAGTGAGGAATGTATTGTAATCATGTCAAAAATCCGAATTTGAGATTTTGATGTTTCTATACGTTTCGAGGTTCCCTGAGTCTATTTTCACCATTTTTACGATGATGTATGTATGTGTGTGTATGTCTGTGAGTGAACACGCTAGCGTCTAAACGCTTTGTTCGAATAAGCTGAAAGTTGGTACATATATTGTAAATCACTATATTACAAACACTATTGATTTTGGTGAATCTAGCTAGTTTTTTTACAGGGGCACCAGGAAAAATTCTTTATCATTATTGCCTATGGGGCCAAATTTTTAAAAGTGCGATAGCGTCTAAACGCTTTATTAATCTGAGCAAAAAATTTGTACACAGGTTATAAGTCACAGTTGCACGAACTGTATAGATTTTGGTGAATTTCGAACTTACAGTTTTTTTACAGGGGCACAAAGAAAAATTCTTTATCATTATGGCCTATGGGGCCAAATTTTTAAAAGTGTCATAGCGCCTAAACGCCTTATTAATCTGAGCAAAAAATTTTTACATATGTTAACATGTTATAGGTGACAGTTGCACCAACTGTATAGTTTTTGGTGAATTTAGCACTTACAGTTTTTTACAGGGACACAAAGAAAAATTCTTTATCATTATGGCCTATGGGACCAAATTTTTAAAAGTGCGATAGCATCTAAACGCCTTATTCAATTGAGCTGAAAATTTATATGAATATTAAAAATCACTGTTGCACTAACTATAAGCATTTTGGTGAATCTAGCATTTATAGGTTCTTATAGGGACACAACGAAAAATTCCTTATCATTATGATCTATGTGCTCAAAGTTCAGTAGCGTTAAATAAAATATCGTGTAATATATGGACAAAAATACTCAAACACTCTATTATGTTTTTCTGTCTTTTGTTTGTTTAACAACTCCTCTTTCTTTACTTTATCTACAAAACTGTTAATTACTCAATGTTCGGAAAGTCGTGTGGAGTCACTCCAGATTTTTTTTTGTATGAAACAAAGATTCGCATAGTGTAATTTAAGGCTTAGACTGAAAGAAAAACGTATATATAAGTTTTCTTTTCTTTTTTTCTAGTGCTTTAAAAGTTCATATAATATATAACAGGGTTCTTAGCGGTCACAATCACTATATTGATTTTTCTTTTTTTTTTTTTTTTTCTAGGAAATATTCTTAAATATTTATAGTACATATCTTCGAAATTATAATTTAAAAAAATTGCTTTACTTGTTGAGAATCTTGTTCTCAGCAGTCATTATTTTGAATACAATTCTTTATGAAAATTTTTATTAATAATTTGTAGCACATATTTTAGAAATAATATAAATAATGCTTTATGTGTTAAAAAAAATTAGTATTCAAAATAGTGACTGGGGAGAATCTATATTAATAAAATCAGACTTTTGTCTGTAAATTTGTCGGAATCGAAAAATTTTGCGATATCTTCACGTTTCACACCCCATGAAAGCCGAAAATGACTTCAGAAAATTTTGCCTGTGTGTGTGTGTGTGTGTCATCGTGTCCGTATGTCGCCTTTTTTGTCCGGGCATCACTTGAGAACGGCAGGACGGAATTCAACGGCGCTTGGTAGGGATTTAGGTCTTCACCCAACTTAAAATTATATCTATCAACTTTTCAGAAATTTCCCCCCCGTTCCCCCCTGGGGGGTAAAAGACTAAAACACGTTTGTCCGGGCATCACTCGAGAATGGCTAGACGGAATTCAACGGCGCTTGGCAAAAACTTAGGTCTTCACCTATCTCAAAATTATATCTATAGAAATTTTCAAAATTCTGATTAGTGTTTAAATTGTGGGTAAAAAACGCCTGCGCATGTGCCATAAATATTTTTTCACTAAAACGCTTTGAATGGAAAAATAAAATGCAAAAATAAATTTTTAAGATAAAGACTTTTTTTATTCGCGTGATTCGCACTACAAATTATGAAAAGATTGAAATGAAGTTTTGCCATCTGAGTTTCATACTTTAGTTAATTTTAAAACATCTAATTGTCGTATCGAAAAACTGTTTACACCCCAGGATTCAGAAAAATCACCTCTTTCATTTGGTACTGAATTAGTAACGATAGGTCTAATACTTCTAATTTATTTTCCCCCTTTTCCGTTTTTCCGTTGCCACTTAAATTTCATACTTTAGTTATTTTTTAAAAATCTAATTCTCGCATCGAAAAACTAATTGCGCCCCTGGATTCAGAAAAATCACCCCTTTCATTTGGTATCAAATTTATAAATATAGGTCTGATATTTCTAATTTATTTTACCCTTTTTCCGTTTTCAACGCGGATTCGGTAAAAGGTTTTATATTTATAAATATGCATTTATATATATTTTTATTTTCGAGAAATAAAATGAAATATTTTTAATTTCACGTGAATAATAATAAAAATTAGAGAGAAAAATACCTACAAAAGTTGGTTTTTTTTTTTTTTTTTTTATGAGGAATTTGCACGTAGATAAATATTTTCATAGAGATATTTGGCATTAGTTTAATATTTTTATTTAATTAAGCAGTAGTTTTCTTTCCTGTAGTAAAACAAAATTTTTTGTTGTTATTATGTACCTTATGAGGGTTTTTTTATGTTCTCCCATTAATTGTAAATGATCATAATTTGGATTTTATTAAGATTTTTTATTTTTATTTTGTAAATATCAGAAAAGATTTTTTTACTTTATTTTTTTATTTTATTTTATTTTATTTATTTATTTATTTTGTATATGGAACAGCTTTAGTATTGGATCCCTTTGGCAAAATTTGAAATTCGGAACCGACGTAGCTCGGACGTTTCTCGCCAAGATCTTTAATTGCACAATTGAGATAGCCAATTCAGTTCTTAGCAGAAATGGCTTAAAATATTTAGTCACCAAAGGGTTCCCATACTAAAGCTGTGCGTTTTGTATTTATTTATCTATATAAATAAAGAGAAGTGTCTTTGTGTCTGTGTGTGTGTCTGTGTGTGTGTCTGCGCTCTGGTGCTCACACTACTAATCGCAGAGCCTCCAAATTTGGCATATAGGTACCTGGGATCCTGCAGGTGTGCACCTCATCGAGATTTTTTCGAATTTCGAATTTGAATTTTTTAAATTAATGTTTTTTCGAATTTAAATATTGGCTTCAATGTTTAATTTTTCAGAAATTTGTTTCGTTTCAAAAGTCTGCGTATCTTAGCAACGGCTATTAAACTATTTATTTATTTAAATTCATTTGAGAAAGAAATCTTTTTTATTATATTTATTGAAATCAAATAGTTATACACATACAGTAGAAAAAATTAAACATATTAAATTTTTATATTTTGGCATATAGGTACCTGGGTCCCTGCAAGTGTGCACCTAATCGAGATTTTTTCGAATTTCGAATTTGAATTTATTAAATTAATGTTTTTCCAATTTTAAATATTGGCTTCTTTGTTTCATTTTTCATAAATTTAATATTTTGCTTCAATCGTCTGCGTATCTTAGCAACGGCTATTACGCAACTTATTAGTGCTAGAGGCCTATTTCAGTCGGTACAGTTGTCGAATTTTTATAAGTCACTCTTAATAGTGCTAAGGGCCTATTTCAGTCGGTTTATTGAATGGGGATTTATTGAATGAAGTCCCCGCAAGGCCCAACTTTGACATGAGTCCCCCCCAAGGTACCCCTATTTCAGTCGGTACAGCGTTGTCGAATTTTTATACGTCACTCTTAATAGTGCTAAGGGCCTATTTCAGTCGGTTTATTGAATGAGGATTTATTGAATGAAGTCCTCCCAAGGCACAACTTTCACATGAGTCCCCCCCCAGGCCCAACATTGACATGAGCCCCCCCCCCTCAAGGCACAACTTTGACATGAGTCCCCCCCAGGCCCAACTTTGACATGAGTACCTCCCCCAAGGCACACCTTTGACATGAGTCCCCCCCAAGGCACACCTCCCCCTCATTGGGAAAAGGAGAAAAAACGTTGTTTTGCGGCTATAAGACAGTTTGGACTTCCAACGTTATTTGTTACAGTATCTGCAGCTGAAACACATTGGTTTGATTTAATTAAAACTTTATCATGGAATTTAGATCGTCACAAATTAACTAAAGAAGAATTTGTCGATATTAACAAGTTTAGCAGTAGGCCTCTGGCACTAAATTAAAATCTGTCAATGTCAGATTTTCATGTTTTTTTTATTATTATTATTTAATACATTCATTTAAAGGCGATTTTTTTTTTTTTTTTTTTTTTTGTTATTGGAAACAAAATTGTAATGCAGTAGAAAAAATTAAGTATAATTAATAGTTTTAATTTTAAAAACGTTTTTATAACAGTTACGTTTAAGTTTTTAAAGTAGACCAACTTCTTATTTTTCATTTTTTAATTAATTCTTTTAAAAGAAAAAACTTTTTTTTTTTTTTTTGACTTATTATTTACAGTATTTATCGGGAAAAATGGAAGTACATACATAGCAAAAAGGATTAAATTGATTAAAATTTATTTGTTTATATATATATATATATATATATTAATCTACTTTTTATTTTTATTTATTTTATTACATTGGTCGAAATCAAATCGTAATATAGTGTAAATAGCATGGGCTATAAAATACATGGTTCAAAACTAAAATATTTAATAGATGCTGAGATACAGTCATCTTTAAAATCGTAGTTCTTAAATAGTAGCAGATCTTTCCTGTCGTCGATAAATATCCAGATTAAAGTGCCTGGGAAAGATCTTTCTGTAGGCATGGGAAACCTAGACCTGATGCAGTGCGGGAGGGAAAAGAGCTGCCGTAGACAGCGAGTACCCGAAGCGAGGTTTGAAGCAATTTTAGTTACTTTTTTTTTAGTTTTTGTGTATAATGTGGTGTAAAAAAATAAATATTGATAATTCTTTCTAAAATTCATTTAAATATAGTGACCAGCGAAGCGGGCGTAGCCTGCTAGTTATTTATATAATAAATTTCCTGTAGTAAAATATTGAACTAAATAGCGTGTATTAGCGAGAAAGGTCATTTACATTACTTTTTTCGCATAGAATGAGATCAAAATACACACATGAGATTAACCAATGTGTCCTTATATCTATTGAATTTATTTACTGGGGGAAAATTTTATGAGTAATATGGTTATCTATATATATAAACGGCTAAGAGATTTCCTTGGACTCTGTTTGTGTGTATGTGGATGCAAGTTGCCTCCAAATTTTCATACTTTAGTTAATTTAAAAAAATCTAATTGTCCGATCGATAAGCTGTTTAATCCGACGGATTCAGAAAAATCGCCCCTTTTATTTGGTACCTTATTGTAACGAAATTTTGATTGTGCTTTTTAAAATTAATTACAGTATGAAAATAATAACCAGGTAATAGCTTAAAAATTGGAAAATTTTTAATTGCTGCCAAAAAAAAAAAAAAAAAAAAAAAAAAGTTTTTTTTTTTTTTTTTCATCATAAAATAAATATGCTTTCACGCGAAAAATAAAAAAATATAAAATATTATTTTTGCTGATGCATATGACAAAATAAAAATATGAAAATAGAGTAAATATACATATATAAACCTGAATTATAGATTTTTTTTCTTTTTGTTTAAATAGTATGTTTTTGGCACGAAGGAATCGCGCTTGGCATGGAAGCTAATTCAGCATTATATTAAAGAGCTTTATTTATTGATAATTCTAGGTAGTTTTTAAAATTTTGATGCTGAAATAGATCGAACATTTTTCGCCAAGGACTTCATTTTCGCAAAAGCCACATTAAGCCAAGTAGCGCATCAAAAATATACATAAATTATAAAATATTGGATAACAGAAAAGAAAGATCAGGAAAGTAAAAAGAAAAGAAAAGAAAGAAACAGAAAAAGGTTATCACTTAAAGTATGTATTTTTGTCCAAAGTGGCGATAAAATTTCAAAAGTCGCCAAGGAAGGCTATATTCACGCTGTACCATGATCAGGTTTACATATTTCATTATTTCATTATTTATTTTTCTATATACCAACTACTATTAACTATCTCAACTACTATTATAACCCCAAAAATTGTCTCATGCGATAGACTTAACCGATCATAGCACATTGTAATATTATATTTGGCGCGAAATTGTTGTCATTTTATGGTTGATCGAATAAACCATATAAATATAAATATATAAAATAACGGGAAATAAAATTTTATGTACACCACGAAAATATATGAACCACGTATAGTGTTGCTCATATGTAACTGGTAATCAAATATAAAATTGCTACTTCAATTTTTTCGATACTGACCGTTTTGAAAGTGTCATCTGATAAGCACTCAAATGGAAACCACTGGTAAGCTATTGTCACAGACAGTAGACACAGGCACCCCAGAGTCTGAGAACGAGAGTGGCGTGCCGAAGGCAGCGGGAAAACAAAGCGGGCTTTAGAGCAATTTCATGATTTATTTATTTATTTATTTTATTTATTTATTTATTTATTTATTTATTTATTTATTTATAAAGTGATATAAAAAACGTTTCGTTTAAATATAGTGACCAGCGAAGCGGGCAAAGCCTTCGTTGATTCACTACCTTCATTATTTTCATAAACTTAAAAAATAATTTCATTAACAAACTCTGATCTGTTGGCACGCAAGCAGCATCTTGCCGAGTTTTGTACAATTCGAGTTTGATTTTAAAAAATTTTCCGCATTCAGAATTCGGTTCGTTCCCGATACGGGGCTTTTCTAGTATTTAAATAATTGTGTATTGCACAAATCATGCACATTGTAATCGATATTTATCATTCCTGTGAAAAAAAAAAAAAAAAAAAAAAAAAAAAAAATCCATAGAATGTTTGAAAGGTCACATAAAAGTATTCAGATATATTAAGAACTATTAAGCTATAATTAGAATGTAAATATTCTAAAAGTTTAGAATTTGCACAAAGCACACGTGTTAACACTGCAATTAAAATATAATAAAAAACACTTTCAACATGTATTAAATTTTACAAAGCTTTTCGCCACAACGTTATGGCATCACCAGGTAATTTACACAAAAACAGATGAGACAGCATCTTATATATAACTGGAACTTTGATTTAGTTACAGTATAAGGATAACTTGAATAAAAAATGTGATTAATCCATTTGTTGCTTGAGCACGTAATGATTGGTTGAGAACAAATAAGGAAGCAGAAGGACTGCATTCTGTAGGTTTCAGTTGGAGCAATTTTGTCAAAAACGATGTCATATATTGAACATAAAAATTACGTAGTTACATGAATTCAAGAAAATAAGTTTGAGTTCTAGTATGGAAGATACAGGTATTTGTGACATGTTACCCTAGTGTGACCATACTAGAACACAACCTTATATTACTGAATTCATGTTCTAGAAGTATTTGTGACATTGTTACCCTGATCTGACCATACTAGTACTCAATCTTGTTCTCCTGAATTCATATAACTACGTAATTTTTATGTTCAATAGATGACATCGTTCCTGAAAAGTTGCTCTGACTGAAGCCTACAGAATGTTGTCCTGCTGCTTCCTTAATTTTCTCAACCAATCATTACGCGCTCAAGTAACAAATGGATTCATCATATTTTATTCAAGTTATCCTTATACTGTAACCGTATCAAAATTCCAGTTATACATAAGATGCTGTCTCATCTGTTTTTGTGTAAATTACCTGATGATGCCATAACGTTGTGGCGAAAAGCTTTTAATATATACGTGTGTAAGTGTTTTTAATATATTTTAATATTAAGCTATGACTGAAACTTGTTGAAATAGCATTTTAGTTATATTAAGTGGTTTTTAACACTTTTTGACAATGTTTAAGAACGATTATGACATTAATTACTCTATTACTCTGTCATTCTGCACATCTACCAGCATGCACTTTTAATTTCAGTTAATATTTATAGATTGCTTTGAAATTAATTTATGTTATTAACGTTAATTGTGGCGTATTTAATGAAAATAATATAAATATCGCAACTGGTTTCTACAGGGACTTTCAAAAGACTTCCAATGTATTACATATATGAGAGATATATATTGAAAGTATATTTTAATACCTTTATTCAATATACAATATAACATAATTAATATAGATTATTAAGATACACAGAAACAGTTTTTCTGTGAAATAATATTTGATTAGCATAATTTATTGGTTTACAGTGCTTTCATTAAGGTGTTCTGATTCATTATGAAATACAAAACTGAATTATTCAATAAAATTTTTTATTAAATAATTTAATTTTATGATTTTAGATGTTTAACCATGAAATCCATGCTGCCTATAAAATTTCAGATGATTTATATGTATATAGGGGAGAACCGTGTATTATGGACACCCTAAGCAAGAATGCTCATAAAACTTAAATTATTAAAATAAAAAGATTTAATTAGGTTTCTGCTCATTACAATTGCATAGTTACATAGTTTAAACTTAGTAAACTACTCTGGGAACTATTAATAATTGCGGAAAATAATTATTTTATTTACGTATCGGTGGTCCATATTACACGAACGTATGTGTAATATGGACCTAGTGGTCCATAGTGGTCCTTCCCTTTCTCCAACAGTTTACACACTTGGAATTTTGAAACGAACTGTCCAGCACGTTCCCTCACACACTTGTACATCTCATGGGAATAGTAGAAATGGACGAAAAAAAATATTTAATGGACGAAAAAAAAGGGCAGGTCTAAAGGTTATATCCAATGGGTAGTGTGCGAAAGAAGTGATAATTTGATTACCTCTGCTTTCCTGGCCTATTCTATAGCCTCAAGATTTTGACTATGCGATATATGTACGCCGAGCATTAGCAAAATCTCTCTGTTTTTATTATGGAACACTGGTCCATATTACACAACACAGCATGGTTCATATTACGCACGTAAACAGAGAAACGTAGTTTCCAATCAAAAATCGCTATGCAAATTGATGCCCATATGCAAATTGATGCCCATGAAACGCATGTCTAAATTGTTAATAAAATAAGTACTTTTGCTATTATTAACGCGAAAATTATCTTACAATTACCTAATAGTAGAAAGTAATATTTTCTCTTTAACATACGTGTTACATCAGTGATCATATAAACCGAAAACTCAATTTCATAATCGTCCAAATACAGGTACAGTCGGTAACAAAAGTGTCCGAACACTACAAAAATTCCTATGTAAAAAAAGTACACATCATACGGTTTTGTTAAATAAATCCTTGTCGAATCCTGTTATTAGTCAGTGTAAGAGCATGATTCGATAAGGATTTATTTCACTAAACCGTATGAAGTGTGCTTTTTAAAACAGGAATTTTTGCTAGTCTTCGGACACTTTTGTTATCGACTGTACGCACGTACAAGTCACTTCCTGCTTTAGATAACAATAATACTCACTAAACGCAGTGAGATGGTTTCTCCATCTAGTGTTGAACATTATATATTTTAAATAATGCAGATATTAAAATTTATAGAAAATTACCAAAATAAATGGTAGAGTATATATATAACTATATTTGGTAATACTTACAATTTATTCGAAGTACTGTTAATACCCAATTTTTTTATCGCACCATTTTGCTTGTAGAGAAATTTTCTTGAATACTTAATTCCGAAGAAAGAAGAAGGAAAACGCTGTTTAAAAATAGTGAGGTGGAAAAGGATTAATACTAAACAATACTCCAGAAAATGTAATTAAAATTAATTGGTAGGCATACGCAATCAAATTTTGAGTGCCAAATAATAATAATAATAATAATAATAATAATAATAATAATAATAATAATATAAATCTACAAAAGGTTTATTTTTTGTTCTTATTATTATGCTATTAAAAAATATCATGAAGAAAACTATTCAACAAACATATTCCTCGAAAAGAAAGACATTTCGCTTTAATGTAGTTATTCGAAATATCATCAGACATCATTAAAAGATGAATAATTTAATGTTACTCTTGCTCTCTTGGATTTATTTTTTATTATTAAAAAAACAATGTATCTCCAACTACAATAGAACCTTATTTATTTAATTATTACTTTCCGAACACTATAGTGAGGAAAGTATTGTAATCATGTCAAAAATCCGAATTCGAGATTTTGATGTTTCTATACGTTTTGAGGTCCCCTGAGTCCGTTTTCACTATTTTTACGATGATGTATGTATGTGTGTGTGTATGTGTGTATGTGTGTATGTGTGTATGTGTGTATGTGTGTATGTTTGTGAACACGCTAGCGTCTAAAGGCTTTGTTCGATTAACCTGAATGTTGGTACGTATATTGTAAGTCACCATAGTACGAACCCTATAGATTTTGGTGAATCTAGAACTTATAGTTTCTTTACAGGGACACAAAGAAAAATTCTTTATCATTATGGCCTATGGGACCAAAATCTTAAAAGTGCGATAGCATCTAAACGCCTTATTCAATTGAGCAAAAACTTTATACCCATATTATAGGTCACAGATACTCAATCTGTATAGATTTTGGAGAATCTAGCACTTATAGTTTTTTTACAGGGACACAAAGAAAAATTCTTTATCATTAAGGCCAATGGGGCCAAATTTTTAAAAGTGTGATAGCGTCTAAACGCCTTATTAATCTGAGCAAAAAAATTGTACACATGTTATAGGTCGCATTTGCACCAACTGTATAGATTTTGGTGAATCTAGCACTACAGTTTTTTTACAGGGACACAAAGAAAAATTCTTTATCATTATGGCCTATGAGACCAAATTTTTAAAAGTGCGATAGCATCTTAACGCCTTATTCAATTGAGCTGAAAATTTGTATGAATATTATAAATCACTGTTGCACTAACTATAAGCATTTTGGTGAATCTAGCATCTATAGATTTTTACAGGGACAAAACGAAAAATTCTTTATCATTATGATCTAAGGGCTCAAAGTTCAGTAGCGTTAAATAAAACCTCGTGTGATATATGGAGAAAAAAACACTCTATTATGGTTTTCTCTCTTTTGTTTGTTTAGCAATTCCTCTTTCTTTATTTTATCTACAAAACTGTTAGTTACTCAATGTTCGGAAAGTCGAGTGGAGTCACTCCAGATTTTTTTTTAGAAGGATTGAATAAAAAAAGTGAAACATGATTTTATTATCATTACATAAGATAACAGAAAAAAAAAATCCATTAAATCACGAGAAGCATAAGAACTTGTTAATTTTATTTCTGTAGTAAGTAGAAGAAAAAAAAATTAACAAATGTATAAATATGTAAAAAGATTCTACCAAATATAAAATTGAAAAATTGAAAAAAAAAAAAAAAAATCGATTTTTTTTTTTTTTTTTTTTTTTTTTTTTTGTATAGAAATAAAAATACTCACCCATAAGACAATTTGTTTTTATAAAGAAAAAAAGTGTTATTTATTTATTTTCATTTTTTTTTTAAGTTGTTTTTAATAACCATGAAGTTTTTAACTAATTTCCTTCGAGATACAATTACACCAAACTTTTAACGTGTTTTGTTAAAATCTCAAGTTTCGTAATGATTATAAAACAAAGTTTCAGGAAAAGGTATCTGGTATAAAAAGAAAGAAAGAAGCGTTGTAGTTTCAGGGTCTAATTAACTTTTGCTAAATAAAATGTATTAGCGATAAGGTTCGTTAAAAGAATGTAAAATACATGAATTTTATTTATTAATTAAAACTTAGTAAGCGTTATAAATCTAAATCTTTCTTTTGCATTTAAGAAATAGAATTTTAGAATAATTATATATATATATATATATATATATATATATATAAATAAAAAATAAAAGATATTTTCCCAGTTTTTATTTACATTTTAAAGCCTAAATAAACTTCTTACTTTTTAAGCATTTTTATTAAATTTAAGATGCAAAAACACAGTTAAACTCATTACATACGGGTATGTTTTGCCACGAAGTTTCGAGTGCATAGATACCAACTTGCTCAGTTTTTTAACACTATTTCTTCTGAGTAAAAAATTTCATTATAATAAAAACAGGAACCTTCAACAAAAATTATTAAAAACAAAATAAAATAAATAAATAATAATAATAATAATATGTTAAATGTTTCCGGTAAAAAAAAAAAAAAAAAAAAAAAGTTTTGAGCTATGCGAGTTTTTACAGAATCCCCCCCCCCCTGGGAAACGTCATATTACTGGGCTTACGAGATATTTCAACATTTTATTGTTGGTACCCACCTATTATTCACACCACTTTTCTTAAAGTATTTTTCCCCCTTATTTAATGGTAATTACATATTGGAGCAAATTTCACTACAAAAAAAGTGATGTTAAAAAAAAAAAAAAAAAACGGGTACAAGCAGTGCTCCATAACAGATTAAATTGTTGACATGCCTTGACTTACTGTTCAAAACAGTAACAGAACAACTATTGCTGATAAGACCCAGGGATATTTATTTAATAATTACCGCTAATTTTGAGTAATTATGTTTGATGTGGATGACAGGCAATTAGACAAACATACAATTAGATAAACATTTAAATTATAAAAATAATAATAATAATAATGGCTATTGAATATAAATGTCCGTATATGTAGCCATTACTGTCAATAACGTCTTAAAGTAGGCATGACTAGTTTCTCGAAAACTTACTTTTACGCCACAAAAGATCGAATGACAGATTATAAAAAACATACAAGTACGTATTTCGTATGCAGTGTTCAACACACTGCATACGAAAAACGTACTTGTATGTTTCTGAACGAAACATATATTTTGTGCTTAATTAAACATATACTTTCAACATACTCTTTTCAACATATACTTTCTCAACGAAAGTATCTAAAGAAATTGTTAATATGAGTAATATTACTAAAGAAATAAAACAAAATCTCTGGTTAAAAAAAAAAAAAAAAAAAAAAAAAAAACTTGTTAAGAGAAAGAAAAATTTTAAAAAGAAAGAAAGAAAGAAAATATGGTATTTTTTGAATACAATTATTTTCTACTGAATTAGGGATTAGCAAAAATAAGAATCCTTAAAGTATATTCTAAAATATAAGATTTTTTCGTATCTTAATTGAAAGTTACTAAATATTATCAATTAATGAAACAAATTGAGAAACCAAACTTTTATAATGTTTTTCGTATTTTTAAATAATAGTTAATTATTGTTATTTCGTTCAAAATGAAAATAAAAATAAAATTTCGTGTTTTTAATAATAACAATATATTTACTTAAGTATCAGAATTTCTTTATAAATTTATAAATTAATTCCTAAATAAATTAATTAAGCATAAAACATATTTGCATATGTATATATACACACATACATACATACATACATATATATATATATATATATATATATATATATATATATATATATATATATACAGTCATTTGCAAAAGTTCAACCCTAAAAGGCTCCTCGGGACTTTTACAACCCATTCACAGTTTTCAGCTTTTGTGCTTCAAAAATGACCAATTAGAATTTCCTGAAATTTCGTGACTTTTCCGGATTTGTTTTTAACAAATACATGCAAAAGTTTTAAAATAAACGAACTAATAGTTTTACCGTAACAAAAAAACTGCTTAATCTTTCCCTTGGATCATTTTTGTCCGTAATTAAAATACATTGACTGACTTTTCTAAAAACGCCGATAAGAAATTATTTGTGCGATTCAGCTTCCAAAAAGTAACGAGAGGGTGGTGAGAGGAATGTATTTTCACAGAAAGGATGAAATAAAGAGATCTGTCGCCAAGTAAGAGCGAAATTACTTTTGTCTGTTTCTTTTTTATCATTTTGTTGTTATTGCTGTTAGGAGTAGAAAGTTAATGTTTGGATCACTTTGGAGTTTTTTGTTGAGGGGAAAGGTCGTGCATGATTTATTTCTTTGTTGCATGGAAATTTTATTTCGATTTCATGGAAGTCTCTAACAGTGACGACAGTATATCTGATGAAGATGAAATGATGTCCGAGGAAGAGGATCATGTATCTGTTGATAATTCTTCTTCATCTGATGAAGAAGTAGATTCCAAAGATAAATTACCTGAAATGAAATCCAAAGATGGAAAAATAACATTGCAAAGAAAACTATATTCGAGTGTTGGTCGATTACAAAGTTGTAATATTTTGAATGTAACCCCTGGGCCTATTCGAATTGCAACAGTAGGAATAGAGAACGAATATAGTGCTTTTGAATTGCTTTTTCCTCATAATTTGAAAACTATGATCTTAAATTATACAAATTTAGAAGATAAATGTGTATATGTAGAAAATTGGACAGATCTAAATATTGTAGATTTCGATGCATATGCCTTTTACTGCTTGCAGGTGTGAACAATGAATTGACAACAAGTCTGTGGTACGAATGCACATGTAGACACTTGTTTAGAATTACAATGTCTCTAAAGAAATTCAAATTAATATTGAGAGTTATTAGTTTTTATGATCGTGAAACTCGACAAAGGAGAAAATCAAATGTCAAATTTGTGACAATTCGAGAATTATGGGATATATAAATGGGTAGAAATTTTACTCAAACTTTTCAATCCGGAATGATGAACAGCTTATTGCTTTTTAAGGAAAGTGCCCTTTTAGACAATATATTCCTAGCAAACCTGCTAAATATGTATTAAATTTTGGATTTTATGTGATAGCGACACTTGCTATGTATGGAGTATTCAGCCATATTTAGGAAAATAACCAGGAAATACCTCTGAAAGAAACCAAGTTTTGAGAGTGGTTTTGGATTTAACATATGGTTTATGAGGACATAATATAACGTGTGACAATTTCTTTACTTCTTATGGTTTAGGTTAAATGCTGCTAAAAGAAATATAACGATAATTGGCACAATAAGAAAAAATAAATCTTCTACTCATATCCCTCCAGAAATTTTGGAAACAAAGGGAAAAGAAAGATACAGTTCAAAGTTTGCTTTCACTAAAGATACAAAGCTCGTTTCTTATATATTCCAAAAAAAAAAAAAGAAAAAAAAATGAGTTGTTCTTCGAAGTATATTGCATAAGAGCGATAAAATTGAACAAAGTGCTAAAAAAAAGCAGAGATCATCATTGATTATAACAGAAAAAAAGGCGCGGTTGATACGCTAGACAAAATGGTTGCTACGAAGAAGTTACTACGAATGGTTGCTACGAAAGAAGACAAACCGTTGGCCAATAGTTGTATTTAGCAATATATTAGATATATCAGCATATAACGCATATGTATTTTACTATAAAATAAATAAATCATGGAAGAAAGACCGTACTTATCGACGTAGAG
This sequence comes from Salticus scenicus, assembly GCA_963930645.1. NCBI lineage: Eukaryota > Metazoa > Arthropoda > Arachnida > Araneae > Salticidae > Salticus > Salticus scenicus. Next base: position 221,265,004 of record OZ005653.1, on the reverse strand, counting down.
TTTTTTTTGGTAAAATTAGGGAAAAAGCTTGTAAAAAAGCATATGGAGACAAGTCAACATCTTCCAAGAGGAGCAACCGCAAGACAGATAGTTCAAAACGCAAAAGAAGTCCACAAACAAACTACAAGTACTTCAACTGACTTGGAAAGTACAAAGAAGCGAGGACGGTGTCACCTATGTGAGAACACTGATAATAAACGTACATTTACGTGTGTAAAGAGCCACTCTTTTACATGCAAGAAACATCAAAAAATAGTTTGTCAAAACTGCTATAAGGAATAATTGTCATTCGAAGTTTTAAAATTTGTGTTTTAAAAGCGTACGTGTAAGCAAGATTTTGTAAGTACATTTTACTACCCTTTTGCCTTTTTATTGTTCTTATAGTAATTTAATACTTCTAAATAACAAAATAAATTAAGATATTAAGTTTATTAACTTGTAGACTTCAGAGTTTTCGTGCAAAATATGCATGGGTCTTTTTAGACATAAAGGACATATTCGTAGGTCCTGCACGAGGAGCGATTAAAGGTTAAGTCCAGTAGCCGATTTTCAGTATTTTAACACATTGCATCATTTGCGCAGAATATTGTGGCATCTCCTGTACTAATTGCATCAGACGCATTCTACTGCTATAAATAAAGGGGGCCGGCACGTTTAAGGCTATTTGTTTATTGGATTTTATCGTAGACAGTGCTGTCGTGCAATTATTGCAATGGGTAAAAAACCTTAACTTTCTGTTACAAAAACGTCAGAAATATTGACCCTGCATAATATTGGATTTTTTGAACGTCAAATAAATTCAAGGAAAAATGTGAGCAAGACAGCTGTGCATCAAGCTATTAGTAAATTTAAAATTTCGGGAAATTTTGTGGATCTTAAGAGAAGCGATCGCCCTAGAAAAACGAGTGCACGTGATGATCATGTGATAATAAGGATGGTCGTACAAGATCCAAGATCCTCCTACAATACCATTAGATATTCTCTGACTGCAATATTCACAAACGTGATTTTGAATACTATTTCAAGACGTTTGGCCAAAAATTTTGGTTTTTCATCCCATAAACCTGCAAGGAAACCTCGACTTACTCCAAGTATGAAAAAGAAACGACCGACTTTCGCCAGACAATATCAGAATTCCCTACTCCACTGTACAGCAGTGGAGTAGGGTCTTACTTTCGGATGAGTCAAGTGCGCAGCAATTTTTTGCACGTGCTACAAGTGTTTGCCGCCCAAGGGGAAAAAAGTATGATGAGAGATATACGATTCAAAGTGTGAAACCTTCACCAAGCCAAATGATATGGGCTGCAATGTCTGTGTCCATTATTGCTTGTCTGTATTTTGTGCTACCGAAAACCACTGTGAACGGAAAGCAGTAACTTAATTTTTATTAAAAAATCCACTTTAAAACACGTATAAAACGATACATTTAATTAAAATAATTAAAATTACATCGTGTCAAGGCCTTTCGCCCTGAACATCAGGGCATCACCAGGACAGAGCCATTTTAACTAGAAGTACAGTATTTAAGAAGGCCTCAACTGTTGCACAAAAAGTGTCTCCATAGTAACCAAGTAAAGATCGACTCTACGCTTTCAGAATGTTTCATTTGTGATTGATCTGTGTTCAACTGTTTCATCTGTTTCATGTATAATAACTGTAACCGTAATATGGTTCTTTTGTATATATAAATCCAATATTATAGTACTTCTAGTTAAATACAGGGCTAGTTCACGGCGAAAGGCCTTGACACGATGTAATTTTAATGATTTTAATTAAATGTATCGTTTTATACGTGTTTTAAAGTGGATTTCCCTTTATAAAAATTGTGGTTTTCTACAAAGACGCGTGTGGTTATGATATCTGTATACGAGATGTAATTTTTTAAATACCTTAATTTGTTACGTGAGAAGTTGGTGCTTCACATGTGTGTTGATGAATATTCAATTTTCCTGGTTGATGGGGCTACCATGTCTCAGGAAATATCGGAGGGCACAGAAAATCAAAGTGCTTGACTGGCTAGGTAACAGCCCAGATTTAAATCCAATGTAGAATCTGTGGCGTATTGTGAAAAATAAAGTCGCCGAAAAGCAAACATCCGCCGCTGCTATAGCATTTGTTGAAGCAATAAAGCATGTCTGGTGCACAGACATTTCTAAAGCTTACTGCAAGTCTCTTATTTATAGCATGCTTAAGAGGATTGCACCAGTTATTAAAAACAAAGTAGGTTCTACAAAATACTGACTTTATTTACAGTAAATAACCACATACACTCTATTTTGTTCTTTTATATGTAAAATATGTATGCTATTTTTGCGAAATTCCATTAAATCTGATTTTCCTATGGGTGGTTTTAAACTTTTGCGAATGACTGTATATACATATATATGTATAAGGGGATTCAAAATTGGAAGAACAAACTTCTAGGAGAGGCTAGATGCATCTAGACAACTCGGATTCCCATAGCAATACAGAAATCGAGGAAGTTATTCAACTTCCGCAATATAAAACTACAAAGCTTCTCCCAATCTTTTTTCAGACATCCTTCCCACCAAACACTTAGAAACGATTTTAAAAATTATTGACTTCTCTGGTTTAAACATTAAGGTTTAACCATGCAAATCTAAACTCCCCCGTTGTAACATTGATCGACCATATTTTGCTCGGCCTTTCATCGAAATTTGTATTTAAACTGAGAAACTCTTTACACACACTAAAATTAATGTAAGCACTACCGGTTTCGAAACGACGTGACCTTTATTCTGCAGGTGAAAAACACGTCGTACTACATTGAAGGCAAAAGCAAGACTTAGTAGTACGTGTTCTGCACCTGAAGGCGAATGAATAAACCGGTGTTTCGAAACCGGTAGTGCTTAAATTAATTTTATGGTGTGTGAAGAAGTTTTTAAGTATAAGTATTTTTTGTACAACAATTTTTTAATTTATTTCTCTAATCGAAATTTATTCGAATAATAACGTAGACATATGTATAATTTCGAATACTATCTAAAACCGGTTTTTGAGGAGGAAGAACCGAAAACAAATATCGAAACTAATAACAAATCACATGAAAACTAGATGAAAATAACGTATTTCCATCGGATTTTCACTGGTTCAGTTTCTAAAATTCATGAGGTTCTGATTTTCGGATTTAATTATCCCCGATGAGACATTTCAGATGAATTCTCGATGAGACTCCGATTATCAACCGTTCATCAAATCATTGGTCTTTGATGAGAGATCTTTCAAAGGCCGATTACATTTTACTGCTAGAAACAAAACAGCGTTATTTTTATCAACAATATTGTTATTCATTTGCTGTTTGCCCTTTTCCGCTAGACTGCCTGAAATGTGCCAGACATTTCTCTAAATACTGTATAGTTACTTAAAAATCTGATATGAAATGCGCTATCTGCAACAAAAGCCATAACGCTAATTTAAGGTGGCTGTGAAAGTAAACCAAATAATCTAAAATGTAATCATCCCAACAATCAAAAACCCTTTAATTTTTAAGTCTCCTCAAACTATAACTTTGAAGACAAATTTAAATCCAACACCCATTCTTTAATAAACCATCGTTTGTCAAGTTTTTCGAATGATAAAAATCTAAATTCTCTCGACAGCTGAGATGATCTTGATGAAAAATTGAATAAACTCGAAAAAATTACATATATTTTGGAAAATATCTCATATGCTTAATTTTAACAAAAATCTTTGTAATATCTTAAATTCTAATGCCGTTATTACACACGACAATATTCCAAGCAACTTTTATTTGAACCGATTTTCGCTCGTATTTCTTGAGGCCGAAATCATAACGAAAGATAAATAAAAATTGAGTCAAAAATCGTTTAAAACGCTGGTTTCAACGGTGTTTAGTTAATTTCAAAGCAGTACATATTTATGGCTCTTTTCAGGGCGCATATAAAAATATTTCTTTTCATTGATTTATCATTGTAGGAGAAATTGCTCGTAGAAAATTTTTTTTTATAACTAGCGAGAAAGAAATATGTTAGTATTCCTAACTTCTGTTATCCTGGGAGTTCGATTTGAGCAAACAAAATTTGCTCAAATTAACAATCAGCTGAAAACATGCAGAAAACGTTGTCGTGTGTCGATATAATAACTTTAATCTTAATTATACCGTAACTCTTACGATTAGAAATACAATGCCTTAAAGTGATGTATCTTTGATTCTCTTTATTAAGTTGCACTTATACCTTTTTTAATCTCTTATCCAACACAGATGGCAGCACTTGCTCTCACTTGAATTTTTTCTTTCACAAACTTTTCTTTCACTAAAATTTATTTTATTCTATTCAAGCATGGTCTTTAGATCCGTTTATTTAAACCCCTTTTCCTTTTCAGGCTATTAATCTGATTTATTTATTAAAATGTTGCATCTCTTGCTTAAAATGCATTAATTTCATATAATTAATTTCATATCATTAATTTTACTTAATCTCAGCTTAATTTTTCTTACTACCAATAAGAATTGTCTATTATCTTCGGATGACGCAATCTCACCTTATGCATCCTTTCACCTCATTTATTCCTCACTCAGATACGAGCTCCTATGTTTTCTCTCTCTTCTTCTTCTTCTTTTTTTTTTTTTTTTTTTTTTCAAAAATTATTTCAGAATTTAAGTTCTTTCCGTATTCATTTGTTATTTTTTTTTCCCCTACTCCTTGTTAGCAGAGTTGAGGAATAAAGTGAATCACGTTCCAAAAACAGTAAACTGGACTTTCATATACTCATATTTTTGCAAGTCATGACTTCACGCTATACATGTATATACATTTTTCTCCCCTTTTGACAAAGGAATGTCCATGATGTCATGTCTATTTAATTCGACCCCAAACGATTCATGCGTATTTGTTCTTTTGCGGTATTCCTTTTTGCACGGAAAATCGTTTTTCAGTGCTTTTTACTATAAAACCTCAATAATCTGTGTGAATGCCCCCATTAAATCGAAACATCATTAGAAATGCCCTAAGATTTCGATTTTACTTTGGGTTAATTAAGAGACACTTTGAAATATTTCAGGCATTCTTTGCGCTGGAACTTTTACGAAAAATTTGAAATACATTAATGTTCATTGTAACACAATTCTTTATTTTCTATGAATTTAACATTGAGAACATGAAAGTTAAAACATACGCTATACATACATTAATTTTTCACTCAATTTTTTATTAAATTTTATGTATAGAAGTTACTTAACTTCTATTATATTTTAAGTTTCATGCATAAATTTTTACTTTCATTTTATTTTTATATAAAATAAGTGCTTCTGACAAATTTTATTGCTTAAATTATAAATATTAATCAATGTGTCTTCTGATAAATTAGATATAAAAAAAGTAAAATAACTCTCGGATGTAATTCCATTTAGAAAGACAAATAATTTAGAGGACAGAATACATTTATTTACAATTCAATTTACTCTCCAAATGGCATGATGTTTCCTTTATACTCTTAGTTGCATTGTTATCACTGAAATAAATAATTTAATTTACTTATTTACTTTTAATGTTCCTGTTATAGAAAGCTTCTACTATGAAGACATTAAAGCATAACAAGCTTCATAAAGATAATTATGTGAGTATACTTAGTATATTGAATAAAGTAGATTCGAAAACAAGATAACTTGAAAAAAGTTATCTGAGGGAGGTAAATGGTAATGCTAAAAGATTAAGAAAACACAGACATACATGCTGTAAGAACTTTAACAAGAATTGTATAAGTAATCAGGCGTCTAAGGTCACAACATTAGGTGAAGTGATTACATTCTCTCAGTAATCTAATAGAATGTATGAATGACGCTTTGTTTCGTAAAACAAAACAAACATAAATAGATAACATTTTTCATTTGCTTTCGCAAATAACTTAGAATTTTATTTTTATTTGAACTGTACAAAACTTGAAAATTATTTAAAGTAACTATGGGCAATGAGAGTAACATTCTAAAAAAGAAATAGAAAAGAAAAAATGAATGAAATGAGTAAATTTATGTTAAAATATGTTAAAGTACACTAGTGCATTCAGAATTGAAAAAGTAATAAAAATCATGTGGTTCACATACATGATAAATATTTTCCAACTACACGACCTTTCCATAAATGACCGGACACTTTCGACTTCAGACGTTTTTTGAAATATCTCAAAAAATACTCGACAAATCATCTTCAAACATTAAAAGTGTAACGAACATGTTATACCTCATACAATTCAGTTAAAGTTTTGCCCTGAGAATGAAAGGGGGACCAGTAAAAAGTTAAAGAAAACTAAAAGTATTTGGCATCACCCTGTAAAAAGTAATACTTCATTTGCAATCTGGCTGCAGCATGTGGCTATGGGGCTCTTTCTTATTGTCTGTACAAACTGTTATGTCTTTTTACTTTATTCTATATGTAATATAGAGAAAGTATTGGATTCGCGAAAATTTTCGACCTCCGTTTTTTGATGGATTTACATGTTTTGGGATGTCTAGATTACGAATTAATAGTTTTTAGAAAATGTCTGTCTGTCTGTCTGTCTGTCTCTGTCTCTCTGTATCATTTTTCTGTGGACGCTGTATCTCACGAACCAATGAATGAAATTTAACCAAACTTGGTATATAGTTGCACCCTGACATAAACTGGTGCTGATTAGATTTTGGGATCAATCGTTCAATAGGTGGCGTTGTGATCGCATTTTATGCAAATTTTTAACATGGCAGCATAGGACAAAATTCCGTATAAATGGGCATAAAGAGAGTTATTTTACACTTGTGATTGTAAAATTAATATGAATTATTGATAATAGTAGTAGTTAACTAGGAAAAAAATTTTGTGCATGTGGGGACATCGGTTCCCCCCGTGGGGGGGAAGTACCCCCCCCCCCCCGGGGAAGTAAATTTTCAAGATGGGTATCTTTCGAAAGGTCTCGTTGATAATAGTAATAGTTAACTGGGAAAAAATTTTTGTGCATATGGGGGCATCGGTTCCCCCCCACCGGGGGGGGAAGTACCCACCCGGGGGGGCAAAGTTTCAAGATGGGTATCTTTTGAAAGATCTCGTCAATACCTTTAAAACGAATGGTTGAACTATAAATCTGTGATAATTTAAAACAAAGTTATCGATTTTTTTTACTTTTAACAAAAAAAAAAAAAAAAAAAAAAAAAATCGTACTTTCTTTTTTTTTAAATATTGTTACTGATTGAATATGTATAGGTAAATATAGAAGAAAATCTTGTGGTGGCCACATCATACTAGTTTAATTTGAATTGCAGTATGCTTTGTTTAATATTGTATCTCAAGCTTCCTAAAAATGACTTTTCACTGGGTTTAATATCTTGCGTGTGACATTTTTTTTTTTTTTTTGCTATATTTTGAAGAAACCTTTATATCTTCCTTATAACATGTGATAAAGACATGAAAATTTATACAGAGAATAATAAAGAGGCCCATGACTACATGCTATAGCTAAATCGTATTTCCAGCCTTACGTTTCACAGGTTGGTGACAAACGCTTTAATTTTTCTTTAATTTTTTTACTAGTCCTCCTTTCCCTTTCGGTGCAAAATTTCACTGAAATATATGAGGTATAGCATTTTCTTTACATTAACGAAGTTTCAAGATGGTTGGACTAGCACTTTTTGAGATACTTCAAAAAACGTCTGAAATCGAAAGTGTGTGATCATTTACGGTAATGTAGTGTATATTTCTCATCACATTTCTCATGACCAAGTTAAAATGCATTAACTGCTAGTTAATGCATTTTAACTTGGTGATGACACCTTAAAACAAATTTTCTTTTTATTATGGAGCAGGAAAAATAATTAAAGTGATATGTTTACAGCTTTACATTAAACTAATATATTTAAGGGTTTTAAATGTAAACAGAGCAGCGGTGATAATTTGGTGTATGCGTGTGTGAGTGTAACAGAACTATATGTAGAGGTAGAGCGGCAGGTTAAAAAAGAAAATACTATTTAGGAATGGACTCATCTTTGGTAAGTGCGTACAACTACGTGGTATGAGCTGGTGTTCGGCGCAGAATGCCTCCCGACGCACGTGGAATGCGCCTGTTACCGGCGTGTTTGAAACTAAAGAAGAGCAACGTGGTGTAATTCGTTTTTTTTTATTTCAGAAGTTGTTGGAGTTCGTGAATTGTATCGACCAATAAAATCAAGGTACAAAGAACGCTCACTATCATTGAATCGCGTACAGGACGGGCACAGGCGTTTTCACGAGGAACGGAAATCTTTGAAAATTGATCCGTGACCTAGTCAAAATCACCTGGCAATCATGGATATTTAGATGAATGAAGTTGACCGATCAACCATGCAAAAAAAAAAAAAAAAAAGTCAATGAAGGACATTAGCAATTAGGTGGGAGTAAGTTAGGTTCTGTCCGTGCCATCATTGCGAGGAAATTGCATTACAAGAAACTGAATGTAGAGTGGGTGCTACAAAATCTTTCAGTCAATCAGAGGTGGCTTTGCATAGAATTGTCCTTGCAGAATCTTCTCCGATATCGTGCAGAAGACGACTTTTTGGACAGACTTGTTGCAGTTGATGAATCTTAGTGCCAGCACTAACAACCAGAAAGCAAACGGCAAAGCCAATATTCGAAACATCCCATCTCTCCACCGTAAAAGATATCTAGGATGATGCAGAATAAAGGTAAAATCATGCTGACTTTTTATTTTTCGATATGAAAGGCCCGCGTCTCATTGATATCCTAACCCAGGGTCAAGTAATCAACGCTGTACAGTACTGCAATATCTTTGTACCTTTGAGTGCAAAAATCAAAGCCAAGTGGCCAGTTATGTTGTCCTCTAGAATGGTTTTGCTCCACAACAATGCGCAGTCACTTACAGCCAATGGCACACTCAGCATGCTGGAGCTGTTTCGGTAGAGAGCGTCGTAACACTCACCATACAACCCCGATTTTTCACAATGTGGCGCTCATATGTTTGGTCTGCTAAAAGAAGCATTGAAAGGTTAACGTTTTCATTCGGAAAGAGAAGTAATGGACACTGCTTGAAATTAATTTGAATGTCAGCCAAACCCTGTTTTGTTTGCGTGGTGTCAAACTCCATCTTAATTCGCTAATTGATTAACTAGATACTAAATAGGTAACTGAAGAGCATGAGACTTGGATATAAATTATAAATAAGCCTTTTATTTGAACTTAATTCGGGGTGAGGGTGGGGGGGGGGGGTATTTGTCCCCGGAACTCAATCAAAAGATTAAATAAATGAACAATTTAGAGAAATATAGAACATAAATCCCACCCAGAAGAAGTAGCGGAAACTTAGAGAACACTGCTCTTAGTTGACTCGTTGAACTATTCTCACTTCAAAATTGACGGCAGGATTCACTTGTCGACAATTCCTTTCGCGCAACTTCCAATCTATTTACACACCGCAACACTCACCAACTTAGAAAACTCCGCTATCGGGTAACTTCGCACTAACATAAGAATCTAGCTTCATCCACACCACACTCTCTACCACAATACCATGATATTTATCCTTAATCCAACAACCTCCAATCACTTCACTTAGCAAAACTTCAAAAACCTGTTCATATCCACTTTACACTCCGCAAGTTACTTTCTCCTTTGCATCTCTATGCCGACGCAAAATCATCCCGACTTTATCAGAAAGAACAACCGAAGAAAAAAAAAAAAAATGGAATCTATCTTTCGGACACCACAATGCATAAAACGACTTTCCTTTCTAGGAAGTGGACTTATATAGAAAATTAGAAAGTACATCTAAATTCTTCTTTTTTTAATTATTAAAGAAATATTCTATTAGAAACGAAACATCAAAACAACAAATCATACAAAACCCTGTAAGGTTTTAACTATAAAATAACATTTAGTTGAAACATTATTTCATATAACTAACTTTCAAAACCCTCTTCGATATATAAGCGGTATTATAAACTGTTTAATTAAAATTAATCAAAAAAAAAAAAAAATAGATTTTATTCTTTGAAACTTATAAAAGGAACAAACTTACTAATTAGGAAGCTTATTTACATTTTAATTTCAGTGCAAGAATTGCTACATATAAACAATTTCGTAACGAAATCTTTTTTAACGCGACAAATTATGCAATGATATGTTTAATTTTATAAATTATTCGCTTTCGCCAAACTACCTCACCTCACAGTCAATAAAAATAATTTTGATTCTAAAGAAACGAAAGAAAAAAAAGAAGAATATAACATTGGTATTTCCAAATTAATCTGAGAATTTTCTTTTTGATAAATTAGAAGCTAATTACTTGTCTTTTTCTTAAGGCATAATTACGAAATTTCATATGACGAAATATTTGTTTCTCTTAATATTGCGTATTTTTTCTGGTGAGTATGAAAATGATATAAAAGACCTGAAAACGATAAAAATGATTAGAAAAGAAAACAGCCTTAAGTTGTCCTTTTTCATTTAAAAATTATCTTTTTATCATTTAATTTCTTATTGTTTAATATATTCTTTAACAAAATATCTACACATAAAACTAGTATGTTGTGGCCACCACAATACATTCTTCTACATAATTTTATACAAAGTCATGAAGTAGAAATTATTTATTACATTATTATTTATGAAAAATATTTTCCTTGATAAATGCAGACGATTTTTACCTGTCAGAATTATAACACTAAGTGCCGAAAGAAAGTCAATTTTGTGCCAACATCAGAAGAAATAGAATTTCTTTCTTTCTTTCTTTTTTTTTATGAAAATATATATATATATATATATATATATATATATTAAATTATCTCAGATGTATTGTTCAGCCGTTCGTTTTAAAGGTATTAACGAGATTTTTCGAAAGGTATCTATGATGAAAATTTACACCTCCGTGGGGGTACATCCCCCCTAGGGGGACAGCGATGCTCCCACAAGCACAGACTTTTTTTCCTAGTTCACTACTACTAATATCAATGATTCATATTAATTTTATAATAACACGTTAAAAATTACTCTCATTATGTACAAAAAGAACATATACGAAATTTTGTCCTACACTGTCATGCTTAATATTTAGAAGAAATAGGAACACGGCGCCATCTGATGAGCGATTGATTCCCAAATCTAATCAGCTCCAATTTATGTCAGGGTTCAACTAAATATCAAGTTTGATTAAATTTCCTTCACTTGTTCGTGAGATACAGCGTCCACAAAATTTGTGATACTCACACACAGACACACAGACAGATTGACAGACACTTTCTAAAAACAGTCAAATCATGCTCAGGACATTCGAAAATGTGTAAATCCATCGAAAACTGGAGTTTGAAAAATTCAATTTATTAATTTTAGATAGCGAAAGATTTTGAAGTAAAAAAATAAAATTTTATGCACTTTAAATTAAAAAAAAAAAAAAAAAAAAAAAAAAAAAAAAAAATGTGCTTTATATCGAAAAAGAATATTTTGATTATTTTAATAATGTTAACTAAAAAAAATTAATGATATCTAAAATTTATGTAAATTTATTTGGTTAACTCAAACTTGTATGATTGTAGTACATTGGAACATGATTGTAATTTTTAGATTTAAAAAAAAAAGTGTTTGAACGTTTGATATAACTGAAAAATGCAGAATGAATTCAAATTTTTTACGCGACAGGCTATTACCATAAAATTGTTTCTTTCTGTTTCTTCATTTAATCAACTTATTAAATTTATTTTTGTGCTGAATCCCATCAATAGCAAAATCTAATAGCTGCCCAATTAACTGATAATTTATGGTCTCCTGCAAAATATTTATTCAGATTTTAATTTTTTTTTTTTTTTTTTTTTTAACATTTAGCTTTATTCTGATATGTTCTTATTTTTAAATTATTTAAGATCATTGCTGCGTTTTCTGCAGGATAAAGCGAAATAAAATTTTCAGTAATAAATAATTCAAATAAACTACAAGCAATATACGGACAACATTGGGTGTTATCTTGCTTTAAGATTGCGTCACTATGTACTCTAAAATACGGCACAATCAAAGACTCTAACGTAACAGAAATGAAATGTCTCCTGGTGGAATTAGAAACTATGGAATGTTTCTAATGGAATAAACTATGGAAAATTTTCTGCCAGATTTTTCTTTATCTCTTTAAGGTCAGCTTGAGAGTCATCCAAAGTGACTGTTGTGCTGCTCTGGCGAGCTTTACGGGAATCTTGTTGGGCTGCCTCAATCTTCAGAGCATACACTAAAGCTGATTCCACATCCTTGACGTTGGAGAATCTAAGTCTGTTTTGAATCTCTGAATCAATCACGCGGCATCGATCAAGTATTCGAGGGCCAAATCAATGAGAGTTTCAGCGTGACAGCCCGAGAATGCTAAGTGTGATACTCTGAATATTTGATGCCAGTTCTTCTAAATTTTCCCCTGGTTTCTGATGACGTGACTTTAACTGGATCCGATTGTATTCTCTAGACCATTTTACTCCAAAACGTAGCCCCAGTGCTCTGGTTAAAGCCTAAAAGTCATTTCGCTGTTCATTCGGAAGAGTTTCTAGGGTGTCAGCTGCGTCGTCCCGTAACGATGCTACCAGATGAGCTGCCTTGGCAGTAGGGTCTCCTGCCTGCTAGCCTGAGCTACGACAGAAAACTGAGCATTGAATGATTGCCAAGATGATTTGCCGTCATATGTGAGCATCTTTATTGTTTCTCGATTCGGTAAGTTTCATCTTTTCTTTCACCTTCCTGATTCATCGATTTTAACTTTTCTTCCAGACTTCGAAACTTCTTTTGCAATTCCCTTCCCAATCTTTCTTCGAATTTCTTCTCAAATTTTACTGTCAGCTCCTTCATGCATTTTTCTTCTTCTCTCAAAGTCTTAATCTATTCTCTTAGATTCGTTTTTCATCTCTGAAAACCTTCCTTTGAGCTCTTGAACATCATTTTCTATAACTTTCTTTTCAAAACTCTCTTCTATCTTCATAAATTTCTCTTCAATTTCATCCATTCAATTTTCCATTACTGTTAATGTAACCTCTACTACTTTTGCACTGTTGAAAGCTCTCTCATCATGTCTTTTTGATTAGATTTGATTTCTTCACCTCAACTCTCTTTTATTTGTTTCATAACCTCAGTCATTCCGGTTTCCTGTAATGCTTTCATTTGTTTCATTTCTTCAGCCAATCCGGTTTCCACCTTTTCCTGTACTGTTTTCTTTTGTTACATTTTTTCTGGCAAACTATCTTTCACCTCTTTTTGTCCCGTTTCCATACTGTCTTTTATTTCCCTCATCTGGGCAGCTAAATCTTCAAGTTGTTTTCTCATGTCTTGTTCCATACCTCTAGCTATCGTCATTCACCAGACAATCCCACTTTTGACACCAGAAATGTTGCGTACTCGGGGGTTCGTGAGTTATCATTGAATGAAAGGCGAAACTTGCAGAAGCTCAAAAGTTTATTCACAGAAAATTCGAGAAGATTTCAGGTCTATAATCCAAGTATCAACTTCAGTTTCACTAGTAAACACAGCTTAAATAGCAGCTGACAGCATCAAATTCAAAGCATAAACTGTAGCATACCATTAACACACAGCTGTAGTCAAAAAGGCTCAGCGCTTTATGCAGCAATCAATGCCTTGGCGAAACTGACTGCTTGGCGCTATCTGATTCCTTAAATACCAGCGTAGAAAAATTGGGAATGTACCCGAAACTTCCGAATTAATCAGGATAGAGCTTAGATATTCCACATATCGATAATAAGGATTTCCTCGTCAATGTCCCTAAAAATTCGCCAAGGAGCGAAAAACTCACCAAATTTGGAGCCAAATCCATTACTTGCCTTGGTGAAGGTTTTTAGCGTGTTTTTAATGGGAAATGAGTTATTTTAATGCGAAAACAAACAAGAAATGCAGGAAATTATCTTTTTATAACCTGACTAAGCATCTTTGAATGAACTTAAATAAAAATAACTAAAATTATTTACAAATTCCTAACAATATTATTCGATGTATAATATATTATTATCACTATTAAATAATAAAATACTTGATCAAGATCTCTGAAATAAAAATATGAGCAAAAAACAAATTCGATGAAATTTTCTTCATTTTTGTTTTTATTAAAATCAATCGAATTCTTGTAAAATAATTATATTTTTATTAATTTGGAATATTTAATAAGGATTTTACATCTATACTATAGAATGATAAAAATTAAACCTATAACACATAACATAGTGAAAATATTTAAAATATAAGATTGGACAAATATTTTTGAACGGCAGTGTAGTTTGTAATAATATCATATCTTCTAAAAAATAATTTAAAAAAAAAAAACTATTTTCTAGATCACTATCACATATTCCTCCCCTTTATTTTTAAAGTATCTAATATTTTTCTTTAAAATATTAAATATATGTATCTATTTTATAAAGAATCTTTTGCAAAAAATTGCTTATGCTGCTGCTAATGTTAATCAAATTAAGGCGTTTAGTTTCCGCATTTGATCTGCCGTATCGACTATATTTAAAAACTTTTCTCGATATAGGAATATTTTTCATCATTATCTTAAGTACCGAATATAGTCTTCAAAAAACTGACTGGTTTTGATAATCATTTTTATAGTAGATTGTATCTGAATTATCATTTGAAATTACCGTCCATTAAGGATTAAAGAAATTAAACCAAAAATCTTGTAATACTGGCAAAAGTTCGCACCGAGTTTAATAGATTATTTTATCCGTGATTTAAATATATTCCATAGATTACCAAAAGATTAATTAAAGGCTAATTATTGATAGAATAATAAATTAAGAGTTAGTGTATAATAAATATTTAAACTTAAAAACTTCTTTATACATCATAAAATTTAATTTTTATAGTGTGTAAAGAGATTTTTTTTAGTTTAAATAAATATTCATAATTCCATTATCTCTTTAACAATTCAAAAAACTTGGATATAAATACCGTATGCTCAATAAATAACTGACCCTTTTTGAGAGTAAAATCTTAAAATCACAGTCTCAGATAAAAATGCGCCATTTGCTGCCTTGTTATTCAAAAGCAATAGATTTTGAATACATTGTTTAGAATTCGTTACAAATTTCGTCAGGTGCTGCACACAATGTACTGTAGTAATAGAGAACGGGCATCTGGTTTTCAGTTAATCGTTCTTGAGTAAGATCATGCTGTGATAACAAGCATGTTTTGAGTATCGTCGAGTTAACGTGTAAAAAGTGCAGTAAAAAGTGAGTTATTTAATTTTTCAGTAAATAGTGTCACCTTGTGGGAAAATCTGTAAATTGTTGACAAAATGATTATTATTATTTATATATATATATATATATATATAACATTTCTAATAATAATTTAGCAAGAGGCGCATTTTTGTTTCTAACAGTCTTTTATTTTTTACGTTCAAAATAGGTCAACCATTTACTGCACACACTGTAGAAATTTGATTTTTCTGTTTTTCCATTAGACACATTTTTATTGGATGAAATTAAGCCTTTGCGATAATTTCGGCTGTTATCTTTTTAATTTATCTTACCTTTATATTTGGTAGAGAAAGTATTGTTTTAGGGTCAAATTTTTGAAATAGAGTTTTTGTTATATTTACACGTATTGAGGTTCCATGAATCCAAAAAACATGTTTTTAGCGATTGGTCTGTGTGTGTGTGTATTATCAGCATATATGAAGAATAAATTACAGCAGAAAGTCCAAACTTGGTATTCTAAATGTGTATCATATAGGGATGCTACGCTGAACTTTTTTTATCAAGCAAATGGTTCGTGTACAGCGACATCCAAGAGAATTCAAATACATTACGTCTATGGAGAAATTTATGGTCCGTACAGGGTAATATCTATAGGCTGACTTAAACAAAACGAAATGAACAAATTTATTATATTCATAAAAGCATGTTTCATGTAGATTGTCGTATGGAAATCATTGATCATTCGTTTATAGGGCTACCCAAAGTATTTGGTTATATTAAGATCTATGTTGGAAATTCCTGGAATTGTAATTCCTTTTGTGTTAAATGTTCCTCAAGTAAGACTAAATTTATGTACACAATATTGTTTATAGTATATATTTGTTACAGACAATATATAGGGCTACCCATAATTAAGCAAAATGTTCTTTCTATTCAATATAATGGATGGAAGTGCTTTGGTACATTTTTGTATGTCGACGAACACTGCTCAAGAAGAAAAATTAATTTTTCATACCCATACTATAAACAAATAATTTTTTTTAGATCTTTTATCTATTCTTTTTTTTTTTTTTTTTTTTTTTGTATAATATCTCGTTTTCAGTTGTCCTAATTATGAAAGTCTAATTTTTAGCAGTTGATGTGCATATCCTCCCTCACAGAATTAAATGTCAAATAAAACTGTTATAGGCAAAAATTTACAAAATTTACAGCCACTTTGAGGCAGAAGAATCGGTGTAATGCTTAATTTGCAAACTGTAGGAACACGTTAAATTTGTGACAGGGAAGAATAAATATTTTTTGTATTAATTTCAGTTCTGAGAAGACTAACTTCCATGCTGATTAGATATTAAATTTTCTCTTTATTTTTCTATATTCCATTTTATAAAACTCATTTTTATTTGTACCAAGAAGGTATAATTTATTATTAGTTGGTAATTGGCCTCTTTGTTATTAAATTAATAAATAATTGATAAAAAAAAACATTTTGAATTTTTTTTTCATTTTTTTTTTTTTTTTTTGTTCATTTTTTTTTTTTGTTTTTTTGTTTATTTTTTAGTATATCTCTCATGTCTGTTACAATATGCCCTAGATTCCAGACAAATTGCAACAGGAAAAAAATTCTGAAAAAATGTTTTTTGTACGAAAATCAACAAAATTAACGAACGTTTCGTTTATGAATATTATAGAAGAATATGTTTGTGAGAAATAAACTCAAAATGACATTCTTTCAATAATTACAAAAACTTTCATTTTCATATTATTCTAAAAACATTTCATTTGACTCTTTTATTTCTTCATGCATATATACATCTACATTGGAGCGTCGGTGTGACGCATTTTGTTCTGATTGGCCGTCTTTGTTTTCTATGTACATGTAATGACGTATTTTTTCGTTTTTTTTTTCTCTCTTCTTCGATGTTCAGTTTTATAATAAAAATGTGATTTAAAGGAACACATGTGGGTTCTTCTTTTTATTCCCACATACATTATTTTTTCCTTTTCATAAACCAAGCTAAAGAAGGCTGGTTTAATTCAATTAAAACCATTAATTAATTAATATCAAATTATATATTTTAAACAGCATCAGTCAACTGATAGTTCCTGATACTCCAATGGATTTATTTTCATTTACAAAATACAACATGTTGATACTGAAAGCTGATATAAAAGAGGATACTCACAACCAAGGTTAGTGCATTTTACTTACCTTATAAACCTTGAACTATTTTTATAAAATATATAAAAAGTAAATTGAAATATTTATCAATAATACTTTTGTCAATTCGTAACAGATTATGTCAACTGATGCGCTAAATTGAGTTTTTAAATTTATTCTTGACAAAAGCTTTTTCTTTGCATATTTTAAGAAACATTTGCTACATTTAAAATAATATTAGTTTGCTACATTTAAAATAATAATGATGATAAAAAATGTAAGCGAAAATAAATAAATATGTTTTTTGTTGTTTCTTGAAAACGAAAGTATAGATATCTGTATAAACATTAAAAACGAAAGAAGTAAAAGAATGTTTAAAATAAACATATGAATGATTAAATATAAAATTGTAGTTATTATAAACTAGAAAGAAAACAAAATTGAAATATTAAAATGAGTATCCTCAAGGACACTATAATTGAAAAACTTAACGCACAAAATTATGATGTGTGGAAGTTTAAATTAGAAATGTTTCTCCAAAAGGAAGATTTATATTCCGTGATTCTTAACGATGCTCCGAATCCCATTACGGACACATGGAATAACAAAAATAGGAAAGCACGCGCAATTATAAACCTTTTAATAGAGGATAATCAAATAATCCATGTCAAAAATCTCGAGACCGCTAAAGAATGCTGGAATGCCTTAAAAGCTGTACATGAGCGTTCAACCCTCAGCAGTAAACTATTTTTGCTTAGAAAGCTTTACTCTACGAAATTAACTGAGGGTGGCGATATGATAGACCACTTAACGAACATTTATCAATTGCGAGATAAGTTAGTATCACTCGGAGAAGAAATAAATGACAGGCACCTTTCAGCCCTAATGCTCTGTTCCTTACCTCCAAGTTATGATGTATTAATCACCGCTTTAGAATCGCGTGATGAAAAGGATCTTGTACCAGAGTTTATACGCTCGAAATTGATTGATGAATTTTCTAAAAGAAAAGAAAACAAATCTGAAAATAATTCAGTGTTAAAGGTTAAATTTAAACCGAAACCAGAAAATTCAAAGTTTTGCCGTTATTGTAAAAAAAAATCGCATACAATTGAAGAATGCTGTCATCTTAAAAATAAAAATAAAGAAAAGACTCTGAAACAAACAAAAGCCAGCAATGCCAGATCAACTTTCAAATCTGGTATGTACTCTCAAGACAGACATAACGCGGATAGGGCTCTTATTACTGAGAGTGAAAATAAAAAACCTAACGATAAAATATTCACTCTATTTATCGGTGAGAAATCTAACAATTGGTATGTAGACTCAGGTTGTTCAACGCATGTATGCAATGATAGGAGTAAATTTCATGAATTTAATCATAATAATTCACGCGTAACAATCGCGAATGGACAGGAGATAGAATCCCTGGGTCATGGGTCTGTGAAATTAAACACCATAAATTCCAATAACACACATAATACTATAATATTGAAAAATGTTTTATATGTACCAGAGATAGAGACAAACCTCATATCTGTAAAAGAAGCTACTGAAAATGGTTGTGTAGCAATATTTGAAAACAAATCATGCAAAATAATGCATGAAGGAGAAACATGCATTGAAGGTTACATTAACAACAATTTATACGAATGCAAAGTTAACTATGATACAACACACACTATAAACATGGTAAAAATATGTGAAAATACAAATTGCATTGATAAATGGCACATTAAATTAGGCCATAGAAACATTAGTCATATAAAACAATTGGTAAACAACAACATGGCAGTTGGGATAAAACTAGACAACTGCAAACATGATAATGCATGTGAAACTTGCATATTAACTAAATTAACGGACAATCCTTATCCCAAAAAGGCTCAGTTTAGGGCAACTAAAGCACTAGAGTTGGTACACACTGACTTGTGTGGACCAATGACAACCCCCACGGTCGGTGGAAAATACTATTTTTTAACCTTCTTTGACGATTTTAGTAGATTTACAGTTATATTGTGATATAGATTATCACATATTATAAAATTTATATTTTTCTCTTTAAAGGAATAGGTAAATTATCTAAATAAATTAAATTATAAATTAGATTCCTTAATCTTTAACAACTACTTAAAATATAACGATTTTATCCTATAAATAATAAAATTTACAATATGCATTTTCTAATTTTTATATCTTCCCTTTCATGTCTTTTTCTATCTAACTGAAACAAAAATCTTTGATCTGTTCCCAGTATTCACTTAACAAGCTTAACGTACTAAAAATTCTTTTCGCTCTGTAGATGATAATGTTTTGTCTTATTTCTATCCTTTTGTTTTGGGAAACCAGAAAATCTTACATTGAAATGAAATATGTGATATAGATTATCACATATTATAAAATTTATATTTTTCTCTTTAAAGGAATAGGTAAATTATCTAAATAAATTAAATTATAAATTAGATTCCTTAATCTTTAACAACTACTTAAAATATAACGATTTTATCCTATAAATAATAAAATTTACAATATGCATTTTCTAATTTTTATATCTTCCCTTTCATGTCTTTTTCTATCTAACTGAAACAAAAATCTTTGATCTGTTCCCAGTATTCACTTAACAAGCTTAACGTACTAAAAATTCTTTTCGCTCTGTAGATGATAATGTTTTGTCTTATTTCTATCCTTTTGTTTTGGGAAACCAGAAAATCTTACATTGAAATGTAACTCCTACAACCTCTTGT
The DNA here is from genome assembly GCA_963930645.1 of Salticus scenicus. NCBI lineage: Eukaryota > Metazoa > Arthropoda > Arachnida > Araneae > Salticidae > Salticus > Salticus scenicus. The sequence goes on along the minus strand of OZ005653.1, from coordinate 221,244,933 downwards.
CACCAATTTTACATCAACGATCAAAGAAAATATGTGCTTAGTTAGTTAATTTCCCATGGGTCTAAATCTTGGCGAAATCATGCCAACATTCTCTATCAACGGTCAATAAAGTACTCGTCACTTTTTAAAAATATACATGTAAATGTTCATAAAAAAAGCAACCATTCCCTTTCTTCATACTTTGGACTTGGCGTATAATTCAACGCCAAAGGAATTGTCATTCGTTTTGCTTCAGTTTAGGAGCTAAGACTTTCTTACTGTTTGCTGACTACGAAAGATGTAAAAACCTCAAGAGCGATTCGGGCCAAGGGCCCGGCCTGAACCTCCGTACTGTTTCCCCACTCCATGTTTTTAAAAATTTGTACTGATATTTCATCTATGGTCACGCTCAAAATTAGATGTTGTGGAATATTAAATAAATGTACTTTAATCGATATATTGCCTCTTGGATGCGTTCCTGGGTGTCCGGTTTTCATCCGTAATTAATTAAACTTAACATTTTTTTCAGCTCAATATGAAGTGCCAAAATCATCACTAATATTTCGTGAACTGCAACTATTCATCGTCAGATATCAATTATCAATACAACAATATACCTACTGAGAAAAAAGGATGAAGTTTTCACAAAATTGAGGGAATACATCGCAATGACATCAAACAAGTTCGGACGAACTTTGCATGCAATCCGCTCCGACAACGGAGGGGAGTATACCGGGACAGAATTAAACGATTACTTAACAAAATTAGGTATAGACCACCAATTCACTGTTCCTTATTCAGCTTCTCAAAATGGAACTGCTGAACGTAAAAATCGTACTTTAGTTGAAATGGCACGTTGTTTATTAAAGGATGGCAATTTACCAAATTCTTTCTGGGGGGAGGCAATAAATACCGCAGTTTATTTGCAAAATAGACTCCCAACATCTTCGTGTGAATTGACACCTTATGAATTATGGACAGGTCGAAAACCTGACCTATCGATGTTAAAACCATTTGGTTGTCGTGCCTATGCATACGTACAAAAGGTACACAGGGGAAAATTAGATAATACGGCACAGGAAGGTATATTCGTAGGGTACGATAACAGAAGTAAAGGATATAGGATCTGCACAAATGGGAAAAACATAATTATTAGTCGAACCGTAAAATTTGTAGAAAATGAAAAACAAGCGATACTTAAATATGAAACATCACAAAACAATGATGAGAAAAGTGATAATAAATATCCATCACCAAATTTGCAAATAATAGACTCAGAGATAGATGAAACTAATGATAGTATTGTGTCAGATAATTCTTAAAATACTCCACGTAGATCACAAAGATCTAATAAAGGGGTACCACCAGATAGATTCGCATTCACATTACACAATGAAAGAATAAGTGAACCAAAATGCTGGGATGATATAATAAGTATGGAAAACCCTGTAGAAAAGGAAAATTGGATCAATGCTACATTAGATGAAATAAATTCACTCAAGCAGAATGACACCTGGGATTTAGTTGAGGTTTCACCAGGGATGAAAATAGTAGGGTGCAAATGGGCATTCAAAGCAAAATATAACAGTCAGGGCCGTGTTGAAAAATACAAAGCTAGGCTGGTTGCGAAGGTCTTTTCACAGAAATATAGAATAGACTACGATGAGACTTTCACCCCAGTGGCGTCTCACACAACTTTGAGAAGTTTTTCGGCAATGAGTCTTTATAAGAATTTAAGTCTGAGACATATTGATATCAAGACTGCATTTTTACACGGTAAATTGAGTGAAGATGTTTATATGCATCAGCCAGAAGGATACGTGGTATCCGGGGAAGAACATAAGGTGTGTAAATTAAAAAAGGCAATATACGGGCTAAAGCAGGCCGCGAGAGCATGGAATTTAAAATTGAATGAGTCATTACTTAACTTAGGCTTTATTCAAAGTCAATTCGACAAGTGTCTTTATAAACGTAAACAAAACGATGTAACTACTTATATACTTGTGTATGTCGATGATTTGTTAATAGCGGGGAATGATCAACAAATAAATGAAATTGTAAACAAACTAAAACAAGAATACCCGTTAACAGACTTGGGAGAAGCAAAACAATATCTTGGGATAAATATTAATCGTCCTAGTGAAAATACAATGACTCTTGATCAAACACACAAAATACAAGAACTTATAGTCAAATACGGTTTAGAAAATTCAAAACCTACAGACACTCCTATGGACACAGGTTACATAAAATTAAATGACGAAGAAAACCTTTTACCAGAAAATACACAATATAGACAGGCTGTAGGCGCATTGTTATATATTTCAACCGTGTCACGTCCGGATATTAGCGCCGCGGTAAATATTTTGAGTAGAAGAAATGAGCGCCCAAGAGCAAAAGATTGGGAAGCGGTAAAAAGATTAATGAGATATTTAAAAAGTACAATTAATCTTAAATTGACATATAATAATATTGAAGAGCCTGTCTTGAGGGTATATGCAGATTCCGACTGGGCAAACGATCCCAGTGATGGTAAGTCTACAACAGGAAATTTGTTCTGCATAGGAGCAAATACTGTATACTGGACAAGCAAAAAACAAAAATCTGTATCAATGTCATCAGCAGAAGCGGAATATATTTCTGCAGCAAGTGCCGCGCAAGAAGTAAAATGGCTTATAAACCTTTTTGAAGAAATTCATATGCAACAAAATTGTCCTATTACTCTCTATGAAGACAATCTTTCTTGCATCAAATTGGCCGAAAATGACAAATTTCGACAGAAAACTAAGCATATTGAACTAAGGTACCATCTGATTCGAGACCTTGTTGAGCAAGGCACAATAAAGATTGAGTATGTAAGTACGGATAATATGATAGCAGACGTGCTCACCAAGCCTCTGCCGAGACATTCTTTTCGAAAATTGTGAATTTCCTTGTTGAACTGTGATTAAATGTCATCGAGTTTATGCAGGGGTGTTGGTGAGAAATAAACTCAAAATGACATTCTTTCAATAATTACAAAAACTTTCATTTTCATATTATTCTAAAAACATTTCATTTGACTCTTTTATTTCTTCATGCATATATACATCTACATTGGAGCGTCGGTGTGACGCATTTTGTTCTGATTGGCCGTCTTTGTTTTCTATGTACATGTAATGACGTATTTTTCGTTTTTTTTTTCTCTCTTCTTCGATGTTCAGTTTTATAATAAAAATGTGATTTAAAGGAACACATGTGGGTTCTTCTTTTTATTCCCACATACATTATTTTTTCCTATTCATAAACCAAGCTAAAGAAGTCTGGTTTAATTCAATTAAAACCATTAATTAATTAATATCAAATTATATATTTTAAACAGCATCAGTCAACTGATAGTTCCTGATACTCCAATGGATTTATTTTCATTTACAAAATACAACATGTTGATACTGAAAGCTGATATAAAAGAGGATACTCACAACCAAGGTGAGTGCATTTTACTTACCTTATAAACCTTGAACTATTTTTATAAAATATATAAGAAGTAAATTGAAATATTTATCAATAATACTTTTGTCAATTCGTAACAGAATATGTATTCATTGCAAAACAGTAATTATAAACAAAAAACGTAAATACAATAAAAAAGTATATTTAGTTTTCTAAAAATTGTTTCAACTAGCCCCGAACTCCTACTGGAATGCATCTTGAATACTTATCATATGAAATTTTAGATACTGCAATTTTTTTATTTCATATTCTGAAATACTTACTTATGTGTAAGGTAACTTATTTATGAACTTTTACAGCAATGATATCAATCACGTAAATGTCTGGAAGAAGGAAATAGAGAAAATCAATTTTCTAATCCTAATACAAATACTAACTATCTTCATTTCTGCATTATACGTTTCCACCAGCATATTAATATGATATTCAATATAAATACTTCACGAAACTTCGTAATTCACTTTCAAAAATTTCGTTCATCGTATTAATTTAGTTGGATGCGTCTTAATTCAATTTATAGAATGAGTTTATCTTCCTGCTCTTTAAGTCCGTATAACAGATGTGGATAATTAAGCAAAATTTCCTCGGTGATAATTGAAACATTGCTGACTGTATTAATCTATTCATTCATCACGCTCGTAAGAGCGGATAATTCTCCAGAGGAGAAAGTTCATGATGTTAATAAAAGACCTTCAAAATGATCCATAGAGAAATTACCTACTGCGCTAATCGTAAGGTTTTGCTGGGACTTTAGGTGCTATAAGGGGACATACTACGCTACAATATTTCAAGCAATTGGAAATACATTAGAAATTATGTTTTCTGTAAAGAATCGTTGTTGATTTAAAGAACTTTTAAATTTTTTTTCTTAGCAATTTTTCTCCATAAGAGTATCATTTTTTTCTTTTAGTTATAATTAGCTTTAATTAAAAAATTTTTTACGAATTAAAATAAGCATAACTTCTTATAAACTGAATAAAATCTCAGAGCTGCCAAGTTCCTTAATTTATTCCGGAGCATTTTTAGCCCCGCAGTTTTTTCCATACTACCCTTTTTTTTTATAAAAATATTTTTTTTTCTTATTTTACATTATACATTACAAAGTTATGTATTACGTAGTTATATAGTACAGAAAAATAGTTTATAAATTATACGATGTAAAGTAATGGTGGGGCTAAAAGTATTCTGGAATAAATTAAGGATCTTGGCAATTCTGGAACCCAATAAAAGACATATAAGTTTAAAATCAATTTAGACAAGTGAACAACTATGAAATTATTAATTTATATACTTCTGATATTTCTTCCCTGACACCAGTATTTTTCTGTCAGAATTTTTACTAGTAAGTTTACACGATTAATTAAGTAAAAAATTTTAATATAGATGAAGAGCAAACATTCAAACCGTGTTTTATCCTTCGGACACAATTTTTCAGACAACACAAAAACTAATAAATTAAAAAATAACTAAACTTAAAACCTAATTATTATTTGTTTATATGTATTACTAGATACTAGGAAAATCTGTAGACTTATCGAGGAAAATATGCAGACATAATATTTTTATGTTAAGTTTAAAGAAAAATCAATAACTCTTTTTTTTTTTTTTTTTTTTTTGAGAATATACGGTTTGAATCTTTGCTCTTGAAATATGCTGGTGGAAGAATCAGGAAAAAAATCTCGACTGTCGACACCCTGTGATAAATTAGAATAGAAAAAAAAAAGAAAGCTAGATTTTTCTATGAATAAAATAAATAACTTTAATACGATTATTTATAACGTAATAAAGAAGTATAACTTTATTTTTATTATTAATGCTACAGATTATTATCAGTGAATTACAAGTCAAAAGTGCAATGTACAACATTTTTACTATTATTATATTTTTACAAATTGTTTTTTGTTTAAATAATATTCTACTTCAAGTAAATTTAATCTTTAAATATAATAAAATCAGTTTTTGAAAAGTTACTCTGCAGAGGACAGAAAAAACTATATGAGAATACCAGATGCATTTTAAATATATATTAATAAAACATTATTAATAATGTAGTAAAATTATCAAGCAGTTTTAACTGATTGTAACGAAATATTATAAGTTAGATTTTTTAATAGTGAACATGATTTGGAATAAAGTATAAAGCTGCTAACATGTACATACTTTTTTTTTTTCGTTTATAAAATATAAAATACTAGTAATATACCAAAATAATAAAACTATTTGTGTAATTATTTACTCTTATTTCTATTATAGTGTAACAAAATCCAATATCCTGCATAGACAAAAGCACGTTAAGTTAAAAATCTGAGTTTTACAGTTAATAATATATTTATTCATACGATAATTTTTTCTAGTTGTAACTTACATCATTTTAAAAAATCAGTAGTAATTGCAAATAATTATTCATTTAATTGTTAAAATAAAAAACTACTGAAAGTTTAAAATTACAAAGTGTCTCACGTGTACACATATTATATAAAAAAAGTATAAAATCACTTTAAAAAACACGTATATAAAAATTTCTTTATTAAAACAGACACAAAGCTTTTCGCTATTATAGAAATAGTATCATCAGGTGTTCTTAAGTAACATAGTAGCCAGCAATATATAATTGAGAAGTTCAATACGGTTATAGTAAAAAAAAAAAGAAAAGTTCAGTCCACAAAAGGTACTACAGTAACTACATGGCAAAAAACTGGAAAAAAAAAAAAAAAGGATTTCAATACAATTTTATTCATTTATACATTTAATTGTTTATGTTGTTGTATATATTCATTTAATTGTTTTATATATTTAAATGCAATCATGAATTAAACTCAATGTGTTACTCCTGATATTCACATCTCAAGTTTTCTATCTTTGATTGTAATCCATATTTAGCTTGGGGGGGGGGGGATTATATTTTACCATATTTTTATCAACTAGCTTTCTTGTTTGTTTGTTTGTTTGTTTGTTTGTCCAGTACAAATCTTGCAATCGACTTCTGAGTACCTTTCCGCCTACATAGACATTTGAAACTTTTTGAATAGCTCAGAACATGATGACAACGCAATACCTCGAAGCCCGATTTGAGATTTTTTGATTAGTTTTCTTTCAATTAATTAAAATAGGAAAATAATAACCTACTAATGACTTTAAATTAGCCATTTAAATATTAGGTATAATTTAATTGTTGCCAGAAAAAAATCACAAGTTCGTTTTCTTTCGACATAAAAATAAATACATTTAATTAAACGTGAACAATAAAATATCATAAAAGGTTAAATTAGGCATCTCACAAAAATTGACGTCATTATCACTTTAAAAAATTTATACACATTGATAAAGTGCTAATATAGTTCTACAGCTATAATTCAACAGAAAATTTAAAACCATAGTACATTTTTTTTTTTTTTTTTTTTTGAAGCATATAACACAATCTGATATGCCCTTACAACAATTTCATAATATAATGAGTATTTCCGAGTAAATAGAACGTTTTTACTAACAAAAGTATGTTGTAAAAAAGACCTGCCCAGCATATCTGTAAAAATGGTGAAAAGTTGTTGTCGGGTGACAATTTTATCATCATCCATGATGTTTTGTGATAGCAAGTCATATCAATTTCTAACAAACTATCAAAAAATAAATAAATAAATAAATAAATAAAATAAAATAAAATATTGAGATTGAGGAGACAAAATATGATACTTAGCAAACTTTATCAAAAAATTATCAGAAACTTCTAATGGTAGTTCTTTCATACATGAGTTGATATACTGTAGTAGATATTCTGCTTAAAATTTTTAATTTCTTTTAGAAGTTCATCAGTTAAGCAGGGGATAGTGCAATTCTCTATTTATAGGCATAGCACACTTCCATTACGTGGACAAATTGAAATAAAAGATCTCACATTTCTTTTTTTTAAATGTTCTTTATTATTGGGTTGTTCGGAAAATAATTTCGTTTTTTCCCTTGAAAATGAAAGACGATTTTCTTATATGGTATAAATATTTTATTGAATTATGTATTCTCCACTTTGATCGGTTTCTTAGCGATCTTACGAGCTGTTATTTGGCAGTTTTCATAAATCAATACTCTATTTTTTTTTTTCATAAGCATAAACTGGTTTCCCAGAACGTAATGCATCTTCAACATCAAAATTGCCAGAGCAAAATTTGGTAAACCAGTTTTGACACTGCCGTTCTTTAAATAAATTTTCTGTATACACATCGTATACTTTTTTTCTTGTTTGAACAGTATTTTCGCATTTTTGATAACAAAAACAAATTATACCGAAAATGTAGCTTCCGATTTTTTTTATTTGTTAGGGCACCAATCAAAACCTATTGAGTAGAATAAAACGAACTTTTTTACAAGAAAACCTTGCTATATCAGCTGTTAGAATATATAATGGTAATGCAGATTAATTGTGAAGATGGTGTGAAAAAAATACAATCAAGTCCTCTGCTGAGAAAAACGAAATTACTTTCCGATACCAATAAATCAGTAAATTCAATATACAGTCTTACCTTTTCATGGTACATCGTGTTTTTCTAAGCAACTGTAAGGATATGAGGCTTCACTCAATCACTTCATTCCTCAGTGCACGAAATTGCGCTGAATTTGTTCTTGGAGTTTTAGGTTAGACGAGATAAGATTACCAGTCGAATCTAGTTTTAGCTGACGATGATCTCGGAGAAAGTGTAAGATTGTCCAAGGAAGAGTTGGACTAGTGTAAAAGAAGGTTGACAGTCGATTCAGTTTAGTTTGGTGTTTGGTTCCAGTGAAAATGCAAGAAGTGTATAAGGAAGTTGCGAAGTTTTTGTTCTGCAGTTGGATGTCGGTATTTCTAGATTAGCTAATTTAAGGTAAAATAACTGAACCATTTCTCCAGTTTTTACTTAAAAAAAAAAAAAAAAAAAAAAAAAAACTTCTAAAAGTCTGGAAGTGTTCTTTTTCGATAGTGGTTTTTGAATAGAACTTTTGGGATTGTGCTTTTACATAGTGAATTTCGAAAAAAAGAATTAGAATGACTTTGGAGATTAGCAAATTCTTAAAGTGGGAGCATAATACTCCCACCAAGTGAGAATTAGAAGTTATTAGATGTCTACAATTTCTGTGAAAGCTTAATTGTATAGATTTATTTAAGTCTAAAATATGATATAAATATAACTAAGCGAAAGTTAATATTTACTGTGAAAGTCCCTCTTTTCCTTCAGTTGAATCTTAAATTAATATGATTAGTTTTATTCAAATTGTCTTCATTTGAATTATAGACATTTATACAAGATTGAGGAAGCAAATCGGGGTGTAAAACAGACTTTACACAATTCTAAGTTATTTCGTTAACACAAAATCTGCAGTTGTGAAAGTTAAATGAACTTCGTAAAATAAAATAAACTTCGTCGGTTTACAACACGTTTAAAAACTAATTATCATTTTCTTTTCTTTTCTTTCTCTCTCTTTTTTTTTTTTTTTTTTTTTTTTTTTTTGTTGAAAGATTTTTTAACTAGGAATGCTTTTCACCTTGTAAATCTGAAAGAGTGAAATAACGTACACCAGTTTACAACGCGGCAAACCTTGGAGGGCTGGCATAAGAGGAAATGACACGTTAGGAAAAATATGAAGCGAAATCGTAACCACGGAAGCCATTAAAAAACATAGTTATATAAGAGGATCTGCATTGTTATTGTGAAATATATCATTCGAGATGAAAGTCATTGTAACTATAGATCGAAATAGTATTTAAAAAAATGTGAAATAAATTAACAATACACGGTACTAGCCAACGTTTTGGTAGACTCAATATAGGTCCTGTGTTAACCTTGGTTGCTACTGCGGCAGGCATGTTGAGTAAACAACAGCTAACTTCATTTGCCCTGCATGCTAATACGCCGCGTGCTAACTCCTCTTATATCACTCATCCAAGCGTTACACAAATAATTATCTTTTTTAACCCATTATGTTGAAACCTTAATTTTTATACAAGAATGGCTTTTTTCCCGTGTACAGGAAGGACTTAATTAATAAAAAATTTTATTAAAAAGGCCTTTTCTTAAAAATATATCAAAAATATCATAGAATTTAAAAATTTAGATAATGTTTCCAAAATGGGACGATTAGCGTCTAATGGGGTTATGAATAAATCTTTTTATTAGAAATCATAATTTTTGCATTTTACAGTCTGCTAATGATTACATACTAACAGAATTTGAATAAAAAAATAATTTGCTTGATATTTCTTTGTTGTTTGAATGGTACATGACAGTTTACATTACTTTGAGTGAAATTAGGCTAAACAGCTCTTACGAATCATGATATTACGTTTTTTTGCAATAAAGTCTAGTGTTTTTCTTACGTACTGTACACCTAGACTGTTGTTCTACATTTTCAAGAAAATGATTAATGCCGTCGAAATGTACATTTTCCGATACGGATCTAGAAAATCCAGGATGAAGATATTACATACTTTTTCAAGCATTTAGCCATAAATTCTCGGTCATTTTTCGATCGACATGGGTCAACGTTTTAATTAATATCTCCGCTAATTAGGGTTGCATCGTTTAGCAAATTAAACAACGAACATCTGCGATAAATTCTCCGTCGGAAATCCGTGCGACCATTAGCGCCCGAGCTTTAGCTGCTTCAAGCCATTTCTCACAGACAGACAGACAGACACACGCGTACAGATTTTAATAATATAAGAGATTACATAAAAAATTTAAAAGAAATTTTCCTTCAACTTATAATATCTTTGTAACATGATTCAATTTAATATTAATATTATTTATTATTTACTTTTAACCATAAAGTACGCTGAATTTTTTAACATTTTAAAAAAGTATGTAGAAATAAATAAATAAAACTAAAAGTACTAAGCAGTATCTTACATCCCGTATTAATATTATTTTTTCTAAGATTTTTCTTACGAAATTTTTATACCTTATACACAAGTAAAAGAAAAATTTTCTCATTAGGTACAATCGAAGGATGGCCCTATTCCATGACGTCTTCCTGCTTCAGATGAATCTTCTCAAATGATTTTATTTTTTTTCATTATGTATCGAGAAATCAAACATCCCGAAGTCTTTAGAAGAAATCGAACTCACGTATCGTTAGTTAATTCTGTAATCTCACAGATTCTAAACGATACGTTGCATGAAATATAGTGTATACCATATTTTGACATGCAAATGATTAAGCAAAACCTGAATTGTCGAAACTAAACTTTAAGGTATTTTATTTATATTTATATTTTTTCTTATCTTTTCAAATAATTTTGTAAAAAGTCGGATAATTTTCAGTCATTCTGCATATGTGTTAGAATTTTCCATTTAATTTAATGCTCACTTTAATATAGGCACTTAATTTTAGATATTAAAAACAGTTCGAAAACTAATTGACAATTTATAATCACACCCACAAAATTGTTTAATATAATGCATGCCATAATTCTATGTATAGAATGGGAAATTATATCAGAAACTTTAATATATGATATGAGTACAAAATTCAATAAACTGATTTACTCTTCTGTTTACTTTCTTCTGAAATCATGTTTCTTTTATGATCCGAATTATATTGATTGTCCCTGAAGTATATAATTTAATTTACTTGTTTGTTTCTAACGTTTTGATAACAGAAAGCTTTCTCTAAAGAGACTTTAATAAAGAGCATAATAAGCTTTATAAAGCTAATTAAGTACTCGTATACTTAATTTACTGAATGATGAACACTAGAAAACAAGATAATTAGAAAAAAAAATCTCAACGGGGTGAATGTTAATGCTAAGAAATTAAGAAAACACAACTGGATGTGCTGGAAAAACTTTCAACAAGAATTGTATCAGTAATCAGGTTCCTGGGTCAAAGAATTAGAAGAAGTGATTACACTCACTTGGCAATATAATGGAATGTATAAATGTGTTAATTTCTAAAATAAAATAAAAATGTAACTTAAAAAAAAAAAAAAAAAAAAATAGTATTCTAAAACCTTTATTTTTCTCTAGATAACGATAAGATATTTCGAGTTTTACTTTACTATTTTTATTATTGTTTTTAACAAAAGGAAACATTAATATTTGTAGTATTTTAATAATAAAATTAATAATTGTTGTAAAGAGGTGACAGCGATTACTTGTTGAAGCTTAAAAAAATTTTATGACATATATATTTAGTACAGAAATTAATCGACTATTTTAAATTTTATTTGTAAACTATTTTGAGTGAGAACGCAATTGTCTGAAATATTTTCATACGCCCTGAATAATATCAAAAACTAAAACAAACTGAAAAATAACTAGATAAAATGTGTTTTTAATAATTGAAAGCAACATAGCTGCCAACATTTTAATTTGTTCTGGAATATATTTAGCTCCTTCCTTCATTTCCCATCACTTTATTTATAGTATAATTCTCTCCAATATATAACTATGATAATAAAAGAAAAAACAATTTAAAGAAAAATGTGGTACGAAATAATAGTATAGCTCAAAATACTACAAAATATTTGTTAAATATATATTTAGAAAGAACATTTTATCTTCAATAACTAATCGGTTTCTTACAATTAAATAAAAATAACACGATGTTTAAATTTATATTAGATAGCTCATATTTACTACATCATTTTCTTCAATTCGTTATTTTATAAAAGATTCACCTCTTTCATGATTTCAAAATTAATTTTTAAAACAGATACACAATAAATTAAAAATGCATTTTCATTCAACCTATAACATCTTGTAACGTAATTCAATTTAATATTAGTATTATAAATTATTTTTTTAACCATAAAATTCGATAAATTAATTGAACGCATTGTAAAATTATGTAAAAAATAAATAAATAAACCTATAAATATTAAGCTGCATTTTACATCTCTTGTTAATAATATGGTTTCTAAACTTTATCGTATGGAATTTCTATACCCATTACACAAGTAAAAGAAAAATTTCCTTATTATATATTTTAGAAGCATGATCCCATTCCGTGACATCTCCTTTCCCCAGATTAAACTCAATTCAATTCTGTTTTCTCTGTCTCTTTTTTTTTCTTTTTTTCTTTTCTATCGAGTAATCAAACATCTTGTAGTCCTTAGGGGGAATTGAATTTACGTATCTCTAATTAATTTTGTAACCTCACAGGTTCTTCTTGATACATTGCATGCAGTCTAGTTCATATCGTATTTCGACATACAATGATCAACAAAACAATTATAAATCAGATTGTCAAAACTCAATTTTAAGACATTTTAGATGTATTTTTTCCATTAATTTTTCACGTAATTTTTAAATCAATCCAATAAATTTCGGTCTATCTGTATTTCATATATAATTAGCAATGTAATTGTTCGAATTTTCTTTCTTTTTCTTTTTTTTTTTTTTTTTTTTGTACACTTATTAGATTCTTTAGAACATTTTAATAACTGAAAAATAGTACTAAATTTTATCGACAATATACAAGCATTTCTCCTAAAAATGTTTAATAAATTGCGCATCAAAATTGAACATGTGAATTTATATCATAAATTTTAGTATGAGAAGTGTAAAAATTTAATGAACTGATTTACTCTTCTGTTTACTTTTTCCGAAAGCACGTTTCTTTTTTCATCTGAATTATGTTGATGTCACTAAAATATATAATTTAATTTACTTGTTTGTTTAAAATGTTTTGATAACAGAAAGCCTCTTCTAAACAGACATTAAAGCAAAACAATCTTCATAAAGCTAATTCCGTACAAGCATGCTTAATTTACTGAATGACGAACATTCGAGAATGAGGTAATTAGAAAAAATATCTCAAAGAGGGGGAATGTTAATACTGAAAAATTAAGAAAATACGACTGGATGTGCTGGACAAACTTTCAACAGAAATTATATAAATAATGAGGTTCCTGGGTCAAAGAATTAAACGCAGTGATTACATTTACTTGATAATGTAATGGAATCTATAAAGTGTAAATTTCTAAAATGAAAAAAAAAAAATGAATTAAATAATTTACTTTTCTAAAATATTTTTTTTCTTCTCTGGATAACGATAAGGTACTTGAAGTTTTACTTTACAATTTTTTTTTTTTTTTTTTTTTTTTTTTTTTAAGAAATATTTATATTTATATTATATTAATGATACAAAAGTAGTAATTTTTGTAAAGAATTGACAGATATTATTTGTTGAAGCAGAAGAAATTTTAAGACTAATATATTTAATACAGAAAGTGATTAGTTTCTTTAAATTTTATTTATAAACTATTTGGAATAAGTAGGTAATTGTCTAAAATACTTTTAAATAACTAAGTTTTTCGAAGCTAAATAACGTTTTTATATGTGCAGTGGAATATGGTACGAAATCATTCATTATTCGTTTACTGTACCACGCGCAAACATACACACATACGCGCACGCACACACACGTAACAACAACAAAAAAAAAAAAAAAAAAGAAAAAAAAGAAAGAAAGAAAGAAAGAAAGAAAGAAAGAAAGAATGTATATACCGTTACGATAGGAAATATGATCCGAAACTCGAATATGTTTAGAAGATGCTCGAAGTGCAATTCAAGTTTGCTTATTTAATATATCAAATTGATGAAAAAGAAATAATCTTCAGAATATCATAAAAATATGAAAAGAAAAAAAAGAATTAAAAAATTTTTTTAGGTCCAATAATTAATCATTTTCCAAGTATTAAATGTAAATAACACAGATGTTTGAGTTTATTTTAGGTAGATCATACTAACCACATTAATTTCTTGAAATTCTTCTTTTGTAAATTATTCAAGTTTATAATCATTTTGTAATTAATCCATAAAACAAAACTCTCGTAAATATTCATGGAAATTCTTGAAACTGATATATGTTATTCAAATTCATTATCGGATGTTTCCCATTGAAAATGGAGTGAATACATCTACTGATTTTTGTACAGGGACGTCCGAAGCCAACGCATTCTGCTCTTTGAGAGGTATTTCTATAAACTATATGTTCGTACCTTTACACAAACCCTAATGAAATTGAAATATGTTATTCAAGTTCATATCATATGTTTTCTATAGAAAATTGAGGAAATACCACTAATGGTTTGTGTACAGGGATACCTGAAAGTATTGCAAAGCATTACATTCTATAAGAGATATTTCTATAAACCAAATTTTAATAACTTTACTTTCAACAAATTTTAATGAAATTAAAATACGTTATTCACATGCACTAAAAAATGTTTTCTGTAGAATATAATATGTTTAACAATAAATCTACCGGGCCACAAATAATGCTCAGTTAGATTTAGGGCTATTATTACAAATTTGCTGGAATTGTATTTTTGTTTATATTAAACGTTTTTAACACTTTCTATTAATTTGTAAGTGTGAATATGATTTCAACTTGTGAATATATCTGCTTGACCGTCCATCTGTCTATCTGGCCGCCTGGCCGCCTCAAGTATCCGAAAATATTTTCAGAAGAAAAAAAGAAGAAAAAAAAAAGATACATGTTATTTAAGTTTAATATAGAAAGTCTCCTATTTAAAATGGCATTAATAGACCCTGTACAACTGGTTTGTGTACAGGAAACCCACACAAATACCAATACGTTGAGTTTTAGGACAAATATTTTTTATAAATCACATTTAAATAACTTTCTACTTTAAAACTCATAAACAAATTGACACTTACTGTTAATACGTTAAAATTACGTTTTGAATAGTCTATGATATGACTAACCTACAAACTTACAGGGCTACACTAAAATATTCAAATACACTAAGAGCGGAAATTAGAATCTAAAGGCTGGATTTTCTTTTACGTTAAGCATTTTTAACACTTCCTAACAATATTTAAGGGTGATTATAAATTCAATCAGTCTATCTCTATTCCGTCCAGGCCTTCTGTCTGTCTGTTGTATAAAAACGTAAGAAAAGACAAAGTACAGTACGTACAGTTGGAAAGTGTTAAAATTAATGTGTATGGCATAATTTTTTGTTCTTGTTAAGTTCTACTTTTAATTTAAATTACTGAAAAATAACATGACATTTTATTGACTATATATAATCAAATATGGTATTTTTTTTAATAAATCGTGTGTCAAAATAGAGTGGATAGAGTATGTGAAATTATATAATAAACTTTAATCTGATAAGTATTTAAATTTAATGTACTTTACATTTGCACTTCTGTTTATATTCTTCTGAAAGCCTATTTCTTTTTAAATCGGAATTATATTGATGTCACTAAAATATATAATTTAATTTACTTGTTTGTTTCTATTGCTTTGATAACAGAAAACCTCCTCTAAAGAGACATCAAAGCATAACAAGCTTTATAAAGCTAATTAAGTACCTGTATACTTAATTTACTGAATGACGAACATTAGAAAATGAGGTAATTAGAAAAAAATATCTCAACGAGGTGAATGTTAATGCTAAGAAATTAAGAAAACACAACTGGATGTGCTGAAAAACTTTCAACAAGAATTGTATAAGTAATCAGGTTCCTGAGTAAAATAATTAGACGAAGTGATTACAGTCAGTTGGCAATCTAATGAAATGTATAAATGCGTTAATTTCTAAAATGAAAAAAGAAAGTAAATTAAATAAATAACTATTCTAAAAACCGTAATTCCTCTCTGGGTAACGATAAGATATGGATTTTTATTTTCGATTTTTAATTTGTTTGTAACAATATAAAATATTGACATTTATAAAAGAACTAAAAAGTTTGATAAAAGCACCGTAAAATGCAAAAAATTCTCAGCAGTTGCAAGTTTCGTTGTTTAGCATTTTTTTTTTTTTTTTTTTTTTTTTCCCTTTTCCTTTTAATTTTTTAATGCATTTTTTAATGCCTTTTGTGGGTTTTTATTATTTTTTTTTTAGCTTCTTTGAAATTTATAATATTTTACAAATGTAAATAATAACTGTAATTTTGAGGTGGTAGAATCCAAATATTTGTTGAAAAATTAAAATTTTAAAATAGATATATTTAATAGACAAAAATTACAAGATATTTTAAATTTTATTTTAAAAATATTTTGAGCGAGAAGGTAATTGTCTAAAATGTATTTATATTGTATTAATAATGTTTAAAAAAAAAATAGTCAAAATTTGTTTTTAATAATTTAATTATATAATAACTTTGGATCTCGTGCTTACACATTAACAAGTAGAAATTTAAAGGCATAAACTTCCCAATGACTTTTTAACTTTCTCTTTACACGCTTTCTGGTCTTCTGAATCCGAAATTCAGTTTCTACTATATGTGTCTCTATGTGTCGAAGTATTTGACTGTTAATAGCATAACTCGAAAATCAATAATAATACACAATCACAACTTAAAATCTGTGTTATTTAGGGAAATTGCTTGATTTTTTTTTTTTTTTTTTCAAAACGGGCAAATGTTTCTTGTACGTACGCTGAGAAAATATATTATTAAAATACATTACGTACTTATACAAAATTTCTATTCACTTCTATTTAACAGATTTAGATTGCACTAAATTTATGGGGAAGATAATTAATATATATATATTTATATTTCCAGAAAAGGATATTCTCTATAAAATATAGTATGAAATTATTCATCACAAGTTTACAGAATTAGGTATACATACAATAAAAAACTAGTATGTTGTGGCCACCACAAGGCTTTCTTCTATATTTTCCTATACAAATTCACTCAGTAACAATATTGAAAAAAAAAAAAAAAAAAATCCAAGTTTTTTTTTCGTTAAAGTAAAAAAAAATCGATAACTTTGTTTTAAATTATCACATATTTATAGTTCAACCATTCATTTTAAAGGTATTGACGAGACCTTTCGAAAGATACCCATCTTGGAAATTTACCCCACCCCGTGGGGTACTTCATCCCAGGGGGGAAGCGATGCCCCAAATGCACATTTTTTTT
The DNA here is from genome assembly GCA_963930645.1 of Salticus scenicus. Classification (NCBI taxonomy): domain Eukaryota; kingdom Metazoa; phylum Arthropoda; class Arachnida; order Araneae; family Salticidae; genus Salticus; species Salticus scenicus. Next base: position 221,227,589 of record OZ005653.1, on the reverse strand, counting down.
CCCTAATTAACTACTGCTATTATTAATAATTCGTATTAATTTTACAATAACAGGTTAAGAATAACTCTCATTATGTATATTTATACGAAATTTTGTCCTATACTGCCATGTTAAAAATTTAGAAAAAATACGTGTCACGGCGCCTCCTATTGTGCGATTGATCCCCAAATCTAATCAGCACCAGTTTATGGCAGGGGCCAACTAAATACCAAGTTTGGTTAATTTTGTTGTTATTATTATTATTATTATTATTATTTTTTTTTTTTAATTACGATTTTTTGTGTAAGGGTTTTTTTTTTTTTTTTTTTTCGTAAAAAGTAAAAAAAAATCGATAACTTTGTTCTAAATTATCACAGATTTATAGTTCAACCATTCGTTTTAAAGGTATTGACGAGACATTTCGAAAGATACCCATCGTGAAAATTTACTCCCCTCGAGGGAGGACTTCCCCGCCAGGGGGGTTGACGAGGCTCCTACACATACAAAAATTTTTTCCCAGTTGACTATCTCTATTATAAATAATTCTTGTAAATTTCATAATGATTACTAAAAAATAATTCTCTTTATGCACATTTATACAAAAAAATATTGTCCTATATCACCATGTTAAAAATTTAGAAAAAGTGGGATGGCAACGCAACCTGTAAGATAATTTTTACCAAAAGTTGATAGGCACTAATTTATGACAAGCTGCAACTACATATCAATTTGTATGAAATTCTGTGCAGCAGTTCCTGAGATGCAGTTGCCACAAAATTTTGTCACACACACACACACACACACACACACACACACACACACAGAGACAGACATTTTCTAAAAATGGTCAAATCGTGTTCTAAAGCTCTCAAAATGTGGAAATCCATCAAAAACCCGAGGTCGAAAATTTTTACGAATCCAATACTTTCTTCTATTGAATATAGAAGAAAGTAAAAATAACAATAAATAAAATATGGACGTATGAGAAGATATAAATCGAAACTGCTTCAAATGCATTTCAAATTGTCTGATGCATTTATATTTGTGTTCTCAATTTAAATACACTGCGTGGTACCACAAATTTAATTTATAAACAGTATATAAGGCTGACTACATTAGACTTTTGAAATACATTTTTAGGTAACTGGCACTTTACTGAATTACATCATAGCGAAAATATAAAATAAAATATAATAAAGAAATAAATCAAGAGAAAAGGCATGTGAGTACCGTGACAAATTATTCTGAATCCTTTATTAATTATAGATAAATATTATTTTGAAAGTTTGCGTATTCTTTTAAATAATCTTTTAAATGTTTAAAAAATATTTTCTTACGTAATAAGAATTTTAACTATTGTACAGGTTTATCTGAGATACGATGACTTTTCGATTTTTCGATTATTTGGTATCAGAAGTATGTATAATAAAATAGAAATAGTCAAAAAAAAAAAAAAAATCGAAATTTAATAAATTAAGCAATAGGTTAAACAGTATTAAAAATTTTATATAGTGATATATAGTATATCGTCCATTTAAAAGCAAAAAATATAATATATATATATATATATAAGAAAATGAAAAAGAAAAGAAAAGAAGAAAGAAAGAAAAGAACAAGAAAAATCAGAAAAAATTAAAATCAGTGACTTGAAAAACGTAAAAGTACAGGGTACGCAAAAATTCCCCGACACATATTAAAAAAATATATAAAATCAAGTAAGTAGCATACGGTAGTGCATTTTGCGCTACATTGCATCTAATGGAGAAAACGATGGTTCTAGAAAAATAAAATATAGTTTAAAATTTTGCACATAGATGTCGTCATATTTTTTTGCTTTCTTTAAATAGCATTCCTTGTAGTTTTGTTAAGATTACCTCTATCCCCAGTCTTAGCTCATCTTGATTTGTTGTTATGGGATTATGCTTCTTTTATGGCTGGCATTAAATCGCATTGTAGAACGTGAAAAATGTCCTTTCTGTAAAAATATGCGTGTTTTGTGTATTTCTGTCTAACAATAACGAATCTGTATAATTATTTAATAAAGAAGCACCACAAAACTGGCGTTGTAAAAATTATTACTTACAAACTTTGAATAAACACCATAAAATGCAATAAACTCGCAACAATTGTTTCGGGTACCGCAGCACTCGTGCTTACTTTATTCGCCTGATGAAGGGTCGTGTGTTTTTTCGACCCGAAACAATTGTTGCGAGTTTATTGCATTTTATGGTGTTTATTCAAAGTTTGTAAGTAATAATCTGTATAATTATTATTATAATAATTATAATTATAATTATTATTATTATTATTATTATTATTATTATTTTTTTTTTTTTTTTTTTTTTTGCCACGCATCTTTTTTTCCCCCCAAAAAAATCGACATTTTTAGCTTTTTACGTATGATGAAATTTCTTTCGTGTTCTAGGTTGCAATATGTCGTTAAAATTACACTTTTTGGACTCACATCTGGATTAACCTAGGCGCAATTAGTGATGATCATGGGGGAAGATTTCACCAGGTCACCTCTATGTTTGAAAAGCTTTTCCGTGGACGATGGAATAGAAGTATACTAGTTGAATATTGCTGGTCTGTTTACCAGGGACACAAAATCAGAAGCCTACATAAGGAAACAACAACGACAAAGGAAATAATTTTAGTGTTTTTGTTTCCTATAATCTAGCGTCTGTTATGATTTTCTGTAGCGAATTTATAAGAAGTGCGTCTCCTAGAAAAATGGTACGTGATGGATCATTCTGGCTTTGATGTATGATTTAAGAAACTTCTGTTTATACAATATCACATAGTTTTATATAAAGAACAGAAAAAATGTTCAAATTTGTTATGTTCAGTGCGACTGAAAACTCGAATAAGGCGTGTAATCATGTTTCTACTACAATGAATATTATGGGGCACTTGACCTGCATTGGTTTAACATTTGGATATTATTCGAGCTTTAAAGGATATAGATATTAAAATATTGTTATAAATTTCACACTATAAATGCTCTTTCATTGCTTGCTTTGCGTTTTTAATACCATTTCTAGCTGACTTTTAAGCACAGTGAAATCTAGGATCGAAATTTTTATAGCAGAATTTTCATTTGCACAAACAAACCTTTTTTTTTTATGGCGAGAAGTATCATAGTACAAGCCGCACTCTCTTACAACAAATGTTTCATTTTAAATTCAATTATAAAATAGGCTCACTCTGTATATACTCAAATTTTTTACACTGAGGAAAAAAATATACCGCTTTCATCTAGAACGAATAGGTGGTCTTTTACTAAATCCCTAAACTAGAAATATAGATTTTCGAGCTATGAGTATAAGGCACGCCAATACGCTGAGAAAAAATTCTACAACTGACATCTAGAATCTAAATTGTGGCTCTAGAAAAAATAGTTAAATGACATCCTTATAAATTTCTTATAAACAATTCTCTAGTCCCCTTCGAAAGTGAGTTCTAGAGACCTTTACTAGAATTCTTGAGCGTTTGCCCAAAGTATCGAGGACAAACCTATTTGAAAATATCTCTAAATAAATGTTAATACAAGAGGCGGGTTTCAGCAGCTATAATCTTGGTTTATGACCCAATTCGGGAAAATTAAGCGAAAATTTCTCGTAATACAAAAGATTCATAATATTTAGAATATTCAGATTATTGTTTCACCATCTAGAAATGTGTAGACTAGAAATTCTCGACCATTTCATTTATTCAGTATATTGGAGTGAATTATGCGCATAGCTCGGAAATCTATATTTCTAGTTTAAGGATATAGAAAATAACCATTTATTCATTCTAGATGTAGGTGGTATATATATATATATTTTTTTCTTTTCTCAGTGTACACAAATGACAACATTTGCTTTATAAATAGGTCGAATTCATAAGGAATAATGCTTTGAGGAACTGTATATTGATTAATGCAACGCGTATCGAATGCAAACAAATAAAAATGACAGCAGTTCAATAATTTACTTAGCAATAATTATTTTTTTAGTTACATAAACTGTATAGATTCCCTCTTTTGTTACATTAATTTAGGCTTTTCCTGAATGAAAGAAAATTTAGTATTAATTTTTTCATATATTTATTTTGTAATATGTGTAAGATTATCAGAATAACTGAAGCATATTTATTGAGTAAATTCGAATTATTCCTACAGTTGAATCATATCTAATCAGGAATATATTTCTTTTATAATTTATTTTTAATCAAACAATATACAGAAAGATCTGCAAATATAAACTGCTTATACATATAAAGATAGTCGTTCAGGGAAATAAGAGATTAAAAAAAAAATCTAAAAATTTTAAAGTAACTCTGATATGTATTTAAATTTTCATATGTTGTAATTAATTGGTAGTAGCAATATCAAACATTTTAAGCTTAATACTAAGATCAAATAAATTGATTTACAATAAATCAATAAATCAAATAAAATTATAAACTTTATATTATCACAAGTTATTTCGTTTAAACATTCAAGCTACTGTTAGGTAGGAAAAAAAAAGAACTGTCACACGAAAATCTCTCATGAATTAATCGATAAGTGGAAACTAATGGGATGAAAATGAGATATCTTTAATTTCTCTGATTTGCATTTTTCTTAATATTTACATGAAAGAGGAAGGATCGTCTTATCATGCTAATTAATTGCGAGCTAGGAAGTTTCTTGTTCAAAAGTTAAAGAGTGTAATCATTCTTATCTCCTAATTGTTTGCTCAATAAAATAATGAAAGGGTGAAAGTGTTAATGAAAAAATGTCTAAACAATCGATATCTTATATTTACAAAATTAATTAAGGAAAACCTTTACACGTAAGGATCTAACAATTTAAACATGGAAATATTTTGTTTTTTTAATGAAGTTCTTAATTTTATATTATTAACTCTATTATTTTTTTTTAAATAAATAAATAAATATAACAATATAAATAATTTTAAAATTAAAATGTTTTCTTTAACAAACACGAAAAAAAAAAAAAAAAAAAATCTAAAAGGAAGAAATAAATAAACTTTATTAATATTAATGATTTTTTTTTTCTTTTGCAAAATTTTGAAATATGTTACATTTGTATAATAAAGAACTTGATTTTAAGATATAATTTAAAAGTTACATTAATATGAGCATCAAAAGCCTTATTTTAGGAAATGGATGGATTTATATTGTTTTAATTATACAAGGTGATTATAATTAAAGTTACGATTTGAAAAAGCTATCATTTTAAAAGTACCAATCAAAGCGATTTGATACTTTACCTGAGCAATCGTGAAGCAATAAAATTTTGTTTGAAAAAAAAAAAAAGTTCCAAAATGTTCCGATAATTATCCGTAAAGCATTTGTTTTATGAAGCTCCTCTTTTCTCTTTTCACTATGACTGTTTTCAATGTATACACGTATTCTTGTCTTTTTGATAAAAAAATAAGTAAACCCTTGAAGTATATTTTTTCCTACTATTCCATTGTGTTGCTAACAACATTCCTGTGTTTAATGGGTCCATTTAGGCATTTTCCCTGACATTGCCCTGGCAGCGCTATCTATAGGAACATGTTGGAACTGCTTTTTTCCTCCACGAAATAAAATTTCATTGCCTCATGATTGCTATGGTAAAATATCAAATCACTCTGATGGGTAGCTTTAAAATGATAGCATTTTCAAATCATAACTTTAATTATAATCACCCTGTATATTCTGTTGCATAATATTTTCCTCATTTTATTCCAGTTAATACAAATACAGGGTGGTCCTAAACTATATGCCAAAAATTTAAAGGCAGGTAGAGGGAACATAAAAAAGAAGATTTCGTATAGGATTGTGTGTGCAGTAATGCCGCCTTGAGCCGGTAGAGAGCGATGATGACTGCGGTGTATAAAAGCGCCTCGCTAGCTGGATTCATCATTTCCCGCACGGATCTCAAGCAGCATACATCGTTTCACCAATAAATGCATGCGGCCAGCTCCACATTGATGAAACGATGCATGCTGCTCGAGATCCGTGCGGGAAATGATGAATCCAGCTAGCGAAGCGCTTTTATACGCCGCAGTCATCAGCGCTGTCTACCGGATCTAGGCGGCATTGCTGCACACACAATCCTATACTAAATCTGCTTATTTAGGTCCCATCTACCTGACTTTACATTTTTGACATATAGGACCAACGAGATATATAAATTAGAGTGCTGATTCAAAGGATGAAGGATTAGCTTTCCGTGGTTCAAGATGAATCACGTGACATGCTCCAATAGGTTGCTGTGTTTGGCCCTTTATCGCTATTTTGGCATTTAAAATATCAGTTCGACAAATTATCATTATTAATATGTAACATGACAGTCCTATGACCGAAATAAATTGTTTTTAAAATAATTTTACACACATTTCACATTTTAATAAATAATAAAATACCTTTTTTTTTTTCATCGTTTCCAACAAAGTTTAAAAGTGTTTATAAAAGAAAATTTAAACTTTTAAAGAGCTAAATTTAACAACGAATAATAATTTTCAACTATTTTTAATCATTTTGTCGGTTAAAGTTCAACTACACGAAATAAAAAAGAAGTAAAATCAAAATCAAAATGATTTAGAACAAAAGAATATTAAACTACGTAAGTAAACAAAAACATTGGCTGCGAAGAACAATCTCCAAACCGTTGCCATAGAAATTTACTGAAAATAAGCTGCTACCAAGGGAACCACCGAATACGCAGGTGCAAGGAGAGCATGTCACATGACTCATCTTGGACTTTCTCAAGGGTTACCATTTATCACTCTACTTTATATATCTCGTTGTATAGGACCATCCTATATAAGTTGATCAATTAACTACAATTATTGGGACGAGAGATTTGCATTTCTTTTAGGCAAAATAGATTAAAGAAAAATGGCATCAAGTAAAAAAAAGTATTCAACTTAAAATTGAAGAATAGTATGCGAAAAAAAAAAGAAAAAGAAAGAAAGAAATAAAATAAAGAAAAAAATTCATGTAGTGAATTTTGCGAAATAGAGGAACTTCATGTTTTATGGTGAATAATATATATATTATTCGCCATATATATATTTATATATTGTGTATTTAAATCAAAAGATAACTTAAAACTATATTGAATAGTCAAATTAAATGAGTTAAAACTACATTTCCCCCCCCCCCCATTGCAAGTTTAAGATTATGTGGGTTTTATATCACACTAGTACTATGGGAAATTTGCGACTATCTGGGACTCACCCCTAGGTGTGATCCGGAGACATGTTAGCAGAATTTTCATCCTCCACGAAAGCGATCATACTGAATTAAACCATAGAATGAATATAATTTTTGTAGTCATATGGAATTAGTTCAGCTATCTGCCAATATAGTTTTTAGAACTTCTTGTCTGGCTTTCTGGGAAACTTTAAAGTATTCTTATGGTTGTAGGAGGCATTAAATTAAAATATGAAAAAAAAAAAAAAAAAAAAAAAAAAAGATTGATTAATACAAGAGAAATATTTCTTTCACATACGAAAAAAGTGTCGTTAATATTTTGAGCACCTTGAATAAAACTGTTAACGGCCCTCTTCACTTACCGTGGCCGGAAGCCCGAGCCAATGTTATTCTATGGGGAAATTTTCTTTACAAATAACTTATTAACTAATGCATATTTTTAAATTCTGTTTTCACATTGAGAAAGTTCCCAGCTGTTAAATTGACGGACCTTTTTTAAAAAACTATTTTTTTAATTTTTAATATTTTATTTTGAAATTGCAAAATGAAAAAATTTCACACATTGAAAATTCGTATTTTGCAGCTTCAAAATAAAATATAAAAAATTAAAAAAATAGTTTTTTAAAAAAATTCCGTTAATTTAACAGCTGGGGATTTTCAGAATGTGAAAACAGAATTTAAAAATATGTATTAGTTAATAAGTTATTTGTAAAGAAAAATTTTCCATAGAATAACATTAGCTTCGGATTACGGCGGCGGTGAGTGAAGAGGGCCCTTAATACCACAATATACGTAGCCAAACGTATATGCCTCTCCTCTATAACTGAAATTTGTTTAAAACAGTATTTTAAAGTTTTTATTTTATTTTTTATTTTGGATCGCTTCTTTACCGACCACTTCTTGCTGAAGGCTAAATGTGTATGCTCATGGACACAGCAGAGAACAATATCTACAGGAAAGAAAAAAGAAATAAAAAAATAAGTTCAGAACAACTGAAAGATTCTCTTATTAACATAGAATCATTGCAAGATGGAAGCACAAAGATGCTATATTTAAATAGAATTAAGAGTTAAATTGAAGAGAATTACGATGGAAATGCTACAGAGATATATGACTATATTAAAAAAAAAAAAAAAAAAAAAAAAACTTAGGAAATAGCCAAGGAAGTGCTGTGAACAACAAGCAAAAAATAAAACAAAAATCCCTGGATCAGTCAGGAGATTAAGGGCGAAATACAGGAAAAGAAAACTGCATACCTGAAATGGATGAGCTCTAAAACTGAAGAGGATAGAAGCATATATACAGAGAAAAGGAGAAACCTAACCCATAGAATAAGATTAATAAAGAATGAATACTGAGATAGGAAATGGGCAGAAATAAATTCATATTTCAGGTACAAAAGATAAACACAAGTATGGGAACTGTTGAAGAGTATGAAAAAAGGAGAAAGCATAAAACTAATTTAAATCTGATTTAATTGGACAGAAGAGTAGAGTACTATAAAGAGCTGCTGAATGAGGAGAGAAGGGAATTCCAGGAAAACAATCAGTGGACGTATAAGGAAACTGATGTGAAAGCCACAATAAAGGAAGTACTGAATGAAATAAAGTGTAGCAAAAACGGCAAGGTATCAGGTCCAGATGCGATAAATAGTGAGTTACTGAGATATGGAGGGCAAAAATTTGCCATCCTAATTACAAGATTAATAAATAAAATACTGAAATAAGGAGATGTGCCATATAAGATGAGAACTGGATACATATCATCTATTTTTAAGAAAGGGGATAAAAATTATTGTGCAAACTACAGAGGAATATGTGTCACAAATTCAGTAATGAAAATTATAGGCCGAATCATAAGAAATCGCCAGGAAGACTAATTCAATACTCCAGCGGAACAGTGCGGTTTTACGGCAGAAGAATCTTGTGTGGACCATATATTTACTATGAGACAAATTTTAGAAAAGGGAAAGATGAAAGAAAAGGAAATACACATGAACTTCATTGATCTCCAGAAAGTTTATGATACTGTACAACGGAAGTTACTATGCGAAGCATTAAAAAAAAAAAAAAATAGGATAAACGAATCATTGATCTATGTAATAAAACTACTATACAAGAATAATAATTGTAAAGTGAAAGTGGGAAAAAAAGCTATCAGAGGAATTTCCAACAAGCAAAGGACTTGTGCAAGGACTTGTGTTGTATGTCACCCACTTTTTTTAATATATATATATTGATGTGGTACTGAAGGAATGAGTACAGCAATGTGGAAAGATGAGAATTAAAATAGGTAATAAACACCTGATTCACCTATTATTTGTGGATGATCAAGTTATTATGACTCAAACCAAAGACCTAAAGCATGTAATTGAAGAGGCATTAAAGGCATTCAACCGATGGGCCTGAAAATTAACTATAAGAAAACAGAACACATGACAACAGGAACAGAAGAAGATATCGTCATAGACAGATCTGAAATCAAGAATGTACAGGCTTTTAAATATCTGGGATCAATATAGGAAAAAGATGGTTCATCAGGAATGGAAATCAAAAAGAGAATCTCTGACTCTAGGAAAATAACCGGAATACTAAACTCAATTATATGGAGCAGAAATATTATTGAAAAAACAAAAAGATCCATCTTGAACACCTTGATAGAAAGTGTTCTGCTGTATGGAGCAGAAACATCGACAATCAAGTCAGCAAGTGAAAAAAAAAAAAAAAAAAAACTGCTATCTACAGAAATGGATTTCTGACGATGATCGGCTTGAACTTCAGACTTCAAGAAAAAAAAAAAAAAAAAAAAAAAAAAAAACCAATATTTAAATAAGAGCAAGGATGTGTGCTGAGACGAATATCATAATAAAATAGATAAGAAAAGACTGCAATGGTACGGACATGTACAACGGATGAATGTGAATGGAATACCACAGAAACCTGAAAGTAAAAACAGGAGGGAAAGACAGCGGAAAAGGTGAAAAGACAAGCTCATGAGGGACATGACGGAAAATGGAATAGATGAAGAAGATGAAGAAGATGCTCAGGACAGAGAAAGACGGAGACAATAACTAAAGGCTGTTTTTGGTTGAAAGGAAACCTCAGCATTGAAGAAATTTCAACCAAAAAAATAATAATAATAATAACAATTCCTACATTATAAAATAACTGGTGCTTAGTTTATTTTCTATGCATTCTGCCACTGTCTCAAAAATTAAGTAATCTGTGTTAGTAAACATAATTGCTTTAAATTTGTTGTAATTCTTTTATATTCTTTATTAAAACTTATAAATTTCACTAATTGAGATAAAATTAAAAACTTCGTTTTAGCAAATAATGTGTTAAATAAAATCATTATTATTATTATTATTATTATTATTATTATTATTTTACCTTTTATGAAGGAAATTTTTTTATCATCTTTATAATTTTCTATATTAATTTATTTAATATTATACAAGAAAAATAAAGCACCGAAAATTACATACTAAACTAACTTGAGCAATAATTAATAATTTTTTGCAGTATTTTACTCGTTTAATGCAACTCTTTTAAAAGGATCTATATTTAATAGTATTTAAAACATTTATTTTACATCAAACAGAGATTTTTCTATTTTAAGTTATCTACTTTAATGTTATTCTATACTTCTACTGCAATTAAGGAGTTTGAAATAGATATTGAAATGAGTATTCATTCATACACTTCATTTAAAGTGAAGCAAATAGTCCTCGGGTCTTTTTCATTTATTCACGAACTATCGAGAATTATTCTCTTTGGAAATCTCTAATTGGTAGCGGTTGGTAATTAAGCTAATGAGTCACTGCTGCGTTTCGATTCTATTATGAATAACGTAATGCAGTCTTCGAAAAGTGAAAACTCAGCAATTTGTGAATTGGATTCCTGTATAATAAATGAATTTTCATATTTCACGATATGTTTCTATATCAGAATTATTGAAAATTTTGAAGTTTAATAAATATTACATAACACGTCCTTTGAGAGGACTTACTTTTATATATCAACTATTTTGCCCTTCATAAAAAGATTGATTTAATAATATATATATAGTAACATTTTATTTTCTAGTATAGTTTTATATGGAATGTCAATCAAGCTTTCTATGTTTTTGCGTAGATAAAGAAAAGGTCAATCTAAAAGGTCTTCAATCTAAAAAATGTGGAGTAATGTCGCCCCAAAATTGGTGTTCAAATACCCTGAAATTAGGTAAGCAAGCACTGAATTTCGTGTTGACACCGAATCAAGCGTTTAAATACATTTTAAAAGGTGTAAATTAAAATTATATAGCGTCAAACCCCATCATTGATGTACCCTTACACCAGAAAATTTGTGCTTACATGCATATTCGTGTCTCGGAACACCAATTTTGCAGTTATTTTGGAATTCGAAAACTATCTGGTGTCAACGTCAGTTTGTTGTTTTGTTTTGGAATACCATTTTTCCGAGAACATGAAAAACGTCCAAATGTCATTTAAACATTTAAACTTTGCATGTCCCAGGTATTTATATTTTACATATTATTTACTTAAAATAAAGTTTTAAAGTTAAATTAAGCTGTGTTGTTTGCACTAATGAATTTTAATATATGATTTATATCTATTATAGCCTATAATTTATATGCTATTCACGCTTTACTGAACCTAATTTTATTTCATTCGTAATCGTTTCATTATGATGTTTTATGTGTTTGTGTTTAAGTTACTAAAGCAGTTGTTTAATAATCTATTTTAATCAGAGAGTATATATTATTGATTTATTGAGATCTTCAATTGCACAATTAAACTTTCTTTTTGAAATAGTTTTCAGTTGTAGTAATAAATAAATTTTACATCCAAATACTTGTAATCAATCAAAAATGCTGTTCATACTTTACAATCGCTTTCATAAATTCAATCATATTAAAACTTGATAAAATTTATTTGTTTTAAGCATGTTTATTGACATAGATCTAAATCCAATTACGAATCACTGTATGATGCATAACAAACAAAATATTTTTTTTCTTGAATACGGAAATAGTCCGCACAATGGAAGATGTTTCGATTTTACATTTATTTTGTTTCGTTTTGAGCTGAAGTTTGAAGGCGGAAATGTGGGCAAAAGAAATGGTAATTTTATTCTTTTTTTTTTTTTTTTTTTTTTAATTGCAATACTAATTTGCTTTTTCATACGCGAGTAAATGTGGTTAGTAAATTAATACTAGGCAACAGTGAGAAGAGAATAAACTCAATATTTTTGAAGCATCTATTAACAAACATTAAATCTTCTCGTATGCATTTGATACATATCCAGAGATCAAAGAAAAATTTATCATATAACTATTTGAAAGTTTTAAATGTACATAAAAAAATATTGCCCACTTGAAGTTTCATAATGTAACAGTATACATACTAACAGATTAGTAAATGTAGTTTTATGTATAACAATAACAATTTATCACTGCAGTTAAATCGTTCGTCTGATTTTCTAATAAAAAAGAATTAATAAAAATTGTTTAAATTTCCAATCTAGATAACTACTTTATTGTAATTAAATAATTTTTATGCATCTTTCTTATGATTAAAAAAAAAATTATAATTTTCTTGTAAAAAAATAATAATTTACATTAATGTTTAAATTAAATTTATTAATGTTTACATAAAAAATAATCTGGTGTGTCACTCACACGACTTTCTCTTACCCTGAAATTTAATACTATAAATACAGGTTCGAGATTAAGAGGTAAGATAACGATGTTATGTAAACCTATGTTAAGCAATTCAAATTAGGCTTCGGAAGAGTCTTATACGATAATTAATTCTGTGTAAGGGGGGCTACCGCCCCCCTCAACCCCCCGTTTCATTAATGCACTTAGATTTATAGAAAATTTAATTCGGTTATTAAAAAATAATTCTGTTTTAAAAAAATAATTTATTAAAATTATTATATATAAAAATTATGTTTTATGATAATGCAGACGATTTCCATATTAAAAAAGTAGTATAACACTAAATATCCGAAAAAAGTCCAAAAAAAAAAATACGATTTTTTTTCTGTTTTTTTTTTTTTTCTTTAAAAGTAAAAAAATCGATAACTTTGTTTTAAATTATCACAGATCGATGGTTCAACCATTCGTTTTAAAGGTATTGGCGAGCTCTTTTGAAAGATACCCATCATGAAAATTTGCTCCCCTCGAGGGGGGACTTCCTCCCAGGGGGGGAGGCGAGGCTCCTACATACACAATTTTTTTTCCAAGTTGACTATCTCTATTACAATATATATATATATATATATATTCGTTTCATTTGGTTTAGTGCAGTCTATAGACGTTAAACTCTACTTACCTGTAATTTCCCCCATAGACGTAATGTATTAGAATTCTCTTGATTGTCCCTGTACACGAACCATTTGCTTGATCTGAACGAAAAGCTTACTGTAGCATCCGTATATGATACACATTTAGAATACCAAGTTTGAACTTTCTGCCATAATTCGTTTTTGAGATATGCTGATAACAGACAGACACACACACACAGACACATACACTGACACACAGACTCGCAGACACACAGACATACACACAGACCATTTGCTAAAAACATGATTTTCGTAATCAGGGAACCTCAGAACGTGTAAATATAACAAAATCTCGCGTTCGAAAATTTGACCCAAAAACAATACTTTCTCTACCTTATGGGTAAGAGAAAGTAAAAAAGAAAGAAAAGAAAGAAAAAAGAAACATTTTGCACCCCATTAAAAAAGATGACCCTCCAAATGAAAAAAACAGAAAATTGGGTTTATTTCATTAAAAATGTGTATGGTGTACCACAATGTGCACGAGAAGCATCAAATCTCTATTTCGAAAGTTATCCAACTTTCGAAACAGAAAAATTTGGATAAATTCGGTGAATTATTCGGTGAAACAAAACTTTTTTACAGTGTTCGAAATTTGGATAAATTTCGAAACAGAGAGGTAGTTGTGTTACTTTTATTGCATGCTAGTCGGTGCTTTATCGTTTCTTTAATTTTTTTTTTTTTTTTTTTTAAGTATTGTATTTTTGAGTTACGTCACTTTTCTAGCCGGGGTGTGTTATTATTTTACAGAATTCTACTCTTTTTTTTTTTTTTTTTTTTTTTTTAAATCATGTTAGTGTTTTGCAGGATTTTAATTTGTGAATTTAGTAGCCTTTGGAATCGAAAAGGTTAGCGAACATTGTATATATAATATATTAAGATTTATAATGAAATGCTAAATTATGCTCCAGAAACTTTCTCGAAAAAATATAAAATCGGATCCTTTATTTAAAAAAAAAAAAAAAAAAAAAAAAAAAAAAAAAATCCATACTTTTGGATCTTAAAAGAATACAGGTAAAATATATTTTCAAAAAAATAAATGTTTCAATCATTTAATAGGTAAACAGGAACATTTTATTATTTATTTATTTATATATTTTTGTAACTATACAGTGGATATTTGAAAATTATCGGAATTTCTTACTTTCTCTCTCTCTCTCTCTCTCTTCTCTCTCTCTCTTTTTATTATTTTTATTATTATTATTATTATTTAACAAAATACTAAAATAAATGGTCTGGAACTTCATACACTCAGAAAGCATGTAAAAACTCATATTTTTCATTATCGATTTAGTCCAGAGTGCAATTTGGAGACTAACCACAAATTGGAGACTAACCACAAGAGCAAAAGTATTTTGGATCACCCTGTATAGTAAAAAGCTACAAAAGACTTGTAACTTTAATATATTATTGTACATACTATGTACATTATTCGTATGTTTTGATGTAGGAACTGCGCAGTTATTTAGGTTGATATAATCTTTTTTTCAAAAATTATTAAATATTTTGACAAGTTTTTTTGTGCTTAAAACTAGAACGGGTTTCCATATTTTTTTTCAAAATTTGCTGAAAGATTGAAAAAACATTAGAGAAACATGATTCTGAAACATAAAATTCACACGTTTAATATTCGTTGAGGTCTGAGCATTTTTTAATAAATATTATTTTACTGCACATGCGCAAAAGATAGACTTTTTTCGCGTAAGTTGACAGTTAAATATGTTGTGCAGGTTTTGATTAAAGTTAATTTGAATAGAATAAAAATTAAGCCAATTGTCGGAAAAAGAATGACCTTGTTTTTAGGTATTTTTCAAAGTGTAAATTTCATAATTATTTACACGTGCTGCGTATTTAATTTGAAAATCCAATTATTTCAATCACGTTGTAAAAGTTTTTTTTTTTTTTTTTTTTTTTTTTGTTAAAAAAAAAAAAAATCCTTGCGAATTCACAAATCTTATTAAAAAAATAAAAATATGTTAAAGTTATAAGTGTTTTTTTACAAAAAAGAACTTTTGCAATGTGGTTAAAATAAGTAGATCTTCAAATTAAATATTCAATATGTGAAAAAAAAAAAACTATGAAATTTACACTCTGCAAAATACCTAAAATCTAGCTCGTTCTTTTGCCGACTATTTGCTTAATTTTTACTCCATTCAAATGAGCTTTTGACAAAAGTTTCTCAATATGTCAAGCTTTAAACGTATTCAATAAACATTTTTCTACCTTTTGTGCATGTGAAGTTAAGCAAAACCACTTAAAAATGCTCGTATCTCAACGAATATTACACGTGTGATTTTTGTTTCAGAATAATGTTTCTCTAGGGTTTTGTCAATTTTTCAGCAAGTTATGTAGAATTTTATGGCAACCAATTCTAGTTATAAGAAAAAACTTGTCAAAAAATTTAGTAATTTTCGAAAAAAAAAATAAATAAATAAATAAATAAATAATAACTTATATCTGCCTAAATAATTGCGCAATTCTCGTATCAAATCATACAAATATTGTACATAGTATGTGCAAGAATATATTAAAGTTACAAGTCATTTGTACCTGTTTGTAATACAGGGGATCAAAGGTGTATTCGCTCTTCTTCAATTTGTGGTTGGCCCGTAATTGCTATCTGGACTAAATCAATACTGGAAAATATGAGTTTTTAAATGTCCTTTGCATGTATAAAGTTTCAGGCTATTTCGTCTAGTAATTTCTTTAGACAATAAAAAAAAATGTCAAAAAAAAAAAAAAAAAAAAAATCTAATAATTTGAACATCCACTGTACACCAAAAATGGTGGCAACTACTTTGCACCAAAAATAGAGTAATGAAACTTTTTTGGTGTTTTCCTACATCATAACTGAAGGTGTTTCATTACACTAGAAATTTCATTACACCATTTTTCATGTACAGTTACACAATTTTTTTTACAGTGTAGATAAAGAAGGGTAGCAGTAGGTGAATGTTAAAGAACTGATGTTTTATAGTATTATTTAAATTGATTTTTTTTAAATACACCCTTGTGCAAATTAATTGAAACAAACTCAAAAAATTGAGAAAACTAAGAAGAAATGCTTATTTATTTAATTTTATACAAAATCAGGAATATTTAATGCATAATATGATCCCCACGACTATTTATTAACATTTGGACACGATTCGGCATGGATTCTACCAATTTTTTACAGTCATTTATAATATTTATTTCCTTGTATCACACATGAATCAGCGTCGTGATTAGCTTCTCCATAGTTGTACAGTTCATATTTAATAGGCAATTCTTGCATATAGCCCAGAGATTCTCCACTGGGTTGATATCAGGAGAGTTCCCAGGCCATTTCAATGTCTCAATGTGGTTCTCAGACATAAATTTCTTGACCATTTTGGACGTATGGCACCGGGCAAAATCCTGCTGAAAAATCCCTGGTTCATCAGGGTATCGTTTCTTCAACTCTGGAACAACCTTTTTATCCAAAATAGTAATGTATTGCTCAGGATGCAACATACCGTCAACAGGCTGCAAAGAACCAACCCAACTGTAACCGAAACAACCCCAAAACATCTTCTTTTGAAGATGTTTAAAAAACTGGTTAAAGTGGCAATCCCGAATTCTTTCGCCTAGCGATCTCCGCACATGTTGAATTCGCTGCCGTGAACGAAAAAAAATGGCTTTCTTTGCTAAATAGCACTTTATTCCAACTTTCGACTGTCCATTCTTATATTTTAATGCCCATAAGTAACGCTTTTTGTTTTTTGGTTGGATCAGAAGCTGTTTCTTCATAGGCCGATAGGCTGGCCGACCGGCTCCAAGAAAATGCCTCCGAGCAGTAGATGAGATAATATTTATTCATGCTCTTTTAAATCACTATTAAGTGCAGCCCTAGTCTTTTAAGGGTATTTTTTACTTTGTATAATTAGAAAAGAGTCACCTTTTGGCGTTGTTTTCTTTTTTGGTCAAATTTCTCTCTCTGCTTTGGAGGTATGGATCCTATTTCTTTATTTTGTTTTATGATACGGTTGCAATACTAACCCCAACTATCTTCGAAATCTCTCTATAAGTCTTTAGTGCATGTTCGGAGAGAGTAATAATGTTTGTACGCTTTCGCAGTGTCACATCCATCTCTGACGACAGTGAACTCTCAACTGATGTGATCATAGCTGGAGCTTTCATCTGTGTTAGTTCCTGTGCATGCTCTCTCAGAATCCCTCTATTTAGTGGAAATTGTTGCTAGGCAAAGGATTTATTCATCCCACCCATACTTTAACATATTTTAGTATGATTGTTGAAGAATAATAGGAACGATTTTAAAATTCACGAAAAAAATAGTTTGTTTCAATTAATTTGCACAAGGGTGTACTTAATTTTTGCGGCTTTCTTGCCGTATGTCTTCTTAATTCAATTTGTAACAATTTGAATTTTTTACATTTAAAACTTTGTAGTGCAATTTATTTGGTATTTTCCTTTTTAAATAATTGTATAACCATATGAAGTTTTTATAGACTAATAAACATACAGTATGATGTCAGCATTTTTAAGAATCCGCTACATTGTTAATTTATACATTTTTATGAACAATAACTCATGGTAAATATTTTCACAATAGGAATTAGAAAACATAGCGCATGTGTGTATTATTAAGTAAGTTAAGTGTGCATTAAGTAAGCTTTATATATATATACATATACTATATATATATATATATATATATATTATTAATCTTTTAATTTTTTTATATTTCCAAACAGAATAATTATTTTTGGAAATCTCCAACTGGTAGCAGATGATAATTAAGCTAATGCGCCACTGCTGCATATCGTTTCTATTAGAGTCTTCAAAAAGTGAAAACTCAGCAATTTGTAAAATGGATGCTTGTATAATAAAGGAATTATCACACTTTACAGCGATGTTTCAATAGCAGAAATATTGAAAGTTCTATAGTTTAAGTAAATATTATACCAAGAGTCCTTTTAAAAGACTTTTTTATTTATTTATTTATTTATTTTTTAATCAACTACTGTGACTTTTATAAAAGGTTAGATTATATATTTATAAAAAATGTGAAATAAAAAAATTGCAGTATAGTTTTGAAAAGAACAGCAACCAAATTTCTCACAAAATCATTAGGATGATCCGTTTGCCGACGTTCGTTTTTTTTTTTTTTTTTTTTTTTTTTTTTTTTTTCAAATTAATAATTATTCAGAAAAGTTGCCTGTATAGTTCCACATTTTACATCTACTTTTTACTTACTTTAAAAATCCATTTCTTTTGTTCAATATATTTATATAGAAAATTTCCCTTAAATTTAGAGTCACTAAAATAATACGGATCGTATGAATCCTGAAGGTATTCTTTGATTGTATTATTTTTTTAGTGCACAATTATTTTATATAAAAGACAACTTTTTCTTACTCATTAAGAAAACTGAAAACAAATTAAACAAAAAACCTCATTCGGCCCACAGCAGTGTTGAAGTTTAAAAATAAAATAAAATAATTAAATAAATAGAAATTTTTGAGTTACTTAGTTCGAAATTAATGCTGCAGCATTTTTTATATAATTTTAGCATGAAATATCGTTAACGAATAAACACTTTTATATTTCAGAACTCACTAATGAAAAATGCATAACACATATTTGTTTCTATAGCAAAATTTACGTATTATAAAAAATTTTAAGAGATTAAAGTGCGCAAAACTTTTCTACTAAGAGGAAATCCTTTTTTTTTTTTTTTTTTTTTTTTTTTTTTCAATCTATTAGAGTGAAAAAAAAAAAAAAAAAGTGTAATCTTTTTCTTTAATATAAAGATAATATTTTGAAACCCTCATTTATGTTTGTGTAGGTGAAAAACCCTTATACATCAACGTACACGATTACGGAATTCCATATTACCTTTAATACTTATAAAGTGTAGTATGAAAAACATGACGCTTTATATTTTATAGAGATAATGTTTCAATTGTATAATGCTAAATTCTGTCTTTAAAAAAAAAAAAAAAAAAAAAAAACACGCATATTCCTCAGTAGAAATCATGCGGTTTTTTTTTTTTTTTTTTTTCATTAACATAAGAAAAAATAATCTTCTAACATTTTTTTTTTTAACATTCAAGTGATGATGCTTTTGAAAACCATTAAAGTGAACATTCTGAACATACAGAACAATCTTTTATCGATAAAAGTATATTGGAAAGTGAAAAACAATTTCTGAAGATGATGTTAAAGTATAATAAAGTTAGTTTTTACGTATCTTCATTAAACTTCAATGTCATAATTCTTGTAGTGGACGTTAGAAGTAACATAACTTCATTAGCAATAATTAAAGGATGTTTTAACTTTTAATTGTTTAGACTTTTTTTTAAAAACTAAATTTAAAAAAAAAAGAATATTAACCTTAATGATGTTTTAAAATTAAAAATATTTAATAAATTTGCGATACAAAAAAAATTAAAACACGCGCAAAATATTTTTAGTAAATTGTTAAGAATTGAAAGTATTACGCGTACATATGTAATAAAGATCGAAACGCATTTTGTTTCTTTTAATGTTAGAGATAAGTGCGCAAAGTAAGATGTAAAATTGTTCAAAATAATCCAAAAAATATTATCAAGTTATTAATGTTTTCCTTCTGATTATCTTTTAAAAAGTTTCTTTTTTAAGTTTTTATATGAACCATCTAGACGAATTTGGTAACTTAGAATAATATAATTTTTATAGCATCATGGCAAAAAAAAAACGCATATATGTATCTTTAAAACTGCGTTAAGTTATATTGAATTAAAAACTGAATGTTGTGCATAGCGACAATATACAAAAAATACAAATGTAAATTTGTGACATAAAATGTTAATATGCTATTTATTCATTCTTTAATGAACATCAGAAAAAGTAATTTATCATCTAAAATTGTTTTTATCATTCAAGTGGAGATAATTTTGAAAACCGATAAAGTATACATTCTGGGAATCCCTAAATATTATTTTTCGATAAAAGTATAATTGGAAAGTAGAAAATAATTTCTGGGAATTGCATTAAAGTATAATATAACCCCATTTTACGTCGCTATATGGCTTGCAATAAAGGTAAGAAGTAGAATTACTTCATCCACAGAAAAAATCGAATAATGATTTAACTTTTGAATGATTAAATAATTATCTAAAAAATAACTATTAACTCTAGTATTTTGTTTTTGAAAATATTTAATTAATTTCTAATCCAAAAAAAAAAAATCACCGGCAAAATATTTCTTTCCAGAATATTTTCAGTAAATTAATAAGCATTTAATGTGTTACAAGTTTACAGGATGTCCCAAAAAGATAGATCGTTTTAAATCTTTAGCTATTAGAGATAATTTTGCAAAGAATCTTGCAAAAAATAAATAAATAAACTCAAAATAATCTACAAAATAATACCTCATTGTTTTTATTTTTCTTCTGGTTCATTCTGGGAAAGTTACACTTTTTTTACTTTTCGTTTGAGCCACATAGAAAAAATAGTATTTCCAGTTAATTGGAAACATTTAATTTTAATACAAATCATTATTGCAAAAAAAACATATGTATGTTTCTTTAAAAATGAATAAGTTATATTTAATTGCAAATCGAATGCTGTGCATAGGGATCATATATAAAAATAGAAATGTAAATAATTAATATATTATAAAAATTTAACATGTATAAGAATATTTACATTTAAATCCTTTTTGCGCTTTTAAGCTCACAATCTAGTCCCGTATTCTTAAAATGTTTCTGAAATAATAAGACTTTCTATTTCCTATTTAAACAAGAACGGAAAATCATGTGGTACGCTGTGGAGTTTGCGCTCCTGCAAACTCCATCTTAACTAGATACTTAGATTACTAAGAGAACACAAGACTTTAAATAACAATAACTAAAGTTTATTTGAGCAGATTAATGGGAGGGCGGCCTGGTAAATTTATATAGCTCAGCCAGCGTTTTACTTAATCAAAATATATGAATCAACAAATTAAGTAGATAACTTTAAATATCTCACCACAGCAGATAGTCGAAAGTGTAGAGACGATTGCACTCGTACTTCACTAATACGGCTTCACTATGGGATAGAGGATTCCCTTCTATCCCAGCTTGAACTTCCGAAAACTAATACACTCGCCAACACTCCACGCTACTTAACTTCACGCCACTAAATCTCCACTACTCAACTTCCGATATTCTCCAAAATAAGAATCAACACCATTCGCTATAAGATCCTCCAACATACACTATCGATCCTCCAACATCCACACATCTACTAAAACCATCTCTATTTTTATACTTCTTTCTACACCCTCCTTTCACTACATTTCAATCCGTACTTTTAAAAATCACTTCTAATTTAACTAATATTCAAAATCTAAGTCTTTTAATGCAGCACCCTGCCGACGCAAAACTACTCCGACCTCAACCGTCACCGAGCCACTGGCGACGGAGTGATTTTAACCGTCCCCACTTCCTATCTTGCTGGATCCAGCTTAATTGAAACAACTGTGGTGACGTTCTAACGTCTCAACCTCACAGTCCCCCTCCTAGAAAAAAATTTAGTCGGGAAAATCCCTAACGGGTTTGATCGATTAAATTTAAATAGCTTCATTCCCTCTCTAACTATCTCAAATCTCTGAAGTGTGAGTGCAGCCGTCACTTAAATTTTAACTGGGTGAGAAAAACTTAAAAATTTGTTAAATCCCTGAGCGAAAACTCGGGGACGCAAAAAAAATGAATTTAAAATTTTAAATAAAAGGCGTACGTTTATCCCGAGAACTCCGGGACTGACTGAGCTAAAACCAGGCTTACATTAGGATTAACAAACGTCTCCCTGTTAGGCCAGGAAGGCAATATATTAAATTCAACTTGATCTTGGCTTTACAATGTAAGTCGCTTGTGACAAAATGCGACATTTAGAGTTTGTTATAACACAAGAGTAGGTGTCTTTAAAATAAAAAGAGAAAAAAATGATAAAGTCTTTATTTGACTGGCTGACTGGTATCTGGAGCTCTACGTCTGCAAGGTAGCTGAGTAAACCAGGAATAGTCGAACTTTTTTCGCCCTAGAGCAGACGTCAGAATCCACAGGCTGTCCATATGCAGGAAAAGGAACTTTGACATCAAATTAAGATCTTTCACTTTAGATAAAAAGGGTTTTAACATCAGCTTAAGAGAATAGTCCATCAGAGTGTCTGAAATGGGAAAACCTTTACAGTATGCATAGTAAAAAAAGTGACAATTTATCTCTAGAAGAAACTGAGACATGTTCGTCTCTATTAACATAATATATAGGTTACATACTGAAATATTTCTCCCTCCTTAGCTAAAGCATAAGCGGAAAAAACTGAGTAGTTAGTCTTTTTAATGTTATATAGTTAAACACGACTTTTATGCTTAAAGCTAAAAAAAAACATTTTACCCCCTCTAAAAGTACATACAGATAAACTTTTAGACAAATATTCAAAAAATTTTACAATTACAAACATGCAGTTTATAAATACATCATTTATAAAAATACAAGAGAAAAAGGGGGGAAATTTACAAAGGGGCCAAAAAAACAGTTTATATTACCAGCTTTCTGCAGGAGATGGCTACAAGGTAAAAGACTTAATACATACATAAAATAGATATTTAAGAGAGAACAAAAATGTTGACATTGAAGCAGAACATTAATTTTGATTTGAAAGTTCATGGCTAAGTTAAATTTTGTATTTTTAGTTTGGGAAAGTCCATAACTTTCGTAAGAGTTCTTAAAATATAAAGTCCCAAAAAGGCTTCAAGGTACGTCGAACATTTTGTACAGCTCTGACATAAATGCACTTGTAATAGAAAAAAAAATAGAGAACGGTATCACCTGATGTGAATTTGCAGCTGTAACTTCAGCAAGGTCAGAGGTCTTGGTGGATGTGCTCGTCAGCTAGGCCACAGGGTTGCAGGCTTTCGGACCGGGGTCTAGGGCTATCCCAAAAGGCTTGTACAAAGGCTTGCTCGGCAGGTGATTCATATGGCTGAGCCTGTTGTCTGAGTCTGGCTTGACGCCGAGTATTAAATCGGTGGTGTGAAGAGAACTCGTCTTTGCCGATCGAGTCAGGAGCTGCTAGGAAATTTTCCATGTGCCGTCCGCTAGCTGATGAAGAGGGTGGAGGTCTTTTTCGAACCCTTGCCTTTTTCTTAGGTCGGAACGAGTCTGTGTGCACTGAATCTGGAACTGCTAGTACCTTCTGTGGGCGATGTGTTCCAGAGGACTTTGAGGAGGGGGCTTGAGGGCGTTTGAAACCCTTGTTCCAACCATGTTTCTTTTTACTCTGCGGTATAAAAGAGCCATTAGTAAAAGAATAGTCGCGTTTGCGACCAGTTTGCCTAGGAAATTTCACATTAGAATGGTTTGATGACCCACTACGAGCTCTTTTTTGTGCGACGGGTCTGCTAACACTAGATTGGTCAGCGGAAGTGCCCTGAACAGATTGTTCGGGTGTTGTAGGAGTAGGTAGTTCATCAGCTGTACAAGAATCAGGAGCACTAGGCTGGGGAGTGAGGTTAGGCGTAAGGACGGACTGTTCGTCAGGTGGGTTTGAACCCGGCACGCTATCACTATCAAGAGTTTCAGTATATGCTAGAGTGCGCTCTTTAAATATTCGGACCTGATCCACATTAATGGTCGTGGGGGTGCCGTTAAAATCGATTGTCAGATTATTATTTTCGACTTTTAAAACAGAGAAAGGTCCAATGAATTTTGGCCCAAATTAAGCTACTTTAGAATCTTTTTTAGAGCTTAAAAAATGTGATTCTAGGAGTATTTTATCTCCCACTTTTACTTCTAAAATTCTACGTTTTAGGTTATAATATAGAGCTTGCTGCTCTTGAGCTTTTCTCAAATTTCTCTGAACTTCTGGAAGCAATTCTTCAATATTTTGCGTAATAAATTGAGATGCGTTTTGCTGTACCAATACCAGTTTTTGAAAGGGGGTCAGAATCTTTCTGCCCAAAAACAATTCAGCGGGAGTTTTTCCTGTGGCATCACTTACCGCTGTACGAATCGCATAGCCAAAATGATAGAGAAACTGATCCCAATTTTCATGATTTTGACCAATGAACGTCGCAATCATGTTTATTAGAGTTCTATTAACCCGTTCGGCCTGATTAGCTTGCGGCCGATATGGAACCGTGAAGACATGTTTAATTTCGAGTGTATCGCAAAGTGCCTGAAAAACATTACTTATAAATTGAGGACCATGGTCCGTTACAATTTGAAGGGGGGCGCCGTAACGAGAAATATAATTATTAAAGAAGGCAGTGGCCACTGCTTGTGCCTAGGTACTTAATTTTCTAACCGTGCAAAATGGCACTTTGGTCAGCGGAAGTGCCCTGAACAGATTGTTCGGGTGTTGTAGGAGTAGGTAGTTCATCAGCTGTACAAGAATCAGGAGCACTAGGCTGGGGAGTGAGGTTAGGCGTAAGGACGGACTGTTCGTCAGGTGGGTTTGAACCCGGCACGCTATCACTATCAAGAGTTTCAGTATATGCTAGAGTGCGCTCTTTAAATATTCGGACCTGATCCACATTAATGGTCGTGGGGGTGCCGTTAAAATCGATTGTCAGATTATTATTTTCGACTTTTAAAACAGAGAAAGGTCCAATGAATTTTGGCCCAAATTTAGCTACTTTAGAATCTTTTTTAGAGCTTAAAAAATGTGATTCTAGGAGTATTTTATCTCCCACTTTTACTTCTAAAATTCTACGTTTTAGGTTATAATATAGAGCTTGCTGCTCTTGAGCTTTTCTCAAATTTCTCTGAACTTCTGGAAGCAATTCTTCAATATTTTGCGTAATAAATTGAGATGCGTTTTGCTGTACCAATACCAGTTTTTGAAAGGGGGTCAGAATCTTTCTGCCCAAAAACAATTCAGCGGGAGTTTTTCCTGTGGCATCACTTACCGCTGTACGAATCGCATAGCCAAAATGATAGAGAAACTGATCCCAATTTTCATGATTTTGACCAATGAACGTCGCAATCATGTTTATTAGAGTTCTATTAACCCGTTCGGCCTGATTAGCTTGCGGCCGATATGGAACCGTGAAGACATGTTTAATTTCGAGTGTATCGCAAAGTGCCTGAAAAACATTACTTATAAATTGAGGACCATGGTCCGTTACAATTTGAAGGGGGGCGCCGTAACGAGAAATATAATTATTAAAGAAGGCAGTGGCCACTGCTTGTGCCGAAGCTTTACGTAAAGGCACAAATTCAACCCATTTACTAAAATAATCCACCATAACTAACACATAACGAAATCTATTTGGTTTAGAGAGGGGGTAAGGACCGATTAAGTCAAGTCCAAGAATTTGATTTGGAAAATCAACTTTAATAGGAATTAATTTACCGGCCGGCTTTACATTTTTATAATTATATTGCTGGCACAAGCGACAACTCGAAACATATTCATTAACAAACTTCCTCATTTTAGGAAAGTAACAGGCATCTTTGAGTTTTTTATAAGTTTTCCTAATGCCAAAGTGCCCCGAAATTGGAGAGTCATGAAACTCAAATAAGATGGCTTGACGAAGAGATTGGGGAATTACAACTCGTAATTCGCCATAAGATGATAATAATTTTGAATAAAAAAGCAAGCCATCGATTAAAGAAAAAGATTGGGACCAGTTTAAGGCAATGGCTGATTCAATTAATGAAACTGACTCAGGATCGTCTAAATACTTATAAATTAATCCAAATTCGGGATCATTTTTTTGTTCTTGGATTAATTGATCTCTCGAATTTAACACAGATGCTGGCATAAGCGCTAAAGCTACTTTTTCTTGATCAGATACGAATTTATTGTTTAAAGTAGTGACTAGATTTGTAGAAGCACATGGGTTAATTTGTTCACTTTCAATTTCCTTTACGCAAGTTTCAGTCACGTCTACTAATATTTCGGATTGAACCGGTTCAGCCTTGAAATGCGAATGATGAATATGTGAGGCTTTAACAGTAGAATTTAACTGATCATTTTTTTCATTTAAAGCAAGGGATTGATTTGTAAGATTAGATTCAATCTTATTTTCTTGAGTTTGAGTAGTACGTGATAGAACGTCAGCTACGATATTGTCCGAACCAGGTCGGTGTGTGATGTCTATATTAAAGTTAGCTAATTTTAGAGTCCATCGAATCATGCGAGGGGAGAGGTTCTTTCCAGTTGTTAACCGAGTTAATGCCGCATGATCCGTAACAACTATTACTGGAAGTTGCGTAAAGTATAAACGAAATTTTTGCAGTCCCCAAAGCACTGCTAAACATTCACGTTCAGTTACTGGATAATTTCTTTCTGCAGTGTTAAGCGTACGGGATGCATATGCTATTGGGCGGCCTTCTTGGCTTAGAACGGCACCAATGCCGTACGAAGAAGCATCAGTAGCTACTTGAAATTTAATATTATAATTAGGATGAGCTAGTACAGGAGGAGCGCTAAGTATGATTTTTAAGTTATCAAATGCTTCTTGTGCTTCATTTGACCAGTGAAATTTAACTCTTTTCCTTTTGAGTTTAAAGAGGGGCTCGCATATGTGAGCAAAATTAGGTATAAATTTCCCATACCAATCACACATGCCTAGAAATCTCGAAACTTGTTTGGAAGTTGTAGGAGGGGGCATGTTTAAAACTGGCTGAACTTTTTCATTATCTACAGAAATACCAGCAGGCGTTATTTTGACGCCTAGGTACTTAATTTCCTGCCGTGCAAAATGGCACTTTGAAGAATTTAAAGTTAATCCTGCATTTTGCAGTAGAGTAAAAACAGTTTTTAAATGATCTAAATGCTCATTGTAAGATGAGGACGTGATTATTATATCATCGAGATAAACATGTACAAATTTATTCAAAACAGGTTTAAGAATAGTTTCCATGGCTTTTTGGAATGTCGCTACAGCCCCTGAACATCCGAAAGGCATTCGTTTAAAACCAAACGTGCCATTTTTAGTTATAAACGCTGTTTTTGATATATCAGCGGGTTTCATTGCAATTTGAAAATAACCCGATGTCAGATCGAGAGTAGACATAAAATTTGTCGTTGTTATATGTGCTAACAAATCATCAATTATAGGCAAGGGATACTGAGGATATTGTGTGATAGAATTGAGCCTACGATAATCGATTGCAAATCTCCATGCCTCCGGGTCAGTAATAGGTTTACCATTTTTCTTACGACATAAAACAACAGGAGACGCATAAGGAGAGGTTACAGGCATAATAATATCATTTTGTAACATTTTATCAATATGCCAATTTATAATATCTTGTTTGGCTTGATCATAACGATAAGGCTTACTAAAGACTGGTTTATTAGTTCCAGTGTCAATTTCATGGCAAACAACATGGGTTAAGCCAGGTGTATTAGAAAATAACTGTTTAAACTGCTTAAGAAAATTAACAAAATCAATTTTTTCAATATGAGTGAGGGCACTTTCCTCTAAATTAACAATTAACTCTGTCGGCTCGACAGGTTTAGAATTTGACTTAGAATCATCAATATGTAAAGATTTATTGGCAAAATTAATTTCAACATTATTTGCTTTCATAAAATCTAACCCTATGATGCAGGGATGCTGAAGATTGTCGATGACGTAAAAAGGCCAATTAACACTTAAATTATGAATTTTAACATTCAGGCTGACTTCGCCTCTATTAACACAGGACTTGCCTTGAGCCGTTGTAATATTTAAATTTGTCCGCTTTAAAGGTTTAAAGTCAAAATACTTTTTATAAGTTTCATGTGCTAGAAAGGAACGTTCAGCACCAGTGTCCCAATAAGTAGGTATGAAAGTATCATGAATTATTGCATTTAAATTAGGTAGGTCTACCGGACTGATACAAATTGTGTCTAAACATATGGAGGTGGTTGAGTCATTCAGTGGCTGTTGACCCTCCTCACAAGAGCCACTTACTCGTTTAACTGACGACTCTGGTTATTACGAGTGTTACGAAAATTTCTGTTATTTCTATCAGCTCGAGAAAAGTTTTGAGACTGATTTTGATTAGAACGATCGTTCCGAGAATTTTGAAAGTTATTACGCCTTGGCTGCGGCAATTGGCGTTCTTGTTGATAGCTATTGAAATTTTGAGGGGGAGTGAAATTTTCACGCCTAGAATTTTGCATATTTCCATTACCCCGTTGGCGAATAAAGGTGTTTTCCGCCCTTGGAGGATGTCGTTCTTGGTATTTGGCTAAAGTTTGAAACAGACTGTCGTAAGAAGTGACAGGTTTCAGATCAAGATAATCTTGGATTGGAATAGTCAAAAGAGGGGTTATGATTTCCATTGTCGCGGCGAAAGATAAAACTAAATCCAGCTGCTTTATAATGTCGAATTTACGTAATAAAAAGGTGGTAGGTTTGTCATAAAACGACATCTTTGTGGTATAAAGTTCTTGATGGAGTTTGGTTTTATCCACAATAGAAGAAAATGAATTTTTAATTTTGAGCTTCAAATCCTCATACGTAGGATTTTGGCCTAGAGCTCTAGAGGCAATGGTGTCATACCAGATTTTAGCATCTCCTTTTAAGGAGTATTTTAATAAATTAAATTTATCTGCGTCGTCAATTTTACATATATCAAAATACTCTTCAAGATCTTCAAAAAATTTAAGTACATTGTTTGAGCCAGTAAAATAAACCCGAGTGGGGGGGGGGGGTGTCGAATTGGTTTGGGCGCCACTGTGGAGTTTGCGCTCCTGCAAACTCCATCTTAACTAGATACTTAGATTACTAAGAGAACACAAGACTTTAAATAAGAATAACTAAAGTTTGTTTGAGCAGATTAATGGGAGGGCGGCCTGGTAAATTTATATAGCTCAGCCAGCGTTTTACTTAATCAAAATATATGAATCAACAAATTAAGTAGATAACTTTAAATATCTCCCCACAGCAGATAGTCGAAAGTGTAGAGACGATTGCACTCGTACTTCACTAATACGGCTTCACTATGGGATAGAGGATTCCCTTCTATCCCAGCTTGAACTTCCGAAAACTAATACACTCGCCATCACTCCACGCTACTTAACTTCACGCCACTAAATCTCCACTACTCAACTTCCGATATTCTCCAAAATAAGAATCAACACCATTCGCTATAAGATCCTCCAACATACACTATCGATCCTCCAACATCCACACATCTACTAAAACCATCTCTATTTTTATACTTCTTTCTACACCCTCCTTTCACTACATTTCAATCCGTACTTCTAAAAATCACTTCTAATTTAACTAATATTCAAAATCTAAGTCTTTTAATGCAGCACCCTGCCGACGCAAAACTACTCCGACCTCAACCGTCACCGAGCCACTGGCGACGGAGTGATTTTAACCGTCCCCACTTCCTATCTTGCTGGATCCAGCTTAATTGAAACAACTGTGGTGACGTTCTAACGTTTCAACCTCACAACGCATCGATTATTAACACTTTCCATCTGTATGTACTTGCTGTTATCGTATAAATTTCAAAGTTCTTTGTCTACTTTATCATATAACGGACAGACAGGAGGACTGAAAAGCATACAAATAAAACAATTGAATTCATAATCATTCTTAAACATTGTTATAAAGTGCTAAAAATGCTTAACACAAAAGAAAATGCATATATTCGACTAATTAAAGCCCTTAATGTATTTGAATATTTTAGTGTAGCCCTGTTAATCTGAAGTTAAATCATATCAAATTCTATACAAAACATTACTTTAGCATATTAAAATAATTTTCCCTTTCTTTATTATTTTTGTAGAAGAAAGTTATTTAAACGAAATTTACAAATATGTCTCTCCTAAAACGGAATACAGTGGAATTTTTGGGGTGTCCCTGTACACACATCAGTTTTACAGACCTATATAGGAAACATTTAGTAGTAAACTTAAATAATACATTTTTTTTTCAATTCCTAAAATATTTTCAGACACTAGGAGCAAGCTGACGGACAGATACACAGATGGGCAGTCGGACAGGCATATACGCAAATTGAAATCATATTCACACTTAATGACTGTTAGAAATTCTTAAAAAATTCTTAATGTAAACAAACCGCAATTCCAGTAAATTGCCAATAAAAGCTCTTAATGTAACTCAATATTTCTGTGTGGCCTTGTAAATCTAATGCTAATCAAACTACATTCTGCAGAAAACATTCTTTTGTACATATAAATAAAATATTTCAATTTTATTAAGATTTGTGTAAAGTAAAATAATTAAAATTTGGTTTATAGGAATACATCTCGTAGAACGCAATGCTTTGAAATACTTTCAGCTGTTCCTGTACACAGACCAGTGACGGTATTTACGCTATATTCTAAAGACAACATCCGATAATGAAATTGAATAACATATTTCAATTTCATTACGATTTGTGCTAAGGAAAGGTACGAAAATAAGGTTTATAGAAATACCTCTCATAGAACACAATGCTTTGGAATAGTTTCGGGTGTCCCTGTACACAAACCGGTAGATGTATTCACTTCATTTTTAATAGGGAGCAACCGATAACTTGAATAACATGTATCGGTTTCAAGAAATTCCATGATTTTTTATTGAAGTTAGAGCGCGGACAGACAGACAGATGTATAGACAGACGTACAATTCATTAACATTTTTCAAACTTTTTAGAAGGTATTAAAAAGTACAATAAAAATAAATGTTGTAATTTACTTTCAAATTTAGCTCATTTCTCACAAGAATTTCTAACTTATCAACTTACAGAAGATTTTGTAAATATTCGTTTGTTTTATGAGATCTGCATTTAGATTTATTGTCAGATAAAAATGTTGAATTAAAAAAGTTTCAAATTTTCTTTTAGACAAAATATTAAGTTCATCTATACATGACCACAATTTAATTTATTCCGAAACTATATCTGTACTTTTTCGCAGCACTTTTCTTGGGGGATATTTTACTTTTTATTTAGTCGTAATTTTTTATTGTAACATATTTTAAATGTAATTGTCAGTTTTTTATATATAAAATATATGTTATATTTTATAAAATATTTATATGTATAGTATATCACAATTATTTAATTATGTGTCCCTAATGTGAGACTGAATAAATAAAATAGAGAACTGCAATCCTTCTGCAGCTCGCGCGAACAAACTAGTGTCTACTACTGTCTAAACTATCTCTGTCTATTAAGAGTTAATTTAGTATTCCATATTTGACACGTGTTGGGATATTTCCGATCCAAAAATTTCATTACCAATTTGTATGTGTTCCATGTTTTCAGCGTAGAAGCAGTCTTTAGAGCGCAACGGAAAAAAATAACTTTTTTTTTTCCCATGTATCATTATTTAGTGGCTTCTAAAGATATAATCATGCTGATTATTTATTTATTTATTTATTTTATAATGATCATGTTGGATGAAAAATGAAAACGCTTGTAATTGGTCAAGTTTACAAATAAAGGTGGGGAGGGAGGTTGGCATATAAAAATATAAATAATGTTTAGATTGTACTTTTGCGTTAGTTTCTCAACATATTTACAAATATACTCGTACTTTATGAGTTAATCTAAAATCACTTTAACACACACACACACACACACAAAAAAAAAAAAAAAAAAAAAAAAAAAGGGGGGGGGGGGAGCATTTAATTTGTTATTTATATTATTATTATATTAACAACAATAATGTTTCCGATTCATTTACGGTGTCACTTTTAGACACAAATGCGCAAACTTTACATGTTCTACTATTAAGTTGCTAAATTAATTAGAATATAAAGAGGTTTTTATTACTATTTTTTAAATATGTTTCATGCACGGACGATATTATTGCTGACTAACAGAAGTATATTTTTGGAAAATCTGTGAAAATTATTAGGTGTTAAAAGAAGATTTAAAGCTAATTTTGTATAACATCTACTTCAGAATAGTTCACCAATCTGCACATTGAGTATGTGTCATGAGGAAAGAACTAGTTCATTGTTATAAAACCAACACAGAAATTTCAAGAAGAGCGAAATTAAAGCTTACATTTCGAAGGTGAAAGGCGTCATATTCGTTATAGCATTCATTACGAACTTGACCAAAGAAAAAGATCTGAAAAAGAACATTAATTAATCTGTTCTTTTCTCGAGAAAAAAATTGAATTGAAAAACACATGCGAATTCGGTTTTGAAATATTAACGGTGACGATTTTGACGTCACCTATTGAGGACATAGCTGCATTAGACTGAACGCTAGACATGGAGATTTGCAAGCATTTTTTGATGAATATGCATCTGAAACACAAAAATAGCTTGCCGAGCATTTTGAAGTATCCCAAACAACAATTTTTAATTGTTTGTAGTCGGAAGCAAAATTATTGAAGAACCAGTAATAATTCCTACTTAAAAAATGCGTACTTGGCAATGTTTTGTTAAGTAAATACTTGTCGATTCAGAATCTTAGTCTTATAATGCTTATAAAAAAGTAAGTTGATGATAAAAAGCAGCGATTAAAGTAAAAAAAAATGTATATGAAAAGTGTGGATCTGTGCTTCAATAATTTTGCTGCCGACTGTACATGTAAGAGAAAAGATACGGAAAGTAAGAAGATGTATGCATCATAATTTGAGCCAAAATAACAACGATGAGTCTTTCTAGAGGAGCATGAATTTGCTAAACAGTCAACACAGAATATCTTTCTTGTAAAAATTCGTAATTGAAAATGAAAAAAAAAAGACATGGGAATGGCAGTCCTAAATGCAAAAATCATTAGGTAAACCCCAGTGAAGCAACGATATTAACGCCAAAACGAGCCATTCACGGGCAAAAAGGTTCTCTTATGTGTCTGGTGTGATATGAAGGGTGTGCTTCATTACGAACTATCAATACCTGATGTAAATGTGATATCTGAACATAAAAAATATCAATTCCTTCTAATGAAATAGGATATCAGAAAAAAACATGTATTTACTTGGAAAGGTTTGTAACGGGTGTGCTTTCAACTTGAACAAAGCTTAGCTGGGTATAAAACACTCGCTGTATAGCCACAACTTAGCCCCTTCGAACTAGCATTTGTTTCAGTCGACAAGCAGAACCTCATCTTCTGCACACTTCCGTATAGTAGACGAAGAAGGAAAATTGGTTAGACGATTTTGTCGCGTTAAAACACGAATCGTGCTATATACTCATGTTATCCATTAATTATCCTACCCTTAGAGGAAAGTGTTAGATAATGATGGATAATATATTGATAAATAAAGATATTATTTTCAGTTCCTAATTACATAGTCTTCTCTGAGACATGCTTTAAAACTTATCACTACATCCAATAGTTTAAAACCCGTGCACTTACTAGGTTTTCTGAGTCTTTTATATAAATACGGACAAATACCACCAAATTTAAACAATGTAAAGATAAAGTTTTTGTTTTAACTTGCGTTTTAATTATGTTTTTAATAGTAATTCTTTTAAGCATATATTTAGGAACTAACAAGCTATTTTCTATAATTTTAATTAAGTTAAATAATTTTCTAATAATTAATTACTAAAATTTAAAATAACCTTCAAGTATTCATGTAAGGACACAATTAGTCCTTGATTAATAAAAAATAATTTACTATTAAGATATTTAGTTCTTATGCTACTCCATAATTTTTATTTCTCTTTTCTGGTAACTTGATGAAAATAATGAAAAATGATCTTATTATAATGTCTGGAGATAGCTAAGGAATAAATTATTTAAGTGCAATACATATTTTATAAAGAGATTGCCAAAGAAAGCGATTATGACAGAATAGTTGGATTGATTTTCGTTTTTGAAGGTATGAATCTTAATATATTTTAATACAGTACCGCAATAAATGATTAAATACTTTACCAATGCATTTCCAATACATGCATTTCCAATTTTTTATAAGATCACGCAATGAAGGGTTCATCGAACATGTACATTTAAATAATGTACAATAAACAATCAATTATTAATAAATAATAAACATTAAATAAAATATAGAATTAAGAACGAAATATGAAAACAGTGCATGCGCATTTGTGCATTTAAATCTAAATGTATAATTGATTACCCAAATCTTATTGTAATTATTCCAATTGGATAATGTGTTTATATACATTTTTTTAAGCTATTATTTTTGAAGATTTTTTTCTTTGCACATGTATTCAGTTGTGATGGTGATGATAGTAGTATGTGAGTTAAGGCCGATTGTATACATTAGGGTGGCCTTGGTGGAGTGCTCTCCGTAGAGGTTTTTTTAGGGAAATTCCTAGTTTGAAATCGCGCAAGAAATATCGTAGCTTAGGAAAATAGTACAGAAGTTCTAGACGACTAGGGCAACGATGACGACCGGGATGCGTATCTCCGAACTGTTGGCGCATACAGAACAAATTCACAATTTTTCGCCAGAGAATGCGATTTTCGCCAAATCTGGAAGTGCAAAGAGAAACTTCACGCCGCTTAACCTGTATAAATAAACATCCGGCGTTTTTCTTTCTTTCTTTTTTTGTTATTAGTTTTTTTTTTTCTTCTGATTATTAATGTAGGATTTAAATCGCAAAACGAAACATATCTTGAAATTAAGAAATAGTTATCCGAATAGAGAAGTAGATAATAATAATGGTAATATATTAGCATTGAGATCCGATTTCATGTATAAGGCCAAAAAGTTTGTAAAAATTGTTCAAACAAATTACAAATTCTTAGTAAAATGCATGAAAAATGTTCATAAGTCCAAATCAGTAGTACGCCATTTTACATTTCAACTATTTTTATTGTCATTTTGTATTTAAATTTTTAAAATGTATGACTTTATAAAATATCTCTCTTACGATGCAGTGCTTGAATTTTCATAAATTATCACCTTATATTTATCTATTATGTATTTTTAAAGAGCATCTTAATCATAATAAAATAGATATTTCGTGTTAAATTTTATGGTTGAAATTCATAAAATTTTCTAAGTATAATTTCCTCCTCGGACATGTCCATTTCTCATTCTTTACCCCCCCCCCCCCCAACCCCAACATACAAAGTTATAAAATAAAACGTTAAACATTTTATTAATGCTATTCTATTTGTTTTTCAGTAATCATAAACAATCTAACTTAATATATTATACAAATCAAAGTAATAATGATGCGCATAACCATTTTCATCCTATATTTATTATTACTAATTTCTATTGAGAGCGAAATGTATTCATATTAAAAGGAATGAGTATGATAGAACACTCAGCACAGTCGCAGACTGAAATGCCGCACCTCATAGGCTACCCTCTATCCGATTCGATAAATTTGATTTATCGTAATTAAATGACTAATTTTATTAGGATTGTTTTCGTACATTAATTTCCAACACAACTGATCCCCATATTGCAAGTTCGTGGGAAGTATTGGCCTAATTTGTCAAATGAAGGAAACACAATATTTAATTACTAAAGTTTCAAATTAAAATGTTCATATTTAATGAAGTGTATTAAAAAATATATTTTAAAATATTAGTCTGACATGTTTACGTCAAAATATTGGCATAATGGACGTTTAAACGAAATTTTGCTCTATTTTGCCATGTTAAAAAGAAAACGTAAATTTTGAATAACATGTGAAGTTTACAACTTACATTGTTCCAAAGCAATATTGTCCTTATCAATGACATATGTGATATTTAAAAACTGATGCATCCATTTTACAAACTCAATATCTGTAATACACACAGACAAGTCACATAAACCAACCACTAAAAACATAATTTTTGGATTCAGGAAACCTCAAAACATATAAATGTAACAAAAATTCAATTTCGAAAACGTGATCCGAAAACAATACTTTCGCGACCTTTTACGGATAAGATAAAGTAAATTAGAATAAGAGAATAATTTTAAATTAATTAAACTTTAATTGCATTTATTACATTGATTTTTATTTATAAAAAGAAATGCTTTTATTTAATTTGGGGTAGACCTGTATATTTACTATATATTTTACAAACACAATATAGTGTACTAATTTAGCACAGAATTTAAAACACATAGCACGACA
Source organism: Salticus scenicus (assembly GCA_963930645.1). Taxonomy (NCBI): domain Eukaryota; kingdom Metazoa; phylum Arthropoda; class Arachnida; order Araneae; family Salticidae; genus Salticus; species Salticus scenicus. The sequence continues at coordinate 221,191,070 of OZ005653.1, read as the reverse complement.
TGAAATGACCTTTCAGCAATTCCATTGTATGAATATATCTGAATTCTTTTGTGGGGTTCTGTGTAAACTTCTAATAAAGGATATACATTCTACATTGTATACGAAACATTCTTTCATGCACATAAAATAAATGTTCAATTTTTTTTTTTTTTTTTTTTTTTTTTTTTCATCCAAAAATATTAAATTGTATTTACCAGAAAATTCACACATAGACTTAATGAATTTGAATTCTTTTCTTAGTCACTGCACACGAATTACTTAATATTTCACCCGAGTCCCAATATCTATTCTTGAGGTATGGTGATAACAAACACACAGACACACACATTCAGGCAACCGCTAAAAACCTAATTTTTTGTTTCATGATATTTAAGCAAATGTAGCAAAAACTCAATTTCGAAAATCTGAATCAAAAATAAAACTATTCTTACAATATATGGGTAAAATAAACTAAATAATGATGCGTAATAATGATAATCTGATGTGTCACTCACACGACTTTTTTTTTCACCCTGCATTTCAATATTATAATGACAGATTGCACATTAAAGCTTAAGATCAATAGCGTAAGAATGTAAAGTTTAATGTACTTTTCAAATAATCTAAAATAGGTTTAGAAACAATTTTATTTGACGAAGAGAAAGTAAATAATAATAAAAATAAAAATAATAATAAAACAGAATAAAATAAAATAAAATAAATGTATTTCAAGGATAATTTTAAAAGCTTTAAAATCATAATATTACAAATATAATTCTTCATTAATCTTGATAAAATAAATTTAAAGGGTTTTCTAATAAATTTTGGCATAAAATTATATTATCTAAAAATAACGATACAAAGACTCCATTGACACATTTTTAACAATTATGATTCAGGGAGCCTCAAAACGTGTATATATAACAAAAATTCAATTTCGAAAATTTGACCCCAAAACAATACTTTCTCTACCATATATGTTGGTAAGAGAAAGTAAAATAAATAAATAAATAAATAAATGTATTTCAAGAACAATTTTAAAAGCTTTAAAATTAGAATATTACAATTTTATTTCTTCATTAATCTTGCTAAATTAAATTTAAAGGGTGGAGGATTTCTAATAAATTTTTGCATTAAATATATTATTTAAGAATTACGATACTAAAACTCCACTGACACATTTTTAATAGTTTATTCTCTTGGGAAAAAAAAAAAAAGATTGCTCGAATCCTTAACGAATCATGAATGAAGTGGAAAGAAGGGTTGCTTTGCGACAGAGAGGGTTTTGGCGCGAGCTACAAAAATTCGCCAGGTTGACCTGTATGCGCCAACATTTCGGAGATACGCGACCGGGATTCAATCCCGGTACTAGCTTAGAGAGCAGATTATCTTGACTTGTGGTGGTGTCGTATTCTAAAGTTTGATCTTAAGTTACTCAATATATTTCTACGTTAAATTTAGAAGGAAATTAAATAATGCTAAAAATTCTAAACTAAAACAATTATTATTATTTATTTATTTATTTTTTATTATTATTATTATTATTATTATTATTATTATTTATGAAAAAATAATTTTTAAAGAAAATATATTTTTAAATGACAGATTTTTTTTTTTCTTTTATTTTTTTAAAGTAAATTGTAAAATTTGAATGTATAAATTAAATTTATACATATTTTTTTTTAGAATAAATAAATAATTGTGATTCTTGAACGATTAAGTTGTATTACCGAGAAACAAAATCGCATAAAAAAAGCAATTAAAAATCAATAATATCACGATTTCATATTTTATTTTAGATTAATATTTTTTCTGAAAGAATAGAAATATATAATTGGCAAGTGTAACAAACTACTTATTAATGCAATTTTTTTATTTAGTAAACATTTTATTTCAATAAATGGATGATATAATTTCATGTTCTATATAAAATTTACTTTAATTATATAATTTATTATAGGTTCTTTAAATCAACTAATACATTTAATACGCAGATTTTATAATGTATTGGATCATGTAAATATTTGACTTAATTAATATTTAATTTAATTAAATAAAACATTCAATATTTCCATATAATATATTATAGACGATGATGGAATAAAAAGGAATAGTCCGATTGATAGTTAAAATTAATATGAAAAATTGATAATTTATAGCTAATAAATCTCTAATCGGAAGATAAATGTTATATATCTTTGTATTATTTATACATCGCATAATCTAAATTCAACAATACTATTCTTTTATTAAAATTTGAAAAGAACGAATTCTTAAAATAAAATTTGCATTTCTGCTTAATTCTCGTTTATTAATAGCCTTGCACTTATAATTTTTAAAAGAATAAATTTCTGCGCAAAAAAATTCCAGTGTTCTTTTACATTTCATATTTCTCTCTCTCTTTCATCAAAAAAGAGCCTAGAGCTAATGAAAATAAACGGAAGAAAAGTTCATTCCGGTAGAACTTTAATGAAAGAAAAATGGTAAAGCCGACATTGGCATTTCCAAATAAATTTGAGGTTTTTCTTTTAGATGAATTGGGAGGTAATTACTTTGTCTTTTTCCTAAAGGCATATCATAATTATGAAATTTCGGATAGAAAAAGTTTTTCTTCAATTAAACATTTCATATATTTTTAAAATGTGAATTAAATGAGAGAGTGAAAGACCTGGAAAAGATAAGAATGTTGTAAGAGGAAATAACACTTTTAGTAATCTTTGACATTTCCGATTTAGTTTTTTCCAATATTTAAATTGTAATCATGCAGTTTTTCATTTAGAAAAAAAAAAAAAAAAAAAAAAAAAAAAAAAAAAAACATTTACCAGTGAATATTTTGAAATTTTCTCATTAAATTTTCAGAAATTGTTTTGAAAAACTTTATTTTACTTTAAAAATCATTTGTTTAATTTTATATTTTATTACTTTGTAAGATTAAAGTATATTCGCGTTTTTAAAAGTTGAATATTTTTAAAATCATTTTATTGAAAACACACAGGAAAAAATATCTATATAAAGTAAATTATTTATATATATTCGAAAATCTTGAACATCGATCTAAATGTAATGAACATTACGATATAAAACTGTTTTTAATGATATTTGTTTATTAATTTGATTTTACAATTGACTTTTTTGGAAAGATTTAGAAAGAATAGATTTTACTGTATAAGCTAAGAAATCGTAAAAGACACAATAAATAAATAAAAAAATGGTAGCGGTAGTACTTTTTTTTAGAATGGAGTAATGTAGTAAATATATATATATATATATATATATTTAATGGAATTAGATGTGTACATAAACTAAGTTCTGAAACTTCGATAAAATTAATGATATGTTACGTGTTTACAAGTAAGCTATTGATCAAAGTTATCCGGTTAAATTTATTAAATTTTTGCTCAAAGGTTTTATAGTAAATAAGAAATACCGAAGTGAAGTGATGTCAGTTATCGAGATTGGTTGAGTTTGAGTTTCAAAGCAGCAACTAGTATTTAAGGTATGATTCCAGAGTGTTTTTTCCCCTTGTCTTTTCTGGTTTGGGAGAGTGTTGCCGGTATAAAACTAGTTTAACCACTCAAACAAGTCACAAGTCTCGCCACTTGCCTCCTTCCTTTCTTAAATTACTTCTTCATAAATTTTGTTTCATTTTATTTTTTTCTGTTAAGATTTTTGTTAAGTCGGTTTATCGTTTCGTTTGTGTTGCAAGTTGTTAACTAATAAACTTTGGTTTATTTAAATAAGACCTGTGGCGTCTTCAATACATTAATTGGATTGAATTATGTATCGAACAATATTTATGGTACGCAAGCAACAAAATCAGGTACCTGTATCCTGAAACCTGTACCCTATTTTTCTGACTATGCTTTTCTGCCAATAGTGAACTTGAATAACATATTTCAATTCCATTAAGGCTTTTGTACAGTAAAGGTATTAAAATATGGTTTATAGAAATACCTCTCATAGAACACAATGCTTTGGAATAATTTCGGGAGTCCCTCCATACACTCCATTTTCAATAAGGAGCATTCGATAGTGCACCTGAATAACATATGTCAGTTTCAAGAAATTCCATAAATATTTACGGGGGTTAGAGCACGGACAGGCAGACAGAGGGACAAACGGACAGACAGACAAATCGAAGTACAAATTGACAGAGATTTTATAAAATAAATCTGATCTGAAGTTTTCAAGAGCAGAATATGGGCAAAATTTTAAACTACATGCTTAATTTTTCTACGAAACAAAATTAAAGCTCTCAAGAATAAAAATATACTTCACACCTTATTCATTTTCACTATATCTTTCAATTTTAATAAATTTTCATGTTTATTTATGTAAATATGTCTCAATGTGTGTGTCTTCAGAACGTTTTTCTAATTTTCTATTGTAAAATTAAAAATTTCTCACTTTATTAAATAAATTTTAAGTAAATGTGATAAATATATATTTAAAAAAAAACACATAAAGAATTCCGCTTTATTTTTAACAAGTTGAAACATTTGTTAGTTTTAATTGTCAGATCTTCTTAACTCAAAAATTTTCTCAGAAAGAAAGAATCCTTTCTAATATCGAACTTTTGCGACAGGAAATGGAACTCAACATCCTGATGTGAATTATAATGCGCCAATATTTTACCGTAAGATTAAATTTTCGTTAGATAAAGGAAATTGAATTTAAAAGCGTTCCTTTAAAATTTGAATTCAGGTATAATACTGAAGATGTAGGTAAACCAAAGTAATTTGCGTTCGGGATTTATCAATAACTCTGGGAGAAAAAAAAAATGATTTACAAATATGTTTCTTTCATATTTGGAGTAAAAGTTTTTTTTTTTTTTTTTTTTTTTTTTTTTTTTATCAAGTATATAAATACAAAAGAGTATTATTAGTAGTAAAAAAAGTATTATAACCACCAAGTATTATTATTATAATATATATATATATATATATATATATATATGTGTGTATGTATGTATATATATATATATATATATATATATATATATATGAATATATATATATATGTATGTGTATATGTATATATATAGATAGATATAGATATAGATATAGATATAGATATAGTGTAATTTCTTAGAATACAAAGAAGATTTATTTATAAAACATTTAGATATTGTTGTATTGAGCATGAAGGCAAATTGTTTCTATTTCATGGGTGTTCAAATAATTAATTAACTAGCTAGAATGTACTAGCGTATTGGAGATGCTGGACTTGTTGTAAGGCCTTAATCCGTGCGAATTTTTCTAAGTGGTCACCTCAAATTTGTTTATGTGACGCTTGTGGACACACTGGGTACTATCATAGGGCGGATTGTCATTGTTAAGGCAGACAATAAATGCTCACCTGTCATCATCGATCACTTCTGGGAATCATTTTTACGTCGTTGAATTCAACCTTATATTTCAACATTTCCGATAAATATTCACTTTTTATAAACGACATTTTCTACACTAGCATACGGAAAAAAAGAAATCTTTTTTTCTCTTAAATAAATACAGATTTGAAACTCAATGTTCTGTCAACAATACATCATTTTTTTCTTTAAAAACAAGCATTCCATTTAAAACATTTTCTAAGGCATAGATTAATGTGACTTTAGTCTGATAACCAATAGTATAAGAATAATGCAATAGTTATGTTGTTATTTTTTAATATTAAATCTATAAATATGTACGTTTTTTTACTAGCATTCTAATTCTAACATATGATATTCTCAATGAATTTCAAGTTTTTGTTTTAAGTATCCAGAGTTTTCAAAAATTCGACCTACATACTGAGATGGTGATAGAGGACATCAAGGGTATGCAAATTTACCATAGAATATAAGGTCGCAAAACACGGTGAGATGGTAAAAATCGCGAAAAACGCATGCAGGTTTCTATGTCACGCTAGAATGACAAATGTACGATGCAATTAGAAGAAAATGATTAATTATTACTAGAGTTGTTGGAAGTGGCACCCGCCAACGTCATTACACAATCTACAACGACGTAAACTTGGACGCGCTCGTAAAAAGAATTCCCTTTTACGCTCGAAGATGCCAGGTATGTGTTTGAGATCTACCGCGCTATGAGATCCTCCGGTGTGTCCACAGGCGTCAGATAAACAAGTAATTTAAAGAGACCTTAAAGGAAAAAGTCACTCGGACTGAGACCAGGCGAATGCGATGGCCTTGCGCATGTCATTCTCGCGGTATGTCATTCACACGTGGTATGTCATTCACGCGTGTCCAATACACCACCTTTGTTTTTCACGAACTTCACCCTCTTAATATGATTTGAAACACCGTGTTTTGTGATAAGAATTCATCCTCTTAATATCTCCCATAAACCCTCTGAATGCCGGTCGAATTTAGTACACCTTGTGTAAATTTCAAAAAATTCATTTAAAATTTTAATGAAAAAAAAATGTAATCTACTTTTTTTTTTAAAACAAATTCATACAAAAGTATAATCTTTACAAGAATGAAAGTTTTTTAATTGTATACAGTTCTATTGCGCATGTATATATTAAAAACTATTTAGAAATGTAAATATTAAAATAGTGTCATTCCACGTCAAATCAACACAATTAAAAACCTTCCCCTCCACATTTTTATAAAATCAGGCTCATTTGTTTGTTCTATAGAGAAATGAATGTATACCAATTAATAAGTTCCTATCTCTTTTAGTTTTTGACATACAAGGCTGCAAAAAGGGATAAAAAATGCAAATTTCCGAAATTCTTCTACTACAAATATACCTCTATTTTCTTTCCTAATTAACTTAGAGATAAAATATTGGATCATTAGAAAGCTTTAAATACAGGCTTTCAAGTGATATATCATAAGTACATATTTTTTTTTTTTTTTTTTTTTTTTTTTTTCACTTTAAGGTCAAACATTTTGACTTTTGACCTCTTTTGATTAAAAGTACACATTTAATTTTCTTTTAAAAATTGTATGTTATTTTTATGTTTATTATCTATAATTACTGTACATTTTAACATGGCACGGCCCTGTGATACTGATTTATAAATTAAAATGCAACTCTACCAGTATTTCCATATATAACGTACGTTTCACGAAAAAATGGCCAACCCATGTTGAAACTAACAATAATTATAGATAATAAACGTAATAATAACATATAATTTTTAAATGAAAATTAAGTGTATACTGTTTGAGATATTGAAGTTTAAAGGTCAAAATGTATGACCTTAAAATGAAACTTTTTAAAAATATATAAATATGATATATCATTTATAAGCCTGTATTATAAGCTTACAAATGATACCAACCTTACATCTCTAAGTTAGTTAGGGGACAAAATGTGGGAAAAACTTACGTTATGTTAGTATGAAAATACTGATTTAGGGTTGCATATTAATTTATAACTCAACATCCCATGGCCGTCTCATTTTAAAATTTACAATAGTTATAGATAATAATAGTTAGAGATAATAATGTAAAAATAACATCTAATTTTTAAAATAAAATTAAATGTGTACTTTTTGAGATATTGGAGATCAAAGGTCAACATGTTTGACCTTAAAGCGAAATGAAATATCAATATATACTTGTGATATATCATATGAAAGCCTCTATTATAAGCTTTTTAATGATACCAATCTAAGTTAATTAGAAAAAATTAGAAAAATCTCTAAGTTAATTAGAAAAAAAAATGTGTACATTTGCAGTAGAAGAATTTCGGAAATTTCCATTTTTTACCCATTTTTGTATATCTGTATGTCACTAAATGAGATAGGGACTAATTAATTGGTATAGATTCATTTCTTAATAGGGCAAATAAATGAGCCCAATTTCGTAAAAATCTGAGGGGCTCAGGTAAAATTGCTGTTTTCTTGTGTTGATTTGACATGGAATGACTCAATATAAAAAATAATATAGAGATAGAACCTGCAAAAATTGTCTTTTTTAAAAGAATGGAATATTTATATATAAAAAAGGAAATATATTTGAATTTCACAAAACATTACACATACGATTTTCTGTAAATGTAAATAGTAATAATAATTTTCTTCCTGAAAACCAAGCTTTTGTAAAGTATACTGGATATACACAGCATTGCATTTCATTTTAATTTAGACTTGCTCCAATACTACTAATCGAATATTAAATTAGAAATAATTTGTTTTAAAATACCTCTATTGTGTTAATTGTTAATTATTTAGTAAAAATTAAGCTATAAATATCATAAAAAAATATTTTGCTTCTTTTGTATAATTAATTCTGTTAATTATCCTTAAAACATGTAATATTAAGAAAAAGGTATAAGATACTTATTACAATTTCACTATTTTAAAGATTTAATGAAGTTACTTTCAAAACAACTGACCTTATTCCCTGGACCACTCTTAAGAGTGAGTCCCAGACCGTCGCCAATTGCCCATAGTGTAGCACTAGTGATACATAAAATCTACTCAACCTCAATCTCAACCAATTTTATTCAACATATAAAATCTAGAATATTTTGAGTGCTCTTTTAAGCTTAATTTTCATTCAATAACGCCGAAAATTCTTTTAATTCTAGATTTTGATAGATTCAATAATTTTCACGTACCATGAATACAACTGATTGCATTTAGAAATTTTAAAACTTCTTGCGTGTTACATAGATTTTGTAAGCATGCGACTGAAGTAATGTCTGAAATTACATGAGTTTTTATAATTCTGTAAACTCGAAATTAACTAATACTGTTTAATATTTTTACAAAATCACTTTGTAGATGGCTCTATTAAGTTACTCTTCTCACAAATAAATTCTGATTAACTCTTGTACTGTCTCATTATAGTATAGAAGAAAACTTGGGTTGATCACAGCATAAAAACATTTAGATTATTTGAAAAGGTATATTATCAAGATGGTAAAAATAGCAGTTCATGCTAAAATACTATGTTAAGCCTTAAGAGAGGATCTAACTATTATATTCATATCGAATGCAGAAAAATATTAATTAATTCATTTATGCTGGAAAATATTGTAATAATGGTTATATACTGCATGATTCATAATTATATTCTCATGCATAGGAGAAGAAATGGAGAACATAATAAAAATCATATACACATAGGAAAGCATAATAAGTAATATAAATTTATGCTAACTGTTAATATATTGTCATCACGGCATTTTCCTATTTCGAACTATAAACATCGTTTTTTTTCCCCATCCCTATGAAGCATTACAATATATAGCAAACGTATTTATACGCATTCATGATTATTAACTTAAGCTTGCATATACATACGACAGGGGCATTTATTGCTAAGGGCAAACTTTAAATAGATACAGGAACTTTTAACACTTTTAACAGTAATTCTTAAAATCATTTTGTTTAAGGATGTAACGCTTTAGCTGTTTAACCCACCACTGTCCAAATTTGAAAAATGCCTCAACGACATTGTATTAACAATGGTTTTTCCTGTCCTATATGTCATTTTTCCTTTCTTTTGTGATTATATTTCCTAACTAAGTTTTCTACTTAATCTCTGAGTTATTGCGTAGAGTTATGAATCATTCTGTGTAAATACGTTTTGTAATTATTTTAGTATAGGATCCCCTAGACAACTGTTTTATTTTGGTTCATGAGTATCTCGGACGTTGTTCGCCTAGGACACTGTTTCGGAAAGTACTATAGCTATTTAACACTTCGAAGCACGGTGGTATATACCAACTAGTTTTATTTCGAACTGCTTTTTTTTGCTTTTAAAATTTAGCGGGAAATAAATTACTTTTTTTTCTTCATCTAACTTTCATTGTAATTTCTAGTAGCAGTCAAAATTAAATTCACATAATTAAGCTTTATGCTTCAAATATTTAAACAAAATATTAAATAGTGTATTACCTTCAACTAACTAAAAATCGCAATAACGAAGCGTAAAATCAAAATAAGGTAGTAGATTTTTTAAAAGAATTTTCAATCCCTCGTCTCTAAAAAAGGAAAAATATATCATCGGCAATACGGCGACAAATAAATAAATAAATAAATAAAAACAAATAAATAAATAAATTCGCGGAGTGTGTCCTATACTAAAGCTGTACCTAATTTTTACATGTGTTTTAAAAAATCTTACTCTGTTATTGTTTCTACTGGTACCTTTCAGTGTTTATACAATAACTGAAGCAGTATTTTATATACAATATTAAATAAAAATTAAATAATATTTTATATTATAAAATATTTTCAGTCATATAAGTTTTCACAAAATATAACTTAAAAAATCAATGTTTCAAGTTGCGTAATATTTTTTATGTGTGTTTTTGAGTATTATGCTCCTTTAATAAGATTTATAAATATGGTATAGAATATTCACCAGCAGTGAATTTTTAAACATTATAATACTTCAGTAGATTTTTAATTAAAAATTATTTTTACGGTGCTCTTTAAAAGTGCTTACGAAATAATGAATAATTTTAAAATTCTTCAAAGCATGTTACTTATTTATTCCACGTACCATAAGTTGTTAATTCTATTTGCATAATTTGTATAGCATTAGAATAAAGTAATTATAATCTAAGTGATTATAATACTTCCCTCAAAGAATTAATTATACGATTCACGCTAAACTGTGTCCATAAAATACATTATCAACTTATAATTTTTGTATTATAAACTTTGTATTGTTTTGAAATACACTTCATTTATGTTTATTGAAAAATAGAACCTTTAAAAATGATTATGCGAAAATATTTTCAATTCATTAAGCATTTGAATTGATTAAAATATTAATTTATCAAAGGGCTGCTTAAATTTAAACACCGCATTATTAAAATTCATCGTTGTGTAAAATAGTTTATTTTAATAAAGTGTTTGTTTATGAATGGAAATTTCTACAGTGCTTTGTTTGAAAAGATTTGCATTTTATGTAAAGCCGGTAAATATTGCTTAGTTATGCTAAGATATGAAACTGTTCTTAGTTAAGAGAAACTTTTGTTACGGATATTATAATTTAATTGTATATAATTTGTAACTTTTATATGAAACTTTTCAAATAACTATGTTTATTTAACTATCATATGATATTTTTGTTGTTTTTCGCAATCATGAATATACGGTGAGACGGATTAGAGTCGTGCATCGGGTCGGTTACCCGCGGTTACCCGCTCTGCAGGTCGGGTGCGGGTCGAGTCAGCATTAATTTTTGATCCGCAGGTAAATCAGCAGGTCTACCTGCAAAATATTTTTCTTCGAAAAAACTTATATTACCTTTTTTTATGAATATAATCTTTTGAATGCAGAGACGGTATAGTAATCCAGATTTGCGAAAAGGATTTTGTATTCCGCATAGCTCAAAAACGAATGGTCGTAGAATGATGCGAATTTATATGTGTGACTGTCATGATGTCTAGTTGTAAACCTGCAAATCTGGTTTTAATACGGCCTTCAGTTTCAGAGATAGCAACGACTTAACAAGAATTTTCGTGACGTCTGTATGCAAGTATGTGTGTGTGTGTGTGTCGCATAACTCAAAAACGGTTGGACGTAGAACGTTGCAAATTGGTATATAGGTTTGCTCTAACATCTAGTTGTACACCTCCATTTTGGACTTTCTATGATTTTCCGTTTTGAAGATATTCAGGAAAATTATATTCATAATGGCCAAATATGCAAAGGTTTTGGCCATTATATCTGTACTGATAAGTATAAAGGATTTAAGTCCATATTCTTGATTTTTCAGGAGACGAAAAATAAAGTTAAAATAACTAAAAACAAATCAGCAGAATCGATTAGGATAAAGGGATTATGTTGGTCTATGCCCTTTATACCGTTCAGTGATTGTCAACCTTCATTTAATAAAGAGAAAAAAAGTTGAATTAAATATTTTATACAAAGATTAATGCTAAATTTCTGACTTGAATCTTTTTTTACCAATGGGTTTTCTCAAAGACTAAATGACATGGATTTAAATCCTTTATACCAATCGATAGATAATTATTTTGTGGGTATGACTATGTACTTAACTGAAAATCGACATTTTTGGACTTAAAACCTTTATACTTATCAGTACAGATATATGACCTACCATCATAGAGATTTCAAAAGAAGCTAGTGATAGAGTCAGTAATGATATTGTTATGAAAATTGAAGACATTTTTGCGTGTAGAAAGTAATTTGTAAAGACATAAGCAGATTCTAGTCGACGAATGCATTTTATTTAATTCCTTTTTAAAAGCTTTTTGTGATTGCTTTTCACTTAAGAACTTTTAGTTCATGCAGTTTTTAAGATTTTATAATAGAAAATGTTATTTGTTAGTTTTGGTGCTGGAATATCCACTTAAGGGAATTTGTCTTCCCTATGCATATAAAGGAATTTTTAGACTTTGTCAGTGCAGTATTTAATCTATATATATGTGTGTGTGTGTGTTACCATTAAAGTGTAAAATCCGTTATTTCATAGAATAGGTATTTCATGAAATAACTAGACAAATCAGTTAAAGTGCATAAAATAATTGAATTCTACGATTTAACTAGGTATTATATAGAATAACGATTACTTGATCGTTAAAGTATGAAATGCAGCACCCGAAAGTTCTTTGAACTTATTCTAGCTGGTTTTAGTCAGTTTTGAACCGCTCGTAGGTGCTTTGCAATGACGTGTGTGTGTATACGCTTCATTCCGTTGCTTGATGATGAATATTTCCAACATACTGTTATTTAACTATTTTATATTATATATTTATACTAGAATTTTTTTCTTTTAATCTTGAGCATGAATTATAACACAATTATATCACCCCGATTTATTTCACACACACACACAAAAAAAAAAAAAAAAAAAAAAAAAAAGGAAAAGGAAAAGGAAAAAATTATGCAGAGAAGGGTTAAATTCGGTACCCAATGTCCACCAGTTATAAAAGCATAACGTTTAGTGGAGATTGAATTTATCATTATCAGAGGCGTAACTAGAAAATTGGGGGCCCCGGGAAAAACATATGATAATGATACTCCCATCTTTATTGTTTATTCAAAAATTACTAATTTCTATATAAGCTAAGTATGATAATTTCTTCTATAACTAGTCGTTTTCTACTGCCTAGTTCTTGATTTATACCCACGTATTTTTATATCTATTTTTCCTTGCCAATTCAAAATACTAGACATAGGTTTAAATGGTATTTAAAACAAATAGCTTTATTTATTACATCATGATTCTTATACGTTTAAGTCCAAACGTCTGTAAGAAATTAAGAATATACATGATAATCCTTTTATTCAATTTTATAATTATGTATCCATTTTTTTGTTTTTTATATAGTTAATTTCCCGTTACGTAGTTGATTTTTGCATGTTTAATTTATTATTTGAATCAATAAACAAATCTTCTAAAAACATGCAAATAACCGTGAATAGTTTTTTTTTCTTTTAATCGTACTACATAGTTTCTGCTGTGATGTAAGTTTGCCCGTTAAATTATTATTTTCCTTTGTTTTATTCAGTTGAAATGCATGCATGAAAATCATGGATAAAATCATGGATATGAGCAATATAAATTATATCATCTGCTTTCCCTTATTATTTATAAATTAATCACCCGCAATAGGGATAAAATGTATTTTTCGAGCGATTTTAACTATTTATGATAAATTAAAATAACTTTGAAATTGTTTATTTTGCACTTTAACGGTCTATCATTAGTTATTTCATAGAATAACTAATTATTTCATAGAATAACTAGGTAAAGTATGAAATTTTTCATATATTATATACTTTAACTGACTTGTCTACTTATTTCATGGTATACACTAAGCGACAGAAAAAAAAAAAAAAGACGCCGCACTGCAGAAAAACTGATTTATACCTATTTTATTTGTAATAACTTCAAAACTAATGCTTTAAACAAATAAAACTGTCATCTTTGCATAATATCAAAGAGATGAAATGATACTTATGTACATTTTTCATTTAATAATTACACTCTACGAAGTAATTATTAAAAATCTACACAAAACATTCTTTTTAAACGTAATATAATAAACATATATTTTGTACTGTATTATGATTTATTATATGATATAAACAAGTTATATTTTAATACATGAAGTAAAACTAATTATTTGTTAGATCTAAGCAATTTTTTAATAAAAATATGTATTTTGCATTGAGTTATTCCGCTTCTATATGGAATTACTGCTTTAATGCGCAATGGCATAGTATTATGCGGTGTTTTAATATAAATATCAGAAATTTCTCTTTGCCAAATATCATAAATAAAGTTTTCTAGTCCTTGCAGAATTGTAGGCTGCATTTTTTTAATCCTTCCTCCTTTCTCGCGCATTTTTATAGACTAAACATTTTCGAGCGAATTGAGATTACGGCTACTTCTAAGTCTGAAGAAAAATAAAATTCTACGATATTTTTAGCGCGAATTAACTTAAAGTTGAAAAAGACATTATTTTTTACACAATTATAGGTGCTCATGGGAAAGGATAGATAATTTTAACAATTCGAATGGAATAAACGCACCACAGACGAACTTTATTATGGTGCAATATCATCTTGAAATTCTGTTTGCGGGAAAGTCTGATATTCCTTTAAAATAGTCAGCCAGGCACCGTTTTTATAATAACCGCATTTTATTTCAAGTTAATTGATCCCTTGTGCATAAAAAATTGCCCGACTCATTGAAAATTTATGCACTTCCGTACTATAATGTACAGATAATGTGTCACTGTTTCATGAATGCAAATTTCAATAATTCGGTCACATTTTTATCATCTTACTAGTTTTTTTTTCTTTTCTATTTTATCAGCCCGAAATAAAATAACCTTGAATCATCAGAGAAAATTAGTTCGGGCAAATAATTAACTGATATATATACATATGTATTTTAATTTTTGTCAACTGAAGTCTTGTTTTTTCAAATTCTTTTCCTTAGTAATGATTTTTTTTTTTTTATCAGCCCGAAATAAAATAAACTTGAATCATCAGATAACACCAGTTCCGCCTAATAATTAACTAATATATATACATATGTATTTTAATTTTTGTCACTGAAGTCTTGTTTTTTCAAATTCTTTTCCTTAGTAATGACTTTTTTTTTTTTTTTTTTTTTTAAGATCTTCCGGTTTTTAACTGACTTCAAAAAAGGAGGAGGTTCTCAATTCAAACCGTATGTTTTTTTTTTTGTTAGTTCATAACTTCAGAACGGATGCTCCGATTTTGATACTTTTTGTTTTGTTAAAAAGGTCTTGGTCTGAAATAGGCCGCATTGTAATACCTTTACGATCTAAAGAAAATACAGGGTGCCGAAAAAAATCAATTCCAACTATTTCAACTGCTAAACGGCTACAGCTGTGGAGAACGCGACTGATCCATACTAATTTAACTTTAACTTTACTGAAGGTTGAATGCTGCCAACTTACTTATTTAACTTTAGATTGACTTGAAGCTGTAAATGAAATACTTAAACTATGAAGAAATGACAGAGTCCAAATATATAACATAAATGAGCTTTAATTGAGCATAAATAAGAAGGAGGGCGCTGGACTATAATAACATCTAGTAACTTACGACTTAAAATGGGCAGTCCTCTTAAATACTTTGATATTAATAAATAACCCCCGTTACTTTACTTAATTATTCACAAATGATCCCAACCACTTTTAATCACTTTCATTAACTCATGAGGTCAAGAAATCTTTCGATTAGCAGGAGGATTCCCTGACACTGCTATCTACTCGACTTATATCCAACTATATCCGCTCCTAACTCTTCAAAACAATCTTCCTTCCAACTAACTTTAACTCCTCTCCAACTGACTCCCAAAAGCAATCTTCTTTCTCCTTTTATACTATTCAGTTCCCAAAATATTAGCATATTTCAATTTACAATTTTAGCTTAGGATCGGCACTAACTCTATTACTCAAATCGAATCCTAAAACAGCAGATTCACGTTGTACCCGCAAAGTGCGAGTTTTAATTGTAGCACTTTGCTATACCTGACACAGCTATAATCATAAAAGGGATATGTAGGTTTAAGAAAGTGGTCTTGCGCTACAAGATCAAACCACTTACAGCGCCACCTGGTGTAAAATAGTGGAGTTAGTGTTCCTATCTCGAAAACGGTTCAAGAAAAAAAAAAAAAAAAAAAGTGAATTACCAAGTTGAAGAATATCATCGATTTAGTAAAAAAATCTGGAGTGACTCCACTCGACTTTCCGAACATTGAGTCATTAACAGTTTTGTAGATAAAGTAAAGAAAGAGTAGTTGTTAAACAAACAAAAGAGAGAAAACCATAATAGAGTGTTTGAGTATTTTTCTCCATCTATAACACGTTGTTTTATTTAACGCTACTGAACTTTGAGCCCATAGATCATAATGACAAAGAAATTTTCGTTGTGTCCCTGTAAAAACCTATAAATGTTAGATTCACCAAAATGCTTATAGTTAGTGCAACAGTGATTTATAATACTCATATAAATTTTCAGCTGAATTCAATAAGGCGTTTAGATGCTATCATACTTTTAAAAATTTAGTCCCATAGGCCATAATGATAAAGAATTTTTCTTTGTGTCCCTGTAAAAAAACTGTAAGTGCTAGATTCACCAAAATCTATACAGTTAGTTCAACTGTGATCTATAACATGTGTAAATTTTTTTTGCTCGGATTAATAAGGCGTTTAGACACTATCACATTTTTAAAAATTTGGCCCCATAGGCATAATGATAAAGAATTTTTCTTTGTGTCCCTGTAAAAAAACTATAAGTGCTAGATTCTCCAAAATCTATACAGATTGAGCATTTGTGATCTATAATATGTGTATAAAATTTTTGCTCAATTGAATAAGGCGTTTAGATGCTATCGCACTTTTAAGATTTTGCTCCCATAGGCCATGATGATAAAGAATTTTTCTTTGTGTCCCTGTAAAAAAACTATAAGTGCTAGATTCACCAAAATCTATAGGTTTCGTACTATGGTGACTTACAATATGCGTACCAACTTTCAGGTTAATCGAACGAAGCGTTTAGACGCTAGCGTGTTCACCCACAGACATACACACATACACACATACACACACACATACATACATCATCGTAAAAATGGTGAAAACGGACTCAGGGGACCTCAAAACGTATAGAAACATCAAAATCTCGAATTCGGATTTTTGACATGATTACAATACTTTCCTCACTATAGTGTTCGGAAAGTAAAAAGACAGTTTGTAGACATTGATGCTAAAAATAGAACGCTAAAAACATGCATTTGTTTGTTCGCAATTTCTTACACTATGCACACTTGAACTACATTGCACACATTGTAGCGTTGCTGCTGACACTTATGCTATGTAGTTCAAAATACGGTAAATGTAAGCGATAACATCGTTTAGCGCATTGTCTATTTTAACCGACTTAACAAAGGAGAGGGATTTTTAATTCAAACCATATATTTTTGTTGTTGCTGTTGTTGTTTGTTAGCGTATAACTTCGTAAGAGATGCTCCGATTTTAATGCTTGTAAAATTCTTGTCATGAAATAGGTCCCATGATGATTTCATTAAGATCTAAACAAATTATAGTGTGCTCACAAAAGTCTACTTTCACTCTTTTAAATGCTGAACGGCTGTAGCTGCACCCGTAAAAGTAGTATAATAAAGTGGCCATGCACTATGACATGCGATCGCTTATAGCGCCTTCCGCGTAAAATAGTAGAAATAGCGTTTCTATCTCGAAAACATTATGAAGTAGGGGAAGAAATGTAAATTGCAAAGTTGTAGAGCATCATCGATTTAGTACATAATGACATTTTATAAGTATTAATGTTAAAAACAGAATATTTTAAAATGCATCTGTGTGTTCGAAATTTCCTGCACAATAACATGCCGAAACGACCTTAGAAAAAAAAAAAAAAAAACTTTATTTCGATGTTTAAGCTTCTATCCGTCATCTGTAATGCATATTTGGATCCTTGTTTGAACTATACACTGTGCACATTCAAGCGTAGAGGGTGACATGTACGCTCTGTAAAATTCAATGGGAATTCAGATGTGTATTGCAATCGAGGTTATCATTATATCGTTTCTATGTCTTTTTTTATTTATTAAAGGTATACGCTGTAATTTTTTCTCTGAAGCTTCATTTGATAGTCTTATATGAATAACACAGTGTTATCGATTCTTTTCCAGCTGCTTCTCTTTTTAACGTTTATATTTCATATATTTACTGATATTGGATACATTTATACTGTATTCAACAAAACTACGTTCGTAACCAAAAATCCTGCCTAACAGGATTTTCGGTTACGAATGTAGCACATCCTTTCATTTCATTTCTAAAACCTTTTTAATGTAAGGCATGTGGATTAAATAGATAGTTTTTGTCTCGTATCGCATAAAGGACAGAAAAGTGACACCAACTTAAAATGCAGTGTTTGAGAAATATTAACTTGAAAATAAGGCATTAACTTGAATAAAACTGACACAACTGCCTCTCGAGTGGATAATTTTCTAGAAGGAGATGTAACGTTTTTTGTGTACATTGGGGCGCTTAATCTATTTTTCAGTGACATAAATTTGAAATTACCATTTTTAGAGTTTGTCACTTTTCTTGTGGATTGCGATATGTGAGCCTGCTGTCT
The DNA here is from genome assembly GCA_963930645.1 of Salticus scenicus. Taxonomy (NCBI): domain Eukaryota; kingdom Metazoa; phylum Arthropoda; class Arachnida; order Araneae; family Salticidae; genus Salticus; species Salticus scenicus. The sequence goes on along the minus strand of OZ005653.1, from coordinate 221,172,500 downwards.
AACGCCTTCTGATGTTCTGCTATGAATACATTTTCTCTGAAAGGGGAAAAAAAATAGAACCGACTCCAAAAAACAACTATTATTGAAACTACTAAAAATGCAATAAAATTGAAAATTGCGCCTAAAAGCATGAAATAAATTCTTTCGCTGAAGAACATAAACATTACAATTAATTACAAATTTTGAATTCGGCGCAAAATTAAATCAAAATTGATACTTTTATTCAATACAAAAATCAAATTCTTTTCGAAATACACATATCACTTTGGCATCTACAAAACATAGCCGAAAACTATTTTATTTCAAATACAGTTAAGATTTCATAAGCTGCAAAAGTTTCCGGAGTTGATTGATATCTGTCGCCATTGGCGAAAAAAAAAAAAAATCGCCAAATTATCTGACGAACATATGTAATTTCTTTCAAAAATCTTGGGTTTTTCAATAAGGTATATTAAGTGAGAAATCAATAATATGAAACAATATTTCATACAATGTATATTACGAATATATACATCTCATGTGTATATTTTTGTATTAAGATTTGATCGCCAAATCCAAAAACTGCCAAGAACGACAAATATCAAAGCTATATCAATTTTATAAAGAAAACTCTTTAACTTCTTAGAAACATAAATACTGAATTTCGAAGTATGTTCACTGTTCTTTGTAGATGATGTTACTAATGGACCAATTGTATACAGTGATAAAATAATAAAGGAAACTATGAAGATGGATCGGTAGGGACAACAGCGTTTGTAGCTATCGGTCTAAAAACCCATCTTTTAAAAAGTCAAATTTTATCTAATTTTGCGCCGACTTCAAAAGTTGTGATTAATTGTAGTGTTTATGTTCTTCGGCGAAAGAATTTATTTCATGCTTTTAGGCGCTATTTTCGATTTCATTTAGTTTTTAGTAGTTTGAATAATAGTTGTTTTTTGGAGTCGGTTCTATTTTTTTACAAAAAGATTTTATTAACATACTTTGTTTAATTGTTCCCACACTGTTTTTGAAGAAATTATTTTGCTATGCACTTTTATTTAATCTTTTCTAAGTTATGAGCATGTACAAATCGATTATTTTTAAACTTTTGTTTCATAACTTGCCATCATCTCGCCTGGATGGGCAACATGACCACCTAAAGACACATTTTCCGTTTAAACTGCCAAAAAATTTTATATCTTCCTAAAAGTCATCTCAAGAATATTTCGTTAACATTTAATTAATTGACCATCTCACGTATTAAAATATTTTTTGAATTTCATTCTAAAATTAATACGTTTTGTGGCATCGTTAAATGCCTTATACTTGCCATTTTTGAAATACTTTCTAAAATTATAATTTTCTTTCGAGGTTGCAAAAAAAGAAAAGAAAAATATCAAAGTGCGGCTTTTTTTTTTTTTTTTTTTTTTTTTTTTTGTCGCTTAGTGTTATTCTATGAAATAACTGAATTAAACACTTTAACGGTTATATATATATATATACTGAGAGAGAGACAAAAATATTACGAAAAGTTCTACTAGCTTAAAAAATAATTTTGTAAATATTTTTTATAAGAATGAATACATTTTCGAAAACTTTTACAATATACTTCACATCTGTTACTGTAAACTGTGTTATAATAAAAAAAATATAATTTTGAAGTACGAAGTTTTTCTTATGTATGCTTATTTTGAATTTAATTTAATTTAATAGATTTCGTGATAAGTTTTATTAATGTAATTAATTAACAACGTGTGAATTGTAAACAGGTAAAGTCAAAAATTATAAAAATGTTACCATTGACAACATATATTTTTTTAACGCAGAGATTGCAAATACCGAATGGTCGTTTTTCCAAAAAACAATTTTTTTGAAAATATAAGTTTAGTTTAAATATAACATGTACTATATTTAAATAAATTTATTTTTTTTTATTTATTTTTTTTTTTTTTTATCTCAGGATGTTTAGGTTAAGTTTTATATTTGATAAAAAAAAAAAAAAAAAAAATTCAAATTAATTTTCCTCGTGCAAGAATATGCAAAAAATATTCAAAATTCTTGTCAAATACTTTTATAAAAAATATTATACTAATTGTAAGATGTTGTTCAAGTTCATTTACGAAGAAATTTGTGACTTTTAGGTCACATTAAAAACAATTTATTGTTGATGTAAAGCTTCAGTATTTTTGAAAACTAATTAGGCCCTGCAACTATAAAACTCGTATTTTACCACTTTCTCAAATGTCTTTGCTAGAACGTTTCATTTATTAACTTGTATTAAAGTAAAATTTTCATAAAATATGCTTAAAGTTTCGAATAATTGTACCTCAAAGCACGGTTAAAAAACTCACAAGTTATTAAAACATGATAAAAGAAAAACTTTCTTTTAAAAAAATTCGTATTTTCAACTTCTTATTAAAGAAAAGTTATTACTGTGCACCCGAACACACCACTTAACAATAATTTTTTCTTTAAATAATGGGTAAATTGAAACGCCAAAAAGAAAGGAAAATGTTGAAGGTTTTTTTTATTTAAAAGCTATTAGGTCTTTTTATATAAATGATATAACATTAAAGAAAAATAACAATGTATTTTTATGTTAGCCTAATTAAAATATAATTAGTATTTCGTAACACTAGTTCTTATTGCTTTAAAAAGGAGGGATACGAAATTGATGTTTATACAAAATATATACTTTGTGGCAATTTTCTTCGAAATGATTCGTGGCTTTAAATAAGGAGGATTTTATTATTTTATAGCATTGCAAAGAAATTAAGTCCATTTTTCTTTACAAGTGCCCATTGCGCAACACTAGTGCGACGCAAAACCCAACCAACCAATTTTCTTTACATCTATTTTGTTCCAGAAAAAATAAATTTACGGCACAAGCAAAATTAGACAGATCTCCTGATTTCTGCAGAGTTCGATCCTGTTAGATATTTGGCGATTTTGTAACGAATTTAGAGACCTATGTATTAAATTTGACAAAATATGAATATGATGAATATGACAAAATATGAATATGACGTTTTGAGGGTTAAAACCAACAGATTACACCAGGGTGCTAGGACAGGGTAGAGTGCTCTCCGTGAGTGTCTTTCTAGGAGATTCTATTCTGCATTTAAGCGAGTTTATCTCTTAATGGCCAAGATGATGAGAGCGACATGGATAATTGACAAAAGTCTAAAAGCCCTATCTATATTAAGAACGAAGTTACAGAGTTATTTAAAAAAATTTCACGGCCAACCTTCATCAAATTCGTCAGAGAGTCTTTTAAAGGGGTAGTTCTATCAGTAAATCTAGTTTGCTTATAATCAGACTAGACAGTTATGTATGACAAACTGCGCGATAAGCTGTCGATTATTGTTCTTGGACCAGCATGTTTAATCTCCGTGGTGTATATAAGGTTTTACAATTGAATTTTTTGGTACAAATGACAGTTTTATAGAATTGTTCCAAGAATGTTCAATTAAATAAGTTAATAATAAATATTCATCGACTAGAAGTAAGTAATATTCATCAACTTTAAATAAGCAATATTTATCAACTAGAACCAGCCTGTTTATTTACTACATACTTTATATAAGCAAAAAAGTCGACATTTTCATAAAAAAATTATTTTACCTGCCCCCCCCCCCTTTTTTTTTTGTAATCGTTTTGAAATTTCATTAATTTTGTATGATAAATAAATAATTCTGGTTTCAGGATTTGTTGAATTACATATAAGAGAGAATGAATTAATTTACAAGATTAATTAATTAATTAATTAATGGATTAATGAATGAATTAATTTACATGCAAGATTAGAGAGCTCTTCTGATTTCTGCAGAGGACGATCCTGTTAGATATTTGGCGATTTGGTAACGAATTTAGAGACCTGTGTATTAAATTTGACAAAATATGACTATAATGTGGTGCGTTTTGCGGGTTAAAATCAACTGATTTCACCAGGGTGCTAGATCTGGGTGGAGTGTCCTCCGCGAGAGTCTTTCTAGGGGATTCTATTCTGCATTTAAGCGAGTTTATCTCTTAACGGCCAAGATGAGGAGCGCAACATGGAAGATAGACAAAAGTCTAAAAGCCCTATCTCAAATAAGAACGAAGTTACAGAGTTTTTTCAAAAATTTTCACGGCCAACCTTCATCTAATCCGGCAGAAAGACTTTTAAAAGAATAGATCTATCAGTAAATCTAGTTTGCTGTTAATCAGACTTGTGAGCTAGACAGTTATATTTGACAAGTAATATTCGTCAACTTAAAATAAGCAATATTTATCAACTAGAACCTTTCCTCTTTATTTACTACATACTTTATATATACGCAAAAATGTCGACATTTTCGTAACAAAATTATATTACCTGCCCCCCCACCCCACCCCTTTCCTTTTTTTTTTTTTTTTTTTTAATCATTTTGAAATTCCATTAATTTTGTATGATAAATAAATGCTTCTGGTTTCAGGATTTGTTGAGTTACATATAAGAGAGAATGAATTAATTTACTTTTAATACCATGATAAAGAAAATGGCCTTCAAATAAATTCAAATTTCTATTATTTTAATAAATATTGATAAACAAATTAAATTTTCAAAATAAAAATAAACATACTTATTCTTTTTCTACAAATATGTGGTGAAGAAAAAATTTTACATTATTCATTTACGTAAGTTAAAAAGCTCGATTACACATTTATAAAAAAAAAAAAAAAAAAAAAACTACTAAAAACCAACGTAGTTTTATTTATTAATTTATTTATTCGTTTGATTATAGAAAAATGACTACAACGATTGCATAAAATCTCTTATCTGTGGTGTTCCGTGAACAACACTGTCGCGAATTGTAATTTGCGTTAAGTATCGAGAAACTAAGTGAATCCCGCATTCATGCAAATTTCTACATCTTGCTACGCCCCTGTTTTTATTAACAATTGTCGAAAATAAAATAACATCCATACAAATGTATAAAGAAAAGCATTTCAACATCTAAAAGGAATGGGCCGACCCGACTGTTACCCATTTAGTTCGGCAAATGTTATATATAATATTTATCTCACACCGGAAATATTTTAGAAAAAATAAGTACACTACAACTATTTTGTCTAAATAAGTGAAAGAGGTGGTATACAATTTAGGATCTTAAGGTTTCGCTCTCGCTATTAAAAAAAGAACCTACTCTTTAAAATAAATGTTTTGTGTTACTTAACAACTTTTCTCACTGATTGTATTGTGCCGCCAAAAATGATTCGGGCAGTTGGCGTTGCAGTAAGTGAAATTTTATTTAGTTCCCCATCATACTATAGGTATGGCTATGGGGATCTTAAGTAATCGCGAAATTTTTTTATTTCGGTTTTTGTCTTTTTTACACGTTTTCAGGTTTGAAAAAATCCAAAAATAACAAAATTGATATGATATCCATCTGTAGGGTGTCCGTGTGTTAGCGTGTTAGTATATTAGTTTGTTAGTGTGCTAGAAAATTAGTGCGTTAGTGCGTTCGTGTGTTAGTTTGTGTGTCTTGTATATGATATCTCAAGAATAAATGATCGCAGATAGGTCAAAGCAGTTTTAAAAGATTGAGTATTACACTGGCAAGAACCCTATTGATTTTCAAGAATCTAATTTAAAAACTTCGTAAGTTATTCGAAATTTACGATTTTCTTAACATGGGAGAACTGAACAAATTTTCTCTTAAACGTACTTTAGAAGGAATATTTTTACTGTAAAGGTGTCAGGCCAGCTTTTAAATATCAGTTATAATGCAGACATGAACATAGTTATGTAACTATGATAATTCAACATTTAACATTTCGTAAGTCATTTAAATTTTAGAAATTTCTTAACATGGCAGAATAGGGCGAATTTTCTCATAAGCTACTTTTAAAATATCATTTGTGATATTGGCTTAAACATTACTGACTACAAATATTTTAATTTGAAAATTTCGTAAGTTACTCCAAATTCAAGATTTTCTCAATATAGCAGAATAGAGCAATATTTCATATAAATTTGCATTATAAGAATCGTTCCTTTGGAAATAGTATGGAATTGCATAAAAACTGAACTCTGAAATTGGCTCTAATAATATATATATATATATATGATAAGGTAAATGTATCGAGCTAAACATTGGGTAGCCTATTAGGTAAAGTATTTCAGTCTCTCTCTGTGTCGAGCGAACGTTTAAGTTCATGTCTCCCAACATAAATATAATATGTCCGGTACTAGATATTTATGAGAACATAATATGATAGAAAACTGAGCAGAGTCCACCAATGCCAACTAATTTTTTGAGATAGTGTTGGTCATCTTGTATCCAGCGCTTAAGTTTTTTTTTTTTTTTTTTTTTTTAATCAGTGTATAATTCTTACAGTAGCATGTTTAATAATCTGTGTTCAATTTAGTTTCTACTAGTGTTTTTATTGATATTTTAAAGTTTTTTAAACAAAGCGAAATTCATTTGTGCAATTTTGTTTTATCCCAGAACACTTACTTTCATTTGAAAGTGATGTTTATCTTTATATATAGATTTCTTTTGTGCGTGTGTATGTCACTGAACTCCTCCTAAACGGCTGGACCGAGCTTAATGAAATTTTTTGTGTGTCTTCAGGTGGATTCGAGAATGGTTTAGATTTACAATTCAGTTCAATCGGATAATTGGATCAAAAGATATTAAATAAAAACTCCATTTTAACTTTAAAATGATTAAAGAGAACAATATATTTGATGCCAAAATAAACAAAATTCACGTTTATTTATTTTTTTCCGGAAATAAAATATTTTTAATTTCGCGTGATAAACAATAAAAATTAGAAAAAAAAAATAATATACCATGAAAATATTCGCGTGTAAATAAATATTTTCATAGAGATACTTGGTATCCGCGTTTGTAATGATCGATAGATGGCGCTCTCTGAACACTGCAGTTGTTAGTAAATATAACAGCCACGTGTAATTATTATTCTTTCTCCGCCATTTCATCATGGAAAGTCGATTGCATAATATGAGGATATGCAGTGGTGTGATAATTTCACCTTAGCCCACCAGAGGGCGAGCATTTCATTACAATCGCGGATTAGCTTAAAAATTTTATTTAATTTAGTAGTACTTTTCTTTTCTATAGTAAAACAAAATTTTTCGTTTTAATTGATACTTTATATGTAGCTTATAAAGGTTCTTTTATGTTTTCACCTTAATTGTAAATAGTAATAATTTCTAATTTATTAGAATTTTTTATTTTTATTTTGTATATATGATAAGACAGTTTTTCTTTTTTGTTTTTGTATGGAACAATTTTAGTTTGGAAAAATTTGAAATTTGGCACCGAAGTAGTACGGACGTTTCTCACCAGGATCGTCAGTTACGCATTGAGATAGCCATGTTAATTCATCGCAAAAATGGCCAAAAATATTTAAAGTCGACAAGGGGGGGGGAGGTCTATACTGAAGCTGTGCCTTTGTATTTATCTTTTTATACATATTTCGTTTGTGCGTGTGTATGTCACTGAACTCCTCCTAAACGGCTGGACCGAGTTTAATGACATTTTTTGTGTCTTCAGGTGGATTCGAGAATGGTTTACATTTACAATTCAGTCCAATTTAAATTGTTTATTTAATTAATTTATCACTTATAAATTGTTTTTGATTTTGGAATGTTTCACATTGGATCCGGCAGACTGCGATACGATCGTAGTATCGAATATTCAATAATACGCAAGCGAAGTGATGACGTCACTGGCCGTCCGTGGATGCAAGAAAAATATTTCCTATGTTAATCGCCCATTGGATTTTTTGTAAAAAATTACTAAATATCGAGGAAAATTATTTCCCGATTTTAATCCCCATATTTGGGTATAGATATGTATTAGTTATCATGTGCATGCGTTAGAATGAGTTGTTTTTGCTGTAAAATTGATAAAATTTGAATTTTTAATCTCAAAACTCTGTCATCCTTGGCGGAAAAAAAAATATCGCCATATCATCTGGCGAACATATTTAATTTCTTTCAAAAATAATGGTTATGGAACAATTTCGTACAATACATATTACGAAAATATACATCTGGCATGTATATTTTCGTATTACGTTTTTGATCGCCAAATACAAAAAACGCCAAGGAAGACAGAGTTTTGAAATTTAAAATTAAAATCTATACCCAAATACGGGGATTAAAATCGAGAAATAATTTTCCTCGATTTTTAATAATTTCTTTATAAAAAATCCAATGGGAGATTAACATAGGAAATCTTTTTCTTGCATCCACTGACGGTCAGTGACGTCACACTTCGCTTGCGTATATTCTATTGTAATTCCAGTTTGTCCCGACAGTTGGTGCTGTGATCAAATTCAGGAAAATATTTTGTAACTTCGTGTTATTATTGTTATACAAAAAATTGTGTCCTAATTGAAATATTATATCAAGGTGTAATTAGTGTTTGAAGAGTTTTGAAGTGTGCATAAAAAACTATACATTTTGCAAATTTGGTGCGGAATTGGAGTGAGTATTTTATATAATTTTCTATCAAATTTACACGCGCGTTGATTAACAACCACCCTAACCTACAAATTTATTTGTGTAGCTAATTTATTATATTTTATTTATTTATTTTTTGTATGGAACACTTTTAGTATCGGATCCCTTTGGCAAAATTTGAAATTTGGCACCGAAGTACTCAGACGCTTCTCGCCAAAATCTTTAGTTCCACAATTGAGATAGCCATTTCAATTCATCGCAAAAATGGCTTAAAATATTTAAAGCCACCAAAGGGGTCCCATACTTTTGTGCGTGTGTATGTTACTGATATTTTATTTATTTATTTTTTGTATGGAAAATTTGGCACCGAGGTAGCTCGGACGCTTCTCGCCAAGATCTTTAGTTCCACAATTGAGATAGCCATTTCAATTCATCGCAAAAATGGCTTAAAATATTTAAAGTCACCAATGGGGTCCCATACTTTTGTGCGTGTGTATGTCACTGATATTTTATTTATTTATTTTTTGTATGGAACACCTTTAGTATCGGATCCCTTTGGCAAAATTTCAAATTTGGCACCGAAGTAGCTCGGACGCTTCTCGCCAAGATCTTTAGTTCCACAATTGAGATAGTCATTTCAATTCATCGCAAAAATGGCTTAAAATATTTAAAGTCACCAAAGGGGTCCTAATTTGTGGCTTAGATTTACAAAAACCGTGCTTTTCTCACGGCCAATTATATGTTGCGTGTTCCAGGGTTGGAAAGCCTTCGAATTTGTTTGTTTATACTCCTCAAGGATTAACCAAAAATATTGTACATCCAATGGCATTATGGTAAATTATGTTTTTGTAGATTAAAAAAATATACCTGTTATAAAATAAATTGAGTTTCAACTTTTTCACCTTTAATTAAAACGAGTTTAAGTTTTTATTTAATACGAACTCTACATTTCACTTTGCTCATACTATACACATACTCACATGCATCGATTGATTGAATTGTGATAAATGTACATGTAATGATGTTAGATATTGTAATAACCTTTTGATAAAAATTTTCATCAAATCGATCCAGATTGTTACAGCTTATTCAAAAAAGACGGAATTTTCATGTGAAATTCGTTGCTATTAGAGATTCTCTCATAAATTGAAATATTTGCCGTATGAAATAAAATTTTGTGCTGTTCGACATTCAGCGGAGGTTTTAAATAACAAGTAGCAAGTAGAAAGTACCAAGCAGCAAGAAGCAAGTAGCGAAAATTTCGGTAATTATGTCTTTTACGTTATAATCGGAATTCACTGTCACCGTTCACAGCGCTCCATACCTGTTTCACTTATATACCACATCCTTACACCTTACAATAAGTTAGTTATTTTTTTCTAGCAAAATATTCTCTAGAAATAATTTATATGACAAAACAACGTTTGTCGGGTCAGCTAGTAGATTTTATAAATTACTTTAAGTCGAATTATAAATTACACAGCTCAAAAAATTTAGGGGAGTACAAGATTTAAATTAAATTACAGAAATACTTATACCGATAACTAATGCAAAATAACACATACATAATTTAGAGCGTACGGAATGAGGTAAAAAAAAATATGGATGTTTTATTGATATAATTCCTTTTTTTTTTTCGTCATAAAATAAGGTATACATATTTTGCCATTTATGCGGGGGATATTAAAGATACTTTATCTGAAATTGGTGTTTAAAATTTTAAATCGCGTTTTAATAAACTATTTCAAGTAGAATGAAACTGCTGTTTGTTACAGACATTTAATACAGTATTTAAAAGTGAGGCATTAAATTAATTACAATATATATATATATATATATATATATATATTTTTTTTTTTTCAGTTATACAGTAAAAAATTTCTGTAAAGTATAAAGCGATTTCTTAACATAAAATGCAGAACACTTTGCTGCAAATTTTTACAGCTTGTTCTATAAAAACGATGGAAGATTGTTTACTTTACATGCAGAAAATGGGTAATGGTAATGGGTCAGAGACCTTTTGGTGAGTATTACATGATTTATATCAAAATACAAAAATATTTTTTCAATTAATTTCGTTTTTAAGGATTTTTTTTTTTTTTTTTTTAATATATAACTTATAAATATTTCATAGATTTTCAACGTTTCTTTCTTTTTACTTTTTTCTAATTACATAGCGAAAAAGTATTGGATTCGTGAAAATGTATGGTTTTCGATAGATTTTGATGAATTCGAATTCTGGTTTCTGGTGGATTTGAAATATTCTGACCGTGAATTAGTTTTAGGAAATCTATGTCTCTGTGTGTGTGTGTGTGTATTACAAATTTTGTGGGCTCGGTATCTCACGAACCAATGAATAAAATTTAACCACATTTGGTATTATTTCGACTTTCATTTAAACTAGTGCTGATTACATTTCGGAATAAATCGCTCAATAGGTGGCACTGTCATCCCATTTTTTTCTTAATTTTTAACATGGCAGTATAGAATAAAATTTCGAATAAACGTACATAATGAGAATTAGTTTCAACTTGAAATTGAGAAAATATTATTATTATTATTATTATTATTATTATTATTACAAATGTAGAGACATCGCTTCCCGCCTGGAAGTGAAAAGTTTAATATGGTTATCTTTCAAAAGAACTCGTCAGTACCATTAAAACGAATGATTAAACCATAGATCTGTAATAATTTGAAACAAACTTTTAAAATTTTCTTTTATTTTAAATAATAATTATAATAAAATTCGAAAAAAAAAAGAAAAAATAAATAAATAAAAGAAATGTTTATAAAATGCATTTCCCAATATATCATCTGCATAGCATGAAATTTATTTCCTTTTTGTATTTAATGTTACACTTCTCTGAGATGAAAATCGTCTGCATTCATCATGGAAAATAAATGTGATAAGTAACAATTTTATTAAAAATGTTTACTTCGTGAATTTCTATAGGAATACACATTAAAAATATATATATATATTGGCCCTAACATACTGGTTTTTATTTCATCCAATTATAAAATTAATATATTGAAGATAATTAGATAATAAATATTTAAATTAGCTTCCCTCTGTTTTATCTCTACATTAAATTTGCATATTAATTAAATGATTAGCATCTGTTTTAACTATCCTTTATTTTATACGCAAATAACACTGACATCTCGTTGAATATTAAGTGCGTAATAGTAAACTAAACAATGCTTACACTTGCATCATTTTCTCACAATTTTTCCCTTAAATAATACAATTATGCTTCATGTGAACGACACTCGAGACCTGCAGTTTTGTTCTCCTAACACACTAATCAATATCCAAACGTTTTTAAGCGCGCCAACGATATTTACAGTATTTTAGGAAGCTTTATTAGGTTCGAAAGTTAATTAATTTTCTTTGAAAGTAGTTAAAGGGGAAATTCACCTTTTGACTCTAGTTTTCAAATCAACACTTTTATCACTTTGGAGGGAGAATAGGTCACCGTTAATTATATTACACTTGAGAAGCTGTTGAAAGAACTATTTTCAGGATGGAATTAAATTACTAAACTTTTGAAAACTACCATTAAACGAGATAATGGAAAATTACTCATTACGTTAATAAAATTTTCAGACAACCGGAGTGTTTGTAATAATATCTCGTGCATAATTTAAATATTTTTCAAAAAATTGATTTCTGAAGTATGTAAAATGAGAAGAAATTTTTATATCAGTAATGTTTAAAGCAAAGGAAACAGTTTTTGCACTATAAATCATTAGGAAAGGATAAATATTAATATTTATATGCACATGCGCAGAGTGTTCAATAAATTGCTGATCCAATTTCAACATAAATAATAAAAGCACAGTTTGAGATAATAATCTCCCGCTTTGCTGCATTGTTATTAAGAAATAATAAATTTGAAAAAAATACATTTTGTTATAACTATTTATAATTTCTGCCACAAGATGGCGCTGCTGACTAAAATATTAGATAACTCACTTTTTACAGAACTTTTCACTTTCAGGTTAAATCTTTTTTTTTTTTGTTTTTTTTCCCTGTAAACAGGCACAGCATGAATTCACTAAAGAGCGATTAGCGGAAAAGTAGACGTTATTTCTCCATTACTACAGTAGATTGCCTGTAGCGCCCTCCCACGGTAAACTTTGTAACTAATTGCTTTGTAACTATGTATTTTTCAAAATGTATTGATTTTTTAAGAACAGTGCCGCAAACAGCACGTTTTTATCTCAATCCATTTCCATATTATTTACATTCAAAATGGGCCAGTCATTTCAAAATGGGCCAGATACATAGTATGTGTGTGTGTGTTATAGCATTTCAGTGAAAAAAAAAATCTTATAGCAATTTTTACTTCGTTGTTAATATCTATTATATATATCTTTAATAATATAAATATGCCTCAAAGATATATATATATATATATATATATATATATTGTAAAAATGATTGTAGAATGCTAGAAGACAGTTTATGAAAGAAAGTCATTATCCTACTAAAATCACATAATTATCCTACCATACCTTGAAGTTCAGTAGGTTCTATGAAAGGTTAGGAAATAATTGTCTAAATTTCCTTAATGCGCTTTGGACAGGTTCTTGACACTAAAATAAATACACTAAGTACAAACTATTAAAGAAGAATAGCATCATGATCCACCATCGGATAATCTCATGGTTAGAACAATTAACTGTGGGAAGTAGCATTATTCATTAGGTGTTCTTCAGATTGAAAATTGCCGTAATCTCAAAAAATGCATAGTTTTTCATCACTCCATATGATACCTTTCTGTTGTTATGATGGCCAGTGGCGCTGTATTTTATCCTGTAGCCCCTATAAATGTAGACCATCATGTTCCCAAAACTAAAACTGAAAACTGTCTGCTTTATTCATCTTCTAAAAATAGTGACATTAGAAAATTTTTTTTAGTAATTTGAACAAATAATAGACGGGCGATTATCGATAATTCCAAATACAAATTGCACAGAAATAGCTTCTTTGTAGACTACAAGAGACGTGGGAAATAATGGGCAACAAATTGAGTTGTAAAATAGATCCCATTTCGGAAAATTTATTTTGCACCATTTCAACCGTGTGCGTTTTTTTATTTCATTTATCCTGGGCTTTTTGACTATAGATCAACAATGAAATCCATGTCAAACTGTTGTTGATAAAATGTTTGGTGGTTTTAAGACTCCTCTCGTTTTCATTTAACCATGATACGACTAACAGACACATTTGACATTTTAATCTTGAAAAATATTTTTTCGAATAGAACAACCGAAACAACGAGATCTAGTGTTCATTCCTATTTTAGTTTCTCTTAACAGGGAGCAACAAATTGAGTTGTAAAATAGATCCCTTTTCCGGAAATTTCATTTTACACTACTCTAATCATGTGCTTTCTTACATTTCAGTTATCCTGGGCTTTTTTACTAGAGATCAACAATGAAATCCATGTCAAACTGTTGTTGATAAAATGTTTGGTGGTTTTAAGACTCCTCTTGTTTTCATTTAACCATGATACCACTAACAGACACATTTGACATTTTAATCTTGAAAAATATTTTTTCGAATAGAACAACCGAAACAACGAGATCTAGTGTTCATTCCTATTTTAGTTTCTCTTAACAGGGAGCAACAAATTGAGTTGTAAAATAGATCCCTTTTCCGGAAATTTCATTTTAAACTACTCTAATCATGTGCGTTCTTACATTTCAGTTATCCTGGGCTTTTTTACTAGAGATCAACAATGAAATCCATGTCAAACTGTTGTTGATAAAATGTTTGGTGGTTTTAAGACTCCTCTCGTTTTCATTTAACCATGATACCACTAACAGACGTATTCGAAATTTTAATCTTGAAAAATATTTTTTTGAATAGAACAACCGAAACAAGGAGATCTAGTGTTCATTCCTATTTTAGTTTCTCTTAACAGTGGACAACAAATTGAGCTGTAAAATATCTCCCTTTTTTGGGAACTTTATTTTACACCATTCTAACGTGTGAGTTCTTTTATTTCAGTTGTCCTGGGCCTTTTGACTATAGATCAACTATCCAATCCATGTCAAACTATTGTTCATAAATTGTTTGGTCTTTTTAAGACTCCTCTCGTTTTTATGTAACTATGATGTCACTAACGGACGCATTTGACATTTTAATGTTAAAAAATATTTTTCGGATAGAACAATCGAAACAGCGAGATCTATTTCTCATTCCTATTTTAGTTTCTCTTAATTCTCGCCTTACACACATTTCAGTTGCTAGAGATCGTATGAATTGTCCCAAGCAATCATCTTCATTTAATCTACTTATAAATTGAATTTCTGACGTCAAGAAGGTTCTACTTTCATTTCGGTGGTTCTTCCATCCTGAATAGTGATACAGTGTAGGCATATTTTAAATAAATGTTGAAGAAAAAATCCTTATATCGTTTTGCAGGGCCGTGGAAAGCCGGATGGCAGAGAAACTTTTTCGTAATTGGAGGATTGCGGGTTCGATACTCGAGCCATCTAATAGCCATCGTGAATAATATTGATGTCAGGTGCACATAAAAAGCTTCGTAAGTGCAATGATTTTCATGTTCCAAAAAATTAATACCCCTGGAGGTGATCGAACCAATCCCTTGCACAAATGATCACAATTGTGATATGAGATCTCTGGTTAACCCCGAAGGGTGAATCCCAGACCACTGAAAACTGACTGTTGCACATCTCTAGTGTTGTGTTAAACCCATTCTTTTTTTTTCAGCAATTCATATTCGAGTCATTTTATTGACTATATATTTCGAAATTTTCCCACTATTTGGTTTTATAACACTCTATAAATTTAGCTCAAGAATTATAGAAAAGAATTTTGGCAACGCATGCGTATTTGAAATAAAACATTTAAACATTATTTAATAAAATACTCACGTTTAATTAAATATTACTTTTTTTTTTTTTTTATTCTACTAACACTTTTTTTTTTTCATAATATGCTATTTTTTCTAAAATTTGCATTACATTGGTTTGGAAACCCTATATAAATTTTGTAAAATATTTTACTTCGAGACTATATGTACTGTTAAAAAAAAAAAAAAAAATATATATATATATATATATATATAAGTAATTATAAGAGAATGCATTTAATGCATCATTTTTTTTTATACAATGGCCACCATCATATTTTTTCATTATTTTTATTTGTGATTCCCTCTTTGTCCTCTGGACAAACCTCCGCTGAAGTATATGATGCCTGAGATTTCTTTACATTCCTGAAAGTTTTCTAGATACATAACAAGGGTTTGAAATTGAAAAAAATCCGCTCACTTTTGGACTTACAGGGTGATAAAAAAATCAGTATACATTTGAAAAGTTAATAATTCACGGAATAATGTAGGTAGAGAGGTAAAAATTAACATACATGCTTGGAATGACATGGGGGTTTATTGCAACCTCAAAAAAGAAAAACTTCAAAAATTGGGCAACAGATGGCGCTGGACAGCTAAACGTCAATTATGCTGCATGCAAATAGTGTATAAAAGGAAGTAATGAGAGAGGGAATCAGATGCAACGGCAATCGCAGCATGTTGACGTTACCAGAAAAGTCACTGTTAGTAAAGTTGCACTATCAGAATGGGGAATCTGCTACTGCAGCTTTACGATCCTATCACCATAGGAAGGGTATTCGAACGGATAAAGGTTCTGTGACAACTTCAGCTGTGAAGAGAATGATTTCAAAATTGTTGAGTTGCCCGAGTTGTTTAGACGATGGGCTCCGTAGTGGTCGACCGAGCATAAGTGCTAATGCTGCTCAGACAGTTCAGGAAAAAATGAAGATTGTAGCGGCTTCGTCTACGCATGGGGAAGTTAGAGCTCGTGGAGTCGCACGACGCACAGGCATTCCATACACTACTGTTTGGGTAGCACAAAGGCGTACCCTCCGATGCTATCTGTACAAAATCCAGCGTCATCATGAATTGATACCCGGCGATTTTGTGAAACGGAGAGCATTTGCGGTGTGGGCGTTTCAAAAGATGGCGGATGATGACGATTGGTTGTCTAATGTGTTGTATATCAATGAAGCCTATTTCACACTCCAAGGGTCTGTCAACTCCCACAACTGCAAAATTTGGGCTACCGAAAATCCTAGAACTGTCGTGTAATATCCATTGCACACCGAAAAAATCAAGGTGTAGCGTGGATTTACCACATCTACCGTTATCGGGCCTTTTTTCTTCGAGGAAATGTGTGATTCTGATTTTGTAGTTGTTAGCGGAACGGGTGAAAGATACTTAGATATGTTACAGAATCGCATCATCCCTAGACCTGGCTGATAAACACCTGCTGGAACGTACGATTTTTATGCAGGATGTCGCTCCATTCCGTATAGCTAGATGTGTAAAAGATCTCTTGCACACGTCGTTTGGGGATGATCGCGTGCTGAGCGGCCACTTTCGTCATGCTTGACCTCCTAGGTCCTCAGATCTCACCCCGTGTGATTATTGGCTCTGGTGTTACCTGAAATCGGAAGTCTACCACAATCTACCGACATCAATAGGGATGCTAAAAGACAACACCAAAGCAACAAGACAAAGCGAATGTCTCACCATAACTACAGATATGCTGTACAGTGCTGTTTTCAACATTGTCCCTCGACTATAGCTATTGTTGAGAAATTACTGTCGAGAAATGTTCAGCATTTGTTCTCAAGGACATCGTCTTTGCTTTGTTATAATTTGTTGTGCTAATTATTACTTTTCTTATCACATGAAGCATCATCTGTCGGCCATTTTCTAACTTTTCTTTGTGGTTGCAATAAAACCCCATGTCATTCCAAGCATGTGTGTCAATTTTTACCTCTCTACTTACATTATTCCGTAAATTATTAATTTTTCAAATGTATACTCATTTTCTGATCACCCAGTATAGTGTATCATTTTATTCTTCACGAATTAGTGAAGTATTTTGCAGTTCTGATATTACCGTTTTTCCTTCCTTATACTGTACTAATTCGAAGTCTAAACCAGAACTATGTATTTTCATCTACTTCTTTTAGTATTCATTTAACTAAGTACTACGGAATTTTACATTTTGTATTGCCCCCCACCCCCTTTTTTTTTTTTTTTTTTTTTTGAAAAATATCACAGCAAAGCGATACCCTAAATTAAACTACTCTTTTCATTTTTTAAAATTAAACTTAAAAGAATTCCAACAAGTGAGATTCGTAATTATCCGAGAATAGGCATTTTACTTAAATCTAAATTTAATCTGAAGTATACTGTATTTTGTTCGAAAACAAAATATTTATAAAAGTTTAAAACTTAAATCCACATTTTTTGCTGAACAAAAGAAAAAAACTCGTTAAATAATAATAATAATAATAATAATAATAAAGACACATTAAATTTGAGTTATAAAACACCTTTTAATTTCCAGCAATGTCTTTTTAAAAGCTTCGTGATAAAAAATATAAATCAAATATTATCTATAGACGACATAAAATTTTAAGAAAATGTATAGTTTGATATGCATTAATTTTTCAAAACACTTATACAATTGTTTTATAAATTTTAGATTAAAAGAATATCCTATATCAAGTTACTATGATGTGGGTGTCACAAAACAAATTTTCAGTACATTTCTAAAACGTATTTCTAACGGCATCTTTTTTAATATCAGTATTTAAACAGATTTATTAAACCTAATGGAAATTGCAAAAATATTGTAATATCTTTAAGAGACATATCGATGCAGGGGTTTCTATTTTATGATTAAAATTAAATTCAATCCACTTAGTATTTTGTAATTGTCTCACATAATATTTTTGAAAGGTTTTATGTGGCAAAAATTAAAATATAGTTATCGTCTAAATTGTAGATTTGAAACATACAAGCAAATGTTAAAATATATATGTACTAAATTTGAATCAGCAAAATGAAATATTATTCGCATCTCAAATGCAAAATTTTGTATGAATATCATTACTAATTAATCCGCTTCTCTTAATATAGTTCAAGTAAATTGTCTGTTTATTATTATTATTATTATTATTATTATTATTAACCCAACGTTTTCAAATTTTACATTAGAAGAATCGGATATAAAACAAGACCTTCCGGCTCATTCGGGAGGGTAGGTTGATTTCTTTTTTCTCATCAAGTAGCCACTACTTTGGAATAAAATGTCGGCTACAAATTATTAATGGATTTGGCAAAAATATTGATCTGAGCTATGTACATATGGAGTTTTAAGCAAATCAGTTGATAAATACCTTTTTATGGGAATTTAAAATTTTCAAGTGGCCCGTATTTGGAAACAAGATGGCAGGCCAAGTTGACAAACAAATATATAAAATGCATTTGTGAGATAAGTCCACTGTACATATTTAGTTTGAATTAATTCAGAATTTCAAAAGTTATATCGTGTTAAAAAATTAAATGGTCGCTACTTCGATCAAACTGGCAGAACAAGTTGCTCAGTGAACTATTCCAAGATATTTGTAAGATAAATCCACTGCCAAACATTGGTTTTAATAAATTCAGTATTTCAAAAGTTATCGGGATAACAAAATCTCAAGTTGCAGCTTTTAAGTGGACGCAACTTCGGAACAAACTTGCGGAAAAAAATTGCCCACCGAAATCATAGATATTTGAATAGTAAATCCATTTTTCAACGTTGGTTTTATTTCATTAAATATTTCAAAAGTTATCGCGATAAGAAATTTTCAAGTGGCCGTCACTCTGGAACGATATAACGGAGCAAGTTCCTCAGAAAACTCATTTGAACGATAAATGCGCTACTCAAATTTGATACGAATTGATTCAATATTACAAAAGTTATAATAATGACAAATTTTCAAGTGGCCGCCACTTGGTAATAAAATGGCGAAGAAAGTTACCAAGCGAAATTATCACAGATATTTGAAACGTAAGTTCAATATCTAACTTTTATTTGAATCACTTTATTATTTAAAATGTTATCGTGATGGCACATTTTCAAGTGGCCGTATCTTGGAAACAAAATGTCAGAACAAGTTCCCGAGTGAACACATCCAAGATATTTATATGATATGTTCACTGTCCGACTTTGGCTCGAATTGTATCAGAATTTAAAAGTTATCATGATTATAAATTTTCAAGTGGTATACTGATTTCCATTTGTCTCGTTCAGTTTATAAAATCCGCGCTTTGTTAAAAACAGCGGATAAAGTTCATTTAGAAACTTGGTTGTGGTCTATGTATGCATCAAAATTCAAGCAAATCCACTCCTAAATACGCCTTTTACAATGTGAATTTGAAATTTTCAAATGGACTCCACTTGAAAATAAAATGGGGGAGCAATTTGGTTAACAAACTCATTCAAGATACTTATAAGGTGAATTCGCTGTCCAAATTTGGTTCGATTTGACGTATTATTTCGGAAGTTACCGTGATTATAAATTTTCAAGTGGTTCCGATTAGTTTAAGATATCCGCCACTTTGTTAAAAACGACGGATAAAATCCATTAATAAACTTCGTTTATACACTTATATCGTCTAAAACGATTTTTTGGAAAGCGATTTTTTTATATGTCGGTTGGTTACGCGTACTCAGCGCGCACACTACAAAGAAATTTTGTGAAATTCAACTCTACCGTTCTTGGGAGGTGGGGACAAAGAACATGTATTCATGTGTAACTAACTCTGGATTAAATTATCCTAGGAAAGACATTTTTGATGAGTGGGTTGTTTATATGAATCTAACTCATAGTATAAAGAGATTTTGCAATATCCTTCCCCCGTCCCTCTTTTAAGAGAGGGGGGGGGTAAAAAACACTTTTAAAACACAACTCTGGTTAAAATAATCTCAGGATCTCGATATATATATATATATATTTTTTTTAAGTCTGGTTAGGTACGTGTATGCATGATGCACTATAAAGGGATTTCGCGAAATTACCCATTCCTCCCCTTTCTGGGGCAGGAAGGGGTAAAAAACACGTTTGCAAGTTTAAATATACTCCAGATCACCTTAGAATGGTGAATTTTTATGTGTGGATGCTGATTAAGTGTACGCAATATGCACTTTCTTGGGAGGGAATTTTGTAAAATTTTTAACTTTAGCCGTGAGGGAGGTGAAGTAAAAGAAACGTAAGGCAATGCCGAAGGCATTGAAGCTCCTGATTCGACGTGCGGCGAGCAAAAAAACCTCTAACGAAGGTAGCGGGAACTTTAACTTGTATTTTGACTGATTTTATTTATTTTATTTTTATTTTATTTTAATTTTTTGAGATTTTTTTTTTCTTTTTATTATTAATGTTATGAAATTTTCAGAATTCATTTCAATATGATGACCAGCAAAGAGGGAAAAGCCTGGTATTATCTAAATATAGCAATCGTACAGATCGCTTAGCATCACCGTATTTTCAACAAAATACTTTAAAGATCTAAAAACAAAAATGTTCGTATAAGATATAGTTAATATAAATTTTTCTGTCATATATTATGATTTAATTATGACTCAAGTCATTCCACAATAAATTTTCTCTTACTTCGAAAAAAAATTCAGTATTCAGACAAACTATATCACTCCACCTGAAATTTGAGTAAATTTATCAAATAACAAAAGTTAGATATTTAAGGAACTGAAAAAAATATATATACATATATAAAAGAAAAAAAAAAAAAGAAAGAAAATAGTGAAAATAATGGCATTGCTCTTTTTTTTTTTTTTTTTTTTTTTTTTTTTCTTTTAAGAAAAACAAAAGAAAATTTTTAACAAGAAAAAAAAATATGTATGTATATATATACGAATCAAAATACAGCAAATTATGCTGTAATCACGATTCAGGATTCAAGCAAATTTGTTAAACTTATGACCAATGAAATTTGAAAAAAGTGAAAGGTTCATTAAAAAAATCATATGTAGGTTTGTCAGTTTATTAATTAGTTTGTTAGTTTTTTTTTTATCTATAAAGACATTAGAATGAATTAGCATAAAGAAGTCAGGTCAGTATTAACATATTATTTATGATACTGGTCAACATCCTATAGATTTTCATATTTCTACTTTGTAAAGTATGTTAATTATTCGAAATTTAAAATCCTGTGAACGTGACAAAATGAGTCGAATTTTTATATTAATGCCTATCATGCGGAGTATTGCATAGAAAATTACAGAGAATTGCATGAAAACAAAAATACCAAACAGACACCAATAAAATTGCCTAACAAATTCGTATAAGATAAATGTTTCGAAGTGGGAAAGCTCAGCTTATTGAGTGTCAGTTTCCAGTTTCCAACTGAGCTTGGTCATCAGTCGAAGTTATTTCTCTTATATAAAATATGTCTTATAGCAGAGATTTGTAAGAATTGATATACAGTGGGTGTCCAAATTATTAAAAATTCATTTCTATTTTGACACTTTTCTTCGCTTTTCCAAAACCATACTGGACGAAATGGACTGGAACTTCAGACAGGCAAAGAACATTAAAAAATTCGCATTTTCCATTATAGATTTAGCTGAGAGTGCATACAATTGCGCAATTATTTAGGCAGATATAACTTTTTTTTTTAAGTATTTTTGCAAGTTTTTGCTTATAACTAGAACGATTTCCATAAAATTTTTAAAAACTCGCAGAAAAATTGATAAAACATTAGATAAAATTATTCTGAACCATAAAAAACACGTGTAATATGAGCTTTTAGAGTAAATACACACACACACACACACACACATATATATATATATATATATGTATATATATATATATATAAGAAATATTTTTAAAATGAATATGTACAGTCGGTAACAAAAGTGTCCGAACACTAGCAAAAATTTCTATGTAAAAAAAAGTACGCTTAATACAGTTTTGCTAAATAAATCCTTGTCGAATCCTGTTCTTAGACTGACTAAGAACAGGATTCGACAAGGATTTATTTAAGAAAACTGTATTAAGTGTACTTTTTTTATATAGGAATATTTGCTAGTGTTCGGACACTTTTGTTACCGACTGTATACGATATAAAATTAAAGATTATTATAATATAACGTAATAATATAACGTAATAATCAGCTTTCTCTGTTTTACGTATTATAATAAATTTTAAATTTGTTTCCCCCTTTTTTTTAAATGACTTTAAACCTTTTAGTTAACGACCTTGACTGTAGGATTTCTTTACAAATATTTTGTACCTTTCATATGTTCACACAGTTTAAAAGAATTCGCATTTTATGCAATAATTATTGTGATTTAAAAATAGCTCTTAAAATCCTTGCAAATTAACTGTCACGTCTTAACTTATAACCGAATGTTTCAGTGTTTTCGTCTTTCGTTCTATTTCAGATCTGTTAGATTTCTTTTCTGTTAAAGGTGGTTTTCTGTTTGGAGAGAAGTTGGGGGCTAAGGATGGTTATTAGCTAATTGCTACTATCCTTTCAGAAACTTCTCTTTAACTCCTACACGGAAGGGCCTCCCTGATGAAGACTTCTGTGTGTTTTGGGGTTTTAATTCATTTCATTTGTTAAATTATTCCTATATTAAAGTTTTACATTTCCTTTTGCAGCAATTTTGCGCATTGGTTTGTAAATCTCCTATTGTTTTTTCTAATCTTCAAAATTTTTATTTTAATTTCATATATTTAAATACTTCTTTTAAAAATTTCTTATTTAATAAAAACATTGTTTAGCTAAGCAGCTTTTAGCGCTAGCTTTCTCTGTTTTACGTTATATTATAATAATCTTTAATTTTATATCGTAATACATATTCATTTTAAAAATATTTCTTATTTAAAAAACATTGTTTGGCTAAGCAGCTTTTAGCGCTAGCTTTCTCTGTTTTACGTATTATAATAAATTTTAAATTTGTTTCCCCCTTTTTTTAAATGACTTTAAACCTTATAGTTAACGACCTTGACTGCAGGATTTCTTTACAAATATTTTGTACCTTTCATATGTTCACACAGTTTAAAAGAATTCGCATTTTATGCAATAATTATTGTGATTTAAAAATAGCTCTTAAAATCCTTGCAAATTAACTGTCACGTCTTAACTTATAACCGAATGTTTCAGTGTTTTCGTCTTTCGTTCTATTTCAGATCTGTTAGATTTCTTTTCTGTTAAAGGTGGTTTTCTGTTTGGAGAGAAGTTGGGGGCTAAGGATGGTTATTAGCTAATTGCTACTATCCTTTCAGAAACTTATCTTTAACTCCTACACGGAAGGGCCTCCCTGATGAAGACTTCTGTGTGTTTTGGGGTTTTAATTCATTTCATTTGTTAAATTATTCCTATATTAAAGTTTTACATTTCCTTTTGCAGCAATTTAGCGCATTGGTTTGTAAATCTCCTATTGTTTTTTCTAATCTTCAAAATTTTTATTTTAATTTCATATATTTAAATACTTCTTTTAAAAATTTCTTATTTAATAAAAACATTGTTTAGCTAAGCATCTTTTAGCGCTAGCTTTCTCTGTTTTACGTTATATTATAATAATCTTTAATTTTATATCGTAATACATATTCATTTTAAAAATATTTCTTATTTAAAAAACATTGTTTGGCTAAGCAGCTTTTAGCGCTAGCTTTCTCTGTTTTACGTATTATAATAAATTTTAAATTTGTTTCCCCCTTTTTTTAAATGACTTTAAACCTTATAGTTAACGACCTTGACTGTAGGATTTCTTTACAAATATTTTGTACCTTTCATATGTTCACACAGTTTAAAAGAATTCGCATTTTATGCAATAATTATTGTGATTTAAAAATAGCTCTTAAAATCCTTGCAAATTAACTGTCACGTCTTAACTTATAACCGAATGTTTCAGTGTTTTCGTCTTTCGTTCTATTTCAGATCTGTTAGATTTCTTTTCTGTTAAAGGTGGTTTTCTGTTTGGAGAGAAGTTGGGGGCTAAGGATGGTTATTAGCTAATTGCTACTATCCTTTCAGAAACTTATCTTTAACTCCTACACGGAAGGGCCTCCCTGATGAAGACTTCTGTGTGTTTTGGGGTTTTAATTCATTTCATTTGTTAAATTATTCCTATATTAAAGTTTTACATTTCCTTTTGCAGCAATTTTGCGCATTGGTTTGTAAATCTCCTATTGTTTTTTCTAATCTTCAAAATTTTTATTTTAATTTCATATATTTAAATACTTCTTTTAAAAATTTCTTATATATATATATATATATATATATATGTTACTGCGCATGCGCGAAAGATAGAAAAAAAGTTTTGTTACATGATTTAAAAGCTAGATATATTGGACAACTTTTTTCAAGGGTTCATTTGAATAGAGTAAAAGTTAAGCAAATTGTCAGCAAAATAAAAAAATAAGCTAGATTTTAGGAATTTTCCAGAGTTGCAATTCCATAAGGGTTTTTTTACATGCCGCGTATTTAATTTGAAGATACAATTATTTCAACTACTTTTCAAAAACTGATTTTTGTGAAAAATCTTCGCAAACCTGAGAAAACAAATAAAAATACGTTAGAGTTACAAGCCTCTATGAATTTTCTTTCCCGCATGCGTAGTAGAAAAATATTTACCATAAATGCTCATATCTCAGCAAATATT
Organism: Salticus scenicus; assembly: GCA_963930645.1. Taxonomy (NCBI): domain Eukaryota; kingdom Metazoa; phylum Arthropoda; class Arachnida; order Araneae; family Salticidae; genus Salticus; species Salticus scenicus. The sequence continues at coordinate 221,147,523 of OZ005653.1, read as the reverse complement.
ATACGTGTGATGTTATGTTTCAGAATAACGTTTATCTAATGTTTTGTCAATTTTCTGAAAGTTTTGTAGTTTTGTTTAAATACGCTCCAGTTATAAGCAAAAAATTCCAACAAAATTAATAATTTTTGAAAAAATATATATATATATATATTATATGCCTAAATAATTGCGCAATTTCCACAACAAAACATATAAATATTGCACAAAGTATGTGTAACAATGTGTGAAAGTTACAAGTTATTTGTTGCTTTTTATGATAAAGGGTGATCCAAAGTTTTTGCGTTCTTCTTCAATTTGTGGTTGGTCTCCTAATTGCACTCTGGACTATATCGATAGTGGAAAAATGTGAGTTTTTAAACGTTGTTTGCATTTCTGAAGTTCCAGGTCATTTTATCCAGTATATCTTTTAGAAAATTGAAAAAATATTTAAAAATAATAATAATAATGAGTATTTGATCATCTACTTTATGATGGAGCGATTTGTATTGATTCTACCTAAACAAATTAGTTTAATTAAAACATAGAAATTAATCAAATTTTTTAGAATACCATCTACATGCTATTTAGAATTTTAAACACTTATTGATTTTCAAATTTTCTTATTTCAAGTGACTAAAAATTTTACATCTTTCATTTATTTTAGTTTAATTTTATCTATTTTGAAAGTTAAGTATAGAGAATAATGTCGTTATAAATGGAAATGAATCAATATTTATGCAAAACACGAAATTTTTGAAAAGTGGATGCAGTGTGAAAACTATTCAAACATAAATATCAACAGTTTGTAGCGTCTTTCCGCAAATAGAACTGCTAGCGTTATCTGAAAATGATATTAAATTGACAATTTAATTTCCGTTAGCACGTATGGAGAAAGTTTTCAAAAGTTTAACAATTTAATTTCAGTATAAAACTTTTAAGTTCAATATTTTATCAAGAGTAATGTCATTAACAGAATCTTTTCTTTTTGCAAAATAATAAAAGTGTTGCCATCGAAACAGGAGATGAAACGTAAATTTCCTCTTTCGAAATTTTCAAAGAAAAATTAATTAACCTTATATTTAATTTTAGAATTTAATTAATGTTTCTTGAAAACTTAAAAGTATGTCGTCGGTCTTATTTGGCTTCGAAACATCGATAAGTCAATTAAAGTTTGTTGCTTTTGTTTATGAATAAATATTCCTTGTTGATGAATTTTAATCAAAATAAATCATGAATTTTAATCAAAATAATGACAGCGAACGTTCTTCTGATATTCTTAGCATTATCAAATTTACTTTAATAATTTCCGACTGATTTAAAACAAATTCCATACTAGTGGAAATAATACTAGATTTGAAAATGAATTTAATAGTTTGTAATATTCCAATATATATATTTAGACATGTCACTTTAAAATCCAAAATATAATTCAGATTTATTTAAATGTTTCTTCATAATTTTATAATATAAGATTATTAAATATTTTTTTTCAATAACGTTCGTATGGAATTGTTTTTTGTTATATGTCCGTGCTACATTTCTAACACATTGCTTGTAGATTGCGTAAAAGAAGGACTTTAACAAAAATAAGCCCTGCTTTTAGATGGTGTTCTTCTATAAGAATAATTTATTTTTAAAAAATGTGTAATTCTATGCTGCGTATTCGTGAGATTTCATTTTATGTGCTGTTGGCTTGTGTATGAAAATGGCATATACCGCATCGATTGCTGAGAGAAAAAATTAACTAATTTTATTGCGAAGGCGTAAAATGAAATATCAAGTATACCTCATACATTTTGTAAATAAACATATGCATGATGGCTGCGAACATCACTAAATCCTGTAATTCAACGTCATCCTCTCAGCATGCTACCTGCGAGCAGCGTTTCTTTCCCCTGTAATCAATTCCAATTTCCATCATATGAGATGGAGAAACATACACACATAACATTACACTTAAAAATATTAACCTCTAGATTAAAATATAAATAGGTGTTCTGTCCTCCTAAAGGTTTTATGTGTTCTGACATTCCTCGTGAGTTTCGCTAGAATAGATAGTCCTCCAGTGGGTTAAGGTTCCTATAACAAAAATGTTTGGAATGTTCTCTGGTGGGTTCTTCCTGTTCTTGTAATATAATATAGCTCGTTAGAGGACCGCTAAAATTCGGAGCTTACTGTTCAGTTAACAGTTTCATACATAATATTTGATTCCCTATGATTTTCTGACACAATTTTGATGTATATATTTCACTAGAGATTCATAAAATTTACTACGATTGCATTTTAAATGAATTGATTAAAAAAAAAAAGAAGAAATGTAAAAAAGAAAATAATTAGGCGATCATGCATTGATGTCCATTCAATACTAATATTTACTTCCAATTTAGTATTCTCAATTCAGGGTCCGCAAGGTCCTTAGAAACCAAATCCGTTTCGATGGAACCCTATTCCATATTTGTAGTAGTTATAACTTAAAAGTTTTAAAGCATTCAAGGGTGTTTAATTGATTGATCAAAACAACAATCAAATTCTTAGCGTATCTGTCAATTCTTAGCGACAAAAATTTTCAGGTTTATTCGCCTGCGACAATTTAAACAGTAATTTCCAACTGTACATACTTATTGTGTCGTTTAACTTTTAATGTACATTGTCAGCGTGACAATACAATGAGCCGACACAAAATAAATAATCTGGTGTGTCACACCTGCAACATCCCCCATAGACATAATGTATTTGAATTCTCTTTGGTGTCCCTCAAGGCCGAAAGCAAGGGGGGGGGAGGCTCGACGGGCCCAAGCCTCCCCCCCCCCCCCGAAATAAATGATAAAGACTGATTTCCTGTAGTATGTATCAGGCAAACATTGCTGTCTTGAAAAAAAAAAGTATTTAAAAATAATTTAATAAAACCTATTAATTCAATTAAATTTCTCATTGCGTTCTTTCTTTTCTATATTTAAGCTCTAGAGTGCCGTAAAACCCATTCAACCTTAATCTCGCTATATTTATTAGCTTAATTTCATCCACTTTCTTGTCAAAGCTATAATGGACTGCCCTACGTCATGAATTCAATATTTTTACTTTCTTCTGTATTCAATAGAAGAAAGTATTGGATTCGAAAAAAAATTTTGATTTCCGGTTTTCGATAGATTTACATGTTTTGAGAGATCCAGAACATGATTTGATCATTTTTAGAAAATGTCTGTCTGTGTGTGACAAATATTTTGTTCCAATTGTATCTCAGGAACTACTGCATTGCACAGAATTACATATACATTTATATGCAGCTGCACCATGACATGAATTAGTGCCTAACACTTTTTGGTGAAAATCGTACAACAGTGGCGTTGCTGTCTGAATTTTTCTCAGTTTTTAACTTGGCGGTATAGTAAAAAATTTCTTATAAATGTACACAATAAGAATTATTTATCATAGTAATAATCAAGTAGGCAAAAAATTTTGGACACATAGGAGCAACGCTTCTCCCTGGGGATGAAGTCCACCCCCTGGAGGGGGACAGTTATTCGATATGGGTATCTTTTAGAAGAACTCGTCAGTATTTTTAAGACTAACAGTTCAACTATTAACACGTTCGCTGCCGGTTTCACGTGACTAAAATTTGAAATGACGTTTTTTTCCTTTAACCCGCCGAATATATTTGACGTGTTGCACAAGAGCGCTACATCGCCAGATGTTATAGGCTTTGTGTTTACCTTCGCTTGTTTGCGTCATGTGTTACGTCAATACGCTGTATTACGTCAAACGTGTAAAAATTCATCTGCTCGTTACAAGCAAACTCTGGAGTTAATGAGTAATAAGTTAAATTTCCATAGCAAATAGTTTCGTTTGTACTGAGCAGATAAAATATCTCGCTGACGCCATCACTTCGGTTGCATATTGATGATACGTGTTTTATTAGAGAGAATGTATTCTATTTTGAAATACCCTTCCATGGAGGATCAAATTTTTGATCGCATGTTTCCGGACCACTTCTAGGGGTGAGTCCCCGACCGTTGCCAATCGCCCATTGCGCAGCACTAGTGTGACGTAAAACCCAACCATCTATTTTGAAATATGAATATTTGTGATGTTTGCGTTAGTACTGTTTGGCTGGTTGAATAGAGTTGGAATTTAAGAGGTTAGTTTGTTGATTGTGTTTTACGTCACACTAGTGCTGCGCAATGAACAATTGGCGATGGTCTGCGTCTCACCCCTAGAGTGGTCCAGGGACATGCCATAAAAATTTTGATCCTCTACGGAAGCGATGACTCTCTCGCTTCGTAGACACCCTGAGGTATAATTAATATGGGAACATGGAAAACATTGCGGGCACGACAGATTTTATGAGCACCAGCCACCATTAGTATACACAATGGTTTTTGGCAGGCTCGAGTACCGAACCTGCAATCTTCCAATTCCGAGTCCGGCGCTCTACCGACTGGGCAACCACGGTCCTCAATTTTAGAGGCATATTTGTGAATTTTATGCCAATACTGGTTGCTAAAGTGCAAAATTTTGTATACTTTTTAATTTCATGCATTTTGAGATAGGGGTATAGTGTAGGCTGACCATATGTCCTCGAATCTCGAGGACAGGCACGAATTTCGAGGACAAACTATCTTCGTCCCCAAAAAATTACAACACATTTGGGGACGCCGGTTATAAAGTTATTAATGTTTTATTATAGTAGTTTATTGTATGTATAATAAATAAGCTGAAAAAAGGTGCTTTATACATAAAAATTACTAAAATTTTACAATTTAAGGTGATTTAAATATTTTTAAATTTTTTTGTCCTCGAAATTCGAGGACACCGCCATCTTTGTCCACAAAATCAAGGAAAAAAATATGGTCACTCTAGATAGTGAACAGATCAGAGTACCATTTTAATAGAGAATCGTTAAAATTTGCTATAATTATCCAGTTGCGGATTTATTTTTTCATTCCTAATGAATGAGGACTATAAATAAAATATTAACGATAAATAATTTACTTTATACAACTTTTGAAAACTTTTAAATTAAAAATTCCTAAGTAAAAAAGTATACTTCATACGGTTTTGTTAAATAAATCCTTGTCGAATCCTGTTCTTAGTCAGTGTGAGAACATGATTCGATAAGGATTTATTTAACAAAACCTTGTGAAGTGTACTTCTTTTACATAGGAATTTTTGCTAGTGTTCGGACACTTTTGTTACCGACTGTACTTATAGCTGTTAAATTATTGGAAATAAAAAAACTATCATCTAAACACTTATCATCAATTACTAAAGCAACACACTTTTCAGGGACATTTGGTGTGATTGTATAATCTAAGTTTTATTTTTTTATTTGTGATTAGTTATAAATTCGTAATTATGCTTTTTTTTTTTTTAATTCTATTTTATGAAAATTTTCCTTTTGTCCTATGTATTATTATTATCCGGATTTTTTTTTTTTTTTTCAAGACGCGTTTTCTTTTTAGGTTAGATCGCCGAAAAGCTCGCTTTCGTATGCCGCCGGTGTAAGGTTGCTATTCGGAACACGATGCGAAATGGCGCCGTCTTGGCGATTTTCGAAATTTCGCCAAGCGGCAGCCTAAAGTAAACTTTCACCTGTAAAGCAATACGTCACATCCCGCGCTGGCGCGGGATCGGCAGCGAACGTGTTAATGTATGATAATTTGAATCTAAGTTTTCCTTTTTTTTTTTTTCCTCATTTTTAACAAAACGAAAAAGGGCAAAAATCATTTTTAAAGATATTGTTAGTGAACATAAAATTGACTTTCTTTGGACATTAAGTGTTACATTTCTATTACAAACAAATCATCTGCATTCATGATGGAAATTAATTTTAATAAATAAAAGTTTTAATAAAATGATTGGTATTGAGTGAATTTGTATAGGAAAATATAGACGAAAGATTTGTGTGCAAGGCCTGATTAAAGCAGAGGCATGTAAGACATGTGACCTGAATAGCAGGGGCCATATAACTCGCCCTGAAAATGAGATTTAGCCTTTCATGCCCTAAAAATGGTATCATATAGTGCAAATTCTGACATATTACTCCCATAAACAGGTATATATGTACCTGTGTTTATTGGTGCACAGTGCGAGGAGAAGGCGGGCTCACGAAACTATGTGTGCCCCGGTTCTCGCATGAAGTTAATCAGGGTCTTTTTGTGTAGGGTCTAATTAACTTCGTGTGAGGCCCGGGGTAAACACACTTTTGTGGGCTCCACCCCCCACCATTCGTACTGTGCATGAATCAGCAAAAGTACATATATACACCTGTATATGAAACTAAAATAACAAAATTTTGCATTTTATGATACCACTTTTGTCATTTTTAGAGGCAAAATGGCATTTTCAGGGCCAGTTTTAGGGCTCTTTGCTACTCAAAGCCCGGGGCACCATGTGCCCCTGTGTTAATCAGGCCCTTGTTTGCGTGTGCGTATGTTTTTTTCCTTGGGTATACGTATTATTATATCGTATTCGACGACCTTGCATTAGAAATGTGATGGGCTCCTCCCGAAAAAAAATCCTGGCTACGGCCTTGGTGTCCCTGTACACGAACCATTTGCTTGATCTCAACAAAAGTTTCGTAAAGCATCCCTATATGATACACATTAGAATACCAAGTTTGGACTTTCTGCTATAATTTGTTCTTGTGATATACTGATAACAGACAGACACACGCACAGGCCAAGCGCTAAAAGCGGTTTCTTTTTTTTTTTTTTTTTTTAACGTGCAAATATAATAAAAACTCAATTTTGAAAATTTGACACAAAAGCAATACTTTCTCTACCATATATATGGGCAAGAAAAGCAAAAATGCACACAGATAGACTAAACTCGTGACTACTTTTAAACATTGTTCGGACTGGCAAAAATTCTTAATACTAGTATGTTGTGGCCACCACAAGACATTCATTTTAATTATCTTATACAAATTCACGCGGTACAAATTATTTTACATGATGAATGCAGATGATTTTTATCTCAGAGAAGTATAACATTAAATGACAAAAGAATGTTAGTTTTGCGTCGACATCATAAGAAATTTGATTTTTTTTTCTATAACTTTGTTTTAAATTATCACAGATCTATGGTTCAATCATTCGTTTTAAGAGGTCAGGATTCTCTGACCGGGGAAAACATCTGTAAAAAATTATCATAATTCTTTTTACAATAAATCACTAATATTTAATAATTTAGTAATAATTAATTATTTTAATAATTAAAAATAAATAATAATAACTGTAAAAATGTCAGAGCTAATTTTTTGTCTGTATTAAACCTTGCGCGCAGGATTACATGCAAATGATACATCACATGAACCTAAAAGTAATTGTGCACGTGAAAAAATACCCTGTAATTAAAATGGCAAAAAAATAATTTTGCTGGAAAATTCCCTTCTATTGAGAAAAAATCAATAAATAAATAAATAAAAGTTATAATTATTATTTTTTTTAAATCATCACTAATTTTCGTGTAGTTATGCTTATAATTACGAAACTTTCAAGATTAGAAAACTAATTGTTCGACATTTCATATATTTATATGTCACGTAAAAGCTGTTAAACTTTTAAGAAATTCTGAATAACTATCACGGAGCTGGAATTCGCGTAAGATTATACATCTACAAAAAATTCGCTTTGACTTTTTACTTTCTTCTATATTCAATAGGAGAAAGTACTGGATTCGTAAAAATTTTTGACCTCGAGTTTTTGAAATATTTACATGTTTTGAGAGCAGTAGAACACGATTTGACCCTTTTTGGAAAAGGTCTGCCTGTCTCTGTGTGTGTGTGTGTGTGTGTGACAAAATTTTGTGGCGACTATATCTCAAGTACTACTGCACAGAATTTCATACAAATTAGTATGCAATTACACATTGACATAAATTAGTGCCTATCAACTTTTGGTAAAAATTGTCCAACAACTTGCGTTGCCATCTCGCTTTTTCTAAATTTTTAACATGGTGGTATAGGACAAAAATTTTTATAAATGTGTATAAAGGAATTATTTTTAATAATCATTATGAAATTTAAAAGAATTATTTCTAATAGAAATAGTCAACTGGGGGAAAAAAATGTGTATGTAGGAGTGTCGCCTCCCTCCCCAGGGAAGGGGGGGGGGGAGAGATTAAATTTTCATGATTGGTACCTTTCAAAAGAGCTCGAAAATACCTTTAAAACGAATGGCTGAACCAGCGACCTGCGAAAATTTAAAATAAAGTTATCGATTTTTTATTTTCAACATTTTTTTAAGTGTAATATTGAGAATAAAATTGACTTATTTTAATATTTAGTGTTATATTACTTTTCTAATATGGAAATCGCCTGCATTATCATGGAAGATCATTCTTTTAAATAATAATTTTAATAAATTAGTTTTATTGAGTGAATTTGTATGGGAAAATATAGAAGAAAGTCCTGTGGTGGCCACAACATACTAGTTTTAAAAAGTTTTTAGTAAAAAAATATAGAATTATTTTAATGGCTGTAAAGGAGAAATAAAACCCTTCTTAACATCTGTAATAATTTGAGCATTTCGAAAGAAATTCTTTTCTGAATTATTGTAAATAAATTTATGGCCATTTTTTCCTGATATTTTCTTCTATCAAAGGTACCTGACCACTTAAAGATATTGACGAGTTCTTTTGAAAGATACCCATGTTGAAAATTTACACCCGATGGAATGGGGGTACTTCACCCCCAGGACGAAGCGATGCTTCAGCATGCACACACTTCCCCCCTAGTTTACGGCTATTATTATCATTAACTTATCTTAATTTATCAATCATTCGCTAAAAATAACTCTTATTATATACATTTATACTAAATTTTGCCCTATACTGTCATATTAAAAGTTATGAAGAAATGAGATAATGGTGCCACGTGTAAAACGATTGATTACCAAAAGTAATCAGCGCCAGTTTAGGTCAAGTCATAACAAAATACCAGGTTTGATTAAATTCCGTTCATTGGTTTGTGAGATACAGTGTCAAAAATTCGTTTGATGAATACAGACACACATACATTTTAAAAAATAGTTACATCGTGTTCAGGATGTCTTAAATTGTGAAATCCATCGAAAATCAGAGTTCGAAAATTTTCAAGAATCCAATATTTTCTCCTTATAACCATAGAAGAAATTCAAAATAGCAACCATTCACCGATAGCCCAGTTGTGCTTTCCGTTAGAGACCTGATTTTGAAGGACAATTTAATGGAAGTATATATTATTAGATTAATACATTATTTGGCTGGAAAGCATAATTTAATTAAAGGTTTTAGAATTATTTGTTAGAATTAAATGATACAGTTCTGTCTCAATGTCACATAGACGAGTCTAGGAGTTTTAATTGAGACCAAATTTAACCCCTTAACTGCCTCTGGCGTATATATAAGTTTCTCCAAAGTACGATCTTTTGTATTGTGCTGCTGCCAGTGAAGCTACTGACACTGTTTGACAATGCAGTAAAATAACATTGAAAGGGATCTTAACAGTGTATTCGAAGGATTTATTCATTTCAGAGTTGAGAGTGAACGGTGGTACTGGGAAGCGAATCTCGTAAGTTTTCAATTTTCATTAAAATCACACAATCAACTGATTGGAAGAAAATCATATTTATTGAAATTTTTTTTATTATTCCGACTGAGTGAAAATAATGCCTGGACCGGGAGTCGAACCCTGGATCTTTGACCTACAAGGTCAAGGCTCTAAGGCTCTCTTTAGAGCCTTGACCTTGTAAGTCAACGATCCGGGTTTCGACTCCCGGTCCAGGCATTATTTTCACTCAGTGGAAATAATAAAAAATTTTTCAATGAGTATGATTTTCTTCCAATCAGTTGATTGTGTGATTTTAATGAAAATTGTATTTCTTTCTCCTATTGTTTAATAGTGTTTTCCTTTACCTGCGGCTTATTTCTGTCGAGCTATCTACATGATAGACCAGATGTTTCTGCCTAAAGGTTGTTTGAGTGAGTAATGCCGAACGGATGTCGGCCTGGATAGCTCAATTGGTAGAGCTTTGACCCTGTAAGTCAAAGATCCGGGGTTCAACTCCCGGTCCAGGCATTATTTTAACTCAGTCGGAAAAATAAAAAAAATTTAGTAAGTTTTCGTCTGCAAGTAAGGGGTTAAAGTACCAAAAGCTTAAAGTCATTTAGAGCAATAGATGTTTTTTCTCTCTTTTATTTATTTAAATAAAGAGATTTTTACTTTTATTCTTTTTTCAATTTTAAATTAAAACTATTCTTGAATTCGCAGTGTTTCTCTTTCCCTTTGTTTAATTTAATTTATTTAATTATTTCTTTTCATACAATATCTTATAATTAAAAAAAAATACAGTTATGAACAAAAAATAAAATTAATAAACATTAAGTATGTCTATTAATAAGAATATGTCTGCTTATTATAATTACAAATAATAATATTATTGTTATTTAATAAATGTTTTTTTTTTTTTTTTTTTTTTTTTTTTTCCAATGAAATCTGGAAAAAGTGCTTGATTAATTTGTCTTGAAAGAAAGAAATAGCTGATAGTAATGGAAATGAAACAGATCAATATCACTGTAGTATATTTCGATGTAACCAAACGCATTTAGGCGATATGTGCTTGTCTTGCTGATGCGAGAGGAAATGAAACTGCTTTTCTGGATACTTATGAGGACCTGCGGAAGCACCGGCAATCTTCCCTTACGAAAATATCCCTGCATAAAAGGAAATGGCTTTAGGAAAAAGAAAAGAAAACTTCATAAGGAAATCTATTTTTTTAGATGTCCTAAGCTACAGATATTTTTGTTTCTAATAACACAATATGTAAAAATATGTGTGTCAAAATTTCATACATGTTATATATTTCTTTACTTTTATACCTTTATTTTTTTTTAAATACGTATTCACATTTAAATTTTTAAAACGCTTCAACTGGGATTTCTCTGGTTCTTTCTTGATTGTTTTGTTCTTTATTTTTCTTTATTTTTTGTGGTTTAAATAACATTTCACAGAAACTTAACATTAAAGATATGTAAATATTATATCGACGATCTCTTTTATTCAAATTCTCAAATTGTAAATATTTACTTTGATTTTCAAACTTTATTTTAATTATTTTTAAAATTATTTTTTCTTTTTTCCTTTCTTTCTTTCTTTTTTTTTTTTTTTTTTTTTTTTTTTACGTTATAGGAAATTATTTTAAATATTTACGTATAAGTTATGGAAAATTAAAATATTTTATGTATATTTTTCCTCAGAATTGCATGAAAAAATTACTCACATTAAAATAATCTGGAAATATCTTCATTGATTTTTAAGTTTTTATCTTATCAATAGTCGCATCAGTACTCAAATTATCAATTAATTTCTTTATGAGTACTCAGAAAATATGATTACTTCGTAGTTAATTGAATTCCTCATAGGAAAAAAATAAAAAGTACTTGAACAACTACACTTAACGGTCAGAATTATTAAATATTCTTTTGTTTTAATTTTTTTTAAGACACCAGAATCTTGAAGAAATAGAAGAGAATATAGAATATTACACTACTAGTCATTAAAATTTATATACCAGGAAATAATACAAATAACAAAATAATATTTCTTGGATACATACGTTATAGTGGGAAGAAAAATTGATTATTTTTTCAAGAAATATGAAGATATATACAGTCGGTAACAAAAGTCTCCGAACACTAGCAAAAATTCCTATGTAAAAAAAGTAGAGTTAATATTGTTTTGTTAAATAAATCCTTGTCGAATCATATTCTTAAACTGGCTAAGAACATGATTCGACAAGGATTTATTTAACAAAACTGTATTAAGTGTACATTTTTTATATAGGATTTTTTGTTAGTGTTCGGATACTTTTGTTACCGACTGTATATCCTGAAAAATTGGAAAGTAAAGCAGCGACCTCTGGCAGCAATAACAGCAGTTATCTGCCTAGCCATTGGATCGAATTACAATTGGATAACATGTTCGAATATGGCACTCTATGCAGCGTAAACCTCATGCCACAGCTCATCGACCGTAGTTACTGGAGATTGGTGACGAACCCTGTCGCTTGGCAGCGGCTGATCACACGCTTCCAGTTTGTTTGAAGTCTGGAGAGCGCAAAGACAAGAGCAGCAACCGAACACATTCTATATCAAGCAAGGTCCGGACAACACGGACAAAATGCAGCAGTGCGTTCCCCTGCATAAATGTTGTATTAAGCAGATTTCGAATTTAAGCGAAAATCACGGACTTTAACTCATCAGAAATGTAATGGTCACTATTGAAAATGCCGGAAATGGAAATAAAAGGTGTGATCAAGAAGTATATCCAGTGGCATTCCATGTGAGTGGCCGGTATGACGATGTCGAAAACCAGTTGACAATGTGCATTCTTTACGATGCTGCCAAATACGGATGCAGCCATCTTGAAACTATAAATAGTATTGTTGTGATTCATCTGAAAAGACGATGTCCCGCCATTCCTGTGTCCAAGTTCGCAGTTCATAGCAAAATGAAAGGGCTTATATCTGTGATGCAGCTTCTAGAGCAGTTTAAGTCATGGCTACTGCATACTGGCTCACCACCTGGAGTGATAATATAGAATGCCATTGGATAAACGTCTTGATCACCACTTATGATGCTTCTATCTGTGATGCTACTTCTAGGGCAGTTGAAGTCATGGTTACAGCATACTGACTGACCATCTGGAGTGATAATATAGAATGTCACTGGATATACGCCTTGATCTCCTCTTATTTCCATTTCCAGTATTCTCAATAGCGGCCATTACATTTCTGGATAGTGAAACCTGTGGCTTTTTACGTTATATTCCATCCTTAACGCAACATTTACGCAGAACAATGCACGACCGCCTTTTGACCGTGTTATCCGGATCTTCCTTAGCACATAATTTATCCTATTATTGCTCTGGCTAGTGCACCCTTCTGATCTCGCACCAACTCAAAACGTCTGGTCAATCGTTACCAAACGATTGGCATGTAACCAATTTCCAGTAAGTAACTATGGTCGATGAACTGTGAAATTTTGCTGAAGTTGCATGGAGTGCTGTACCCGTAGACGTCCTCCAGTAGCTGTTCATATCAAATAGCTAAGTTTTTTTTTTTTTTTTTTTTTTTTTAAGTAATTAATATCATTAAAGAAACAAAGATTAATATTCGAAAACAGTTATTTTTGAATAGAATGAATAAATAAAGAGTGAATTCTGCTTTAGAAATGTAAAATGTAAATGCCATGTCATAGACAAAATAAATAAGTAGAAAAGTGAGTATTCAACAGCTTCCTAATCTTTATATGTAAATGCATCAAATAATAATAAAATTTTCTGTAAACACTTAGATTCAATAAACGTATTCGTATATTTAAATTAATAAATTAATTTATTCAAACTATTATTTACTCCAGAATCATCTTAATCACAAGAAAGAAGTTGTGATTATGGCTAAATGATACTTTAAATCTGTACTGATAAGTATAAAGGATTTAAGTCCATATTCTTGATTTTTCAGAAGACGAAAAATAAAGTTAAACTAACTAAAAACTAATCAGCAGAATCGATTAGGGAAAAGGGATTATGTTGGTTTATACGCTTTATACCATTCAGTGATTGTCAATCTTCATTTAATAAAGGAAATAAATTGAATTAAATATTTTATACCAAAGATTAATGCTAAATTTCTGGCTTGAATCTTTTTTTACCAATGGGTTTTCTCAAAGGCTAAATGACATGGATTTCAGTCCTTTATACCAATCGATAGAGAATTTTTTTTCTGAGTCTGTCTATGTACTTAACTCAAAATCGACATTTTTGGACTTAAATCCTTTATACTTATTAGTACAGAAATATTCATAAAAAAAAAAAAAAAAAAAAAAAAAAAGATATATAAATTAATAAAGCATCTTTATTACATTTCTACTGCCTTTAGCAAATACAAGACTCGAATATAAGGTTAATCGTAATACAAATGAAGTATATGGAAGCATTTTATACATAGTAATAATAATAATAGCAATTAATAAACGTTTTTGTAGACTTATCTGATAGCTTCATCAACTTAGACAAATCAATATATATATATATGTATGTATAATAAATAATGAAAAGATATGTGAAAATCACAGGAAAAGAGAATGATAAAGTTAAATGATTTTATATTACAGAAGAAAAAAAAAATTCCTTTATATGTATAAAAGAAGGAAAATAATGAAAGAAACATGTATGCATATATATATATATATGCGATATTCAAATATTTAATACATTTTTTTTTTCTGATTTCGCATATAGAAGTACTTAATACTAAAACATTATTAAGCATCTCCCAAAATTAATCAATTAATTAATTAATATGAACAACGGAACTTATTCAAGAAGTTTTAAAGTACATTTGAGAAAAATTTCATTTTTTTTAAAGATTAATTAAATTAATTTTAAAATTAATTATAAAAGTATAATTATATTAATTACTACACATATCCCCCCCCCAGCAAATTGCACTTAATTTTTTCGACAATTTAAGTATGTTAATTAAGTAAAAAATTAAACAAAAAGAAGAATGATTGTAACTTTCTAATTCATAATTTCTTTCAATAAAAAATAAAAATATATAGAATAAAACATTAAAATTCCGCATATGTTTTTACCTAAAAATAATGGTGTCAGAAAAAAATTAATAATTATGTTTCCGCATATTCCTAATTAATCTACTTTTCAAAAAGTATTGGAAAATACTTCAAAGTTTCAAGCATGTATTGAAAATTTATCGGACATAGAAAATAACTGTAAAATATTCTATATCAAATATGTTTCATTACACTCGATAGGTAAAAAATCACTCTTTCGAAAAATCTTTTTTATGAAACTATTGAATATTGAATGAAATACGATACGAAAATTAATGATAATTATTTAAATTAAAGTATCTGAGAACTTTTTTCTTAAAATATAAAACAGGAAACTGTTTGTGAGTTTAAAAAAAAAAAATGTATTTTTTGAATTAATATTAATATTCTTCATGAAATTCCTTTTATAAATATATTATGAAATCTACTGCTTTGTGATTGATTGTCACTTTTCCATTTTATAAGAACGAGAAATACAAAACCATGTTTATTTACAATTTTATTTATTTATTTATTTTTCATTTTCTCACAAACACTTAAAAAGTAAGTCACATTAAACGATAGCAAAAAGAAAAAAAAATATATGTATATATATATATATATATTTTTTTTTTTAACTTTAATTAAACTTTAAAATTTAATTAAACTTCAAACTTTAATTAACTTTAAACTTTAACTTTTAATTTTTTTTTTAAATTTATTTTAATTTGTAAATTTTAATATATATATATATATATATATATATATATATATATATATATATTAAAATTTACAAATTAAAATAAATTTACTCTGCTTTCCATTAGTCTGCACTTTAATAGAATATATATATATATATATATATATATTAACAACCTATATTCTTGTTAAATAAAGTTCAGCTGGTTATATTTATTAATGATAATATATTTATGATAGCAGTTATCTTTATTAATGACTAGTTGATACCCGTCAAAATTTGACGTCTTAGTAACATTTAAAAGTGCAACTGAAATCTTTTTATAGCACACCAGCCGAGAACCATTGTTTTATACTAACTCTTTTAAATGAAGCTTAAAGTGGGTGCGCTGGTTTTGTATGGAGTTGTCGCTCTACAACAGAATTCGACACAGTCACTTTTTTAAGATATTTCTAGCAATTTTCGTATTATTTATTCCAAAAAAAAAAAAAAGCAAGTTACACATTTATGAAATATTTATTTAAAAATATCTGATATATAACAACCCTATGAATTCCACTACCATCAATTATGCATACTGTAAACCAAAAGGTGAAAGTAAGAAACATGTAAAAACCCTGAAATCTCCTACTTGCATGCAGATTTAAAAGCGAGCAGAGATTTAATAAAAGGTATATTATATAGTTAATATTAAAAGTGTTTATTTATATAAGTTGAAGTTTAAACTTTTCTTTAAAGCTTTTGATATTTGAAGTTAGTGTAGCCATTTTCGCGAGGTGACACCCTCGATCATCAGCATCCTGTATGTAAACAGGATTTTGTGCATACCTGCGATCTCGAAAGATGGGGGAGGGGAATTTTGTTGTTCCCCTACACCATCGAGACCACAGGTATCTAACATTTAAAAGTACAACTCAAATCTTTTTTTTTTTTGCACACCAGCCGAGAACCATTGTTTTATACTAATCTTTTAAATGAGGTGCGCTGGTTTTGTATGGAGTTGTCGCTCTACAATAGAATTCGACACAGTCATTTTTTTAAAGATATTTCTAGCAATTTTCATATTATTTAGTCAAAAAAAAAAAAAGTAAGTTAAGCATTTATGAAATTTTTTTTTAAAAAATATCTGATGTGTAACAACCCCATGAATTCCACTACCATCAATTGTGCATACTGTAAACTAAAAGGTGAAAGTAACAAACATGTAAAAACCCTGAAATCTCCTACTTGCATGCAGATTTAAAAGCGAGCAGAGATTTAATAAAAGGTATATTATATAGTTAATATTAAAAGTGTTTATTTATCTAAGTTAAAGTTTAAACTTTTCTTTAAAGCTTTTGATTTTTGAAGTTGGTGTAGCCGTTTTCGCGAGATGACATCCTCGATCATCATAACCCTGTATGTAAACGGGATTTTGTGCATACCTGCGATATCGAAGGGGGGGATTTTTGTTGCTCCCCTCCACCATCGAGACCACAGGTATCTACAAAATCTCGTCTAACAATTAACAAAGTTATTACATCGGAATAGCCAAACGAAATTGACTTTTCGCAGTTATAATATTTTTTTGTGATGTGACAGACAGAAACCACCCCCCACTCTTTTTCAACCAATACATACATACTATCCAATCTTTGAAAAAGAGGACTAAGGAGACTTTAAAACATATAAATTAAATAAAAAATTTATGTGTAAGAAAATATGTGAAAAAGCAACTAATGTATGGATGAATTACTACAATGTTTTCCAATTTGGTCGAAAGTACTGGCTTAAAGGTTCATAATTTCCTTTTTTGGAAAACAGCAAGGTGTGTAATATATATTATTTTTTCCTTTTTCTTTCACTTTGTGTAAAGTATACACTTTTGCATGAGTTCTACAATATTATGTATAATTCATCTTTTTTATCTTTTTTTTAGCATTGGAAATTCTGCTTTTAATTTTAATTTTTTACTTTTAAATCTTTTTTCTGGTTAAATTTTTATTTCTTATTGAAATAAAATTTGCCTAATTAAAATAGACAAACCACCAATAAAATTTTTAGAACTACTATTCAGTAACAATTAATAGTTTACCTGATTTCGTTACTTCAAACTGGCCTTTTAAATGTAATACTAACAACTTAATTTTCCATCACTTTTTAGTTTTATAAATGTTCATAGTGAACTATCTACTCGCATAAATATAAGAAAATAAATAAAATAAAATAATCATTTTAGTCTAACTTTATTCATACCATTAAAATAAAAGTTGAAAACTAAACTAAATAAATAAGCGGTAATTTATAATAAAAACTCCTTTCCAAAACATATTTAACATGAAAAACTTAATACATAAAACATTTATAATTATCAAGCAGCCAATTTACATGTTTACAGAACAACATTTTTTTTATATGCTTCTTTTGAAAGCATGTATAATCGTGTAAGTGATCCGAATCATTAACTTGTCATAGATTTAAAAAAAAAAAAAACACTTCTTTTTTACAAAATCGAGTGTTTTGTAAATTTTTAGTACGATGTGAACATTAAAAGTTTTGAGTAATCGAATTTAATAGCTGGACAAAGTAAATAAATACCATCAATCATTGAAATAAACATATAGTTACAATGCAGAAGAAATGTCAAAATGCACATTGGAATATTTTAAATAAACGGAATAATTTACACAACGCAGGAGAAAAAGTAAAAAATGCAGTTTTCTGTGCTAAAAGATACGGAATTATACGCAATAACATAGGACAAATTCAAAAGAGTAAACTTTATACGAAGTGGATGAAATAAAACAAAAGAATCTATACACACATTGCTGTCTTTTAAATTGCGAAATTGTGAGCTTTATAAGCTAATACTTACAATCAAATTGAAGAACAAAATCAATAACAACAATGCGATGATAGTCACTGCATGACGACGCCATTAAAACAAACACGAACGAAAACGATGGTCTTTACGCTTAAGGAAAGAAATAGACCCTGCTTCGGTTGCTTCCTATTGGTTCAAAGCAAAACGTGTACGTTTCAGCTATTGGTCTCCGATTGCGTTTAAGGAAAGGAACAGCCTTCGCGCATGCTCAGATCGTGCTATTTTGGTCTTAAAGAAATAGCTTTGTGTTTTAATATATAAGATGGTTTTCCTGTATATAATGGGGATAACTTTGTAAAGCAATTCTACAAATTACATACGGTGTGGAGGTTAGCGTCACCGACTCTCACATGGAAGGATCCGTGTTCGAATTCCGAAAAGGTATAGTTGTTGTCACTGTGATGTCACTAATAGGGATAGCGACGACACCTATTAGTGCCCCTTTCAAGAGGCATCTTTCAATTTTGTGTGTCCCATGTACATAGAACAATTTGCAATGAACTTCGAAAATTTTCCTAACATATTCTTTAATACTTCTGAATTCTTTCGTGTGGTCCTATATATGAATAATGAGTACTTTTCATATCTCATTTATAGAGATAAAATTTTTTGTACATAAAAAATATATGTTAAATTCATTATGTCTAGTTCAGTCTAAATATATTGAAATGTACTAACGAGAAATTCCATTCATAAACCATACTTAAAAAAAAAAAAAAAAAAGTCCTTGTACACACGTTGTTTATCCTATCTCAGAAATTTCCATATATGTCAAACACTGAGAAAAAATTCTGTAACTGGAATCTAGAATCTAAATTGTGGCTCTAGAAAAAATACTTTTATGTCATCCTTATAAATTCTAGTCCTCTTGGAAAGCGAGTTCTTGAAGTCCCTATTAGTATTCTAGAGCGTTTGCCTATATTCTCGAGGACAAAGTTATTTAAAAATCTCTGCAAATAAATGAGACTACAAGAGGCGGGTTTCTGTAATAATAATCTTGGTTTATTACCAAATTATAGAAATACAAGCGAGAATTTCTCGCAATATAAATTATTCAGAATATTTAGAGGATTCAGAATATTGTTTCACCATTTAGAAATGTTTACACTAGAAAATCTTTATAATTTCGTCTATTCAGTTTATTGGCGTGCCTTATGCGCATAGCTCGGAAATCTATATTTCTAGATAAGGCATTTAGAAAATGGCCACTTATTCATTCTAGAGAAAGGCAGGGTATTTTTTTTTCTCAGTGTACAGATTTAGAATACCGAGATTAACCCTCCTGTTCATCTGCTATAAGTTATTCTGATAACAAACGCACAGCCATGCACTCAGACGCACATACAGGCAGATAACACATCAATCTTTAAAAACACGTTTTTGGTATTCGGGAGATCAACCGTATAATTATAGCAAAAACACAATTTCAAAATTTAACCCTAACACAATATTTCATCTGTCATACATAGCTAAAAGTAATAATTAAATAGATAAATAAATAAAATAAAATGACAGGTAAAATTAACACCATTGAAAAGAACACAATGTCAAAAGTCTTCCTTAGTGTATTCATTTAAAATGTTATGGTTTTATTTTCACTATACATTTAATTATTTGCATAAAGATTCCATTAAAAGAAATGTACTCAGGATTTTATTTTATTTTTTAATTTTTATTTTGATAGCCTCAAATTAAATTTTTTATTCAGGAGGTTTCATAGCAAAAATAATACAGTAGAATTTCATTTAAATTAAGTAATGGCAAAATATGATGAAAAGAATAGACTCTCAAATATTTCTTATATTTTAAATATTTATTTACTTTAATTTACCTGTTTCAAGTGGGAGTCAATTCTGTTTGTCCCATGTACATAGCACAATTTAGAATGAACTTCGAAAATTTTCCTAACGTATTCTTTAATACATCTGAATTCTTTCGTGTGATCCCATATATGAATAATGAGTTATTTTCATATCTCATTTATAGAGATCAAAACTTTTTGTACATAAAAAATATATTTTAATTTCATTATGTCTAGTGTAGTCTAAATGTATTGAAATGTACTAACGAGAAATTCCGTTCTTAAACCATACTTTGAAAAAGAGAAAAGAAAAAAATGTATGTCCTTGTACTCAGGTCATTTGTCCTATCTCAGAAATTTCCATGTATAACCACCATGCCATACAGATTTATAATACTGAGTTTAACCCCCCCCCGCATCTATTTTAAGTTATGCTAATAACAAACACAATCATGCACTCATACGCGCATACAAGCAGATAACACATCAATCTTTAAAAACTCGTTTTACGTATTCGGGAGACCTCAAACCGTATAATTATAGCAAAAACACAATTTTAAAAGATAACCCTTACACAATATTTCATCTATCACGCATAGCTAAAAGTAATAATTATATAGATAAATGAATAAAATAAAAAGACAGGTAAAATTAACACCATTGAAAAGAACTCAATTCAAAAGAACTCTAATTTTCATGTCAATGTCAAAAGGCTTCCATAGTGACAGATACATTTAAAATTTTATGGTTTTATTTTCACTATACTTTTTTTTAATTATTTGCATAAAGATTCCATTAAAGGAAATGTACTCAGGATTTTATTTTATTTTGAGTTTGATTTTTATTTTGATTGCCTCAAATTAAATTTTCTATTCAGGAGATTTCATATGCAGTAGAATTTCATGTAAATTAAGTAATGGCAAAATATGATGAAAAGAATATATTCTGAAATATTTCTTATGTTTTTAAATATCAATTTACTTTAATAAACATTGACTAGTAAGTGAGAGACTGCACAACTAAATTTTGCTGAAATAATTATAGAAATATTGTCTTTAAATTCTAAGCTGATCTTACATTAGAACAACAAAAATATTCATTTAAAGCACGTTTAAATGAAATTTTACTAGATTTTTCGATGTTAAGAAAATCGTAAATTTACAATAACTTACGAAGACTTCAAGTTATACTATAAGATGGGAAAAAAATATATATATATCTGCGCTTGGATACTTTTAATTTTCCTTTTTAAACTCACCAATTTTAAAATGTAAATGTAGGGATACAACAGACAATGATTTTGCCGATCAAATATCTGAAACACTAATGTCTGCTGGATACGGATATGCGGTATCTGTCAAAATTGCTATCTGTTTCATTCCTGTTTTTAAATGATAAAATTGGACATTTTTCGAAGGAAAAATAAAAAAACATCCAAGTACGGCTTTCCCTCCCCCCCCCCCCCTTAGTGTATAGTATTGAAAATGAGTAGGGTTCTTGTCAGTATAATAAAAGACATTTTAAAACTGATCCGACTTCTCTGCGATCATTTGATCTTTAAATAACACATACACAGACTAAAAACTAACACACTAACATATTACATCACACTGGCACCATACAGACAGATACTTCACTATTTTTGTGATTTTTAGATTCCTCATTCCTGACACCTGAAAACGTGCATAAAAGACAATAAACTGAGACGGAAATTTCCACGCTTACTTATGTCCTCAATACCTATAGTATGATGAGAAACAAAAGTGTATTAGTCACTAAACATATTATAAATAATTAAGTAGGGAATCACTATCATAAGTGACATTCTAAGACTGGTCCGAAGTCTCTGTGGCTATTTGTTTTCAGTTGCACACATAGACTAATAAACTAACACACTAGCATATTTATACACTAACACATTGACATCCAGACACAGACGGACGCTTCACTAATTTTGTAACTTTTAGATTCCTGTCATCTGAAAACGTGTATAGATCGAAAAATTTCACGGTTACTTAAGTTCCCCATACCTATAGTATGGTGGGAAGCTAAAAAGCTTATTAGTCACTATTTACCAAATTAAAAGAAGGATATAGTAAATAGTGACTAATGCACATTTTATTAGTATGACTGGTTGTACTATTTCTTTCAGACAGCGAATTTGTG
The DNA here is from genome assembly GCA_963930645.1 of Salticus scenicus. Taxonomy (NCBI): domain Eukaryota; kingdom Metazoa; phylum Arthropoda; class Arachnida; order Araneae; family Salticidae; genus Salticus; species Salticus scenicus. The sequence goes on along the minus strand of OZ005653.1, from coordinate 221,125,419 downwards.
TTGTTGTCAATGATTGTATTACACTTTGAATGAACATGTAAATATTTTTGCTTAAAACATATGAATGTTTTCATTGTATGTGTCCGGGTTAGTAAATTTTATTAAAAATTGGTACACGTATTAAAAAGAACAAAATCTGGCTCTAACGCTGTATATTTTAATTCAATCGGATAATTGATTCGAAAATTATTAAGTAAAAACTCATTTTAACTTAAAAATTATTTACTATAAAAGAATCGTCAATAATAAATGAATGAATTTATCACAAAAAAAAAAAAAAAAAAAAAAATAACGTGCAAACTACTTTTTTTTTTTTTTTTTTTTTTTTTTTAATAATAAAATAAAATTGGGAAAAATCGTTCTAAAGAAAAATGGAAATAGAACAGTTTCATAATAGAACCACTTTGCCCTTTCGCGAAACCTGAAATTTGGCACCGAATTAGCTTGAACATTTCTCGCGAAGGCTTTTGCTTACGCAAATGCAATACCCATTTTAATTCATCGCTAACATGACAACAAAAATATAAAATTCTTCAGGGTACTACTATGCTAAAGCTATACAAAAATAATTTTTTAAAAATAATTTAGTAACCAATGCCAGGAATTGAAATGCAGTTACTAAATGCCTTTACGTGGAAGAATGGATTATTTTTATTTTTATTTCAGATCATTGGTTTACGATCTTGAAGTAAACAATTGGATGTGACTTAAGGATTGTTATAGTGATTTTTAAACATTATCATTTAAGCAGAAGTGACCATATTTTTTTCATTGAATTTGGGGACAAAGATGGCTGTGTCCTAGAAATTTCGAGGACAAAAAATAATAATAATAATAATTAAATCACCTTAAATTGTAAAATTTTATTAATTTTTATGTATAAAGCACCTAAAAGATCTTATTTCAGCTTATTCATTATACATATAATAAATTACTATAATAAAAGATTAAGAACTTTATAACCAGCGTTGTATTCTTGTAATATTTTGTGGGATGTAATTTTTTGGGGACGAAGATAGTTTTGTCTTCGAGATTCGAGGACATATGGTCAGCCTATTTAAGCATCCAATATGAAGTATGATTTGAGAAAGACATTGATTCTTCCCCTAAATAATCCAGGTATAACTACAAACATTAAGTAAAACTAGCAGGCTTCGCCCGCTTAGCTGGGCACTATATTTAAAGGGTTTCCTTTTAATTGAATATTTGAAACGTTTAAACAAATATATTTCGATAGGTGACTATTTTCTTCACAGTTTTAGTATAGGATGACCTAAACCATATCAAACATTTTTGAACTTCTCGAATCTATGCAACAAAACTATTATTAAAACGAATATTCTCGAAAACAGTCAAATAGAAATGTTAATTCTTCGAATATTCTGGAAACAGTTGAAGCTGTTACTCGTAAAGTAAAAGTCACTATTCGATGAATTGTCGAATCAGAGAACGCACGTAAGTCGTTTTCGCAGCAATCACTATAACGCACGTATGTACGCTTTGCGCACATGAAAACCAAAAGAATAAATAAAAATAAAATCACTGGACATTAACACTGGACATGCACAACGCTGTGCATGAATCTCAGAACATACGAAACTCGGTTCCGCGGCAATCACTATCACGCATTTTAAAACCAAAAAACATCACTGGACACCCCTACCACGCTGTGCATGTATCTGAAAACGCACGAAACTCGTTTTCGCAGCAATCACTGTCAAGCATGTTAAAAAAAATAAAAATCACCAGACACCCACTACCTCAAATCAATGAAAACCAAATAAACCAATCAAATCTCTCGTAATTCCTCATAACGTAGCTGTAGTTCAATTTAAAATACACTCAAATCAATGAAAATCAAATCTCTCGTAATTCCTCATAACGTAGAGCTCTAGTTCAACGTAAAATACACTGAAATCAATGAAAATCAAATAAACCAATCAAATTTCTTGTAATTCCTTAAAACGTAGCTCTGGTTCAACGTAAAATACACTCAAATCAATGAAAATCAAATAAATCAATCAAATCTTTCGCAATTCCTCATAACGTAGCTCCAGTTCAACGTAAATTACACTCAAATCAATGAAAATCAAATAAACCAATCAAATATCTTGTAATTCCTCATAACGTAGCTGTAGTTCAATGTAAAATGCACTCAAATCAATGAAAATCAAATAAACCAATCAGATCTCTCCTAAGATTTTCCATTCTGCGTCATTATAGAAAGGGGAAGTTTTATTTTCATATTTTTATTAATTAAAAGAAAACTAATCAAAAATTCGAAAATCTGACTTCGATGTGCACAATGGCCCTTCGGAGGGCACCTTTGTGTTAAATAATCACGTGACTGTCCGAGATACCGTTTTCGAGAACATATATATATATATATATATATATATATATATATATACACAAATATTGCTCACTTAATAGTATAAGATAAAATTAAAACATTCATATTGTCAAACGATTAATTTAATTTTCTTAAAAGTTCATCTTAACTATTTCACTGAAGCATAATTCCAGTAGTGGCTAAAATACATTTTTCTTAAAATAATAAACTAGCCAAAAATAAACAAAGTCTTTTAATGCAGAACAATGACTAAGCATTAAGTTTGCTTGAAAAAAGATAAATTAATGAAATTATACGAAATTTCATTTAATAAAAGAAATAGAATAAAATTGTATTAATTGCATTAAATTTTAGCTTTTTGTCTGTAGATTTTAAGAAGAATTTAATTAACGAAAACCAGAAACCAGTATTTACACAAAGTTAAAAAGAGGAAGGAGGTCGAGAGCTATCTGTAACTAATTATTATTCCTCTAGTGTGTGTTTATCGAGAAAACAGATTTTTTTTGTTAGGTCGGAGAATTAATTAATTAAATGATTGGTTTTAGAAAACATTTTTTTATAGCTTGTATATTTAAACAATTTAATATTTTAATATTCAACCTTGAACATGTATTTATAGAAAAGTATATTATTTGAACTATATTTTATATTTTTCTAACATATAAAGCGGATAGAAATTTTAATAATAGTTTTAGTATCTCTTATAAAATTACTCATATATGATTAATTATGCCTTATAATAGTACATCTTATTTTAAACAGTCACAGAGCTTTTAATGTTAAAAAATGACTTAGTACCAATTTTATTTGAAAAGGTAAATTACTTGAATGAAAGGGGATTTCACTTAATAAGGAAAAACCAAATTTTGATAAAATATTATCAATTGCATCAAATTTTAACCTTTTTTTATTTTTTACTTTGTGAAGAATTTAATTAACGTAAATAGAATAATTGTAGAAAGTTTGGAAAATAAGGACAATTAACTATCAAAGACAAATTATTATTCTTCGATATATGTTTCCCTCAGAAACGGTTCTTAAAAATTAAATCCAAAAATTAATTATTTAATTGATAGATTTTTTAAAACGCTTTATCATAGCATATATCTTTAACTTTTTTTCCTAATTCAATAATCTATCTTGAAACTGTATAGAAATGTTGATAAATATAATGTTTAACGTATATTCTTGTAAACTATAAGTTAAAATTTAAAAATAATTTTAATATTTCATTAGAAAATTAGCTATAAATGGTCACTTACATTAAGCAAAAACACTTCTTACAAATTTAAATGACCATCAACTTAAAAAGAATTTAAAATTAAAATATACACGTAGAGAAATTATCAGTTTTACTTCCTAATTTAACTCATATGTTGATGCATGATTTTAATAAAAACTAAAAACAATTTCTCAAAACAATGAATTTACACAAGTAAGTCTTACATTTTAGTTTAAAAAAAAATGACTAATTGATAATTTTTAATGAAAAAGGTAAATAAATCTAATGAAAAGAAATTTCATTTAATACGGAAAAAAATAGATTTAGAACAAAAGAGTATTGCTTTTATTAAATTTGAGCAGTTTTTCTGTAGATTTTGAGAAGAATTTAATTATCGAAAACTCGTAACCAGATATTTACAGAAAGTTTGAGTTAAATATATATATATATATATCTGAGATTAATTATTATTCGTCAGGTGTGTGTTTATCGTGGAAGCAAATTTTTCAATTTGATAGAAAAATTAATTAATTAAATAATTGATTTTTGAAAATATTTTATCATAGCATGCAACTTTAAACAATTTTTTAAATAAGTATTTTATCTTGAAAACTTACAAAAATGTAAATTAGTATACTGATTTAAGTTTGATTTTTATTCTAGTACAGTTTGGCCAGAATTAAACTTTGTCTATTCGGCGCTCTCTATAGCGCTGTAAGTAAAATGCGGAGTGAGTTGCAAATCTCTTGATAGACAATTTAAAGGATGTACTAAAAGTTTTTCTACAAAAATAAATACATAAGTGAATAAATAAATTTCCGCTGGGAGGGGGGCAGGGGGGAGGGGGGGTCGTACATCAAAATATAAAAAAGCAACATATTTCAATACAAACATTTTTATTTATTATTAGCTTCACTGATCACTAAATTTAAATGAATTTTCAAAAGAATTGAATCATTATTTTTTTTTATCACATTTTGGGCTTTGTAACATAATTAAAAATTCCTTCTAATGTCTAAGAGTCAAAATAACACATTACAAATTAAATTAGATTAAATCTTTCTTCCGTTTTGCACTTGTTTTGCAACAATGCTCTATGGTCTTATGTGAATGATTCTCAGGAATGAATCAGCAATTGTTTACAAATTTAATGGATTATATATGAGGAATAAGTACGCTCTAATTTAAAAATTGCAGCTCTTAATACTTCAAAACGGATAATTTTTAAAAAGTTATTCATTATTCTTTAATATAATAATGAACTGTTTTTCGTTTAATATTAGACTCTTATTTTAAGATAAAAGCAATCGAATGATATCGCGTTGTGAAACTTTGCAACGTAATATATTTAAGTCTAATAACTTGACATATATAGTGCCTGCATAAAAAATGAACAGTTTTCAGAGTCCTTTTAAAAAAGTATAACATCTATGCAGTACCTTTTAAAAAATTCACCAGTTAAAAAAAAAAAGCCTAACTTTTATCATTAAAGTTGTTAAATCTAGACCAGTCAAAAATAGGAGTAGTCCATCCGGATATGTTCCACCGAAAAACTCTTTGCATTATTTATATAGATTATAGGCTTTGTTTTAGAAACTCTTTAACAGCGTAAAACACATTGTTCAATGAGGAGCCTATCATTCAATTATAAATCTACCCAAGTAGCACAACAATAATGGCCAAAGTCGGAAATAAGACTATTTCAATATTGGCCAACATCGGACTCTGCTGGACTGGCCAGTGCAAAAATGTCAAGGTTTTTTACAATACTGGCCAATATCGGTAATCTGTATTGGTCAATATTGCATGTAATACTAGCCAATATCGGTTAAAGTTGAACTGGCCAATATAAAACACTAAATTTTGCCAATATAGGCCAATGTTGGTATCACATACTGGACAATATTGTGTACAACACTGGCCAATATAAAATTGCAAATCACAACAGTAATGGGCAATATTGATATTCGACATTGGCTAATGTTGTAATGCAATACAGGTCAATATTAACTACAAATCTTGTCTATTTGCAAGAAACAAAAAAAAAAAACCTACAGATGGCAGCCAAATTATTTGAGTGTGAGCAATAATTCCTACATAAAAAAAAGTACACTCAACAAAATAGTATTAAATGAACTTTTTTTTTTTTTTTTTTAAATATAGGAATTATTGCTAGCGCTCAAATAATTTTGCTACCAACTGTATGCCATGTACAATTCTTTTTTTTTTTTCTCAGATAAAAGAATGCATGAAATTTTACAACATCCTTTTAAACTTTTGATATTTGTATTAGATTTTTCAAATTTTTTTTGTTTTATGCGATTCTTTTTTATTTTTTATGGGAAAACAGACACTTTTATATTACCTTTAAACATATATTAGGCCGATTCCAAAAAATTTCGAACATTCATTTTCCTTTTACATAAGAATTGTATTTATTTACATATAGATTAAAATTTAAAAAAAAAAAAAAAAAAAAAAAAAAAAAACTAGATTGTTATAGACAAAAAGGTTTAATAACAATCTAATTACATTGATTAGCATTTTATTTATCAAACTAATACTTTAAAATGTACCTTAATACGTTATTTTTATTTTTTCAGCATCCGGAATCAAGTCAAAGTATACTGATTTTGTAAAATACAACCTAACCTACAAGAAACCTTTCATTTAGGAGGGGGAAGTGTAGGTTTTTAAATGAACTGCATTAAAAAAAAAAAAAAGAAAAAAGAAAAAAGAAAGGAAAACTATTTAAAAAATGGAATGATACAGTTTCAATTAGCGGATCAATTTTTTATTGATCGTTCGGTCAAACTGACGACTGAAAAATAAATAAATAAATAAAATTAGAAATTCTGACTTCTAAACTTTTATTAAATTATTTATTTTAATTTATAATTGTTGCCAAAAAAAAAAATTACGAGTTAATTTATTTTTCGACGTATAATAAAATATATTTTCACAATAATAATAAGCTTTTTTGATAGTGTTTGTTTCGATACTGATTATTATTAATTTTCTTTTCTTTTTCTTTCAAAAAAAAAAAAAAAAAAAAAAAAAATTGGTGAAATTCTGGCAAAAGCAGAATTTAGTTTAGGACGGAGAAATATTAGGTTTTTTTTTTTTTTTCAAATTATAACATTGTTTCCAAATTATTCAATTATATTTATTTAAGTCAAATTGGAGTGTAAAGGTTGATATTTTTATTTTTTACCAACTATGTGAAAAATACCAGAGCCGGGAATCGAACCCGGGCACCTCCCCTTAACGCACGGATGCTCTGCCACTGAGCTACCCTGGCTGACAACCAGCTAGGCATTTCTCACATAATTATCGTTGGCAAAGTCACCGAGTCTGCAAACGCAGATATATCAGGTGAGACAATAATAATCGTAGCACAACTCCATAGACCAGGAAATTTCAATTTAGAAATTTTGTATTCATGAATTCATCAACCATGAATATTTATTTAAGTCAAATTGGAGTGTAAAGGTTGATATTTTTATTTTTTACCAACTATGTGAAAAATACCAGAGCCGGGAATCGAACCCGGGCACCTCCCCTTAACGCACGGATGCTCTACCACTGAGCTACCCTGGCTGACAACCAGCTAGGCATTTCTCACATAATTATCGTTGGCAAAGTCACCGAGTCTGCAAACGCTGATATATCAGGTGACACTCCAATTTGACTTAAATAAATATTCACGGTTGATGAATTCATGAATAAAAAATTTCTAAATATTCAATTATATTTCGATAAATGTGCAACTATCGAAAACTGGTATCGTAAAAATCTGCAGATTGAGACTCAGTCCTTTAAAAAAAAAAAAAAAAAAAAAAGATAAAAATAATATTCACATGTTATGTTTTAACTGCACTAAATAATAAAAAAAAAAAAAAAAATTAAAAAATCCAAAAGCTGAACTTAAGTTGATCTTGAAATCAGCACTTGGTGATATAGGTGTCATTATCGTAACAAATAAAATAATAATCTTTCAAGATGTCACAACGGAAATTGTGTAAGACAAACTCATTACATTTTTAAGATATGTGAAAAACTGATATACTCAGAATGTATGAAAAATTTTCATCAGTCACAAATTTAGATGTTATGGATTTTTGAGTAATTTATTTTTTTTAAGTTGTATCAATATAAAATGAATGAATCTTAATAAAACAAAAGGTTATATTATTTTTTCCTTACTATAAATAAATCATCCTGGAAGAAGTTAATGAATTGTCAGGGGTTTTTCTTTGCAATATAAAATTTTCTTAATACCAAATCCCTTGAGTTCTTTTCACAAACTTTTTTGATGAGTACCCAGCTTTCATCAATTTTTCTGACAATCTGATCGTTTCTTCTTTGCTGTTGTAATTGCAGAATGTCACCTTAGTTCACATTTCGCATTAGTTCTATGTTATTACATAATTTACAGTTTACACTCAACTACATGGTTTACCACACCGTTCACACACACCTTTCATTAAATGCACGAATGAACTGACTGCTTCTTCTCTTCTGTTGTAATTTCAAAACATCACCTTGCTTCCAGATTTCACATCAAGATCACATCTCTACATGCATATACCTGTTAAGATTTCGACAGTTATGTGGTTGGTAGTATAATTTTGATGTAGCAAGGCTATAGCCATTGATGGGGGGGGGGGGGAATTCAACTCCCCCTCAAAATGTTGCAAATTTGTGGAAATGTTTAGAGTAATACATCATTTTTAACACAATATTATGCACTAATACTTGTACACTGCAAACTTTCTGGCTATGGCCTTTGATATTGGCATTAGTATTACCCTGATAAAGACTAACCAAAAAATCTTCCAGAACAATCCGGAATGATAAAGACCCAATTAACCCCTTCGAAAAAGCTGTAATCTACAAATAGAATTTTATGAAATAAGAACCTACACTGGCATGACTAAAAAATCTTAGCCAAGCTGAAGAAAAAGTTTGTCCCATGCCAAGCGAATACCAAGAACGCTTTTTTTGTTTATAATTAACCGTAGTTATTAAAATCCATTCTTTAAATTACATCTGATTTTATTTTCAGATTTTCCATTCAAACTAAATATTTTTACTTTAAATGCACATTATCATTATTTTTGGCTAAAATATGAAAAATGCATATTTAAAAATAATAATAATGATCCATACTGAGAAATTCATAAATTAAAACTTCTGTTTATAAATTAATATTTGATTATTTTATCTTTTTGCATTTTATTTTATGCCTAAAAAAGTTTGAATTTTATAAATATAAATATGTAGAAGGAAATTTCACAATCACTTTCAGCTAATAATGTTGGTTATTTTTATACAGAATATCCTTAACAAAAATTTTATTCAGAAAGCATCTTTTTTTTTTTAAGCATAAAAATGCTTCCTGATTAGGAAAATAATTTAAACTTTTTACTTCACATGCATTTCAACTAATTTCCTCTATTTTGTGTTCATTTGTTTGCTTATTTTTAATTAACACTAATATATATGATTAAATTCTTTAATTATATATTATTAAAATGTCTGAAATTTAATAGCACTATTTTATAAATTAATATAAAAATTTTTATTATTCAAAACTGAAAAATAAATAAAAATTAAGACAAACCTATTTGAAGTTTAACTTAAACTTCAAGTAGGTTTATTTTTAAATATCTTTACTGAGTATAGAAAAAAATTCATTAAAAATTAAAATAAAATAAAGACTTTTTTTTCCATTAAACAATTTATTAAATTTATTTGCATGATTTTACATTATGTTTTTGAAAATTACAAAAATTCTGTATTTTCAGATATTTTTACATCTGATTTCCGTTTTATTTTAACCTACTTGCTATCACAATCTGGAGCTCTTGCAAAGACTTCTAATACAGTTGTTAATGCAGAGTTTCTCCCAGGTTTAAAAATGAAAGGATGCTGTTAGTAAAAAAAATCACATTTTAGATTTTTGAAGTCAGTTTTGGATCCTTAAGGACACACTTGATACGAGAAAAAATTTACTAATGTATGAACAAATGTTGATCATCATGCACAGTAGTTTTATCAGGGATGCCACTCTAAAAATTCGAAGAAAGAGGAAATCACGCCTGAAGTAAAATTTGTGATAATTATTGTGTAATTTTATAGGCGAATTCTGTAAATTAATATATAACAAAATAATACATAAAATATAATTTGAATATAATAATTTAAAAAGTTACTTTGCAGTCAAAAGGTTATATTTTAAGCAATATAAAAGAATGATGCTTTATCACAAATAAAAACAATATTTTAGAAGTTTCTAAATAAACCATTGTCTGTAGATCAGCAATAACATTAATTTAACATAATTTAAAACAAAATAATTACACATAAGGAAATTTTTCTACCTCTTTAAAATTCTGGAATCTAATAAACAAGTTTATCATGTACACTGACACTTATGTTATGAATGGGAAAAGAATGAACATTGCAGAGCTTCGTCAGGTTGTTTAATGGCTGATCACTACTTTTAAGGGGGTGAGGGACCTCACAGTAGAAAATGCGAGACGTACGTCGAAGATTTTTTTATTTTTTTCAGTCTGCAGATTTTTTTCAACACAGTATTGTGTAGAAATTTTAAGTCTCCCGATTTTGACTGGAAATATTGCAATTTCTAATCTTTCTGCATCCACATCATAAATGGCAACGTTCATTTTTATCACAATTTATTAGATTCTAGAAGCTACAAAGAGGTAGAATTATTCAATATTTTTCACTTACGTAATTATTTAGCACCGCCCTTCCTCTTCGCTAACAATCAGCGATAGACATTTCACGGAATCATTGTGATTTTCCGTCTGCTTTCATTCACAACATAAAAGTCAATATTTTCTTAAAATCTCATTTAATTAGATTCCAGAACTTATAAAGAAGTAAAATTGTCCAATATCTCTCACTTTTTTTTTTTTTTTTTGCTGCTCCCCCCCTCCCCGCCATTTTCTCCCTCTCCTGCTAATGAACAGCAAACAATTGCTCTGCAGTAGTATTGCAATTTCCAATTTTTCTCCATCCATAACTCTTTCAATTTACTATATTAGATTCTAAAACATGTATTGAAGTAGAATTGTTCAATATCTCCCACTCATATATTTTTTATGACCCCCCTCCCCTCTTCCCCATATTAACAAGGATAATTAATTTTTTATACCAACTATAAACAAAGTATTTTTTTAGTTTTGTTTTAAATTCTGGTTTTTTGTATAGTATCCGTTTTGAGGTGTCTCGAATGTGAAAGTCTAATTTTTAGCAGTTGATCTCTATATCTGTTATCAGCATAATTTAAAAACAAATGATTACAGGAAATTCAAATTTGGTATTTGGAGATTCATATTAAGTTGCTACTTGAACAACTTTTTTTTATTATTTTTTTTAATACAATAAAAATAAAAAGTGATTAAAATTTTTTGAAGATTCATTTAATTCCGGCGACCAGTGAAGCAGGCAAAACCTGCTAGTTTTAAATAAATGCAAACTTATGACAGAAATACACTTACTGATTCTCACAAGCCTTTTTTGTGTTACTTATAGTGCTGCAGATTATTCTCTAATGCCTAAATAGTCGTCAGAGATTGACAGAAAAAATTCTGCTACTGGGTGAAGGAGGACAATATAACTATGTATATGAGAAATATCGAGCAATCCTATCTTTTTAAAGGTTCTAGAATCCAGTAAATTAAGTTTAATGTGCACATTGATATTTATGTTAGTTATTGATAGAGAAAGATTGGAAATTGTATGATGGATCGGCGATTATTAGTTTGAGAAGAGGCAGACAGAATAAATTTATAAAAAGCGGAAATCTGCCGCTCAGTAGAAGTGTGGAAAAGCGGCATCCCTGTTTTATTTATATTTCTAGCATTTATGTTCGATTTAAAGTCTATTTTCTACAAAAGGCAGTATAAGTGCAATTTTTTATATAACGAACAAGAAAGGTGAAATTTTTTTGTATGAAGAGTAAGAAAGGAAGAATTTTTCCAGTCAAAGGGCAGGCAGGAGGCAGCACCCTCCCAAAACTGTCTGGGGGAAACTCTGTTAAAGACAAAAGTTTGAACTTTTTTACAATTTCTTCTCACACTTCCTAAAAAGAAAGAAAAATAATTATAAATAAAATATACATGAACATAAAATCATATCAATTTTCTTTTTCTAGATAGGATGCAAGGTTTTAAAGTACCATTGGCCAAGAACTCTTACATTGGACAGCAATAAAATAAAGATGTTTCCTTTAGAGATGCAATGATTATTCAGCCAAAGCCGATTATCAAGTCCATTATTCAGCCCAGGCCGAAATGTTTTTATTTATAGTTACTCAATATAAATAAAAACATTAGATTACACAATAAAATTTTTTAATTTCAGGATTTATATTTGTCATGTTTTGTGAAAATTTTATTATCCCCCCCCCCCCCAAAAAAAAAAAAAAAAAAAAAAACTTTCATACCTTGAATGAATTTTATCATACCATTTTAATGTAAGGATCATGTAAAAACTTTTATGCTATATCAATAAGTGCAAAACATATATCTGTAGCAAGCAAACATAATCTGTTAAATTTAATATTAATCTATTCAAAATTGTCCCAACTGAACCATACAAGCAAATTCTGATTTTCTTTCAAAGCATAATGAAAAAATTTAATATTTATCCTTCGTTATTTAATAATAATTAAAAAAAACTCCTTCCAGTGATATTTTTAATTATCGGGGGCGGGGAACGAAAAATTGGTATACATTGGTTTTGGGAGCCTAAAAGTCAAATGAGGATATTTTCGAAAGAGTAAAATTATTGGGGGGGGGGGGGGGGGGCAGGAAGAGCAAAAAATTAGAAATTGAGTTAGACCGTTCAAAATTGGTGTGTATAATTTTTGGGGGCCTAAGAGTTGAATGAAGATATTTTAGAAAGTGTAATTATTAGGGAGCAGGGGGGGGGGGCATAGAAATTGAGTTATACCATTCAAAACTGGTATATATAGGTTTTGGGACCTACAATTGAATGAGGATATTTTCGAAAGTACTACATTATTAAGGGGAGGCAGAAAGAGGGATTAGGTGGACAAAAAATAGAAATTGAGTTAGAGTGTTCAAAATTGGTACAGTATAACCCCGATGAGTCGTCACTCCGTTTAAGTCGTCGTTTTCTTTTGGTCCCGACAAGGTCTCATACACAATAATGTTAAACAACCCTCTTTTACCCGTCACCGAATTTCATTCTACTCGGATAACTCGTCACCCACAAAAATGGCTGAAAGCTAATTCAAAATTCCCCTAAAAAAGTCGCTAATCCTAAATTTACATTTTTTTGTCACTAAAAGCTTTTAAAATCCCCCACATTTAGCGACTTTTCCCACAAATTGGCAACACTGATTTTGCATGCCACCGTGCTGTCTTTCCAGCCCCGCCCCATTAAATTAAGAAAACAAGCCTTTACTGGGAATTTTCGATTATGCGCGTCTTACCAGCAAAACCTGTTGGTCCCTATTGTTGTTAAGCATTCCTTTTGACTCCCCTCCTCCACTTCACTTTAAGAAAGCCAAGCTTGCTTATCACTTCAGCAACACACCTATAGGTTAAGCATTCCTTTCCATATAATACCCCTTTTGTGGAGTTGAGTTCTCGGAATATTCTATGCACATGCATCGTATTTATCGCTGCTAACCATTCAAAGCACACTTCTCGCTGCGACTTTGTCGAGTGTAGGCGTTTTTTTCACTTCTCCTGAGTTTGACTTCATTTCATAGTGAGTAAGCCCCGCTATAAGGGCTATTTTCTCTCTTGTAATTTCGTGGTGCGATTACGCTTTTAACATGTCAGGGAAACGAAAACTTACCTCGTTATCTTTTAAAGAAAAAAAAGACTTAATTGCACTTTTTGAAAAATCAAATGTTTCCAAAACAGCTTTTGCCAAAGAACACCATATCCCCAGGACTATGTTGAACGATGTTCTTTCATCGAAACAAATCATTGAAGAAGCCGACTGCGAAAGAAAAAGAAAGAGAATGAGGAAATCTAAGTTTGACGATATCGAGGAGGTTTTAGTTCGATGGCTAAAACATGCCAGAGCCCAGAATGTACCAATTTCTTCCGCGGTGCTAAAAGAAAAAGCCATGGAAATTGCTAAGAAGTTGAACATTGAAGATTTCGGCGGCAGCAACGTTTGGCTGGAACGTTTCAAAGACAGACATTGCCTTTCTTTCAAAACGATTTGCGGAGAAGCAGCAGCTGTTGATGTTGATGCTGTAGAAGACTGGAAGGACAGTGTTCTCAAGGACATTTTATCTAGATTTGATGCATCAAATGTTTTTAATCTTTATGAGTCCGGCTTATTTTACCGTCGTTTGCCCGATAAAACTCTGTCATTTAAGGGTGAAAAGTGCACTTCTGGAAAATCAAGCAAACAACGTGTGACGCTTCTGCTTGAAGCAAATATAAATGGAACTGAAAAACTAAAACTACTTGTGATAGGCAAAAGCAAAAAGCCACGCTGCTTTAAAAATGTTAAATCCCTTCCAGTTTATTATGAAGCAAATTCAAAGGCATGGATGACTACAATGATTTGAAAACGACATATTCGTAAACTGGATTCTCAGTTTTCGCGTCAGAAAAGAAAAGTTGCCATCATTGTTGACAACTGTACCGCCTACATCACACCCGAAAATTTAAAAGCAATCGAGATGGTTTTTATTCCTCCAAATGTAACATCAATTCTTCAACCTTTAGATCAAGGGATAATTCGTGACTTTAAACGAAAGTACAAAAAAATGCTTGTAAAGGACCTGACAAAAGCATTGGATAGAAAAGAAAAGCTGGAAGTTTCAGTTTTAGATGAAATTAACTATGCAGACAAAAATTGGAGTTCCGTTTCTTCACAAACTGTTTGAATTGTTTCCGACATGCAGGGTTCATAGCAGATGCCGAATCAGAAGAAATCTTCAGCGATGAAGACATCATCGACGTGGAACCATTAGGGACTTAGCTGCAAATCGCAAATGAAAAAGTGTGCAGGGTCAATGACGTTAACGCTTTTGTCAACATTGATAACGACATTGCAATCTGCTCACAAGCGACTGTAAAAGATTTGACATCTGAATTTTTAAAAGAAAAACAAAACAGTTCAAGTGAGGATAGCGATGTCGAGAATGTGGATAAAACCCCACCTAACAAGACAGAAGCAATTGAAGCCCTGGAGAAAGTTCGAGAGTACCTTACATCCATTCAAGGTACAACAGACGAAGAATTTAAAGCCTTAACTGTATTAGAAAAGAAAGTTATTTCCAGTAGCCAGCACCTTCATCAATCTACACTGTTGGGTTATTTTAATGTAGCAAAAAAATAAAATGCACATGGTAACTATACTGTATATTTTTTTTCTTTTTTTTTTTATCTTCCGCTCATTCATTTACATGTATTGATTTCTGAAAATATTGTTTTTGGTCACCGAATCCTACTGCAATTCATGAAAATATGTAGTATAGTATATTTCAAAGTTTTTTTTTTTTTTTTTTTCGAAATTCGCCACTCCGCGACGACAAGTCGTCAAAAAATCTTTGGTCCCTTTAGTGACGACTTATCGAGGTTTTACTGTATATGTAGGTTAATTAGGAGAGGCATGAAAGGTGGGGAATAAGTATGCGTATCCCAGGGGTGAAATTTTTCAGGGCCTACCCCTGAATTCAGGGTTTTTGAAATTTCTGCTGTTTCTGATTTTCATGTAAATTATTTTGTTTTTACAGAAATTTCTTATTTTGAATGTTTAATTTGCCTTATATAATTGCATTAAGAACTCTCCAAATATCATTTAATACAGGTAGCCATATGATATTTCATTATTAAATCTTCCCTATCTGCATGCAAATATCAGTTTTCAGGGTTTTTGCATGCTAGGTAGTTTCACCCCTGGTATCCCTTAATCTGTGTGCACGCAGTGCACATGGGTCTACGTTGCCAACAGCAGTGGGGACCCGGTGTAAGTTTTTACTCGATCAAAAAAAAAAATATATATATAAATATAAATATATATATATATATATATATATATATATATATATATATATATATATGAGAATATGGAATTTTGAGGATTCATTCATTATAGTGATTCATTTAAAAATAGTGACCCGCTTGCGGGCGAAGCTCACTAGTATCTATTAAAATATGACTAGACAATACTTCATAAAAAACTTGTAAAGAATTATCATTATTAGAAATTTTATACACTGTTGTAGTGAATAAACAAGAGATATTGCTAACGCTATATGACAATAGAAACATTAAACTATACAATTTGTTAAGAAAAATAAATAAATAAAGCGTGAAATTAGTGTTATTAAAATAGTATTTATTAGTAACAAGCTACCTTCGGTGACCAGCTGGCTTGAGTTTCTTTAAAAGCCAGACCATATTAAACCACTTCTCGGTGGTGCCTACTCTCCACTTCAGAACCTACAACAGTTTTACAAGAAAAATACAAAAAATGACATGTATTTTCTTACTAAAATTAAGTGTCATAACATATTAACAAAGCAGATATATATATATATAAAGTTCGAATGATAATTAAATTCAGTAAACTCTTGGTTAACCAGTATTCAACAAACCTGAAAAATTCAGAAAACACTTTTTCTCTTTTCCAATAAATTGTTTTAAAATATTTGCTGCTATTTTAGGAAGCTTATGGTTTTCATTTTCATATAATTAGTGTCCAAGTTAATATAATGCAAATCAATGTTTATACAAAAACGAATGTCCCAGAAATTCACAATATTTTTTTAGCAGATTACTGAAATCTGCTATTATTTTGCCTTAATCGATAAATTCGCATTTTGTACAAAGTTGAATCTCTAAATACTCAATTATTTTGCTACTAATCGATGAATTTTTTTTTTTTTTTTTTTTTCCCCTTCAAAGCTAAATCCCAAAATACACAATTTTGCGACCTAATTCAGAAATATGGGACCATTTCACTGCCAATTATCAAAAAGTTTTGCTTAAACACAACTAGTTGCTGAAATACGATATTATTTCAGCATTAATCGATAAAATTTGCACTTTTTTTAAAGATGATTTTCAAAATTCGTAATGTTTTGTAACACTCGCAACCATTTCACCGCTAATTAATAATGTTACTTTAATCCCAATTATTTACTGAAATAGGCATTATTTATCTGTTAATCGGTAAAATTCGTCCTCTTTTTTTCAAAGATAATTCCCGATGGAATTACCTACAGATGGATTCCCTATGGAATCAATCATTTTTCAGCTAATTCTCAAAATTTATGTAATGGCAACTAACTTAAATTTTGTAATTTTTTTCTTTCAAAAACGAATACCGAAATATACAGTTATTTCACAAAAAAAAAAAAAAAAAAATTGCTTTACATGCGTGATTGCTGAAATATGCGATACAAAGTCTATCAAAATATAGTATCATTTCAGTTTCAGTGATAAAATTTATGTATTTAATCGTTCAAATTCCGTGCTGACATAAGAAATTAATTCTCTACAAAAAAACATAATCTTGTGGTGGACTGTTGAAATATATTGTTTTACGCACTTAACAGAATTTACGTTTATCACGGCTAATTGCTTAAATAAGCGATTGTTTCTCCACTTTACTAAATAAAGATAGGCAACAACTACTACAGAATAAGGAAGTGAAGCGAAACAATGACCGCAAGAGTTCCCCGGCAAAGTAAACAATGAGGTTTCCTCCAGAAGAACGACGTCGAGAAAAATTACTTGGCTCTGATGATGGACATGTCCGAAATTAATTAGCTAGTAATTAGAAAGGATTTTATTAGGTATTTTAAATGCTTGTTTTCATATCAGTTATCCTTTTCTTTAAAATAAGATTAAATAGGCAACTATTTTTGCTGCTGTAATCAACAAAAATTGTGCTATTTTAGAAAATTGATGCCACAAATGTTAAATACATATATTTAGCCAAAAATCAGAGAGAATTTTGCTTTTTTGGTGTATGTTTGCTGAAATATGCATAATTTTTTTGTCTGGTTCCCAAAATATGTGCAATTTTCTCGTCCAAATACTTTGAAAAAACTTTTGTCAAAGGTCTGTTTTATGATCACTTACTTCTTTTCAAGTAGGTTAGTTTTAGTGCAAATTTAAGAAATTAATAATTATAAAATGACTTTTTACGCGAAAACTATTACGCTTCAGTTCAGCACAAAATAGGGAATAATGCAGAATGTACTTGAAATCTGCATACGAGAATCGAGTGACTATTTCAGTACTTTCACATAATTTCTATAGTTTTTATTTTGTTATAGAATTTCCGTAACAGGCATTTCTATTCTATTCTTGGATGTGCAGAAATGGTCCCTGAAACTGCAGCTAACAATCTTTTTTTCTGACGGCCACACTAAGAAGCGGACTGACGACACATAGATTACACCTAGAAGTGAATTTTCAGATTGCGTTTGTGCAAAAGTATGCTGCAAAGTTTGATTTCACATCACATAAAAGTTATAGCTATATGTTACTTGGTGAAAACAATAAAATATCTATTAAAAATAACGATATGGCAGATGGGAAAATACAGGGCTCATTTTCATTTGAAAAAACTGAAGGGTGCATTTGTACTTGAAAAAAAAAGGGGTGGGATGCATTTTTCACTTCAAAAAAGGGCAGGGTGCATCGGCGCTGAAACAAAATAGGGTAGGGTGTGGCACCCTTTGAAAAATGCATAACATGAACACTACTTACAACTACTCGGTATTCGGCCAAAGTGCTACTCGGTGCAGCATTACTATTAATTACTTGTGATAGAAAAGTATTTTTCTGTATTCATCTTTGAAAAACATACAAAATTTAACAATTAGTAGTAAAATAATAGCCTACATTAGCAATTAATTGCCATTACTTAAATTTCAACAATTAGTGGTAAGATGATTCCACATTATGATAATTGGCCGCAAAATTACTGCAAACTTATCAGAATTATCTTTGAGAAAAAAAGAACAAATTTTATCGATTAACATATAAATGGAACCTATAAAGGAAAATAATTCAGATTAATGTATCTTTATAAATTAGCGGCAAAACAATTGTGTGTTTCTATAATTAGTCACCGCAGTTCAAAACAACTTCTTTTTCCCCCCCCATAAAAATCAATTAACTTTTTTCCTTTCCAAAAAATTCAAAATTTTTATTCTATATTGTCCCTTTTTAAAAATTTATAAATTATTTTTATGTAAATGTCTTTTACTTTTAATTCAGTTTATTTCAATTGTAATTTTGCTTCAGAGAAAGTTTTAATTATGTGCTGTATGTGTGATTGGCATTGGCTGGCTTTATAAGTTATTATATATTGGGGGGGGGGGGGATTATCTAGAAATTGTAGGAGAAAAATCTCTATATTAATTATCTTAAAAAATTATAAATGAAAGGGTCTAAGGCTAAATGCAGTAAAGTAAAATAAAGTAAATGATAATGGAAAGCACATTTTTTTGTATAAGTGAAAATTGTGTAATTAAAAAAATTGCTCTTAACTTTGTTTTATTCAAAACTGAACAAAGTGGTCTTTAAAAAATTTATGAATATGGTATTTGTTATAATATGGTAATTAATAGCAGCTCATTTTCTTATCTTTATACTAAATCCAAAAGCAAGATGTACTGATTTTGAATTATCAAATAAAAAAGGAGCTGCATTAGAATTTGTCCAGACAGTTAAAAACAAAAAAAAAAAAAAAACACTTTCATTTTAAAATTTCATGCAAATATTTCTCCATACAATATTTTGAAAATTATAATATCAAAGTATTGAAAAATTTTGAAGTAATTCTAATCACAAAAGATTCTACATCCAATGAAGTATGTTTTCTCAAAAAAGAAAATTTAGTTTCAATAAAAGCTATAAAACTTCTAATTTTATTTAAAATAATAATTGTAAATTCTAATTCAATATGGAACTTTCAAATGGATTGCAATATTCCAGTACATAATCCAAAAGTATAAATTTTTTCTGAAATCTTTTCCTATAAGTTTTTTTATTGTATAGATTTTTTTTTTTTTTAATTTTTCATTAATCCATTAAATTAAGAATTTTGTTGTTATTTAGTTAATTTGTTATCATTAAAGTGTATGAAAGACATGTTATGCTAGGCAGGCCGCACACCAAAGAAACAAGCGTGACTTGGACAACATAAGAGACAATCCCTAGCATTGCCGCTAACTTTTACTTTACTGCACATGCAAACCAGAGAAACAAGCGTCATGTCTTATTAGTCGAGCGTGTGTCTCCCGTTTGTTGCTCAAATCGCGCATGCTACAACTTTTCGCACTTGTTGCTCATGTTGCAACATGGCGGCGATAGAGATTTGACAACTGTGGGTAAATTTAAATAACACTGGGCTCAACGCAGTCGCTTTTTTCAATACTAATAACTTTAATAGAAATATTTAGTAAAATCCTTTGCAATATTTTTCTTCGATTGCATATTACGAAGATTGCTTTGTATAAATAATAGTATTAAAACAAAAGTGACTACGCTGAGTCCTACAATGACAATATCAAATTCAAGTCCGTGTAATATACAGCAAACAATCAATTTAAGTTCAGACAGAAAGGAAAAACATTAAATTAAAAAAAATACGGATGAAAACAAATTATAGGGTAACAATTTTATGCAATAACCCCCATTATATATTAAAATATCGTTCTTGAATTTCATCCATTTGACTGTTTCCAATAAAAGAAACAGAACAAGTTTACTAGCAAGGGATGCGGGGCTTAGGGGTAAAGGGTTGAACTCGTGTCACAATGGTACTCGGTTCGACCCTCGCCAGAGATTGTTTTTTTTTAAGTAGAAAAATAATTTAAGAAAAAGGATAATGATTAAATTCTACTATTTTTCTTTTTTTTTTTTTTTTTAAATAGATATATTCTATAGAAAAACAACAAAAAGGAAAAATAGAGAAAAAATATTCATTTAAAAAGGAAGAAGATCAAATATAGGAATTTAGTACAATGTTAATAACATCTTGGAAATTATTGGGTTTTTGCATCATTTTGCAATTTTTTAATTAAAAACTGTTCAGATTTAAAAGCAACGTTTTCAACTGGAAACTATTAATTTAAATTTAACAATAAAGAAAAAATATATAAGGTGCAATGTAAAATTATTTTTCTTAAAATTATTCATTTATTTAAATTATAAAGAAAAAAAATAAAATAAATAAAAACACTTTTTTTAGCTGAAAAAAAAAAAAATAATAGTAATAATTTTATAGAATATTTGTTTGCATATCAATAATAACTTAAAGCAGCCAAGCTTTGTTTTCTGCTAGAAACAGGATATAAAACATTAAATAAAAATTTAAATAAAACATTAGTAACAAAATAAAAGGTATAAATAAA
This sequence comes from Salticus scenicus, assembly GCA_963930645.1. Taxonomy (NCBI): domain Eukaryota; kingdom Metazoa; phylum Arthropoda; class Arachnida; order Araneae; family Salticidae; genus Salticus; species Salticus scenicus. Next base: position 221,104,434 of record OZ005653.1, on the reverse strand, counting down.
TGAAATATAAAAATTATTTTCCCCTAAATTATTCATGTATTTAAATGATAAAGTAAAATAACAATTTTTTAAGTTAAAATACTTTAATAATTCAACAATGAAAAATTTAAAAATTTTTAATAAAATCCCACAATCAACTGTGGAAGAAAATCATATTTATTGAAATTTAAATTTTTCCGACTGAGTGAAAATAATGCCTGGACCGGGACTCGAACCCCGGATAATTGACTTACAAGGTCAAGGCTCTACCAATTGAGCTATCCAGGCCGACATCCCAGTCAGCATTATTCACTCAGGCAACCTTTTTGGCAGGAACAATCTGGTCTATCATTTAGATAGCTCAACAGAAATAAGCCGCAGGAAATGGAAAACACCATTAAACAATGGGAGAATGAAATACAATTTTTAATAAAATCCCACAATCACTCAGTCGGAAAAATTAAATTTCAATAAATATGATTTTCTTCCACAGTTGATTGTGGGATTTTATTAAAAATTGTATTTCATTCTCCCATTGTTTAATGGTGTTTTCCATTTCCTGCGGCTTATTTCTGTTGAGCTATCTAAATGATAGACCAGATTGTTCCTGCCAAAAAGGTTGCCTGAGTGAATAATGCTGACTGGGATGTCGGCCTGGATAGCTCAATTGGTAGAGCCTTGACCTTGTAAGTCAATGATCCGGGGTTCGAGTCCCGGTCCAGGCATTATTTTCACTCAGTCGGAAAAATTAAATTTCAATGAAAAATTAGTTTTTAAATTTAATAATTATTTTCTCTTAAATTATTCTTTTATTTTATTCATTCACTTAAATGAATATAAATTAAAAGATATAAATAAATAAATAAATAAAAATAAAAAAATTGAATAAATAAAATATAAATAAAAAGTGTGATATAAAAATTATTTATTTATTTAATAATAAAGTTTTTTTTTTCCCCCCCCCCAGGTTGAAATAAATTTTTTTAATAGACTATTTATTTTTACACAACAATAGTAACACAATTAAAGCAAACAATCAGCTTTTTCTATTAGAAGATGTTTATCAAATGTTAATTATAAATAAAACATTAACCCCCCTTTTTCCCCCACAAAAATATAATTACTTTCCCTTAAATCACAAAGAAAAATTAAGTGTTTTTAGTTAGAATATAATATTTGATTAATTTAACCAAAAAAAAAAAAAAAAGCTATTTTTAAATTTAATAATTATTTTCTCCTTAATTACACTTAATTTTTTTTCTGTTTTACTTGAAATTATAATAGATTAAGAAATTATAATCTCCTTATATTATAATAAATAATACCTGAAATCTCAAAAGTCAACAAGCACACGTGATCAAAAACGCTTCCTTCGCAGGATGTGTCTGTCGCTTTGGTGTGCGGCAGGCCTTAGGTAACATTCACTATAAAAAAAAACACATTTTTGTTAACTCACAGTAATCCTGTTATTACCATTTACATCATTTTAATGAAAACTCAATACTACAATTATGGAATATTTTTAGAAGTTCTGAATATGAAAGATTTTAGCTACAATAAAATTTAATGCACTTTCATATAACAGTTCTTTAATTCAAGGATGAAATCGACAAAAGTGTAAAAAATAAATAAATAAATAAAACTTTATAAAAAAGATAAACAATAAAGCAAAATATAAGAAATCTCAGAACTTTATAAAAAAGATAAACATTAAAGCAAAATATAAGAAATCTCAGAACTGTTAAATTGGTTATCGCTTTCTAAAAATTGATTACTTATTTTTTAATATTTTATTTTTAAACGACAAAACACAAAATTTCACATTGTGAAAATTCGCATTTCAATATTTTAAAATAAAATGCTTAATAGAAAAATAAATAAATTTTTTAGACACTGATTTCCTTAATTTTTATTTTTAATATTTCATCTTTAAGTAAAAAAAATGCAAAATTATACATTGTGAAAATTCACATTTTATAACTTCAAAAAATATATTATAATAATTTTTAGAAAGGGATAACCTTATTAACAATTGTGAAGTTTCTGAATGTGAAAATGGAAATTAAAAATATGCATTAGTTAATGAGTTATGATGGAGCAAAATTCTCCATAGAATAACACTGGCTTTGGCTTCTGTCGACAATAAGTAGAAAGTCCTCTTAACTGATTGCCCTCATGCACATACTTTCAGGCTTTTATTTTATTTTTCTATTTTAAATTAAAAAAACATTTAAAGCTAATTTCCAATGTTTAACATTTTATTTGGGTATGTGCATAAGAAAGTTATAAGGTTAGTAATGCATTATTATATATGCATTAAGTTATTAAATAATGTTAATTTGAACTGAATTCAAAAATAATTTTAACTATTATATCGTTTTATCTGTAATTTTTTGTCATTAATAAAATTATAAATATTCATATGTTACATCAACTAATAAATTTAGAAAGAAAAATGTCATTAGATAAAGAAAATAAAAATAGTAATTCATCATTTTAAGATATTTACATATTCAACATATTGTGGGCAATTAAACTAAATATTAAGCTCAAAAGCAAAGTACTAGACTGAATACTAGGAATAAATATGAAATAATTGCTGCATGTCCAGAAAGCATTTAAATTTTTGCTGTTATGTTAATAGTGAATGAATAAAAAAAAAAAAAAAAAGCATGTGTGTGGCCTATTTAAAAAAAAAAAAAAAAAAAAAAAAAAAAATCTCATGAGGCATTGTGGATATGAAGGGCGAACTCGACATCAGGTCTTTTCCGTCTCTAAACATGCATGGACGATGCATATTTCCAGCATATGACGCAGAAAAAATTATTTTCAAATGCGTTTTTCTCAAAATCTCCTTTTGTTGAGATTGAGCTTTGTATTTGCAATGCCTCATATGTACTAGCTTGGTTATAAATAAATTTCTTAGTAATAAATAACAATCATATACTATATTAAACTTGATTATAGTAAATTTGTTACATAGTATACATATACATTATTTGTACATAGCATACATATAACAATTACACTTTACATAGTAAGTAAGATATGAATTTTTATAAGAAGCTGTAGTTCATAAAATATTTTATTTCTTGTATAAAACAAAATGTAATGACAATGTTTATAAAAAATATTTTTTTTTTTTTTTTTTTTTTAATAATATGCTTAAAAACAATATATTTCATTAAATTTAAGCAAATACTTATCAATTATGAATATAAATGCAGTTTTTTTAATGACTATGTAAACTGTAAAAAAAAAAATGCCACATGCTAAAAACCTAACCGTAATCAAATGTAATCCAATTTATTCTACAAGCTTTTATTTTTATTTTAGTGAATGACACGAATAAAGTCTTTGAATTTTGAGGGCTCTTGTTACTGTTTAACATGTCGACATGATAATGAGACTCTTCATACAACAATAAAGTTATGACAAATATTAACTTTTCAATTTTGAAAAATAACTATTAAATCAAACAATTCTGACAAGAATCCCATTTTAAAAAAGCATTGTATAATTTACAGACATTGTTTACTTTCAAGTAAATGCATACACATTAAAAAATTCTTTTTTCCTCCTAAGAAAAAAACTTTAAATTTTAGTAGTGAATAAAAAAAATAAACCAAGCATCAAACAGCAAAATGAGAAAATAAATCTTTTAACCATTACAAGAATATGAAATGTCATCTCCGCTTCGGTCGTAATTATTATTCTGTAGTAAATTATGAAATAATATTTGTTTAAATTTTACAGATTTTAATTCTTAACTAAAATGATAAATGATAATCAAATTTTACAATGCTAAGACTAATATCATGTTTACACGGAGTACGAAAATATAAAGTAAATCACATATATTATCTAAGACTTTTAATCAATATACATCTATAATTTTAAATATTGTAAATTTCAGTTATGTTATATTCTATATCGGAAACAATATTTAAAATTACTTACTTTTTACAAACATGGAAGAGCAAATACACCGCCATCTCACTTCTTTTCTTATGCTGGTGGGTGCTTGTTTTGCTTCTCTCTGATTGGCTATTAGAGTTTTCAGAAAGTTGTAGTATCAATGCTCAACAACATTGGTAGATATCCATCAATATCGATCTAGATCAAGATCAACCAGCAGATTTTTTTTTTTTTCCTTCAAGAATTTTTTTTAACAATGCTAAATATTTTCAATGACGAGCTCATCGTAAAATTGAGCAAGAAATTCCGAGAACATACCTTATCTTTCTTACCGTTCTTTGCCGAGATTGGACGATATTGAACAATATTCCCGTTTTTACAACATTATAAAATGCTTCTATTAATAATTTTATAGAACTTAAAATACTGTTAAATATATTTCTGCCCATTACGTATCGAAAAATAACAAAAATTTTGGTTAAAAAAAGCTAAATGTCAATAGTTCCGAATTTCAATACTGTCATTCCAACATTGGGTAATATTGGCCAATACTGAAAAGAAACAACCGACTGACGCCAGTGCTTGCCGTGGTTGGGCAACATTGAGCCAATATTGAGCAATACCGCTGTGCTACCTGGGTACAGCCGATAAATAGCATGTTCAACAGCTGACCGCAGTTGATTAAAGGTGATCTGCTGTACATGCAACGTTAAGCGGTCCTTCAAATTAGCGAAAGTTACAACAATTCCATGATAAACCAACACCATTTGACAGATTAAGATGCAATTTTATAGAAAATTTCTGTAGTTATAGGAAGCACACAGAAATTTTCTGGAGAAACGTTACAGAAAATTTTCCATTTCATAACATATTTCTTTTGCAGTTTATCAGGTTATTAAAGGAAAAATTTTGCATTATATAGAATCGCAAGATTAATACAAACTTCAACAACTAATGTTCCATCCCTTTCATACATACGTAGGTACACTTTAGTATGGTTTAATTTAGTTTGCCATGCCGTTCTACAATCGATTTGGCACAACATGGTAATTCAACCGGGAACTTAAACTTTATTCCGAATAACTCTGGATATTCGAACCTCAAACCCGTCTTTTGTCAACTAAAAACCAGAGCTTTAACATTTCAGTTAACAGATGTATCAAGTTGGTGTTAATAAGCTTGTTTTAAAGTTGATCAAAATTAAAAACATATTTTTACATACTTCAATAAGAATAGAATTCTTGTTATATCGGATCCATAAAGGAAAACATTTTCTCTGTGTTGAATTTCAAAACAGACACAAACAGCAATCAGCAAATATTTTATTCCTTTCTTACACATACAAATACACTTTAGTTTGGTATAGAGTTCGAAAATTTGGAAATTATAACGATATAAACTGGATCGTCAGGTTAACTTCTTGACTATGAAGATTATTTCGGGTAATATCATGTGAGCCTTCTAGGCGGAAATGTTTTTTTTACACATGACTTCCTTATACAACCATTGAAATATACATATTGTTATGAAAATATTGACACCTTTGTGAGAGGTAAATAATTGGTAAATAAACAGGCACGAACAATCCCGAAAACAAGCAAAAGAAAAAAAAAAAAAAACTACTGTGACAAAAGTCAAGCTAATCGGATTATATATACCGCCGAGAAAAATATAGTAGCTTTTCAGGAATAGTAGTCCACGGCTCATTACAATATCTCATTGGCAAAAGAACAGCTTAGAGTTCACTAAAAATCCTTGTGATATAATAAATCAACTTTTGTTCTCTTTGGCAAAAATTAGTGGTGAGAAACGATTTATTTTACCAAATCAATTAACTCCATTAAAATTGAGAAAGGTTTACTAATCCTGGCTATCCTGAAACAATATTTTCCGACGAAGTTGGTCTATAATCTCGCCAAGACTCCAAGATTGTAGATAACGCAGATTTTGGTCTTGGCATCAATCTTGGCATTGAATTTGGCGAGTTGGCAACCGAATTTGGCGAAAATTTTTAGTTTAGAGTTGACAATGTTTAGAAGCTCTAACTTCAATAGAAATACAATTCTAGAATTTTCCGGAAATATTTATTGGTTTATAGCCCAGAACTTAATCCTTCGAAAGTTTTATAAATAATTTACAAGACTGTAATAAAAGAAGAGTGATTATTGATGATTGTAAACTAGAACTTGCCTATATCTTTACATGCTACTTTCTACACTATATTACAGCAAAAGTGCAAAAAGATAGTAATTTTTTCATTCTCATGAACGTGGGCGTTAACTTAGCGTCAAATCTGGCATTGAAATGCGCCGAAAAAGGGTAGTTTAGGATTTCCAAAGTTTCGGAACTTTAATAGAAGTCGAGTTCTAGAATTTCTCATAATGATTTTCATTGGTTTCTAGCGCAGAACAGCCTAAAAAATTCTATAAACCACTGACAATACTCTCGATGAATTCAAATTCTATTGAGACTTTAAAAATATTCGGTTGTTTCCTGAAAAAGCAAAATTTTTGCTCTATTGTGTATTTAACAATATTTATTATATTTTTGTTGTAAGAATGATTCTTTTGTTGGATTGTTTTGAGAATATTCATTGATTATTGATATTTACGGCACAAAATAGAGTTTTATTCAACTGTTTCCTGAAAATTTATTAAATAAAATGCATTCGTTGACTAGAACCTGCTTTTGTCTAAAATTACTTTCCTACAAGCAACAATGTGTCAACAACTTTCTTAACAATATCATTAAGGGCTGTATCTACGGGCAAAATATTCATTAAATAAAGTGCATTCATAGAATTGAACCTGCTTGTGTCTCACGCAAAAATGTTGACAACTTTTCAAATATATTATTACAGGCTCTATCTACGTGCTGAATGTTCATTAAATAAAGTGCATTCGTCAACTATAACCAACTTATGTCTTTAAAAATTACTTTCTATACTCAAAATTGTCGACAAATTTCTCAACAATATCATTTAAGGGCTCTGTCTACGGGCTAAAAATTCATTAAATAAATTGCATTCTTCGACTAGAACCTGTGGATATTTTTAAGAATTACTTTATATAGGCAAGAATGTCGACAACTTTCATAACAATGTCATTACGAGCACTATCTATGAGCTATTCATTAAATAAAGTGCATTCGTCTACCAGAGCTTGTTTATGTACTTTCTTCACTCAAAAAATGTAGATAGCTTTCATAACTATCATTACGGGTTGTATGTACGGGCTGAATATTTTTTTTAATAAAGTGCATTCAACGACAAGGACCTGCTTATGTCTTTAAGAATTACTCTCTGCACACAAAATTATTGACAGGTTTCATAATAATATCATTATGGGCTCTATCATTAGCTTCTTTCGAAATGCTATTAAAAACATATGATGATAGATCATAAGTAATGGTCAAAATCTTTGCATTTTTGGTCCTTAAGAATTTAATTTTCGTAAATATCTCCAAAACGGAAAGTTACAGAAAGTCCAAAAAGAGAGATGCACAACTATATGTTATAACAAACCTATTGTAAAGCAACGGAATAAGCACCGCAAATTCCTAGCTTTTCTCTTACTAAATTAAACTGTATAAAGGCGGACGCCAAGACTACTTATTTACACTTTAAAATTATTAAAGTAGCATCTTTTATGCTCATATAATAATTCCCTATAACATTAAACATAAGAAAATTATTCCTACGGTAAAAAGTAGTTCACTAAAATTAAGAACTCAAACTATATGAAAAAATGCAACTAACATCGTTGCTGACTTTATTCTGTTCTATTTCTTGAATAAAAAAAACAAAACCGTGGATGCCACACGCATCACATAATCTTTACATTTTAACAAATTTTTGAAGATAGCACGCGCTCATATTTTACATAAAAATTAAAAGCATTAAATTCATTTAACTCTTTTTTTCTTTGACATATTGCTCAGCACGTGAACTTACAAAAAATAGAGGATAAATAATAAACAAATTTATATACTGAAATTGAAAATGGCTCAGTTATAACATCCTCCCACCTTTTGATTATAGGTTATAATCAAAACCAAATGTTGCAGGGGTAGTTCTCAATACATTAGTCTTTCAGGGACTTTAATTCTCCTTCCCACTTTGCTATATCTGACTGGTTCCTCTTCTGAAGTTACAACGGGTTTACCAGTTTGAGCAGAGGTTTCCTTTGAATGGTATGCTTCTTTCAGTTTTGAACTATTATTTGATGATGTTACTTCTAAAGGATATAATCTTTGAATAGGTCGTAAAAGTTCATGTTGCGAAGTTTGAACCTTTACAAGTCGAACTTTCTTATCTTTTCCAGGAATAAGTTCCGTGATACGGCCTAGTGGCCAGTGGATTCGTTTCTTGTTGTCAGATCCAATTAATACAATATCTCCGACAGCGATACCCTTTTCTGGCTGTTTTCTGTTTGCTCGCTGTATGAGAGCACCCAAATATTCGGATCTGAAACGATCTCTCAAAGCTCTGAGTAGGGACTGCCTGTATCTCAGCCTCTTTGCTAAAGAATCTTGTTCAACTGCATCAACATCTGGAAGCTGAATTTCGTGAACATCTTGAAGAAACATAGATGGGGAGATAGGCTTTACAGTCGCATCTTCAGAAAGATATGTTAGAGGCCTTGAATTCACTAACTTTCAACATCAGCTAAAAGAGTTGTCATTTCTTCGTACGTAAGACAGGCGCATCCTAAGACTCTTTTAAGAAGATCTTTTATTACCCTAATCAGCCTCTCCCAGAAGCCACCCCACCACGCCGCCGTTGGCGGGTTAAGCTTCCAGTCTATGGAGTTGACAGACCCATATTTTTGTATACATTGCCAATCTAAGCTTCTCAATAAATTAGCTGCGCCAACAAAATTTGTTCCGTTATCACAGTAGATAACAGAGCATCTTCCTCTGCGAGCCACAAATCTTCTCAAACCCATCAGAAATGCATCTGTTGAAGCAGAGTTCACTAGCTCTAGATGAACAGCTCTATATATAGCACATGTGAAAATCAAAATCCAACTCTTCTTATCGTTCCTAAGATACAAAGGACCAGCCATATCTATGCCTGTAACTTGAAATACGGCAGAATCTTTTACTCTGTTTTCAGGTAGAGGAGCACTAGATGTCCATAAAGCCCTTGAATTAAACCTTTTACAAATCACACAGCTGGCTAACACAAGCTTTACACTCTTTCTTCCGTTGAGGATCCAATACCTTTCTCTAAGCAAATTTAAGAGGATTTGTAACCCCGCATGACAGTTCTTTACATGAATATAAAAAATAAGTCGCTTAACAACTTCATGCCTTGAAGGGAGAATTATGGGATGGAGAAAATCTTCACTATCTTTCCTGTAAGTTATTTTAGTTTTCAAACGAATGACATCTTGCTCATCCTTACAGGTTTGTAATGTCTTCAATCTTTCATCACTTTCCGAAGAGAAAGATTCTTTTTGAACCATACGTAGAGTTTTTATCTCAGCTTCCCGAAATTCAGTAGCCGTCAATTCGCCTTTACTCTTCTTATCAGGATTTAAACAATTATGCTTAAAGCGAAGAATCCAAGCAACTAAACGTATGATTTTTTCATAACTTGAAAAGTAGCGGTAATACCAGTTATTGTTGGATGGAAATTCAGGTTTCGTCAACATACAAGTAGACCTTGACCTTTCTTTCTGAATTTCTTCCTCATTCCAATCTTCATCGGAAGTGTTCATGTGGTTTCTAAATTCTGCTGAATCTTTCATCCAATGTGGGCCCTCTCACCATCTAATTAAAGCTAATTGCTTAGCCTTACAGCCTCTAGACGGCAAGTCTGCTGGATTCTTCTCACTTGGTATATGTTTCCATGATGAAGGACTGCTTAATTTCTGAATCTCTTGAACCCAATTTCGGACAAACACAGACCAGCTCTCATTTCTTGATATCCAAGCAAGCACTGTTGAGGAATCGCTCCAGTAATATCTCTTCATTTCCTGCCAACCCAAAGCATTCACAACAGTTTTCGCCAAACGAGCGCCAATAGTAGCTGCTAATAGCTCCATCCTTGGTACAGTCGTATTCTTTAAAGGCGCAACTCGGGACTTGGCAGCAAGCAGAATTATTTCCCCTTGATCTTCCTTTTCTATCCTCAAGAATACTACTGCTGCGTAAGCATCTTTACTTCCATCAACGAAAGTATGAATTTTGCATGCATGTAAGTTTTCTGGAGTGATCTGGATATGTCTTGGTATCTTAACATCGTTTAAATATTTAAGTTCTTGGAACCATAATAGAAATTCTTTTTGTAATTCACCAGTTATTTCGTCATCCCAATTAATTCCTAATTTCCAAGCTTTCTGTAACATCAATTTAGGATAAAGCATCACCGGAGCAGTAAAACCAAAAGGATCAAAAATTTTATGAACTGCCGATAACATACTTCGCTTGGTAATCCTTTCTGTGTTGAAATCGTTTAGCCATTTCATGTTGACTTTTAATGTATCGGAAACCTTATCCCAAATCAGACCCAATACTTGAGTTTCCTTCTAGTTCGACGTTTCATCGTGGTCACCAGTGTATTCCCACTGTCTTAAATCAAAACCACCATTTGCCATTATTTTCTTTGAGTCCGAGATAAATTTCTTTAGATCTTCTTCACTGTGCACACTAGTGGCGACATTGTCTACATAGAAACTATGCAAAAGCCTTTGCTTGAAATTTTCCTCAAAACTTGCACTATTTTTGATGTGATATTCAATTACTGATGATAAAAGAAAAGGGCTACACTATACACCGAAAACGACTCGTGCATGCCTAAATACTTTAAGTTTCTTCTCTTTTAGATCTTTCCACCATAGAAATCGTAGGAAATCTCTATCCTTTTCACAAATGCTAATTTGAAGAAACGCTTTTCTAATATCAGCGGTTACACCAAATTTTCTTTCTCTGAAACGTAGAAGAATATCTGGGATAAGCTCAATCAAATTTGGGCCACACTGCAGACACTGATTTAAAGATGGATGGTTAGTCAACTTTGCTGAAGCGTCGAAAACCGGACGGATAGGTGTTGTAGTACTGGTCTCTTTAATAACTGGGTGATGAGGTAAATAATTACCATAACAGTTCACTTTGGTAGCAGGAACTTCTTCTATGATCCCCTCATTCAACCAGTCCATAAATATATTTTCATATTTTCCGTACATGTTCTTAGATAATAACTTAGAAGTTGTACTTTCCAAACGCCTTACAGCCAAACTCAAGTTATCTGGTAATGCAGATGTGTCGTCAGCCCAAGGAAGACAAATTTCGTAACGACCATCCTTGTTAATTTTTACTGTCTCTAAGAAATGTTCCTTTGTTTGACGGTCAATCTCATTTTTAGATTTCTTTTCTATAGTATCTGTTATTCCGATCAAGTCCAATCTACATAAGTTTGAGATATCAGCTTCATTTACGAACAAAGACGTCACCATCATTGCTAAATTATCTGTTGAGACCTCGGTGTGAGGCGCTTTGCCCATCAATGTCCAACCAAGGTATGTTTCTATGGCAACAAGACCAGATGTCAATACTTTTCTTTTGCCAGTTAACATCTTTCCCATAATATCAGCCCCAATCAATATTTCGATAACTTCACGGCAATGACTTACATCAGATAATTCGATTCCATATTCTTTCAACTCTTTAATCCACGGACCATTAGTGACCGGTTGAATGTTTTCACATATAGTAATTTGATCCATCACTTCAAAATTACAGGTGAACTTCTCCTTCATATCCTTAACCTTTATTCTATAACAATTATGTTGGCATTCCTTTGTTGTAACTCCGCCAAACAATGAATGCATCATTTTTTCTTGACGAATGGGAGTATAATTCATCTCTTCTGCTATACTTTTCAAAATATAAGATTTTTGGGATGCTGAATCTAACAATAAACGAACTGTTTTCTGCTTGTTTTCGGAGATGAGTTTCACTTTTAAGGTTTGAAGGAATACTTTAGCACTTTGCTTATTAAAATTTGTCATGTTTACTTCACTACTGACTGAATTTTCTTCAACCTTTTCTTGTGCAGTTTTACCTTGAGAATCACGCAAATCGCACATCAAAGGCACATGCTTCTTAGAACAGATAATGCATCTTAAAACTGCTCGACATTTTTTAGCTGTATGATTAGGTAACAAACAAGCGAAGCAGCAATTTTTATCCTTTATAATCTTTTGTATCTCAGATAAACTCAATTTTCGAGCTGAAAAGCATTCAGAGCTCAAATGTTTGCCTTGGCAAAAAATGCATACCCTTTTGAAATCTAAAGCAGAAGACGTTGTCAATAAACCTGCAGCTGTCGATATCTTATTTCGCATATAGTCTGCACTTGCACTGTTTTTCCTTTTAGAATATTTATTATCTTCACGCTTTGTCAAACCGAAGCCCGCTACAGCTAAAGATATTCTCTCTTCACCTTCTACTTCCGTTTTCAAAAAATGCATCAGATTATTCAACCTTCCTTTAGCATCCGTATTAGAAGAAGAGAGATTCGAACGATTCCAGGCCTTCAAAAAGTCTGCTGGGAAACAAGACTCAACCATAGGGTATAAAATGGAGGCATATTTATCAGTGGTAACACCTAATGTTTCTAGCGCCCGTAAATATGACTCAAGCTTATCATATAATGAAGTTAATGCAAATTTACCTTTTGTTTGCACAGATATTATCAATTTCAATAACTCTCGTACATACACTTCTACTAGAATATCTTCCCTGCCAAAACGAGCCTTTAAACTTTCCACTGCCTTTGAATAATTGGCGCCAGTTGGCGGGAAACTTTCAACAACTTCTCTTGCGCGTGAACCAGCGATTGTTGCTTGTACTAAATACTGGAACTTGTCCTCTGGGGCAATCTCATCATCTTTATCGATTTGTTCAAATTGGCTCCAAAAAGGCAACCAATCCTTAATTTCTCCGCCAAATTTCCTGAATTCCAGCTTAGGTAAAGTAAATTTTCGTCTCATAGTACTATTTTCATAATTACTTAAAATAGCATCAGTTTGAATTTGCCCAGATGATTGTATTCTTGCCAATTCTAAATCATGGTTCAATCTTAATTTCTCTTTCTCCAGTTCCGCTTCTTTTTCCAGCTTTAATGCCTCAGCTTCTTTTTCTAGCTTTAACTTCTCAAGTTCTTTTTCTTTTTCAGCTTGTTTTTCTTCTTTCAGAGCTTGTTTTTCTTCTTTCAAAGCTTGTTCTTGTTTTTCTTCTTTCAAAGCTTGTTTTTCGTTTTTCAATTTTCTTTCCGCTATAGCATTTTCTAAGATATCTTTCACAAATTCGGGATCCTTTTCATACTCTTTACTATTTAAAATCAGCTCCTTTAAGCTTGCTATTGTGAACGTCGAAGGCAAAGTCTCTCCAATCTCTTCGGCTACCCACTTCAAATCTTCTTTTTTAAACCCTTTAACGGTTTTAAACATCTTTTTAATCTTAATATAATCAAAATAATTTTACTTCACTTGAACGGTCCTGTCGCTATGGACTCCAATATTTTTATGTAAAGCAACGGAATAAGCACCGCAAATTCCTAGCTTTTCTCTTACTAAATTAAACTGTATAAAGGCGGACGCCAAGACTACTTATTTACACTTTAAAATTATTAAAGTAGCATCTTTTATGCTCATATAATAATTCCCTATAACATTAAACATAAGAAAATTATTCCTACGGTAAAAAGTAGTTCACTAAAATTAAGAACTCAAACTATATGAAAAAATGCAACTAACATCGTTGCTGACTTTATTCTGTTCTATTTCTTGAATAAAAAAAACAAAACCGTGAATGCCACACGCATCACATAATCTTTACATTTTAACAAATTTTTGAAGATAGCACGCGCTCATATTTTACATAAAAATTAAAAGCATTAAATTAATTTAACTCTTTTTTTCTTTGACATATTGCTCAGCACGTGAACTTACAAAAAATAGAGGATAAATAATAAACAAATTTATATACTGAAATTGAAAATGGCTCAGTTATAACACCTATATACCAATTTGCAGCGTTCTACGTCCAACCGTTTTAGAGTCATGCGAGATACACACACAGAGACACACACATACGTACATACAGACGTCACGAAAAATCGTGTAAAGGTGCAAACATCTCTAAAACTGGAGCTTGTATTACGACCGAAATTGCAGGTGTACAACTAAATATCATAACAGTCACAAATATAAGTTTGCAACATTCTACGATAATTCGTTTTCGAGCTATGGAAGATACAAAATCTATTTCACAAATCGGGATTACAATACTTCCTTATACTCCGTGTAAGGCAGTACTAAAACCGATAAATATTGCCGTTATCGTCTTAGTAATATTTTTCTTTTCACAAAAAAAAAAAAAAAAAAACACTGAAATTTTAAATTAGGTTAGGGTGGTCCTATGGTCATATTTTGCATGTTGAGGCTCATTAAACTAGGGCCTATGGCTTGATAAGATTCCGAACAGCTGCGAACATTCATGCTTGAATTCTCGGTTCAAGCATGATTATTCATAAGTAGAGATCCTATAAATACAGGTCGGCTCACATCGAAAATGTTGCCAAACTGAAACTGAGCTTTTCCTTCGTTTCCTTTTTTTCTGGAAATCATGCTGGTCAAACTCCTATCTCTGAATGATTTGAAAAATTAATAGTTGAACAACCACCCATAATTTCAAAAAAAATTTCGGTAAAAATTGGAAAAAAACAAGAGCAGTGGGCATCAATTTAAGTTGTGAGTCAGCTCCCTTTTTTATGATCCTTATTCATAACACGACTATCTAACACAACACGTGATAATGGAGAGCTAGAACGCCAATCATTCGGCTACCAGATTAGCCCTAAAGTTTTGAAAAACAATTTCTTAAATCAGAAATTTATTCATATCGAATTAATTCTTGTTTCATCATTAGAACGAAATTAGATATCAAAAAACTCGAACCTGATTTTTTAGCAAGTTATCCAGATTTGAACTATTCAAAATCATTAGATATATTTGTAAAAATTTTCTGTTGCTTTACAGAATTACTTTTAAGTTGCTCGCTTTCATTTTTCTTTTATTCATTCCTGTTTTGAATAAATACAAATCAATAAATTATTAAAGCTCTATCATGATTTGTGATATAAAGCGATTATGTCTTTGATTTATCTACTAATCTGTCTTAAAATCAATTAATACCCAAAACCTAATTACAGTATTCATATATGAAAGATATTAAATGTTTCATTGAAGTAAAAAATACCGTATCAAGGCTCTTACAAAAATTCACATTTATTTTATACGGATAATTAATAGAGCTCTTTAGTAATTTGTGATAGAAAGTAATTGTGTCTTTAATTTATCTACTAATCTGTCTGATATATCTACAAGCATTCTGATCAATTACAATAAAGAAAATAAAGAAAATCTTCTCAAATTTGAAAAATCGAAATAAATACTGATTTAATATAATACACTGAAGAGTCAGAAAACTTAGTATACTACCTGACAAAGACCGTGTAAAGTCCCCACAAGTACGCAAAAGGGCTAAAAAACGATGTGACATGCACTGGATTAGTGTCTGGAGGTATTATTTAGGCAATTTGCTATATGAATGCGAATTTGGACTGATGGGCAGTCCAAAAGTCTACAGGAATGCGAAGTGGTGGAGTTGTTTACTGAACAGCAAGTTGTCAGACATGACATATATACCCAATAATGTTCATCTCTCGGGATATAGGGTAAAATTACCAGAAGTCCTCATTTCTTGAGGGAAATACCTACTTTCGATGCATAAGATTATCATATTTATTTTCCATTCGATCATGATTCACTATGAATAATATACATATGCAATATTGGGTAGTTATGACACTTTTTTATGGTATTTTATTATAAAGCCCTCTAATCTATCACTATAATTTAGGTATCACTATAAATTAATGGAAGTGTCTAAATTTAAAACAATGTTACTAGATTCACTCGTTAACAATATTCGTCATGCTGTCCTGACATTGGACAGTCGCATTGTCATGCTGAAATTGCCGAAATCGTTTGGAATGAAAAATCGATATGAATTGATGTAGGTCCACATACCTGTTATCTGTCAAAATCGTCTCTAGACGTATGAAGGTCCCATATGACTGACTAGGTTACCCAGCCGTCTTCGAAAACTACCTTCTTCCCCAAAAATTCGAACACATTTGGGAACACCGGTTACAAAGTTAGTAATGTTTTAATATAATAAATTATTATTTAGAAAATAATAAGGTTAAATAAGTTCTTTCAAAAATGTTAAACATAAAAATTATTAAAATTTTACACTTTAATGTGATTTTTTTTTTGTCCTCGAAATTCGAGGGCGCCACCATATTTATCCTCAAATTCAGTTTAAAATATTCCAGTCGCCCTACATATGACACCATTTGCATAAGATCGATACCATCACGAATACTACACAATCTTGAACATTCCTCTGTTTACATATTGGTTCCGTGAATTCCTAATGCTGTCTCCCTATCCATACACGTTCATCGTCCTGACACAATTAGAAACGAGACTCACCGAAACCTTTGGACAGCCACTGCCTGCCTGGACGAGCCAAGATTAATGGGTTGGATGCTGTCCGCCGGAGCGAATTAATTGCCAGATCACTGCATGATAGCTTCCGACTGCCAGATAGTTATCTAGTCGCTACATAGAATGAGCTGTGTCCGATGACTCGTTCAGGCTTCTGGCTTCGAACAGGGCGACTGCTGGCTCCATTTCTGCAAGGCAACAATATGACTTCAATTGACAGCTCTGGAAAGGCAGGGTTGCGACTTCTGCTTCATGACACATAACGCTGGACTGGCACACCACACCTCCAGATTGCCCAAGGAACGGAGTGCACAGACACGCTTCCTGGATGTAAAATAAGAATTTTGAATATGTGCACAACAAGCCTAGAGCCAGAGAGGAAGTTAAAAAAAAATATATATCTTTTGAATTTGGACGGGGGGGGGGAAGAGTCGCAATGGGAGCCAAGTGGATAGTTGTGCACTCAGAATTACGCCAAAAAGTGGAGGTAAATAAGAGGGGGGGAGGGGAGCTTAACAACAATAATGCTGAACGGCAGACATAACTATGAACTTAAAAAAAAAAAAAAAACTTCAAACAGTATTTGAAATCTTGCCACAGGTGGTAGGAAGGAAATTTTTGTAGCACATAGTGTAGAATTCCGAAGTGGCTGGGCCAATGGGGGAAATTGAACTATGTACTAAGAGGCCTAAAAGGAGATGGAAGAGGGACCATCACAATTTTGATCCACCACGGGGGGATGGTGCCCCGTTTTGGTAGCCGCCCGATGACTGCTTAACGACCCCATCGAGCACTTGACGGTGCAGCA
Organism: Salticus scenicus; assembly: GCA_963930645.1. Lineage (NCBI taxonomy): Eukaryota > Metazoa > Arthropoda > Arachnida > Araneae > Salticidae > Salticus > Salticus scenicus. Next base: position 221,087,145 of record OZ005653.1, on the reverse strand, counting down.
CATTTTTACGAGGACCAGACACCGCCACACCCTCGGTTAGAAACGAGACTCGTCAAAACAGGTAGTGTGTTTTAATTTATCAACAGTTCAAACGTGGAATTGTTTACCCAGGAGAGCTATATAGCATCCTTCAATGCAGATAATGAAAGTACACGTGTTTGCTTTCACACTCCGAAAGTTCACTTCAATGACAGTCCGTTGACTAATTTGCACATCGACTTGTTGTTGTTCCAGCAAGGAAAATTTCGCACGTCTTTCTCGTATAAGGGATCTCAAAAGTGGATGGTTCGCTTTCTTTCAAGGTACATTTCCGGTCGCACCGACGTCAGAGATTTGATTATGGTTTACCGGACATTCGTTTTTCCCGGAATACTCGCGAAACAATTATACATGAAAGTCAAAATTTTATTCAGAAATTATTTTTTATATTTTGAACGGTGTGAATGTACCTCAATTGCTTTGATGATGCCTTCGTGCCTAGTTTTTCACCTGTTAAAGGACCATTTTATTATTTTGACCCAAGAATCTATTGAGAATTTTCGTAATTTATAATATTTATTTATTTATTTAACTAATTATTATATGAATTTAATAAATTTAACATACAAATGTTTCAAACCAAAAATTCATAAAAAATAAGAAATACTTTTTATTTATTTAGTTAGTTTTTTACTTAGTTTTAATCAGCTATAAGTGTAATAACCTTTTTTGAATTAGTTTAGGAATTTTCAAAAGTAAATATGTAGTAGACGTTAAAGGGTTAAAGTAGTATAATCCTAAATGCGTGTGAATTCATTATAGCATGCAAATATTAAATTCGTGTATGTTTACAATATATTATTGGAAATAAGTATTTACAAACTTTGTTAATTCACGCAATTAAGCATTAATTGTTTGACCTCATTATGCTAAAGCATGAAACTGTGCCAAAAACACCGTAAAATTTTAATCTTTGTATCGTTCAAATTAAAAATTTAGAGAACGTTGAATAATACTGCAGCCAATATTGACTGCCTATGATAAGGGAGAGAAAATTTTATCAGTGTCAGAGTTGCGAAAATTATTAATGAATGTAGAACTCAGAAGATAACGTCTTTGCATATTCATTAATCAAATAACTAATTACTATTATGTCAAGGCGTAAATAATTTGACAATTTTTATATAAGGTAAATGAGTAATTAAAAGAACTTTTCTCTACTAATTTTCATAATTATTTTTCTGTTTATAAGTAATAATAATAATAATAAAAGTAATAATAAATGTCATTAATTATGAGTGTTGTTTGATTAATTTTGCATGGCTGAAATTTTTAAGTAAATTTATTTATTATTATTATTAATTATATTTTAATGTATTTGCTTTATATAAGAACAGCTTTTATATTATATTATCGGAAGGAATTTTGACCAAAGTATTTACAGTTCTTGTTTTTAAAATTAGATTAAAATTTATGTTAAGTTTGTCGTTTCTTCATTCTTCAATATGATTTTTACTTACAGTCGGCAGCAAAAGTATCCGAGCCTAGGCAATAATTCCGATATTAAAAACGTACACTTAAAACTGTTTTGTTAAATAAATCCTTGTCTGATCATGTTCTTACACTGACTGTGAACATGACTCGAGAAGGATTTCAGTAACAAAGCAGTATTAAGTGTACATTTTTTAGACAGGGATTATTGCTAGTGCTCGGATACTTTTGCTGACGACTGTACCAATTCGAAAAATCAGTATAAATATGAAGTTTTTGTTTATTAGTGTGTTTTTGTGCTTATATCTGTATGTATCTGTAGCTTTGTAACTCCGAAATGTATGGACCGGTTGTAAGTATATGAGGCTTCACTTAATTACTTTCGAACTCAAGTGCTCTATATCACACAGAGTTTTCCATGGAGTGTTGGGTTGGTGGAAATAAGGTTACCAGTCGAATATACAATCGGCAGCAAAAGTATTCGAGTACTATCAATAATCCCTGTCTAAAAAAAAGTACACTCAATACTGCTTTGTTAAATGAATCCTTTTCGAGCCATGTTCTTAGTCAGTCTAATAACATGATTTGACAAGGATTTATTTAACAAAACAGTATTAAGTGTGTTTTTTTCTATTGGAATTATTGGGTAGTGCTCGGATACTTTTGCTGCCGACTGTACTTTCGGCTGGCGACAGTCTCGGAGAAAGTGAAAGGTTGTCTGGGGAAGTTTTACGTTAATGTAAAACAAGGTTTTCAGTCTATTTATTTTCTATTTATTGGCGTTTGATTCCAGTGGAAGTCTAAAAAATATTAAAGGCAGTTGCGAAGGCTTTGGTATGGAGTTACTATTGGCAACAAAATTATTCTAACACTGGCAATAATTCCTATATAAAAAAAACTACACTTAATACTGCTTTGTTAAATAAATTCTTGTCGAATCATATTCTTAGACTGACTAAGAACATGACTCGACAAGGATTTATTTAACAAAGCAGTATTCAGTTATATATATTGTTACGAAATTGTAAATAGTTGTGTTTATTTTTGTATAAATTCTTTCAAAGAGGCTTAGTAAGTTGATAAAGTGCTAATTTTGTGCATTTCTAGTCGTTTTAGCGTTGAAATAGCCTTATTTTCCCTTAAAAACGCATTTAAAAGCCCCAGTAATGCAGGTAATGGATTTGGCGCCAAATTTGGCGACTTTTTCCCACCTTGGCGATTTTTTTGGCGACCTTGGCGAGAAAATCCTTATATGGGATATACCAAATATGGAAGCTGTAAGTTGATTGGTTGACCACTTTCTAGAGTTTTCTCGAAAAATCTGGGTTCCATGGAACAGTATATAAGAAGCGTTTTTCGCCAAGGCAGTCAGTTCAGTTCAGATCTCAGCCAGCTTCGCTAGTGCTTGCATTGCTCTTAAGCCTCTTTGAGAGAGACTTGCTTTATGCGTTATTACTATACAGTTTGTACTGTGGATTTGCTGTTGACAGCTGTTGTTTAAGCTGTGTTTACTGTTTGAATTGAAGCTGATACTTGGTTTATTGACCTGTATTTTTCTGAAACTTTCTGTGAATAAATTACTGAATTTTTGCCTTTACTGAAGTTTGGCCTTTCATTCCCGGACAACTCACTAACCCTCAAGTACGCAACATTTCTGGTGTCAGAAGTGGGATTGTCTGTGAATGGTTATAACTAGAGCTATGGAGGAACAGATGAAGAAACTTCTAGAAAGCTTAGCTACCCAGATGAATGAAATGAAAGAAGGGCAAAGAGAGATGAAAGATAACCTGAGTCAAGACATGAAAGAAATGAAGGCAGCACGAGAGAAAATGGAAACATCGTAAAGAGAAATGAAAGACGGCTTGATTGAAGAAATGAAGGAAATGAAAGATACTATGGGTGAAGTTCAGGAAGAAATTAAATCTAATCAAGATGAGATGAAGAGAGAGCTTTCAACTGTGAAAGAATCAATCGAGGGTAAATTAACGGTGATGGAAAATAGAATGGATGGAATAGAAGAGAAAGTTATAAAGATAGAAGAAAATTTTGAAGAGAAAGTTTTGAAAATAGAAGAAAGTTTTGAAGAGAAAGCTATGAAGATAGAAGAAAATGTTATGAAGGTTGAAGAGACTGTTACGAGGATAGAACGGAGTTTCGGGGAGAAAATTAAAGAAAATTTTGATCAGGAACCGAAAGGCAGGTTTTAAGAGATAGAAGGTAAATTGAAGAGAATAGAAGAAGATCTGGAGAGAAAAGTGGAAGAAAAGTTAGAATCCATGCCCCAGGAAACTGAAAAGAAAGAGAGAAGAAGCCAGAATCACGAGTTTATTAAGCTATCCACCTACGACGGCAGTTCCTCCTGGCATGTATATAAGGCGCAGTTTTCCATCGTTGCTGAAGCTAACGGCTGGGACTCTACCGCCAAGTCAGACCACTTAGCAGCAGCATTACGGGGAGATGCAGCCGAGATCCTGAGAAATGTTTCTAAAGAAGAAAGGAACGACTTCGAGGCCCTGACTAGAGCACTGGAGCTACGGTTCGGAGAGAAGTGTTCTAAGGACTATAGTCGCCTTCAGCTAAAATCTCGTTACCAGAAAACGGGCGAAAGTTTGCAAGAGCTGGCAGCGGACATTCAGAGACTGTCACACCTAGCATTCTCAGACTGTCATGCTGACACTCGAAACGACTTAGCTCTTCAGTACTTTATCGGTGCTGTTCGTGATCCAGAAATTCAAAAAGCGCTGAGACTCTCCAACATCAGAGACGTAGAATCAGCTTTAGGCTATGCACTTAGGATAGAGGCAGTCCAACAAGTCTCCCGTAAAGACCGACATACCATAAGAGCAGTCTCATTAAACGATACACCTGCTGGTGAAAATGAAATGAAGAGAAGTATCGAAGAGATCTTAAAGAGATTGCGCAGCCTGGAGAATAATAAGGAAATAAAGGACCGGAAGATAAAAGTGCTGGGGCTGTGGAGGGGATGGTCACGTGAAGAGGAACTGCCCCGTACGACCAACTATAGGAAATCACCCGGCTTCACCATCACTGCAGGGAAACTAAGAGGAGGCCATCTCGCGGGGCGGAGGTTGCCTAAAATTAAAGAGCCCCAATTTACAGTATTTCATATTTCATCGATGAGTGGCGGCGATAATGGACTTCACGTCTATGGCCAAGTTAACAAAACCACCTGCCGGATGATTCTGGACACGGGAGCCAACGTGACCATCATTAGAACGGATTTGGCTCAAGAACTAAAAGAGAAGATCATCTGGACTCCGCCCTGCGTTAAACTCCAGACTGTGACCGGAGACGAAATCAAAATATATGGAAAAATGAACTTTTCCATCACTTTTGGGAATGCCAGTTACCATCATATGGCATATGTGGCTGATATAAGAGATCCTTTAATCATTGGAATTGATTTTCTGAGAAAATTTAACTTTCAATTGGACTTCAAGAATAATGAACTGCATTCGAGTTCGGAAGACATCGCTGTGTTCAACACTGAAAATCAAGACATTCAGACAATTTGCCAGATAACAGCCAAGTCTGAAATTTCCATCCCTCCACACACAGAGACAATAGTTTCAGGAACACCACCTACAAAGCAATACTTCCGCTATGGACTGATTGAATACCCGAATACAGACAATAGCCCAAGAGGAGTTCTGGTAGGTTCATCTCTAGTTGATCTCTCAAAGAGTACTATTCCTGTGAGAGTCGCAAACATCAGCGATAAGGTCCGAAAAGTGAAGAAGGATGAGGTGTTAGCAGCCTGCACTCCTGTAACATGCATCAACCGTCCCACGCAATCAACTGAATCCAAGTCTTCTGCACAATTAATAACGGAATTACTCAAGAATTCAGAGTTAGGAAAGGAACAGAGAAGTGCTGCGGAGAAGCTACTCCAAGAATTTAAAGACCTTTTTTCTCGAACACCTGAAGACGTCGGGAGAACGAACATCACCCAGCACAGAATTGATACAGGAAATCATCCTCCAATCAAACAACATCCAAGAAGACTTCCCTTTGCTAAACAGGAAGAGGTCACTGAACTTCTAAGTGAAATGCAGCACAATGATGTCATCGAGCCATCAACGAGTCCTTGGGCCTCTCCCATAGTACTGGTGCGGAAAAAGGATGGTTCAACAAGATTTTGTGTGGATTATCGTCGTTTGAATGACATCACGAAGAAATACAGTTACCTTCTTCCCAGAATTGACGACACATTAGACACACTTGCTGGCAATAAATGGTTCTCGACTTTGGATCTGAAGAGCGGTTACTGGCAAGTAGAATTACATCCTGATGATCGTGAGAAGACTGCATTCACCACGGGACAAGGACTGTGGCAATTTAAAGTTATGCCGTTCGGATTATGTAATGCTCCTGCCACCTTCGAACGCCTGATGGAGACAGTGCTAAAAGGACTTTCCTATGAAGCCTGTCTGGTGTATTTGGATGATATTATCATTGTGGGGCGCACCTTTGAAGACCATATACGAAACATCCGACAGGTGCTGGAGAAACTCAGAATGGCTAACCTCAAATTGAATCAAGGCAAGTGTAACTTGTTCCGTCGTGAAGTGAGCTACCTCGGCCATATCATCTCTGCCGAAGGTGTGAGAACTGATCCAGAGAAGATCTCTGCAGTCGAGAACTGGAGTCGCCCTGAAAATGTACACCAACTACGAAGTTTCCTGGGGTTATGCACTTACTACAGGAAGTTTGTCAAGGGTTTCTCAAATATTGCCAGACCACTCCACAAGCTGACGGAAGCCAAGCAGAAGTTCCTGTGGACAGATGAATGTGAAAATTCGTTCAAGCGACTTAAAGAGGCCTTAACATCATCGCCAATCTTGACGTATCCACAGCCCGACAGACAGTTCATACTTGATACTGATGCCAGCCATGAAAGTATCGGTGCTGTTTTGTCGCAGGAAATTGATGGTCAAAAACATGTCATTGCCTATTGGAGTAAATGCCTGTCTAAACCGGAGCGAAATTACTGTACCACCAGGAAAGAGCTACTCGCCATCGTAAAAGCCATAGAACATTTCCATCATTACCTCTATGGCAGAAGATTCCTGCTCCGGACTGACCATGCATCTTTAACGTGGTTGCTCCAGTTCAAGAACCCGGAAGGACAGATTGCCAGGTGGATACAACGCCTGCAGGAATATGACTTCGAGATACGTCATCGTAAAGGGACTCTACATGGTAATGCAGATGCCTTGTCACGGAAGCCCTGCTCGGAAAGCTGCAAGTATTGCTTTAGAGCCGAACAGAAATACCTGCCGATAAATCCGGTTGCCTGCCAAGTTACTGTTTCAACAACATCAGATCAAGATCCCGATCCATGGAGTGACGAAGAACTTAGAAAATCCCAGTTGGAAGATCCTGACATAAAGCCAATATTACAGCTGAAGGAGACGACCAGCAACAGACCTATCTGGCAGGACATTTCCAGATTTAGTCCCATTACGAAAAGTTATTGGGCACTTTGGGACTCTCTTCATATCAGAAACGGCGTATTATACAGAAAGTGGGAATCTGATGATGGGAAAAGCTTCAGATGGCAGATTTTATTACCAAGATCAAAAATTCCAGCTGTTTTAGAACAACTGCATAGTAGCTCTACCGGAGGCCATTTTGGGGTAATTAAGACTCTGCAGAAAGTTCGGGAACGCTTCTACTGGTGCAAGGCAAAAGAGGATGTGGAGAAATGGTGTAAATCCTGTGATGTTTGTGCGGCACGTAAAGGCCCGCAGAAACGAAGTCGATTGAGACTGCAACGGTATAACGTGGGAGCACCATTTGAACGGATTGCAATCGACATCTTGGGTCATTTGCCACGGAACTCCAGTGGAAATAAATACATTCTCGTCGTGATGGACTATTTCACCAAGTGGCCTCAGGCATATCCCATTCCCAATCAAGAGGCATGCACAGTCGCAGAAGTCCTAGTGCAGCAATGGGTGTCAAGGTACGGCACGCCCCTACAACTTCATACCGACCAAGGTAGGAACTTTACCTCTGATGTTTTCAAAGGACTGTGTGAACTACTCGGCATAGATAAAACCCGGACAACACCCTTACATCCCCAGTCGGACGGCATGGTCGAGAGGTTCAATCGTACCATCCTGAATAACCTCTCCCTTCTAGTATCAAGGAACCAGCAAGATTGGGACTTGAAGTTGCCATTGTTCCTGCTGGCTTATCGAAGTGCTGTCCATGAAACCACCGGCTATACTCCAGCCCAGATGCTGTTTGGACGTGAACTTCGTCTCCCTTGTGATCTCCTGTTTGGTTGTCCATCCGATGCGCCTTCATCGCCCGAGGAGTACATCCAAGATCTCCAGGCACTATTTGAGGACGTTCACAACTTTGCTCGGGAGCGAATTCACATTGCATCGAAGAAAATGAAGACAAGGTACGATCTAAAGGCTACGCAACATGAGTTTCAGGAAGGAGAGAAGGTCTGGTTGTGGAATCCTGTTCGACGCAAAGGACTCTCTCCCAAGTTACAGTGCAACTGGGACGGACCATACACAGTCTTAAAAAGGCTGAATGTTGTAGTGGTGCGGATCACTAAAACACCTTCATCAAAACCGAAGGTGGTGCACTATAATAGGCTAGCCAAGTACCACAAGTAACGGTAATATTAAAAATGTAAATACTGGTAAAATTTGCGCATGCGTAATGTAAATATTTGTATATAAATATTTGAACATATTTGTGAATTTTGTAAATATTTCTCACTTGATTTGTATTTCTATTTTATCGTTATATGCAACTTAGTTTTTGTGTTTTAGATTGTGTAAATTTGTTTAGTTTCGCCTTGACCAAGGGTTGCACTGCCCGGGACGTGCAGTCCTTGGGAGGGGGGCAGTGTTACGAAATTGTAAATAGTTGTGTTTATTTTTGTATAAATTCTTTCAAAGAGGCTTAGTAAGTTGATAAAGTGCTAATTTTGTGCATTTCTAGTCGTTTTAGCGTTGAAATAGCCTTATTTTCCCTTAAAAACGCATTTAAAAGCCCCAGTAATGCAGGTAATGGATTTGGCGCCAAATTTGGCGACTTTTTCCCACCTTGGCAATTTTTTTGGCGACCTTGGCGAGAAAATCCTTATATGGGATATACCAAATATGGAAGCTGTAAGTTGATTGGTTGACCACTTTCTAGAGTTTTCTCGAAAAATCTGGGTTCCATGGAACAGTATATAAGAAGCGTTTTTCGCCAAGGTAGTCAGTTCAGTTCAGATCTCAGCCAGCTTCGCTAGTGCTTGCATTGCTCTTAAGCCTCTTTGAGAGAGACTTGCTTTATGCGTTATTACTATACAGTTTGTACTGTGGATTTGCTGTTGACAGCTGTTGTTTAAGCTGTGTTTACTGTTTGAATTGAAGCTGATACTTGGTTTATTGACCTGTATTTTTCTGAAACTTTCTGTGAATAAATTACTGAATTTTTGTAAGTTTGGCCTTTCATTCCCGGACAACTCACTAACCCTCAAGTACGCAACAATATATATATATATATATATATATAGTAGAAAGTTCTTTTCCCCTGACCTTGCTTGCAGCGACTGCTGAATCCGAAACCACGTGATTTGGTTTTTGTTTCCCGTACTCAGAATATTAAAGGAAGTGTATGTTCATGACGTGGACGGCGCTACTTCCTCAACGGGCTGCTGCTAAGAGCGTTGAAGGAATAAGATTCAGTTTTCGACGAGTTTTCGACGGAGCCTGTGTGCTTGACGGACGCAATGCCTGTATTTGAATACTTTGGTTTTCCCATTCGACGCCTTCAGTTAATTGCCAAACGATTTATCTATGTGACGAGATGTGAACAATTCGACGTAATATTAAAATAACTTTTGATAAGCAAATTTAAATGCTCATTAGCATCTATGTAAATATTGTAATATAATTTAACTTTGATTATTAAAATTTAAATAATTAGTAAATAATAGAATTAGTATTCTTAAAGTTCTTAAACGCCCACAACCCACTGGATACTATATATATATATAGGAATTATTGCTAGCGCTCGAATAATTTTTCTGCTGACTGTAGATGTCGATATCTTTGCGATAGATGTTTTAAGGAAAATAAAGTGACACGTTTCCCCAAACTGTATATAAAAAAAAATAATAAATAAATAAATAAAACTTTTAAAGTTATGAAATATTCTTTAGGACTGTGGTTTTTAATCGTTTGTTTTAATTACGCTTGATAAAGTATTTGGAGATTAAATCACTTCTTAAAAATGAAATAGTGTGACCATGTTACTTACTTGGAGTCAGAGATTGATGTCATCAGATTCGTTGATATTATAGATAGTTTAAGATCTATTTAAATTTAATTAAAAAGAAGGGTAATTCAGTAGTGTGAAAGTCCACTTTTCCCCAATAATGGAAGCTCAAATAAAAATACTAGTTTAAATTTTGCATCAATTTGTCTTAAATTTAATTACAGACAATTCTACTACAGTCGGCAGCAAAAGTATTTGACCACTAGCAATAATCCCTGTTTTTTAAAAAAAGTACACTCAATACTGCTTTGTTAAATAAATCCTTGTCGATCCATGTTCTTAGTGAGTTTAAGAACATGATTCGACAAGGATTTATTTTACAAAATGATATTAAGTGTATTTTTTTTTACATCGAAATTACTGACTAGTGCTCGGATACTTTTGCTGCCGACTGTAGTTATTATGATGTGAGAACATCAGGAGGCTGAAGACCAACCAACCTTTACACTGTGTTTTTTATTAGAACGATGATTTAGTCGGAATTGTTCTGAGTTATGTGTGAGAAAAATCATACAATTATTTAACCAAGTAAAATGTGATTTTTCATTCGAATTTGCATTGATATTTTATAATCTTAGCATTTGGCGTTTTGAGGGCAGTTGGTTTCTTGAAAGGAAATGGCTATTTGAGAGCACCTTTCCCCTGCTATCAAACGATGAGTCACATGGTTTTAGAATTTTAATAAAAAAGAAATTTAAAAAAAGGTCGAAATTTCAGCTACTTTTGACAATCTAGAAAATTGTCTATAAATAGTGATGTTGAATTTTCAGTCCAAATATCTTTTAAAACGGTTGAAAATTACACATTTTATAAATTTGAAAAATGTTATATAACCTCTTAATTATTTATCCTTTCTTTTGTAAAGTATGCTTTTAAGTGAATTATAGCGTAAATTATATATATATATATATATATATAGTGGATCGGCATGCCGTTTCGCCTTCTTACTTGGCTTTCCCGCAGCTCAGAACCCTAGCTAGCTGATCATGTGACGGAGTCTCAGAATATTAAAGGAAGTGCGTGATCATGACGTGAATGGCGTTACTTCCTGAGCGGGCTACTGCTAAAGAGCGCTGAAGAAATGAGGTTCAGAGTTCGACGAGTCTCCGACGTATCTTGTGTGCGTGACGAGCGCAATGCCTATTTTGATTACTTTGGTTTTCTCACACTCGACGTTTTTAGTGAAATGCCAAATGATTTACTTATGTGACGAATTATAGTTAATTTGACGAACTGTTGAATATACTTTGATAATTAATTTTAAATGCTCATTAGCATCTATGTAAATAATTGTAAATACTTTAATTCTTTATTAAATTTTAAGTGATTAATAGTAATTAAGTATTAGTTGATTTATACAGCCGGCATCTTCAATGTGCCCGTTTTTTGACAATTCGTGCATTTTAAAGAAATATTCGGTGACTGATTCATTGGCTTTAATTTTTCTTTTATTTAGGATGTCATGCAATGAGGCAAAGTTAATCTCGATTCTAAATTCCTCGATTAATGCATTTTTTAATCCTTTATAAGTCAGTAATCCTTTTTCGGATTTAATAAAGAGAAGAGCGTTTCCGCTCAACGACCGTTTGCAAAAAACAAATTTTTGTAACTCGCTCAAATTAAACACTCTTGACAATTCTTCAAATTCTGACAAAAATTCAATAATATTTTCATGCGGTTCGCCGCTAAATTTAGACATAGAATTTTCAAAATCATTCAAAGAAACAGTTGACGATAATTCCAGACTCCTTAAAAGAAAGAAATCCAGAGAAAAGCCATCGACGATAAATTCCATCGAGTGTAAAAGACTAAATATCCCAAAAGAAAAGACTGCCAGTGTAAATTTGAAAAAGTTATTCATCCCATCACTTCCATTGACAACCACGATTGGTGAAATAGCCATATTATTTCCCAAAGCTGTGCAAATAAAATTAGAAGTTTTCCCTACACATAAAAGTGCTACTATAGACTTTATAGACGAACAAGGCTTCTGTAGCATAGCCTTAAAAAATCTTAAAACTGAAAATGATCGATTAGAGGGTCTCGAGTTCGAGTCCCAAAATAATTTTGAATCCCAAAGTAAAGATTTGAGTACACATGATAAAAAACATTCTTCTAGAGTTAAAAAAAAAAAAATATGTCAAATTTGAAAAAATTTGTAAATAAGTATGTTATTATTTTGTGTTGCTTTTTGTTTGCTTGTCTTTTTTTTTTTTTTTTTTTTTTTTGTATTTTTCAGTGTTACCGCCTGGAGGACCAGCCGGATGCAGGACGGCCGAATATAGTGGATCGACATCCCGTTTTTCCTTCTTACTTGGCTTTCCCGCAGCTCAGAACCCTAGCTAGCTGATCATGTGACGGAGCACCAGCACTTGAGAGGAAACGCGTGCTTATGACGAGAGTGACATCATTTCTTGGACACGCCGTAACTAAGAGCATTCGAGAGAAGAGTTCAGTTTTCGACGAAGAGTTTTGACGAGGCATACAGAGTAGATGGCTGTACTGCTTGTTTGTTTTAATGACTTTCGTTTTATATTTGACGTATTTGATAAAGTACTATGCGTGCTACGAATTATGTTTAAGTGACGAACTGTTAAAAGTACTTGGATAATCAATTTTAATGCTCATCAGCATTTATGTAAATATTTGTAATATATTTTAACTTTCATTATTAAAATTTAAATAATTAGTAAATAATAGAATTAGTATTCTTAAAGTTCTAAAACGACCACAATTGACTTGAGACCACACATATATATTTCCCTTGAGGATACATTTGTATGAGAATGCATTTATATTCTTATAATTCTGGGGATTTTTGAACTAAATATTAAAATAAAAAAGCCTCTAGAATTATATATAATATTTGGTTCATTAAAGTTACAGAAAAATCGAGTTATTTCGAGAGAATCCCTATTACGCAAAAAGAAATACTCAACAGAATCTGCAACAAAAAGTGCTCGCCTTAATTCTTCAGATAAACAGATTTAAAGCTGCTGTCTAAAGTTAACTGATTTACCATTTATGAGATATGCTGTAGTTTATACACTAGACATGGTAACAACATCATATTCATAAGTTTATATTCAAATATTTAATTCTCTCGGTCGTGTTTACATGATTTGCTATTCACCTGAAAGGGGTGCTATGAAAATAACGAAAATCCTTTAAGGTTGAGGTTCAGTGATTGAGTGGATTTTTCATCGTACTAATGCTACACTATGTAAATTGACGACGGCCTGAGACTCATTCCTAAGGATGGTCCGGAAACATGCCATCACTATTTTCATCCTTCATGGAGAGGAGGGCTCCTGCTTTGGTGATCCCCCGGTGGTATAATTTGGGATGCGGACATGGACTATTTTGCAGCCACGACGAATTTTATGTGCCATTAATATACACAACGGTCTTCGGCCAGCTTTCATGTAAGACAATATCATATATATTTAGACTAAGTAATTTTGGGGAAATTTAAAGAAAATAAAATATATATATACATATATTATTTTTTAGATTTTATCGTTCGGTACTCAACAGAATCATATACGTTACCAAAAAAAATTATTACGTTAGGGTAAGTTAAGAAAGAGACCGCGATGGAAAAGATGTCGTGTCACGTGGTTTTCTAATACTCACTCCCATAGGGCGACACCAACATATCTTAGACGTATGTTACATCTTCACGAATTTTTAGGAATTACGTAGAATAATTTGGATCAATAATCCCTCTGTCTTCATCTAATAAGGGTTAAAATTTTTGACTTTTCCATTATTTACTTAATTATATAAATTGTAGTTTAAACAAGAAAAAATAAATCGAATATATTTTTTAAGTACATGGTCTTGCCTTCCTACCAAATTTAAAAAGGGTACATACTCCCTTTGGAAGTTAATAAGCGGGCTTATGTATTGTTCAACGTTTTGGGAATAAGATGATGAAAATTTTTCGTGATAAGATGCCAATAATTGTACATTGAAGAAAGGTACCTAGTATTATTTTTTATTGTTTTAAGTTATACCTGGTGGGCCATTAATATTAACAAAATATTAAAAATGGAATAATAATAATAAATAATATTGTTACGAAATTGTAAATAATTGGGTTTATTTTTGTATGAATTCTTTCAAAGAGGCTTAGTAAGTTGATAAAGTGCTAATTTTGTGCATTTCTAGTCATTTTAGCGTTGAAATAGCCTTATTTTCCCTTATAAACGCATTAAAAAGCCCCAGTAATGCAGGTAATGGATTTGGCGCCAAATTTGGCGACTTTTTCCCACCTTGGCGATTTTTTGGCGACCTTGGCGAGAAAATCCTTATATGGGATATACCAAATATGGAAGCTGTAAGTTGATTGGTTGACCACTTTCTAGAGTTTTCTCGAAAAATCTGGGTTCCATGGAACAGCATATAAGGAGCGCTTCCTCGCCAAGGCAGTCAGTTCAGTTCAGATCTCAGCCAGCTTCGCTAGTGCTTGCATTGCTCTTAAGCCTCTTTGAGAGAGACTTGCTTCAAGTGTTATTGTTATACAGTTTGTACTGTGGGTTTGCTATTGACAGCTGTTGTTTAAGCTGTGTTTACTGTTTGAATTGAAGCTGATACTTGGTTTATAGACCTGCATTTTTCTGGAACTTTCTGTGAATAAATTACTGAATTTTTGTACGTTTGGGCCTTTCATTCTCAGACAACTCACGAACCCCCAAGTACGCAACAATATTTTGTTTTTATATTGTCTATGCCAATCACTTGTTTTAAAATAAATATATAATATTTAATAAAAATAAGTATTTTACATTGAAATTCTGTAATCCATCTTAACTTAAGTAGACGGCCGTCTTATCCCAAGATTGGAGAGAAATGCCGAAACGAAAGCATTAAACAAAACTTTTATTTAAAAGTTTTTATAATATTTTTGAAGTTAAATATGTTTTTAACATATACTCGAAAATATAAATTTTCCCAGGGAATCAATAAATAACAATTATAACTAACAGGAAATTTTTACGGAAATATTAAACGAAAAGTTTTTATTTCTTTCCTCAAAATATCCTATTTGAGATTGTGACCGGTCCAATAAGTAAAAAGATAATAACAGAACTAGAAGGTCATTTAGTTTGGAACTTTTAAGTCAATAGTCACAATGTGTACAGCTATGCCTTTCTCTTTTTTTAATTTATTCAATTATTAGAATTTTATATGATTATTCATTTTAAATAAATATTTTTAATAACATAAAAATTAAGCGTATGTTTATGTAACACCTAATAATCATAAATGATTTTTTCCCGTATACTTTATGTATAGGGGCCCGAGTATGTATGCCCGAGAAGTTCCGTTCTCAGTGGAGGTAGACGAGCGGTGTCGAATCGAATCCAGATCACACTCGTTGGCGTAGACGTTCCCAGTTTTCCCTGGATTTCTTCGAAACTCACAATAATACAGGTTCTCCCCAGGGAGGATTGCCACCTAGGTTCAGGATTTATATTGCAATATAAAAGCTACTTAAAAAAAAAAAAATAAATAAATAAATTATTTTATGTAAATCAAATGCATATCACACTCGATAGAAAAAAAAGAAAAAAAGAAGAAAAAGACTGCAGAAAAACCTGCAGATATTTTGAAGGTATAGAAGGCAGATATTGAAGGCAGATATTATTTGCAAAACCCATAAAATCTTCAGAATATATATAGTTTAAAAGCAAAACCATTACACTTTGGAAGAAAGTGATTTTGCTTCCCCTTAATCTTTTTATTGCTTCAAATACCTTCAGATTATCCGCAGTTTTGTACAGTTTTTTTTTCTTTAAAGTTTTTCTGGAGATTTTTTTTTTTTAATGTGTAGTTTGGTAAATAATTAACTTAATTATTATTATTATTATTATTATTTTAATTTAACCAGAATTTTATTAATTATATTTGAAAAATGAAGAAGAATTATCACTTTAAAATAATCCGATAAGAATACAAAGCATACAGCGACATAACAAAAAGGAGCTATTTAACGATTGTAATCAAAAGTTTTCTATTCAAACTGACAGTTACAAAATGAACCAAAAAATGAGAAAAGCAGAATTTATGAAACAGGACTCAAATAATTAAAAAATTAATAAACGGCACATAGTATAGAAGTAATTCATCAGGAGTCACCACCCGCACATTGAGCTAAAAATGCTAGGTTTCATTTTTTGGCAAGCGATGTTGCGTAAGATGCATAAAAGGTGACTCTACCTTGAAATTAATATATAACTTTCATATATATGTAATATATATATATATATATATATATACATCACTGAAATTTAAAATTTTTAAGTTAATTAATACTGAGGTTTACTTATACTGACATGCTGAAATTTAACTATAATTAATGAAAACTTTGCATTCAAACACTATGAATTTCAAAAACATGCGCATTCTTGGTGCTATACATGGTGTATACTTTATTATTATTATTATTATTTTTTTTTTTATGTTAGCTTTTATATTGTTTAACTGTTTTTCTTTTTAATTAACTTATTTTTTACATATATGCTTTTATTTTATGAAAAGCAAAGAATTAACATTTTACTTTAAATTACACCAAATTAAAAGACATTCTTAATTTTTTTTTTTTTTTTTTTTTTAGTTTTTACTTGTTAACCTACTTGTCTACACATTGCATTTTATTATCTCAAATGATCTACAATGAAATCTTCATTTATTTACATTTAGAAATTAGAATATGTAAAGTTAAACATTATAATTCATTAGCGAATGAATGTTAATAAAAAAATAAATTTATAACGAATGCATAACGTATTACATAACGCATTACTATAAATAGCACTGTAACACACACAGTTAAAATAAATAAATACATAAAAAAATGTTTATTTATTTATTTTTTTTACTTTTAAACAAACACTATTAAATTTACACAAAAAATGAATAGAAATAAATCTCTCTCTTACTCCCCCCCCCCCTCAAATAAAATTAGTTAATTGAAAAGTCCTGCTACGTAAGGAAAAATAAATAAAAATAGCTACGATGAAAACTTAAAAAATAACTAGAAACTAGATGAGATCTATTTAAAGTAAATAAATAAATAAATAATACTTTTGTTGTTCATATCTATGTACTTCCATAAATACGTAGCAAACATGAGATTTAAAATTTCCCAATACTAAGTTTTATTTTATAAAAATTCCACTTTTCATACGCAAGTTAGCAACATAACTTTTCTCGAAGATTTTTTATTCTCTGTTGTTACTTGTGGTCAAGAGATGGCGCTGCATTAGTAAATTTGGTTTAAAGAAATATAGTATGGTTTGCTTTGAAATTCAAAATGAAGAATTCAAATGTGTGGAGTGAACAATGGTACTAAGATAAACCAATATTTTAAGTTTTAAAAGTTACATATACGTATAATACAGTAGTACGGACAAATATGAAGAGATGCAGGGCATAATAAACAACTTTTATTTGAAAAATTTTATGTGTCGCTCTGCCTATTTTAAACAGGGAAAGAATTATTATTATTTTATTATTATTGTTTACTTATGGTAAGTTAACGAAAAATGATTCCAACGTGGATGCGAAAGTTTTGTAACTTCATCAGTTTTAGAGCGAATTTAGGGGATGGTGGAAGAAGAAATAAAATAGCACGAGATTGGCTTTGTAAAATTAAACAACTAATTTGTAAACATATATAAGGTGTGTTGGAATTAATACATATTTTAAATACTACTTTCAGTTTTGAAATTGAAGGTAAATGGTAAATTTTGTAAACAAGTATATTTGTGAAATTCAAATGAGTGTAGCAGATTTTGAAATCCAAACTTTTTATTTCTTCTTTTATTCTATTTTTTTTTTTTTCCCTTGAAAAAATTAAAAATATTAAAGATACTTTTTCACAGATATTTTGATATTGATGACGTCTCATATTATTCAACATCTGAATGGATGAAATAATCTGGTGTCACTTACACGACTTTCTCTTACCCTGAAATTTAATACTATAAATACAGGTTGGAGATTAAGAGGAATAAGAGGTAAGATAACGATGTTATGTATACCTATGTTAAACAATTCAAATTAGGCTTCGGAAGAGTTTTATATGATAATTAATTCTGCGTGAGGGGGGCTACCGCCCCCCTCAACCCCCCGTTTCATTAATGCACCTACATTTATATGTAATTTAATTCGGTTATTAAAAAATTAATTCTGTTTTTTAAAAATAATTTATTAAAATTATTATTTAAAAAAAAATATCTTTTATGATAATGCAGACGATTTCCATATTAGAGAAGTAGTATAACACTAAATATCCAAAAAAAGGCCATTTTATTCTCAATATAAAAAAAAAAAACGATTTTTTTTTCTGTTTTTTTTTTTTTTTTTGTGTGTTAAAACTTAAAAAAAAAAAAAAAAAAATCGATAACTTTGTTTTAAATTATCGCAGATCGATGGTTCAACCATTTGTTTTAAAGGTATTGGCAAGCTCTTTTGAAATATACCCATCATGAAAATTTACTCCCCTCGAGAGGGGACTTCACCCCCAGGGGGGGAGGCGAGGCTCCTATATACACATTTTTTTTCCCCAGTTGACTATCTCTATTACAATATATATATATTCGTTTCATTTGGTTTAGTGCAGTCTATAGACGTTAAATTATACTTGCCTGGAATCTTCCCCATAGACGTAATGTATTAGAATTCTCTTGATTGTCCCTGTACACGAACCATTTGCTTGATCTTAACGAAAAACTTACTGTAGCATCTATATATGATACACATTTAGAATACCAAGTTTGGAATGTCTGCTACTATTTGTTCTTGAGATATGCTGATAACAGACAGACACACACACAGACATACACACAGACCATTTGCTAAAAACATTATTTTCGAATTCAGGGAACCTCAAAACGTGCAAATATAACAAAATCTCGCGGTTTTTTTTTTATTAATGACAATTATATTTGAATATATACGGCATTTAATAGAAAAAGTGATGCTCTGTGATTTCGAATTCAGATATTCAAAACCATCTAATTTTTTTTTTTTTTTTTTTTTTTTTTTTTTTTTTTGCATTTATATATAAATTAGAGCGTAAAAAAAGGGGGGAAAATTGACTTCCAAAGCTTTATTTTAAATTTGAACTTTTCACTGCATATTCTCCAACCAAAGCATGTAAAACATAAGCAGTGCAAACTCTATGGAGTATGTTCCCGCCCGATAGTTCGCATTTCAGGCGGCAAGTGGCAAATAATAATTATTATTCATACCAGAAATATTTTAGGGAAAAAAAGGGGGCGGTATTACACTATTAGCATTTTTTCATGAGAAAACAGTTACATGCAATTTCGAATCTCAAGGCAATGCAAATGTCGAGATTGAATGAATACTTTCTTTTGTCAACTCATACTCCATTGTCGCTGCTTGCTCATCTGCCGCCCTACAATGGCCCATGCAATTGGCGCTGTTGTAGACGAACAGTTTTTGGCATTACTTTGTGCCCCTAATTTGCATTCGCTTTGTCTCCATCTATAATAATAAATGGAAATGTTTGTCTGTCTGTCTGTCTATCTGTCTGTCAGTCTGTCTGTCTGTCTGTCTGTTCTTTTATACGTTCTTCCCCTATTGAACGCAGAAGTACAAGAATTGACATACGGATGCTCTGGAGCCTTTCCGATGTTTTCCTCGAAACAGAATTTAAAAATCTTAATTAGTTTCGGAGATATTAATTAAAATGTTGACCCATTTCGATCGAAAAATGACCAAAAATCCTTATTGCTTA
This sequence comes from Salticus scenicus, assembly GCA_963930645.1. Taxonomy (NCBI): domain Eukaryota; kingdom Metazoa; phylum Arthropoda; class Arachnida; order Araneae; family Salticidae; genus Salticus; species Salticus scenicus. The sequence goes on along the minus strand of OZ005653.1, from coordinate 221,067,584 downwards.
AAAAGAGGCATTCTATCAGCATTCAGCAGACGATTTTAACGGCTGTCTCTAACGGAAACAAAACATGTGCAAGTCATTAATGTCACATGATCTTTAACTGGGGTTAAAAATTGCAAATTTCAAAGTGCTTCAAATTTTCTTTTTCGTGCACAACACTTAATATACAACCTATTCAGCACAAAACCAACCTGCAGTTAAAATTTCATCAATTTTCATTAATAAACAAAGTAGTTACATTTCAATTGCAAATTAAATTTTATTCTAACACATAATCTATCTTTCAATAGACGATAGGAGTTTCCATAGCAACAAAATACATTTGAAGGAACTAAAAAATACTTTTTCTTTTTCTTTTTACTTCCATTACCCGACTACCGTGGTATATATAGGTTTGGGGAAATAAAAAATATTTATTTTTCCTTTTATTTTTATTAATAAAACTGCCGTAGATAATGGAATTAGAGATTTCACGTGATTTACATGTTTTAGAGTGTCCTGATTAGGTTTTTCTTTGTATCTCAGCTACTAATTAAAATAATTTCATAAGTAACACATTATTTGAAAGCTTCGTTGATTTGGAATTGAACAGTAGATTACAGAAATTTCTACCGCCAGATATTTTAAAATTTCGATATTTCAAATTCCAATTAAATTATTTTTAACACATCATTCGAAAGATATTTTAAAGTTCTTTTTAATTGTCGAAAGTTTTCACCAGATTTACACGTTTTGAGGTCTCCTCAATCAGTTTTCTTTTGTATCTCAGCTATTAATTAAAATAATTTCATAAGTAATACATCATTAGAAAGCTTTTTTGATTTGGAATCGAACAGTGGAATACAGAAATTTGTACCGCCAGATGGCGCTGTAATATTTTTAAATTTTAATATTTCAATTTCTAATTATGATTAAATTATTTTTAATACATCATTCGAAAGATATTTTAAAATTCTTTTAAATTATCGAAAGTTTTCACCAGATTTACATGTTTTGAGGTCTCCTGAATCAGTTTTCTTTTATATCTCAGTTATTAATTAAAAAAATTGCATAAGTAATACATCATTTGAAAGCTTTGTAGACTTGATTCACATTTTAAAGTACTTTTACATTATCGAAAATGGAATTCGAGATTTCACCCGATTTACACGTTTTGAGGTGTCCGGATTAGGTTTTCTTCTGCATCTCAGCTACTAATTAAAATAATTTTATAAGTAATACATCATTACAAAGCTTTTTTGATTTGGAATCGAACAGTGGATTACAGAAATTTCTACCTCCAGATAGCGCTGTAATATTTTCAAATTTCAATATTTCAATTTCTAATTATGATTAAATTATTTTTAATACATCAATCGAAATATATTTTAAAGTTCTTTTATATTATCGACAGTTTTCACCAGATTTACACGTTTTGAGGTCTCCTGAATTAGTTTTCTTTTGTATCTCAGCTACTAATTAAAATAATTTCTTAAGTAATACATCATTAGAAAGCTTTTTAATTTGGAATCGAAAAGTGTAATACAGAAATTTGTACCGCCAGATGGCGCTGTAATATATTAAAATTTCAATATTTCAATTTCTAATTATGATTAAATTATTTTCAATACATTATTCAAAAGATATTTTAAAGTTCTTTTAAAATATCGAAAGTTTTCACCAGATTTACACGTTTTGAGGTTTCCTGAATCAGTTTTCTTTTGTATCTCAGCTACTTATTAAAATAATTTCATAAGTAATACATCATTAGAAAGCTTTTTTGATTTGGAATCGAACTGTGGAATACAGAAATTTGTACCGCCAGATGGCGCTGTAATATTTTAAAATTTCAATATTTCAATTTCTAATTATGATTAAATTATTTGTAATAGATCATTCGAAAGATATTTTAAAGTTCTTTTAAATTATCGAAAGTTTTCACCAGATTTACACGTTTTGAGGTGTCCTGAATCAGTTTTTTTTTTTTTTTGTATCTCAGTTATTAATTAAAAAAAGTTCTTAAGTAATACATCATTTGAAAGCTTATTTTAGTTGATACACATTTAAAAGTACTTTTACATTATCGAAAATGGAATTCGAGATTTCACCCGATTTACACGTTTTGAGGTATCCTGATTATGTTTTCTTTTGTATCTCATCTACTAATTAAAATAATTTCATGAGTAATACATCATTTGAAAGCTTTGTTGATCTGGAATGGAACAATAGATTACAGAAATTTCTACCGCCAAATTGCGCTGTAATATTTTTAAATTTCAATATTTCATATTCTAATTATGATTAAATTATTTGTAATACATCATTCGAAAGATATTTTAAAGTTCTTTTACATTATCGAAAGTGGAATTCGAGATTTCAACTGATTTACAATTTAAAGTGTCCTGATCAGGTTTTCTTTTGCATCTCAGCTAATTGACTAAGACCTTTCAATATTGGTATATGCAAGTTAATTAGGAGGGGCTGGAACGGTGGGGAAGTAATAGGCGCGCAGCGCGCATAGGTTTGGGACACGGTGCGAGTTTTTACCCGATGATAAAATATTTTTTTTTTTTTTCTTAATAATAAAAGTTTGAGTTGAGAAGGAATATGCGTGTACAGCGCATGGGTCTGCGATGCCGAAGGCAGTGGCGTCCCGGTGTGAGTTTTTACCCGATGCTAAATGATATATTTTTTAATTCCTTTTCTTGAGAATGAAAGTTTATGAGTAATAACATGGAATTTTGAGAAGTCATAAGGATGGTGAAGGAATTCGTGTGCCCAGCGCACGGGTCTACGTTGCCGAAGGCAGTGGGGCCCGGTGTGAAAATTTTCCCGATCAGAATTTTTTTTCTCTTTTTTTATCACATGATAAAAATTAATGCAATTTTGAGAATTCATTAATTATTGTGATTCATTTAAAAATAGTGACCAGCGAAGCAGGCGTAGCCTGCAATTCTCAAATAAATCTAGAAAAATGCAGTCAAATACTGGTTTCGTATAAAGGCAATTTAAAAACTTCGAGATAAAATACCATCTTCTATAATAATAAAAGAAAAGGTTTGTCTGTCTGTCCATCTGTCTGTCTGTCTGTTTTATACGTTCAGCCCCTACTGAACGCAGAAGTACAAAAATTAACATACGGATGCTCACGAGCCTTCCCGAGGGGCTCCTGAAAACAGAATTTAAAAATTTTAAATAGTTGTGGAGATATTAATTAAAATGTCCACTCATGTATAACCTAAAAACGATCTCAATGACTGAGAATTCACCGCCATTACATAAAAAAAGATATTTTAACGGAGTTAAAAGCAGAAAAAGTGGACATTTAAATTAGAAATATTTGTCCGATCGTTACGATTTCGATACCAAATGAAAGGGACATTTTTTCTGAATCTAAGTGTGCAAGTGGCTTATCGGTACAACAATTAGATTTTTTAAAATTAAGTAAAGTATGAATTTTTTGTGGCAACATCATTTCAAATGCCAGACTATCGTCTGCCATGAGCACGGATTAGGATACAGGATGACAAACTAGATAGGGCGGTCAGCGTGGGGAACGGAGCTTTGTTTTCCGCATTAATTCAGCCGAACAGAGTAAGCGATCCGATCGCCGCCTGGTGTAGTATCTTTGAAACTCATCGGAAGAAAGGGAAAGCCCGCCCCTTCGGCTTCAGTCATCCAACGAAGGAACAGCTAGAAATGTAAAAACGCGCTGATTGGTGTATTTTCGAGATTGGTCGCCCTCTATCTGTAAGATGAAAATTACTACCTTTCCGTAACATTAATAATACATCCTTCTCTTTTAATCCGTGGCCATGAGAAAGGAAATGATTGTAACCGATCAAGATGTCACGTGTTTTACAGTGGGGAGAAAAACTGCAACTTTCAAATTTTTTCAAATTTTAATTCAGGTTACGTTTGAATTAATATTCGGCTTAGACAGCATATTACAAAGCTACTATTCAATTTTCATGAAAATATGTGGATAAACAAAAAAATTAGATTAAATTTTGTATTATATTTTGCACTATTCTTTTGTTGAAAGGGGCTGTGACAGCATCTGTCACGCTTCGCCATAGGATTTCGTAAGAGCCCCTTTCAAAGGGTTTTAAATTGAGATATGCCGTTGAAATTTCGTAATATTTAGTTTCAACGCCCGATAATTCGATTCTGAATATTTTTGAAAGTGTCAGTGGCGGATTTAAGGGGGGGTGCTAGGGAGCTGATGCCGCCCCCCTCCCCCAAAAAAAACACTGACATTCCCAATTGAATATTGCAATTGTAACTTTTTTATTGGTCTAGAATAACACTTTGAAAAATCTTAGTCCCCCTCCCCCCAAAAGTCAAGTTCTGGATCCGCCACTGGAAAGTGTAGAATTATTAGGAAGGCCTTGAGGGGGAGGGGAGGGGAGGGGCGAAGGGGCAAAAAAAAAAAAAAAAGAGTTACAGCGTTTGAAATTGTTATTATTAGGTTTTAAGGAAAGATAAATCGATTGCGGATATTTTCAAGTGTAAAATTATTAGAAGGGACGGAAAGGGGGGGGGGGGCAAAAACGCAGAAAAGGAACGGTTGTTTTGGAGAGGACAACGGAAAACCCAGAACGCCTTTATTCTTTTATATTTTGCAGAGTTTCGAATTCTAATACTCCTTTCACATTTCATACTATTGATTTTTAAAAGTATTTAACCCGGAATTACGCAAGTTTCGGAGAAAACCACGAAAAAGTCAGAAATAAATCGTTTTATAATATCGTTTATATCATTTTTGTATCTCAGCTTCTAATTAGCATAATATCAAAAGTAATATGTCATTTTGAAACTTATTTGAATTGAATTTCAAGAGTAGACGCCACAAATTTCTGTCTCCTTCCATTAACCGACTAAAGTAAGTAATGGAATTCGAGATTTCACGTGATTTACACGTTTTAAGGTCTCTTGATTAAGTTTTCTTTTGTATCTCAGCTACTAATTAAAATAATTTCATAAGTAATGCATCATTATAAAGCTTTTTTGATTTGGAATCGAACAGTGGAATACAGAAATTTGTACCGCCAGATGGCGCTGTAATATTTTGAAATTTCAATATTTCAATTTCTAATTATGATTAAATTATTTTCAATAAATCATTCGAAAGATATTTTTAAGTTCTTTCAAATTATCGAAAGTTTTCACCAGATTTACACGTTTTGAGGTGTCCTCAATCAGTTTTCTTTTGTATCTCAGCTACTAATTAAAATAACTTCATAAGTAATACATCATTAGAAAGCTTTTTTGATTTGGAATCGAACAGTGGAATACAGAAATTTGAACCGCCAGATGCCGCTGCAATATTTTAAAGTTTCAATATTTCAATTTCTAATTATGAATAAATTATTTTTAATATATCATTCGAAAGATATTTTAAAGTTCTTTTAAATTATAGAAAGTTTTCACCAGATTTGCACGTTTTCAGGTGTCCTGAATCAGTTTTCTTTTATATCTCAGTTATTAATTAAAAAAATTTCATAAGTAATACATCATTTTAAAGCTTTGTTGAGTTGATACACATTTTAAAGTACTTTTACATTATCGAAAATGGAATTCGAGATTTCACCCGATTTACACGTTTTGAGCTGTCCTGATTAGGTTTTCTTTTGTATCTCAGCTACTAATTAAAATAATTTAATAAGTAATACATCATTAGAAAGCTTTTTTGATTTGGAATCGAACAGTTGATTACAGTAATTTCTACCGCCAGATGGCGATGTAATATTTTAAAATTTCAATTTCTAATTATGATTAAATTATTTTTAATACATCATTCGAAAGATATTTTAAAGTTCTTTTATATTATCGGAAGTTTTCACCAGATTTACACTTTTTGTGGTCTCCTGAATCAGTTTTCTTTTGTATCTCAGCTACTAATTAAAATAATTTCACAAGTAATACATCATTAGAAAGCTTTTTTGATTTGGAATCGAACAGTGGAATACAGAAATTTGTACCACCAGATGGCGCTGTAATATTTTAAAATTTCAAAATTTCAATTTCTAATTATGATTAAATTATTTTTAATACATCATTCGAAAGATATTTTTAAGTTCTTTTATATTATCGAATGTGGAATTCGAGATTTCACCTGATTTACAATTTTAAGGTGTCCTGATCAGGTTTTCTTTTGCATATCAGCTAATTGAGTAAGACCGTTCGAAATTGGTATATGTAAGTTAATTAGAAGGGGCTGGAAGGGTGGGGAAGGAATAGGTGCGCAGCGCGCACGAGACTACGCTGCCGAAGGCAGTGGGGACCCGGTCCGACAATTTACCTGATGAGAAATGATTTTTTTAATTTTCTTTACTTTAGAATAAGAGTGCGAAGGAATACGTGCGAAGGAATACGTGCTCTCACTCGTACGGGTCTGCGCAGCCGAAGGCAGTTGGGTCCCGGTGTGAGTTTTTACCCGATGCTAAATGATATATTTTTTAATTCCTTTTCTGAAGAATTAAAGTTTATGAGTAATAACATGGAATTTTGAGAAGTCATAAGGATGGTGAAGGAATACGTGCGCGCAGCGCACGGGTCTACGCTGCCGAAGGCAGTGGGGACCCGGTTCGACATTTTTCCCGATCAGAATTTTTTTTTTCGCTTTTTTTATCACATGATAAAAATTATGCAATTTTGAGAATTTATTAATTATTGTGATTCATTTAAAAATAGCGACCAGCGAAGCGGGCGTAGCCTGCTAGTAAATAATAATAAAAAGAGAAATATATGTTTCGGTTTGAAATAATTAAATACGATCCTTCATCGGTCGAAAAGAACTAAACGCAAGTGCAGGCCTTTGTGATTTTAAAAACAGGCAGTCTTTGTCTTATATAAAAATAAAGATGGTTCTGAAAAGTTTAGAAGTGTATGTCCTAGTAGAGAAATAATAATAAAAAGAACAGTTTTTGAATATGAAAATATTTATTGTCCTGTTTTCTATGTCATAATGTACAAAAAATTATAGTTCGTATAGCATGGAGGTGTAAATAAGAGATAGGATATAAAGTGTGCTATAATATTAAAAAATACAGTTTAAATCACATGGACGTACAGTTGGTCAGTTGATGTCGCGTCCATAGAAAGTTTATGTAGGACCATGGATGGTACACAACTATCTGGTATAATAAAGGTCTTCCTGGGAAGAATTTCTAATCTTATGCGTCTTCTATGTCTAGGGTTCAGTTCTTTGTCGTGATAGTCTCTACAGTTGGCGTGCGTACTTGTTCCATTATTTATTCTGAATTTTCATTCTCCTAAAGATGGATGTGTAGTTAAAAAAAAAAAAAAAAAAAAAAAAAAATAAGTTACTGCATATTTATTATTCCAATGCTTGAGAAGGTCAATGGTAGTGCCCACACAAATATTATTATTATTATATTATTTTATTTTATTTATCTATTTTATTTTATTTTACTTTTTTCTATTTTTGCCCTAGCTTACTTAATTTTTATTGTGCAAATGCTTAAGTTGTTTCTCTTACAAATGTAGCATTTTTGACAATAACAAAAAAAAAAATAAATAAATAAATAAATAAGAATGAAATAAATAAATAATCTTATTGAAACTCCGTAAAAGTTATTCATAATTTTCACTCACGGTATAAATATTGTACTATAATAATTAAATAAATATATAAATTTACTATTAGCCTTGTTACCTAATTAGCCTTAGTGGGTTTTTGTGGCAAATTATTCAACTGTTTGGTTTCCGTACTCATTCTTTTCATTATTCTCATAATAAAAAAATTATATAATTGAGAATTTATATATATATATATATTTTTTTTACACATAGGGTAGGTGCTCTAGTGATTGGCATGCTTCAGTAATTGACATCTATACCGTAGTAATTGAAAAATAATAAAAATAATAAAATCATATATTTTACATATAAGAATTTTAACATTTAATATCAAACACTGGAGCATAGGGTGCTAATAACTGGTAAAAGGAATAACTAGCAGTGTCAAACACTGGAACATAGGGTGCCAATTACTGAAAAAATAAAAAAACTGGCAGTGGAACATTGAGTGAGTATCAAATAAAAATTCATTTAAAAAAAAAAAATTGTTATCAAATGTATATATTTTAACATATATATGTGGTTCTGAATGTCTTTCATATCATATGTACTAACTTAAGATTTCTAAAAATATTTTATGATGACTTGAACATTAAAAACATCAGAGATTGCTCTAAAAGTGTCAATCACTGGTGCTCTTACCCTACTTATTTATTTTTTAATAAATTTCTTAAAAAAAAAAAAAAAAAAAAAAACTTTATTAAATTATGAATCTTATTTTTTTAAATTTGAAATCTCAGTCATTTGTCAATTTAACATCGACATGTAATTTTTAATAGCATTTTAATAAAAATTTGACAAATACAGCTTTGGAAAATAAAACATGTTTGCTTATCAAACTATAGAAAGTATGGAATAAACTTTTGCCTTTATATATTTTCTGTAGATTCAAGTTTTCTTAAATGACTTGTGCAAATAGTTCATAGAAAAACAAAAGTTGTAGAAAATCTTATTAGTTTTATTAAGAAAAATATCTTTTTGTTTTCTTTACTTTTCTATCTTTGTTAATTTTATTTGTATAGAACTTATTAAGAACAAAGACTACAGTTTCCTATTTAATCCAATAAAAAGTAAAGAAAAAGAAAAATCTTTTTTCTTTTTAGTTTACAAATTGGTAAAAGAATGAGTTATTTATTTATTTATTATTATTACTTTTTTTTTTACTTTCTCTTATCCATAAGGCAGAGAAAGTATTGTTTTTTGGGTCAAATTTTTGAATCTGAGTTTTTGTTATATTTACACGTTTTGAGGTCCCCTGAGTCCATAAAATGTTTTCAGCGGTTGGCCTGTGTGTGTGTGTCTGTCTGTGTGTCATCTGTATGTCTGTCTGTCTGTCTGTGTGTCTGTCTGTGTGTGTGTCTGTGTGTTTGTGTGTTTAAGCATATATCAAAAACAAATTATAGCAGAAAGTCCAAACTTGGTATTCTAAATGTGTATAATATAGGAATGTTACACTACACTTTTCGTTGAGATCAAGCAAATGGTTCGTGTACAGGGACACCCAAGAGAATTCAAATACAATTCTTCTATGGGGGAAATTGCAGGTAAATAGAGTTTAACATCTATAGACGGCGCTAAACCAAATGAAAAGAATATATATTTTTTTATATGCGTAAAAGCATGTCTCATGTAGAATATGACAGGGGAATCCTTCACTGTTCGTTTACAGGGCTACACAAAACAACTAGATAGCAGTGAGACAATAGTCGCAAATTGATGGAAGTGCATTTCAGGCTGGGCCGCGTATTATTACTATAGGATTATATTTAGGTGAACCATGTGATCTGTACATAATCTTCAAAAGATATACAGGACTGCAAATATTTAAGCGATAACATTCTTTTTTGTTGTTAGTGGATGTGCTTTACTATAACATTTCACCTTTTACAGGAAAGTTGTTCGGGAATTGAAATGAGTTCCTCATAGGGATATGGTAAATAATGTATGCTTTTAAGCTAAATATTCATCGCTTGTTTTTTGTATATTTACACGTTTTGAGACTTCCTGATTACCGAAGTCAAGTTTTTTTAACGTTTTACCTTTGTCTGTGTATCTTACAGTAATTTAAAAACGAATACTATTAGGAGATCTAAATGTTGTATTTTGAAGTTAATATAATTTTTTTGCTGAAAAAGTTTGATCAAGATTGATAAGTTTCAAGGAATGTTGCGTGTGAAAGTTGTCTGAATAATTTTAAGTGAACTTTTAATTTTAATAACAGATTTAAATTCTATATAAATGTAGGTGCAGTAATGAAACGGGGGCTTGAGGGGGGCGGTAACCCCTCCCTCTCACAGAACTAATTATCATATAAAATTCTTCCGAAGCCAAATTTGAATTGTTTTAACATAGGTTTGCATAACAGAACTCATTACCCCTTAATCTTCAACCTGTATTTATAGTATTAAATTTCAGGATAAGAGAAAGTCGTGTGAGTGACACACCAGATTCTTTTTCTTTTTTTTTATTTCTTTTTTTATTTTTAATGGAATTTTTATTTTAATATTTTCAAATAGTTAATTTTATTTTGAAAAAAGTATATATATGTACTATACATTTTCGACAGGTTTTACTACTAGGTTCTAAACGTAACATTTAGGATTGAGATAAGTATTCAAAACAAAAAGCAATTGTTAGGGAAGTTGTAATTTTGGAAAGTATTTAAATAATTGAAAGGATAATTAAATAAACCATACCACATAAAGCGCAAATTTTAGAATGAAATGCAAAATGTATTTAAATGCGCGAGATAGTAAAATAAGTAAATGCTTTCGAATCATTCATTAGATATCTTTTTTAGCAGTATATATATATATATATGTTTATTTATTTATTTATTTTTATATATATTCTGTTTAATTGGAAAATTGGCTTTAGGCAGCCGCATTGCTCTTCCAAGCGAAATGACCGCAAGTTAAGAAGCAAATGTTTAAAAAATCGATTTGTATCATGTTGAGAATTTAGAAAATATTTTTAAAAAATGTGTTTAACAAAAAATTTTTTTTCGAAAACAGTGCAGCAACAATTAAACAAAGCATGTTAAAAACCAGAAGATCTGCAAAAAAGGCCATTATTAAGGAAATAATTAAAAAACAAGACTTCACTTGACCAAAAATCTTTCAAAATATATCAGTTAATTATTTGTCTGAACTGATTTTCTCTGATGAGTCAATTTTAATTTATTTCGAGCTGACAAAAACAAGTTAGTAGAACGGTGAAGAAGTGAAAAACTTAATAAAAATTGCATTCTTAAAACAGTGGCACATTCTTCGTACATTATGGTACGTACGTGCGTGAGTTTTCAAGGTGTTGAGAAATTTTTAGCTCAATTGTTCAATTAATTTTAAATAAAGCATGGCCAATGATAATGTACCTAGCTACACGGCGTCTGGGTACGTTTATTTGATTAAATTTGTTAAAATTACCTACCCGTTCCCATGAGCACCTATAATTCTGTAAGTAATAATATATTTTTTCACTTTAAGTTAAATGCCACACAGAATATCGTAGATTTTCTTCTTTACCCGACCAGAAATAGTCCTAATCCCAATCCGCTCGAAAATGTCGGTTTATAATAGGAAAAAAAGGATTTGAAATTTGTAGCGTAATACTTTTCAAGCACTAGAAAAATTATTTATGATATTTGGTAGAGTGAAATTTAAATGAGGATTATATTTAAAAACCGTATAATTCTATGCCATTGCACATAAAAGGATTAATTCCATATAAAGGTGGAATTACCCAAACATTTTTATCAAGTAAAATACACATTTTTATTAAGTAATTGTTAGATTAAAATATAACGTGTTTATTTCTTATAATAAATCATAATAGAATAAATGTAATACACATAGCATATAACAGAATCAAAGCATATGTTTATTTATTATATTGCGTTTAAAAAGAAAATTTCATGAGAGTTATTATTAATTACTTCGTAGAATGTAATAAAGCGTATTACTAAATGAAAAATGTACATTAGTATCATTTTATCTCTTTTGGTATTATGTAAAATGAGTTTTATTTGTTTCAATCATTAGTTTTGAAGTTAATACAAACAAGAAGGAAAAATCATGCACTGCGCATTTATTATTAACACTGCCCTACTGCACGTTCTTGTTGTGTAATTTTCAATGTTTTTTGCCTACGTTATCACACAACAGACAGACACAAAGACTGATAAACAAACAGATAGACGAATTGAATTCGCAATCACTCTTACATATCGTTGGAGAGTGCTAAAATTGTTTAACTTAAAAGAAAATGCAGCCCTGAGATTCTAATTGCAGCACTTAATATATCTGTATATTTTAGTGTAGCCCTGTAAATCTGAAGGTTGACCATATAATATTCTATGCAAAATATTATTCTAGCATATTAACAGTAAATGTTAATTTATTTACGATTTTTACACTAGAAAGTTATATAAATGTGATTTATTTAAATGTCTGTCCTAAAGCGAAATGCATTGGCATTTTTTTAGTATCCCTATACACAAACCAGTTATACAGGATCTAATAAAGTCAATTTAAATAGGAAACATTCCATAGTAAACTTGAATAGCAAACATATATATATATTTTTTTATTCTTAAAATATTTACTGACGCTGGACGACGCGGGTAGACGGACATATAGACAGATGGACAGTCGGGCAGACAGATATACAAATTCAAAAGATATTCACGCTTAAAAATTGTGAAAAAAGTGTTTAAAATGCTTAATGTAAATGAAAATGCAATATAATTGAATATTTTTGTGTATCCCTGTAAATCTTAATGCTAATCATACTATATTCCATAAAAGTCATGCTTTTGTGCATATTAATAACATATTTTAATTTCATTAAGATTTGTTCAAAGTAAAGTTATTAAAATTTGATTTATAGAAGTATATCTCATAGAACGCAATGCTTTGGAATACTTTCCGGTGTCCCTGTACACAAATAATTGGCGTTATTTACTCCCTTCTGAATGAGAAATATGTAAACTTGAATAACATATTTCAATTTCATTAAGATTTGTGCAATGTAAAAGTATTAAAATATGGTTTATATAAATACTTTTCATAGAACACAATGCTTTTGAATAATTTCGTGTGTTCCTGTATACAATCCAAAAGAGGTATTCACTCTATATCTAATAGGTTACATCTAACAGTGAATTTGAGTAACATATATGAGTTTGAAGAATGTCCATGAATATTTGTATGAGTTAGAGCGCGGACAAACAGGCATACAAACCGAAATCATTAACACTTTTCAACCTTGCTTGAAAGTGTTAAAAAAAAAAGGTATAAGTCAATTTTTCTTCAGTGTCGCTTTCTTTTTGTCCCACAATGTATAATTATAGTTACAGTTTATGGAGAATATTTTGAAGGGTATCAAAAAATATATATAACTAGCGGGTCAGTATTTTCAAATGAATCACTGTAATTTATGAATCACTAACAGTAACTTTTACTCTTAAGAAAAGAAAAAAAAAATCATTTCTGATCGGGTAAAATGTCGCCCCGGTCCCCACTGCCTTCGGCAGCACAGTCCCGTGCGTGCTGCGCGCGCAAAACTTAACGGTTACACGCGCAGCGCGCGCGTATTCCTTCCCTGACCCTTCGTGCCCCCTAAAAAAAATCATTTCTGATCGGGTAAAAACTCACACCGGGTCCCCACTGCCTTCGGCAGCGCAGATCCACGCGCGCTGCGCGCACATATTACTTCTCAAGTCAAATTTTTATTCTTAAGAAAAGAAAATTTAAAAAATCATTTATCATCGGGTACAAAGTCGGACCGGGTCCCCACTGCCTTCGGCAGCGCAGTCAAGTGCGCGCTGCGTGCGCAAGTTAACGGATACACGCGCTGCGCTCACGTATTCCTTCCCTGACCTTCGTGCCCCCTAAAAAAAAATCATTTCTGATCGGGTAAAAACTCACACCGGGTCCCCACTGCCTTCGGCACCGCAAACCCATGCGCGCTGCGCCCGCACGTGTGAAGGTATACGCGCGCTGCGCGCACATATTCTTTCTCAAATCAAATTTTTATTCTTAAGAAAAGAAAATCAAAAAAATCATTTCTCATCTGTTAAAAAGTCGGACCTGGTCCCCACTGCCTTCGGCCGCGCAGTCCCGTACGCGCTGCGCGCGCACAAGTTAGGGGGTACGCGTGCGGTGCACGCCTATTTCTTCCCCACCCTTTCAGCCCCTCCTAATTAACCTACGTATACCAATTTTGAACGGTCTAACTCAATTAGCTGAGATGAAAACCTAATCAGGACACCTCAAAACGTGTAAATCTGGTGGAAACTTTCGATAATATAAAAGAACTTTAAAATATCTTTCGAATGATGTATTAAAAATAATTTAATCCTAATTAGATATTGAAATTTGAAAATATTACAGCGCCATCTGGTGGTAGATCTGGTTCTGCAATGTACTGTTCGATTCCAAATCAACAAAGCTTTCTAATGATGTATTACTTATGAAATTATTTTAATTAGTAGCTGAGATACAAATGAAAACTTATTCAGGACATCTCAAAACGTGTAAATCTGGTGAAAACTTTCGATAATATAAAAGAACTTTAAAATATCTTTCGAATGATGTATTAAAAATAATTTAATCATAATCAGAAATTAAAATACGCGTATTAGAATAAAATTTAATTTCCAATTAAAATGTAAATTTTTTGCAAAATCGATGGAATTTGAACTGCAAGGCTGTCTTGTGATGTTACGTCTGTATACCAAGTTTAGTGTGCGACATTGAAAAACTGAAGCCTTTTCAAATTTGCAATTTTTAATCGCAGTACCAAAACACGTGACCTCATTAAATTCCAGATGTTTCTCTTTCCGTTCAAGACTGTAGACGATCGTCTGCGATATTAAAATTGTTTTGATTTGTTGCCATCATTTTTTTTTTAGTTTAGTTAATTTAAAAAAATCTAATTGCACGATCGATAAGACGTTTAAACCATCTGATTGAGAAAAATCGGCCCTTTCATTTGATACTATATTTGTAACGATACGACTGATATTTCTATTTTCCACTTTTTCCGTAAGAATGTCTCTTTTTAAGCAAATATCCGTGAAATCTCAGTCATTTTTCGATCGACATAGCTCAACGTTTTAATTAATATCTCCGCTAATTAGGGTCGCATCGCTTAGCGAATTATCGCGATGTCGAGATGAAGAAATTCTGCGTCTGTCTGTGTCTGGCTTTAGCGCTTACAAGGCATTTCTCACAGACAGACAGACAGAAAGGCATACAGACAGACAGATGCGTACAGATTTTAATAATATAAGGAGATAGTACGTCACGTTGCACCAATTGAAAATAATTTGATGCAAATTTTTCAGATTTTTTTTTTGGAGGTGTATTTAATTATATTGAAAGACAAATGAAAGAAAAGAAAGAAAAAATATATAAAAATATATATATAAAAAAATTGTAGGTAATTCATAAATATATGTTCCAAATTTCCATCGAATAATTACAGAACGTACAGAAACATTTTGTGTAACCCTGTAAATTTATTACACATTCTCTGCTTGTCATTTTCTATTGAAACCATTCTTTTTAATATTCTAATAACATATGTTAATTTATTATGGAGTGTAATTGAGTTAAATTTCACTTAAATGGAACGAACCGAAAACTGTATACGTGTTAAGAAAACCTATACAACTAATTTTTTGTAACTCATAAATATTTATACCAAATTTGATGCCAAATGATTTCATAACGTATCGGAACTTATATGCTTTAAACATTCTTATAACCTATGTAAATTTCATTATGTTGAATGAAGTATAACCATGTAAAAATACACATAGATTAAATTCTGTCTATACACCATAAATATTACGATATTCTTTTATGTGTCCCTGTACACGAGTCACAAACATTATATGTATACAAATAAAACTGTACAACTAATTCTATATAACTCATAAATATCCGCACCAAAATTGACATCATTTGTATCATTATAAAACGTTATCGGGATTAAGTTTGAATAATCATGTAGATAATTATTAAGTCTACGCACACCTTTTTCTGCAGAAAACAAACGTTTAATTAAATACCGAAATAACGTATGTTATTTTCATAATGTTTAATGCAGTGTAACTACGTTAATATGCGATAAACGAAATTCTGTCCACTTCGCCGGCCAATGTAGTATATGGAACGCTACTTTTCTCCCGAGTTATCTCGGGATGGCCGGTGTTAAAAAATACTTTTGTATAATCCTTTACACGATCTTTAACCAATATACACCAAAATTTATACAGGTATTTCGATATGGCTCATAAACATATGTGTCAATTTACAAATTAATCGAGTGATTTTTACGGCCGTTATCGTAGTACACACAAATTTTGACTATATATCGTAATGATAATAAATACTTTGGGGCGTCCTTGTACAGTAAACATTAACATAATCTACACCAAAAATTATTCAACTAATTCTGTGTGGCATATGAATATATGTATCGATTTTCAAGTCAATCATGTAATTTTAACGACCACTATCGCTGTATACACAGACACCAAAAAATCTTTGAAGCTTAACAGGGAGATTGACGTTTAGGCAATGACGTGTTTCATTCCTCCAGTATATCTGAAAAGACGTTACAATAGCAATAAATAATAAAATGATTGAATTGGTTCAACCTTTATTTATTTTTTTTTTTTAATATAAATTTATGAGCTTTAAGTATTATTTAGTTATTGCGTACATTAATGTGTAGAACTAAGCACAATACATCCGCATATATACAGAGAGAGATAGAGAGATAGAGAGTATCTGGCGCAGTAATATTATATTAATTAAAACAAAATGAAATTCCATTAGATTTTGACATTTTAAAATATCAGATAATTTTAAGTGATGTATATTTTATAATGCAATATAATATTTAAAAGAAAACATTGAATTTCTCCAGAAATTAAACTAACTTAACTTACACTAACACACTATATTCGTTTAAAATTCTCTTATATAAAATTTTTAATAAAGCCAAAGCCTAAAGTAAAGTATAAATCTTTCTTAAATTCGTTTCAGTTTAAAAGATTTTACAATATCTTAATTACAAGGACAAATGTGAGGATGTTAATACAAGTCTTTAAACAATTTCTATGCAATTGAATAACATTACGTTCAATAAAATAGTAGAAGAGATCAAGTTCAAATACAATAAATGAGTAAAAATATTACAAGAGTAGTAATAAAGGAACAAATGACTTTGAAGATAAAGTAATTATTTTCTACAGTAAATTAAACTTTGATGTTGTTTACAATAAAACATTGCACAACCCATGCACACATATATGTACAGCAAAATTGCCAACTTTTACACATTTTGAACACCACTATTTTAAAATAGTTTTTTTCCCCGCCTCGTTAGCTTGGTTGGAGATTTCCAAATTCAAAATTAGAAGATTGCTGATTTAATACTCGAGCGAGCTGAAATCAGTCGTGTACATTAATGATGACTGGTGCACTTAAATCCGTCTTGGCATCAACGTCTTCCACGTTTTGTAAAAATAATACCTTTGGGGTTACCAAAGCGGGGAAGCCATTCCCCCTGCAAAAGGTAAAAATTGTGATGGCATATATCCGGATCATTCCAACGGATGAATTGAAACACTAGCTAATTACCCACTGCGTAGCTATAATGCGACCATAAAGCTACTTAACTCAGTTCAAATGTTAGTCGTATTTAACTGAAGGAATTTTGCTGTTAAATAAGGGTTATTTATTTATTTATTTTAACAAAATAGTGATAATGCGTAAAAGTTGGCTAATATGACGTACAGCACTACAAAGAGTCAGGTGTAGAAAATATTTTGAAATAAAACAGAAAACAGTGAACCTTGACGTTTAGACTATTACATGAGTTTAAAAGTCGAATTTATAATGCAATATACTTATTAGAAGAATTTATTGAATTTTTCGATAATTTAAACTAACTCAATTTAAACCAGCAACCTATTTCTTCAAAAAACACTCTTTATGTAATTCTGTCAATAAAGCCAAGCCTGAAAATTAAACATAAAACTTCCTTAAACTCATTTCGGTTTAAAAGATTTTACAACGTCTTAATTACAAGGGCAAATGTGAAGACGTTAACACAAAGCCTCATTACTCATTTCCCTTTCTACATTAATTAAAGTCAACATTCATATTGATTCTTATGGTATCAAAAAGCTAATTTGAAAGAAAATTGGATAAGATCACTAAATATGTGTTTAAAATTACATTTCGGCGTCGTTGCGTCTACGCCTATCATTACTCGTTAATCACTTGTTTTTTAAACGGCCTTCAGACAAATAAAAAAAAAAAAAAAAAAAAGATGTTGGGGTATCCAGGTATTCTTTAATTTGCTCACAGCATTAAAGGCTTTTTTTCTTGTGTGCGTGTGTGTTATTTTATATGCATAATCATTGTTTGCGATTCCAGTTTTATTAAGGTGTGTAAGGTCTAAAATGATTAGGTATACATGAATACCACAGATTAGCAGTTTTATTTGTGGAACAACAAAAGACTTCAATTTTACGCAAGTTTAACCAAAATTGGTTTTGAAGTTTTTTTTTTTTTTTTTTTTAAGTTATTTATTTATAAAATTAAATGCTTTGCATTTCTTTACAAAACGAATGTTTTTTTTTTTTTTTTTTTTCTTTTACAAAATGAACTTTACTGACTGTATTTTAATGAACATTGTTGCATAAATTACACTGCTCGGCATGAAAATTGCCTCCGACGCCATTTCCACATATTCTTATGTGTAAAATGACATCCTGAATCCGAATATGACACCCATTTTGACCTATCACCCACCGTTTTTTAGGAACGGTCCCTTATATTTATCATTTTTCGGGGATTTTATGGTTGTAGGTGGGGGGGGGGGGGATTATTTTAACCGTTA
The DNA here is from genome assembly GCA_963930645.1 of Salticus scenicus. NCBI lineage: Eukaryota > Metazoa > Arthropoda > Arachnida > Araneae > Salticidae > Salticus > Salticus scenicus. Next base: position 221,049,080 of record OZ005653.1, on the reverse strand, counting down.
AATATCTTCTGAGGGGCTGCAGAGTTGGAAATTTCTAAAACATGGTGTGAAGGAGTCTTCACACATACAGTCACTTAAAATCTATTGCATCAGGTTGAGTAGAGAATGACCGTTATTAAACTGAAATCATTATAATTGCGCAAATACAAATAAATTATTATATGTGTCGAAATACATATTTCTGGAATATACGAGAACAGCTTTTTTTTTTATAATAATATAAAGCTAATTTATATCTCTTAAATGATAAGTTATTAAATAAATTATTACATTTATAGTGTAAATAAAAACGACATCTTTAATTTATGAGTACGATTAATAATTTCAAAATAAATGAAGTTTTGATTTTAAAAAGTTTATTTTAACATGGTTTACGCAATTTAGTATGTAATATAATTAATTCATTTTATTTTATGAATTTAAAAAGGAAAATCCATTAGGATTCGAAAAACTGAAGTGAAATATAATTAATTTTAAAATGTAATATTCTCATGAAAAATGAAACAATTTGATTATTCAGATTTTAAAAGGAAATAGATTAAAAGTGAATGTATGTGTGAAGACTCCTTCACAAGCATGATTGACAAAAGACTGAAATAACACTGCTCTGCATAAAAATCGGCCCCAACACCATTTTTGCAAATTCTTATGTAAAATAACATTCTGAATTCGAATATGACGCCCATTTTGCCCTATAACCCACCGTTTTTGGGGGACACTCCCCCTATTTTCATCACTTTTGGTAATTTTATGGCTATAAATTTTATTTGTAGGGGAGGAAATTATTATTTTAACTATTAAATATCTTCTGAGGATCTACAAAAGTGAAAAATTCTAAAATAAGAACTTTTGAAGCAAGAGGAAAATACAGGAGAATTTGTCCCTGAATTTATAAATTACATTTATTAATCAATTGATATTTAATTAATTAGTAATTGAATGAATTATAATCAATTATTATTATGCATTATGCATTATATTTCTTCTGCTTTTTAGTGTTAAAATAATACTTTTTCATTCTCCATTTAGAAAAAAAAAAATATGGTTAGGTTGTGGTTGGGTTTTACGTCGCACTAATGCTGCGCAGATGGGCAACTGGCGACGGTCTGGGACATACCCCTAGAGATGGTCAGGAGACATGCCATCACAATTTTGATCCTCCACGGAAGAGATGGCTCTCCCGCTTCGGTAACCCCCAGAGGTATAATTTTTGATAGGAACATGGAGGACTGGAAAAAAAAATGTTAGGATATGTTAATTATTGTCAATTTTATATGCCTTTAAATATGGAAGGAAACAAAGTGCATTATACGCATTATTGCTTTTGTTTTACTGGAAAGGCAAAAAAGACCACACAAACAGCAAACAAAATATGTGTTGTTCATGGAGAACGTGCTGTAGCTGAAAGAACTGTGAGGAAGTGGTTTATTAGGTTTAAAGATGGTGATTTCAACCTTCAATTTCAAGAACGCCCGGGTAGCCCCTTAAGGGCCCTCTTCACTCACCGCCGCTGGAAGCCGAAGCTAATGTTATTCAATGGGAAATTTTTCTTTACAACTAACTTATTAAGTAATACATATTTTTAAATTCTGTTTTCGCATTATGAAAATTCCCAGCTGTTAAATGGACGGATCTTTTTTAAAAAATTATTTTTTTATTTTTTTATATTTTACTTCGAAGCTGCAAAATACGAATTTTTAATTTGTGAATTTTTTTCATTTTGCAATTTCAAAATAAAATATTAAAAATTGAAAAAATACTTTTTCAAAAAAGGTCCGTCAATTTAACAGTTGGGAATTTTCTGAATGTGAAAGCAGAATTTAAAAATATGTATTAGTTAAAAAGTTATTTGTAAAGAAAATTTCCCCATAGAATAACATTGGCTCGGGCTACCCTCGGCTGAAGAGGGCCGTTAAACACAGATGAAGATCCGATTGAAACTTGAAACACTGATCGAAAGTAACCCATACGTGACACGTGATTTAGCAAAAAATGTTAAAAACATAAAAATCCACTATTCACGAACATTTAAATGTGTTACGTTCCAATTTTCTTTCAAAATCGGCATGAAATTTCCGGACAACCAAATATTTTAAAAACAACACGTAGAAATTTATATATTTATTACTACAGTCGTAATATTTTGCCAGTTTGATTTTTAATTATCAATAGTTAACGATATCACTTAGATTTCGTTGTAATATAATTTAATTAATTTAATATTTATTAAAAACATTTTAATCAAAATTTTGAACAAAATATTAATATTTCTTTACAGAAACTATTTGTTTAGAGCATAAAAGAAATACAAACATAAAACTTTCCGTAAACATCACTTTAGATATCAAAATTCAAAAGAATTCTACGATAAGAAATGTCACATTTCCTTGACGTTGCATTTTCTTTAGAAATACTTGTTCAATATCAGATGTATGTCCAGCAGTGCAAATACAAAGAAGTTCCTAAAGCTTTCATATTACTCTATTCTAAAGATCGTCTTCTTCCCGATTGTTATCTTTGCATCTTTTGCTGATTTTGCAGATTTCAAAGTTGACCACTACACATATAATATTTTAGGCCTTTCTTATCTATTACATGAGTTTCGAGAGTCTAGAAATTTTTGGAAGATTATTTCTTCCATGGGATTTTTTTTTTTTTTTTTTTTTTTTTTTTTTTTAAGCTTTATTTGGCAAAATCTTCTAAAAATACATAAAAGAGTTACAGTTCATTTTCTTTAACTTCAAAGAACATTTGCAGCTGGTTCATTTAATTAACATGACAGAAAACGTTTTTTTTTTTTTTTTTCCCATAAAATAACTAGTATATTGTATATTTAATAAATGTCACTAATATATTCTATTTACAAAAACTTTTAGATAGAACATTAATTCCTCGAACATGGCGTCCTTCAACTATATCATTTCCAACTTCTGCTTCTCTGTTGTTGCTTCTCTCCAAAACCTAAAAAAAAAAAAAAAAAAAAAAAAAAAAATCATGTTCCTTTTTTGTTTTCTCTTTTTTTATTAAGCAGCACCTTATTTAATGCCTCACAATAAGTATTAAAAGAATTCTAGAAAAAAATACAAGGTTTAAGACTTTTTTTATGTAAGTGTAACAAATATATTTTACTCCGATGTTTAATAATAGCATATTATGTAAAAGCATTTTCTCATGTACGATGAACATGCATGTTGCCATGATACGATGATTGCATGCCATGAGATATGATGGTATTATCATTTCTGATCATGGAATCGGAGGACAATCGGTATAATATTGTTCAATTAAAAAAAAAAAAAAATGCTCACATCCTGGATCCATTTAATAAAACAATGTCTTTTTTATTAAATTTCATATCAAATGTTTTTCTTTATTATTTGTTTAAAGCGAAACTACAACATTATAAAGTGAATGCTAAAAGAAGTAGTCATAATTGCACGTAAATTAGTACATAACAATTTGCTCCCTTAAGTGTAAATATTTATGCAAATTGTACAGGAATTCTGGATATGTACATGCAGTTTTTAACTCGATATGATAGTAAACGTTGATAAGTCTTACAGATTTTTACTAATATCTCGTAGTACATTTCTATATCCCATGTACATCCATTTAAAAACTCCAATAAAAATTCGTATATTTATTTCATAATCCTACTTTTCCCCCTTAATTTAGAAAATCAAATTCTACAATTCAGTTATATGGAGAAATAAATAATGAAAGTTATATTTATTTAATTATATATATTATTATGGATAAAGGTATCATTTGCGCCATTTCTTTTCTCTCTCAAATTAAAAAGTATAAAAATTACATCCATCTTATTGTGATGATTCTTCCAAGAATAATACAAGTTTTGTAAATGTTATATGAATATTGCGTATGTTGCATAAGTCTATAATTTTGTCATACTTGAGATTAATAATAATGAAAAACTATTAAGTAAAAAGCAGACTGTATTTATGTAAGCATTTATATCCGCACATGAAACACATAATTTTGCTTTTAAGGGTATAGTGAACGTTGATTATTGTTATTATTATTTTTTTTTTTATTTCTGTCAGAGATATGAAATTGAAATTTTATTTTTCCGACTGAGTGAAAATAATGCCTGGACCGGGAGTCGAACCCCGGATCTTTGACTTACAAGGTCAAGGCTCTACCAATTGAGCTATCCAGGCCGACAACCGGTCAGCATTACTCACTCAGACAACAAAGGTTGTCTCCCGGTCCAGGCATAATTTTTACTCAGTCGGAAAAATAAAATTTAAATAAATATGGTTTTCTTCCAATCAGTTGACTGTGGATTTCAAGAAAAAAAAAATAGATATGAAAGTTTGCATACATATTCTTTGGAATACATATACATTAAATGTATTGAAATTTTTATAAAACTAAAAAAAAAAAAATTATAATTAAACTAAAATATTTATTTTATTTTATTTATTGATTTATTTTTGAAAAAAAAAAAATAAATAAATAAATAAATAAATGCTTCACGCTAATTATTTTTAATGTCCTCCCCCCCCCCTTAATTTCGAATTATTATAACTCGACAACATACTCTAAATATATTTAATTATTACTTTATGGATTGATTGATAATTTAAAAAAAGAAAAAAAATATCTATGATTCAGAGGTGAAATTTTGTGTGAAATTTCCGCATTCAAACACAAAAATACTTTTAAAAATTTCACTTTAAAATCAACAGACAAAGTAACATACAAATATATTTAGAATATATTGATAAACTATAATAATGTAAAATTGAGGGTTAAGTATAAAAATTAGTTTTCATGAAGCATTTTAAAATCCTTTAAAAAATTTAAATTTGTGAATTTTATTCATTTAATTTATATACCTTTTATAATTTTTTAATGTTTTTAGTGTTGATATATTTCAGCAAATATGTATGCAAACATTCATAACGTTAAATCAGCAATAATAATAATCATAATCATAAATTCCACCATTTGCGTAATTTTACTGCAATTTTGGGTTTTATTATTATTTTCCTTACTTTAAAACTTCTATATTTTCTATAGAAGTAATTTTCTAACAAAAGAAAGTAAATGAAGATAATATTATAAATCTTAAACTTTATAATGTCTAATAAATTTTGTTCATTCATTTGAATAATATTACAGGCCCTTTTCATGTGTTATAATATCATAAAAAAAAAAAAAAAAAAAAAAAAAAAAAAGGCAATTCCGTTTCAGTATACTGTTTCAATGGATGCATGAAAATGAATACATAATCGAAATGTCACATTTAAACTGCTTTTATTCTTATAAATATATTTTATTTTTAATGAATTCATTTAAAATGTAAAAGAAACTGGGCCTATGCACAAACGATTATCCTTTGCGATGTCGTTGACCCTTAAGTTTACATAAAGGAAAGAATTTAGTTATAAACATACCTTGAAAAGATATAATACGAAAACCTAACCTTTATATTACCGTGAATACAATACAAAATTTCCGGTTTTCTTGTTTAGCAGTGGAATCAGTGAAAAAGTAATCTTTCAACGCAGGTCTTATTCAAAGGCAACCAATCTTGTCTGTAAAAGCGTAATAGCTACTGTAAGCGGATTACCATAAAGTTTTTGAACTAAGATGATGTGAGCAAATATAGTTTTAAAAGCGGACAGCGCATATTTAATCTTTTTGAATAGCTTGCCGATATTATGATTTCAGATATAATTTCGATGTTTTGAGTGCATATAAAATATAATATTGATATAGCAGGTTGATTGGTCAATAAAAAATAATTCTGACAATAAGGTTCTTTTTTTTATTATTATTCTGTATCGTAAGACGGAAGTATTGGAGACATGAATACCCTGGACATCCGATTTCCTACGGATTTGCACGTTTAGAGATGCCTTGAATACGATTTGATCATTTTAAGGAAATATCTGTGTGTTTCTTACAAAACTTTTCTGACTGCTCTAGATCAAGAACTAATGCACAGACTTTCAAAAAATATTACATTTAGTTGATTCTTAACATGTATTAATTTTATTAGCTTTTCTTGCATATCGGACAATAAGTGACACTGCTATTCTGAAATGTTTCTTATTTATGAGAAGGTTATATCTCAGCTTCTGCTAGTTTATAAATGCATCAAACTGAATGTGTAAGATGGTTATTATGTAAAACTGCGCTGAATCAATTTGGATGTTACAGTCGGTAACAAAAGTATCCGAACACTAGCAAAAATTCCTATATAAAAAAAGTAGAGTTAATATTTGTTAATAAATCATTGTCGAATCGAATCATATTCTTAGTCAGTCTAAGAACAATATTCGACAGGATTTATTTAACAAAACATATATATGGGTGATTGCCAATCTAAAGGGTAGAAAACGAAGACTAATTTGAAAATATAAAAATTTTACCAAAAAAATTTGAAAAAATTCCTTAATTCCTTTTTGACAACTATGAATCTAAATTACTTGATGAGCTATCTCGTTAGCTATTTTTTGGTTGGTAATTAATTAATTTCAAAATTAATGTGTCAACGGAGCGGACATCACTGACCACGGAGTGGACACTTATAAATATCCAAACCTGAAAGTTATTTTGCAGCTGTATCTTTTCATCCTTATTGTTTTACTTGTGTTTTAGAAAATAATCAACAAATATTTTTACTTTAATTCTTTTGAAAAATGAAAATAACAGGAAAATAATTGTTGGTTCCGCATATTCTTTCTTTCTTTCTTTCTTTTTTTTTTTATGTGATTGATCTAATATGTTGAAGACACTTGTATTTCCTTGCTATTTTTCCTGATTTCTTAAGATTTCTTTAAGTTTCTTCTTTGATTTTGCGCCTTTAAAACTTTCTTTTATTGGTTTTTTTATAACCTCGCCAAAAATAATACATTTCTCAATTTCTTTTGAATTTGCTTCTGTGATAATTTTTTTCACTTTTCTCTTGGGTTTTTCAGAATCAGTAGTATTATTTTTTGACTTCACATCCTTAGATCTTTGCACATGCTTTTTGTGTTTTTCAAGCTTCCTAACCAATTTTTTGTTTTGTTCACAAAGCCTTTCACTGTTCTTTTTCGACCTTTTTCTTCCACTTTCTAGTCTGCTAGATGATGATACAGATGGTTTTGTTTTCAGAGATGGATTAATTTGTGGTAGTGTGATGTTTATGGCTGCTGAACGAGGTGTCTCCGGAGGTGTATCATCTCTGAGATGTTCTTCAAAGATTATTCTGTTTCTTCAATCTCTCCCTTTGATTTTTGTTTTGGTTCTTCCATTTTTTCCTAACACTTCATTTCATTTGTTCAAACATTTTAATTACAGTATTCTTCCTTCTGTGATATATTTATCTTTCTTTAGCTTTTCCTTCTTCATGTCTTGCGGGATCATTTCTTATGCTCTTATTATACACAAAGATGTTTCACGCGACTTTTATTTCATCCAATTTTTGCTCCAATTTTCGAAAGCTGTAAACCGAAAGAACGTTACAATAGATGAATTAAAAATTGTTCGAAAAACTGGTTTACACGGTGTACAGTACATGTCAAGGCACACCTATTTATCTCTGTTTTAACGGGGACGACATGGGAGAGCGAAGAGGAAAACGGTGAATGAATTCCCGCCGGTGCTGTCATTTCTCGGTACATAAAGAGCTTTCTTCTCACTGGTTTATCACAGTCTGACTTGCCAGAAAAAATTGATCGTATTCCCAATTCCTATTACACTGGGCATTGACATGATTTGAGCCAAATTTACAATTATCTCAAAAGTTGTGTGAAAACGTGTTGTGTGTAATAAGAGCATTAGTCTGTCTCTTGCTCTCTGCATACTTTTTCTTTTTTGTTCTTTACGTTTTTCTGTAGTTTGGCTGGGAAGTTTTCCTTTTCTTGTTATTTTTCTTATCTTTTTGATTTTCAACTCCACCTAATTTTCTTTTTGACTGAGTTTGAGCGAAGGTTTGTGCACATTTGTTTGTCCTGCATTGGGTTACATGCGAATTTCCATTTTTCTTGAACAGCATAATAAATTTCTGCAAAGAAAATAAATATATATTTTAAGTATTGTTTTTATATATATATATATATATAAAAGTTATTCAATTAATAAAAATACAAAACAATTTTAGTTTTGCTGTAAAACAAAAATATTTTTATTTATTTTTTCTTCTGAAACTAAATTTAATTATATTTTTGCAATTATTTTTCTAAAGTGTTATGTCACCTTTTCTACATTTTACCTTTAAAATTAAAAAGAAAAAAAAAATAGTATACATCATCCTGTTGCATTACTCTGTAAACAACACTCATAAAACTGTTCTTAAAATTATATTAATACGAATTCTGTTGTTACATTTAAACCATGAAGAGAAATGCTTAAGAGTTCAGTAAAAAATAGCAAATACTGTTTTAAAGACGTTGAAATGACATTTTTAGAAAATCACGAATAAAAATATAAAAGTTAGGGGGAAAATATATTTCCATTGCACCTTAAGCAATCAGTAGGCTAACAAAAAAAAATAAAGGGATAAAATTTATTTTTCAAATTTATTTAGATTACTTTTTCAAATGTATCTATTTTTAAGATTAATTTTGAAAGTATCCACTCCGTGGAAAGAAGTGTCCACTTCGTGATCAAATGATGTCCACGGAGTGGAAGTCCACGGAGTGGACAGAATGTCTGATTTTGAATTTTAAGGAACAAAGCAACAACGTCAGGAACAATTTAACTTTAGTGTTGAATTAAGTCTTATAATCATTAATTGTAATAATAATTAGATAATAAATAATCCTTATAATTACTTGTATACTTCTGACCACGGAGTGGACTGATGAGATAGCCAAACAGAGGTATCACAGATGAAATCTATTTTAACAGAACGAAATAAAGCATTGAGTTCAGCACATGTAGGTAAAAACAAAGATGGCTTCCCCCTCTTTCTTCTCAGTTACACGCTGATGACAGACAGTGCCATCTACTGAACTTTATGGGAAATTAAATAGTTGTCCACGGAGTGGACGCATTTTATTAGGGACATTTGTTATAAATTAATTAAAAAAACAAGATTTATTTTATAACTCTAAAATTCAATAAATATATTTTTAAGGATAATTATGTCCTGCTTAAATCAAAATGTAATTAAAAAACATTAATATTAAGCTTGAAAATAATGCTATATTCTGCAGACTTCCCGTGGGGACAGTCCACGGAGTGGACATTCCAGGTTTTATCGATCGAGTTCTAAGAAAAATAAATAACATTAAAAACTTTTATAATAATATTCAACTAGAGAAAATCGTAAGAAATAGCCTAGTTGTAATTTTTTTTCTGATTGAAAATATTTTCTATTTTTTAGAGCTAAGGGACATGGTTTCTACCCCTTATGTTGGCAATGACCCATATATGTTCAATCATATATATGTTCTCATAAATTTCTAGTGCAAGACATATTATATTCATGTTAAGAGAAATGAAATTGATCAAACGCTTGACGCAGCGATAGAATGAAAATCTCACTTAGTAGGCTATCCACTGTTCACTTCTATATATTTATCTTATTCTAATCTATTAATTTATTTTATTAGAATGAATTTCGTAGTTTAGTTTACATGCTACTATTTCCAATACAACAATTCTCAAAATGTATATTTAAAAGGGAAATTTTCAATTTTGCTAAGTTGATAAAATCTTTAATTACGAATAACTTACGTAATTTTTCTTTTGGAATATTTGCCATTCAAACAAGTATCATAAATGTTATTTTGAAGTTTCTGATATATTTACGATCCTCAAAATGGAATTTATGCTCACTTTTACCCTATTTTGTCGGTTATGAGCTACTTCCGAACGTGCGATTTCCAAACCGTGTGATTTCCGAACATATCTTACACCTGGCAGCCTATTCCTTCCACATTTCAAGATAAGGGGGTATCGTGCCAGAGAGCACAGTCATAATTCTCTAATCGATCAAGGGGGCAACTTTTGTCAAAAGCTGTCAGTAAAAAAAGAACGATTAAGTGGGACTGCGAAAGTCCATCATTATCATTTTTAT